>CM023201.3:44642134-45842134 GCA_004115045.4 Sinella curviseta | reverse complement strand
TAATATACTTGCACATATTGCTCAAAAGCTAACTAAAATGTGTGTGGCGGCATGTCGATTTTGTGTTTTGGTGGTGTGGTGTACCCCAACTCTAATATATTGCGTGGTGTGGATAAACTTGGGCATCAATTTCTCCTTGTTTCTTTAACTTCGTAATGGAATATATGCATTGTTTTGTATGTATGCATCTTGCGTTTGTTTCTGTAGTGTACGTGTAAACTATATACCCTTTGAGCTGGTAAGAACAAAGAAGCCATAATAACTTTTCAACTTTTTCTCTCCCTGGTTTACGTGTTGAAAAGCAAAGGAAAACAGAAGTCAAAGCTGTTTGTTTCCACAAGAAGCAGTGCATTTCTCCCCTCTGAAATTCGTATGAAGTCAACTTTGCCTCATAAAACTGTCCTGCTTTCCTCGTGACGATTTGTCCAGAAAAGAACCCGGTAAAGGTTCTAAAAGGGAAATTTATGTTCTTCCAGTGGTCAATGTGTGGTTGAATACCACTGTACATTATACTTATATACAGCTATCCTCAACACAATGTATTTGGAGATGTCTAGTTAAATATGAAGATGTATAGTCCATGATCATCATTGGGTACGAATGTTATCATGCGAGCTTGTTAAAAAATATTCGAGACGTTGCTCATATGTAACATTTGCATAAGCCGTTGTTGTAGTACGAAAGAAAAATAATTCAGTCTGACATTCCTAATTGGACATTTTTCTGACAATCAACAGAAAGGCTAAAACCACACCCGCAATGACTTTGAGTAGCTAATTTTTAATAACATGGTCTTCAATATCAAAGATACACAATGTTGTACTTTTATTGTTGTGCTGCTGCACCTTCAAATAAGTTTAGTACACTGTTATGCTTTTAAAACATGATGCATAATTATTGAGTTACAAAAAAGTAGGTCTCTTACCGATTCCCATCCATTAGTGTCCCGGGAGCGTTTGTTTCTTCGGCAGGATTTTAGGTAGGTCCTGATCCTCTTGCGAGCCCTTTCTGCAAATTCTGGGAACTGACGAGTGCACGAGTCGATAATGGCTTGAATTTTTTCCTTGGGCTGTTTAGAAATGGGAACCATTCTATCCAGATTCTCATCAACAAAGAGACGTACAAACATCTGAAACACAAGAAAAAAGAATTTGCTACAAATATTGGAACACTACTACAATGATGTATGTAGCTATAATATTTTCGAGAAAGTGTTTTATTCTCAAATTCTCATTGTGCCAAACGAGGAACAGTCAATATTTAAATAGAAATGCAGGTGAAAGTATTACTACTGAAGGAAAAAGGAAACACTTTTTGCCAACAACGAAACAAAAAGCGTAAAGAACAAGCCTCGCATGTACGAGTAACTACCGAGAAGCGACAACCATCAACCAACTTTCTCACCAGCACCCGCCACCCATCTAATAATTTAAGCTTCTACTCCACTCCCATCCCCTCACCAGTCTTTAAAAATGGGTTTCGTGAATTCTTTCATTTTTGTTGCAACCCATGCTGTCTCAGAAAGCTCGTCTATAGACATAAGGTTGATTTTCTTTCCCTTTGATATTTCAAGTGTAATGCTAACAACAGCTGCAAAAACCAGGAGTATTGAAAGAGTTTTTTTACGAGAGGAACATGTTCGAGCTGTTTTCTCTTTTCGTTCACTTTTATTTCTACAATTTTATCCTTTCCCTTAGTGCGTCTTCTTTTATGTCTTGATATATGTAGGTATTTATACTTTCTTGCTTTTCCCTATACAAACTTTTAAACTGACCCCAGCACGGTTTCATTCTCACAGCCACACGTAGAGTGTCAGGTCTTTCACGAGATTGATTTTTTTATTCGTATGTATAAATATACAATATGTCCTGCTAACTTGCGAATACGTTTCCTCTAAATATCATTTCTTAAATGCATTACAATTTCAAAGATGATGCAGCATCAGCACCGTCTCAATACATTTCAATGCTGAAGGCTGTTTTTAAAGTTATGATTGTGATTAAACTGTTTTGATGAAACCTGTGTGATCTGTTACAGGGCAAGGGTTTCAAATCCATGCCTGCTACGACAAGTCATTGCATGGGAATTTTTTTAGCACACTGAATATATACATACGTACTACAACATTGATCGGTTCATAGTATATTTTCTTATGGTTCCATCTTTTTCATTGCATCTCAGAAAAAAAAGTAATTGTGGAAAAGCACAATATGGAAGTTTTGTAGACTGCTACGTGGAGTGCAGTTTTGTTACAGGAAGCACGCTAGGAACGCTTTGGTGCAACGGGAGATCCAAACCATAGAACGGAAGTGTACACATGTACACCAGCAAAACTCACATTATCGATGCCTTCGTTGAAAACACGGGTACATGGAGACTTTATGTTGTGTCCCGGTTTTACAACTCCAGCTGCTTCAAAAATAAAAGACGTCTCCACTTAACTTTTCCCCTCCAACTGGTCTTCCCAACCAAAACCCTATCGAAAGATGCTCCTATAAAGCAGAGAATGCTACTGAAGCTGGTGGAAACTTTTTATTTTCTGGGATACCATTCCGCTGCTGCCACTGTGGCGTACTTTTTGCAGCAAAATATAATGTTTTATGCATGTACATTTTTACATGTGGGTTTGTCATAGGAAGATTAATGCACACATTTTTATAGCATAAGGGATATTACCAGTCAATGAAGAAAAGAACAGCTCGTGATGATGCATAGGTTTACAATAGGGAGTGAGGTAAGTGTAACACCACGAAATAAAAGTGATGCATGGTGATATGATGATGATGGCAGTGGTGGTGGCGGTGGATAGGTAAGCGAAGAGGAGAAGGAAGGGAAAATGTAAAGTAATAGAAGGAAAAATAAGATTTTACCTCCAGATTCTCCCACATCACAGTACACTTTCTTCTAGCAACGGTACAACAACAACTACTACTCCTACTTACGGCAACAATTCGGGTTCCATAATAGGATCCAAAGCTATTTTCCTCTACTTTACTCCAACAAAAAAATGATGAGGGAAAATACTGGAGGCGAGGCGAACAAGGAGTCTCATGGTGTGTGTGAATATAATAATACGCCATTCAATTCCCTTCCAGTTTTTTTTCTCTCTGAGAGAAAGGGGAACGAAAGGAGAACATTTATGGTGGAAGGAAAGAGAAAAGTGAAGCTTTTTGTACTTTTTCAAAGCGTGTACGAGGGAAAGAGCAGTTGGCTTGTCTCTGGCTTAAAATCCAGATTGCCAGGTTTCATGGAACACTCAGCTCTATACATGCATACATGCGGAACATATAAACATTCGCTTGTTCACTTCTTTCTTTTGCTTTTCCATTTTACCCAATGCCTCTTTCTCCCATTATTTTCGGCTCTACCTCGTATAAGTGGATACTTAAAAGCCGAACATAAGTAACGTTCCTATGGCTTGCTCTGTCTGTGAGCCACTTACCCAAGTCGTGTGTTTTTGTCTACACCACGGCCTGCCTGCCTATATGCCCCTTCCAACTACTCTGCCTACATCTTTGCAGATTGTGTCGGTGAGCTTGAGTTTCGTACTTTCTCTATACACTCAACTAATATATACTCAACGTATATAAGCATACACCTACTGGATTACATGAACACCTACAACGTAGTAGTACCACACCAAAATGTTGTTGGTGCAAAAGAAAAAAAACGTAGCAACTATCATAATAGCGATATGACGATCGCGAGGTGAAGAAAAAATATAACGTGCAGTCAAGGTTCTTCTACGGGTTCCAGACAAAAGGGGAAAGGGAATGGGAATGAAAGAGAAAACAAGCAACGTTTGTGTGAGTCATAATAACAAAAGCGTTGGTACGATCCAACAAAAAAAAGTTTTCCACGAAAAACGAGGAAGCTGCTTTGATGATGATGATGTTGTTGACGAAGGAAGGAATGGAAACATTCACTGTTGTTCGCAAATGTTAGTATTATCGACGAGGTAGTTAAAGCGAAGAAAGAAGTCCTAGCTGAGAGGAGGGTGGGTATATTATACTACACACAGCAAAGGTACCAAAAAGAAGAGAAAACAAAATCTTTTAGTACTCACGTCTACCTCTCATTGTAGACACGTTTAGCATAAATGCATAGAAAAGTGCCACGATTTTTGCTAAAGGAGACGAAGTGACAACAAATATTCTATGAGATGCAAGCAAGTTTGCATTAAAGGAAAATATTTTGAATGTGCCCATAATCCATAGAATATTCTGTATAAGCTTGAATATGAATCACCAAGATGATTGCATCTGCAGGAAGGTAAAAGGATATCAATGAAAACTTTATAGGTAAAAATACTACAAGCAGACACGTGACTGATCCACCTTGTGCTTGGATAGAGAAAGGAAGAAACGAAGGGAGAAGGAATGAGAAAAAGAAATAACTTTCCTCGAGAAAGTAGCAACAAGGAAGGAAGGAAAAATGGATAGTTACTACTAGGTACGTAACATAAGTGGTTGAGAGAGGTAGCACACGGGAAACCTTTCTAATGTCATTGGAAAGAGTGAGACGGAAAAGAGAAAGCTTTTACTCGTAGCTTGCCAACCCTAATCCATCCATATTCTGAACATGACAAGAGACAAGGTCTGAAAAAAGGAAGTGGAGTGCGACCAACCGATGGCAATTGTATCGAAACGTGAAAAAAGTTCGGCATGCTAAAAGATATGTTTTGAGAATTGGAGAAAGGAACATTTAGAATTATATTTCACAGCAAAAGTGAAACGAGGGGAGTTGACATTCACCTAGGTATATAAAATGGAGATGAACTGTCTCGTGAAAGTCTGGTGAAAGCTAAATTTTTGAAAGTCAACGATAAAAGTTCTGAAGAAGTAAAAATAGTCTAGAACATAATATATTTCCGACTTACGTTAAATGCCTTAAGTCGCTCTGGGTCATACTGCTGGGTATCCATTTTATCCTCAGAGTCGTCATCATCATCATCTTCGTCCTCTTTGTTTCCATTGGACGAGGTTTCATCTTGAATAACTTCATGGTTGCCACCTCCCCGTTCATTGAGGGACAAAGGACTCTGAAAAAAGAACAAGATAAACATTGTTTAAATTTTTTTAAACATTGAATAACAGCAATTAAAAAATCGATATTTTTATCCGGCGATTCTTAAAATGAAGCGTACAAGAATAATATTAAGTGCACAAGAATGTGAGCACAAAACAAATCTTCCCACATAATAGTCTGATTTAAAATGCACAAAGAGTCAATCTCCTTCATTCAGCCTGAATGAATTTTTAAGCTTCTGTCATATTAGCTCATCACTTTCGGAGAAGAGAAAGTTTTCACCTCCTTCCCATTCAATCACGCTCATTGAGAACGTATGCCGCAGTAGAGAGTTATTAGGCTCCCTCAACAGCCAAAATCCTGTGGTAATGCATAAAAATCAATCGTAGACAGAACTTTACTTTACCTTACACAATAGTTACAACGGTAAATATACTTTCTTCAAATTCTACAGGCTTTATGTAGCGAGAAGTGCATATAATAAGCGTAACATCTCGATTTTCAATGGTGGCATGCTATTTTACTGCCGTCATTTGTGAAATTGTGTTTACTTACATCCCACAGGGAACAACAACTCTAATGTAAGGTAATCATTCACACAGCCCCACACACAATATGAAAAAAGACGAGGATCAAGAAGACGAGGTACGAAGTGTTGAAACATAATCCAATCTTGCTACCAAACTAAGCGTAATGATAACACCAAAACGAACATGTTGCTGCGAGAATGTGCCCGTAGTCTCCTAGTAGTTTAATATATAGTCTCCTGCACTGCATAACCCACAACAAAAACAAAGTAAAAAGCCACGTTAAAGCAGCAAACTGAAAAGAGAATAGTTATACACATGTGAGTTCTTATGCATTTTAAATGAGACAGCAGTGGAAAGAATAAAAAACAAGGAGGGGAGAAAAGGGCACATCAATTCCTATCTGAAAAAGAGGATAGAAAGCTACAAAAGTCTGTGTGCAGCCAGCTGCCACGCTTGTCTACTACCGTTTGCATTTATCCTTTTCTTTTTCGAAGCTGCATAATTCATTATTTCTACCCGTGCATCTAGAAAAAAATAACAATGATTATGAGGATACAAGAAAAAGTATAAAGAGATACAAAGCAAAATTCCATCCAAACAACAAGGTATGTACAACGATGCACTTTCTTCTAATGCACTCACACGGCTGAATGGACAGAGTCGAGTCTGGTCTAGAAGCATTACAACATGCGGAAGTGCAATGGATAATAGTACACATTTGTTCTCCTTTCGCTTCCGAAAAGAAAGAAAGGTTTTGTGCGTGACAGGAGTGTGGTGGAGCGGTTTTTTCTTTTACGGAGAATCCACCCGATTCCATTGTACAGACATACATAATCTCAGGAAGTAAATAACGTCACATGAATATTGCATCGGGACGCATTTCCAATCATTTCTCGTTGGAAACTTTTTGGCGGAAGCAAGAGTTACGGCGGCATGCCATATTATTTCCTACATTGCATTGAATTGCTTGTTTGTGCGTGCTGAATCGCAGTATCACAGCAAGAAAAGCAATCATAATTCTGCTTGCCGTATGTATCGAAGCCAAACCAGAAAGTTTTATGAAGGCAGCAGAATAAACAAACTTTCAGAAAAATGAAGAAGGAAATCATAAAAATTCCATAATTTCGGTTTCGTTATATGGATTTCTTGGAATCATCCTAATCTTGCTCGTTTCATTTGTTCGTGTTCAATGTAAAATATACTCGTATCAAAGTAAAAAACTTACAGATTGTTCTCTAAAGTCGTGCTTTCCGTTGCTGTAGACATTGTTGTTGGATCCGTTCGGTGGAGGCTCCTTCTTGAGTCCTAAAGGTTGAAACCCAAGCCAGTCACTTGTACCGGTTGACAGGTCTGACGGTGTTCCTCCTGCAGCAGAGGCATCCGCCACTTTACTGTCATTATTATTCTTGGATCTTCCGCCTGTAAAAAATTAAACGAAAATTTTGTATTAAAGCCATGTAGAAAATGTGTGCACATCCTTTCCTTAATACGGACATATGATATTATTATTATCCGCATATTTTAAAAGAAACGAAACTGGTTACACCTACTCACGTACGTGTATAGGAATGCACTTTTAGCTAAAGTACACACGGAAATGGTCATACATTATGCATGAGTAACCGGACCGGTGGGAAACACCCGTTTTCTGCTCTTGAATTCCTCACTAGGAAGGAATCCCTCTCTTCTTTTTTTGTTTTATGAACATGGTAACATCGTCTCTACAATTCTGTGAACATGGCACACGCTTGGGTAACTTCCCTTCACTTATCTCTGTGTTTTACGCAAGGATGCCGTACAAATTTTGAAGGTTACTTTACGTAGCTTTCTCCCGACACCGCCGTCCGCCCAGGAGTTTTATGTTACCAAGTGGAGTAATTCGAGAGTATCTTTTGCTTTTTAACCCTTCCAACCCAACAGGGTTACATGATATCATACCCGGAGGTACTCATAAGTCACGAGCGGCTGTATAAGGAAAATACTGAAATGTGAACGCGTCAAGGTTCAAACGTGGACGATTGTACATTTGGATTATAATTTCTAAATAATTTTAGCCATAACGCACTGGAATAATGCTTAATTTGAATTAAACTTTTGTATACCTATGTATGCTTGTGCTAATTAACTACTTAATTGAATCTTCAAATAGATATTGTTGTGTTCGTCTTATGTTTAAGACTTTAAGATGCTTCGTTGTCCATAGTCAATAAGACCACGTCGTGGAGGTAAAAAGTTAATCTACTAACTTGTACTGATGCTTTCTAACATATGTATGTTCCCATTACGCCATTCCATCGTTCATTGAATTCCTGCATCTTGAAATTAATGTTTTGTTGCTTATAAGTAACGGTTCGTTCAATACTGGATTACGAGAATAATTACAGCATAGAGTAAATCGACGACTTGCATTGTTACATTTTGAAACTCTCTCTCTCTATTTCATCTTTTTAAATTACACGCATACCACATGCAATTTTCACGACAAAAATTAAGAACTTTTGATGTTACCACGCTACTCCTGTTCTCTGAGTGAACAAGTTGGCAAGTTACGAAGGGAGACGCACATGGCACGGAGCACAAAACCATTTGGCAACGAAAAGACTCTCGTGCTATCAATGTGCTCTTTTCAATACGGCAAACAACACCAAAGAAAGAAAAACCAAAACCCGTATGGGAAAAGTTCTACAGGGAAAATCTAGATTACCTCATGCGAAGGAGAGAGAAGGAGAGAGAGAGAAAGTGGAATAGAAAGTTTGATTCAAGTATATAAGTACCGATAGCACTGCAGCCGCTCTTGGTATTTCTACAAACATACGTTCACACTAGTACCTTCAAAGTCACAAAAAAATGATAACGATCATTTTCTTCTTCTCTTTTCTCAGTTCCTGCTTTTGGTACTGAATAGGTAAAAACTACAGCAGACAGAGAGTAACTCAAAAAGTAGCTGTGTAGTGGGTACGCTAATATATCTCAGAAGAAAGTATAAAAGCATACAACGTGTGTCTAGATTGGGTTGGCGTTCACAGAAACGGCTTAGGTTGGCATGCAGCAAAGTTACAACCATGAAAGGGAGCGAAAGAGAAAAAACGGAAGAGTAAGAGGAGGAAGTGAAACTGTCGCTGACAGAGGTTTGTTTGCTGTTGCTAAGATGGTGATTTTTCCTCTGCTTTTCCCCCTGACGTGTTTCCCTTTCTCCGTCCTCATAGCATTACTTCACCCAAAACATATGTATGCGTTCGTACGTTTCTGCGAGATACCATACCACCACCCCACTACCACCAGTTCTCATGACAAGGACCAGGCAACACCGAGATGTGAGATAAAAGATAAGTAGAAAAATATTTTTTGCTGGTCTACGAGTGTGTGCATGCACAAACACACACACACACACAAAATACGAAATAAAATGGATGCGGTGCGGTGGTAGCAGTCTAAATGTATCAAACTCAGCCAATACATATATTATATTGGATGGTGGAAGTGTATGGTTTGGAAACCTTTTATCATCAAACTTTGTCGAAGCTCTTTCCAGTTCCCCTAGGTTGTCAAACGGAGAAAAGCGGAGAGGGAGAAAAGAAGAGAAAGGTATGAAGGCAGGAGAGAGACAAAGGCTTATTTTTCTATTTTTGGAAAGAATCTTCCCGACCAGTCCATCTGTGCACGAGGACTAGGAAAACAATCTGAACTAAACTATATCAGCTATAATATTGTATATAGAGAAAAAGAGTAAGTGTCATTCAATCCCCTGCTGTGTGACCTAAGGATACTTGACTAGCATTGTAAGAGTAGAAAGAACCTCTGCACGAAATCCTACATTATATATTTGATGGAAAAGGAGCAGTAATAGATTTTTCAAACAGGGATGTAGATCTATATTGTGCTGTTGCCGTTTTAGCACACACTCCTACCATGTTGGTGCTCTAGACTCTTTTCAGTTTCATGAAAACAAACTTAAAAATATTAGTTTTCCCGTTTTTAGTATTTCGGAGGATGCCAACAAAATGTGCACTGCTCCCAACATGAAGCGAGCTGAATTCTTTGTTAATTTTCCGTATTGAAAGTAAAGTGCATTGTATTACGGATTGAGTATCTGATGCTATCAAATAGGACAAATGCATCTTTCGAAATTGAATTGAGATAATAAAACCAACTTACCTTTCACACGATGATGTTCATGATCTTCCTCTGAGTTTGCATCACTCATGTGGGTATCCTGAAATAAACAAATGAGAGATTGGGTTGTAATATTAGCTTCCATACATTTGTTGAAATAAGATCCTCAGAATTCGACAATTAAATTCTTGAAATGAGTGAAAGCAATTGCGGTAATGCAAAAGCGGTGGAACGATAGTGCGCTTGGGGTTTGGGTTGAAAACCATTACTAAGCAAAATAATAGATAGAGGGAGTCTTACGGAATTTTTGATTTTATCCACGCAGATGCACATACATATATGTATGCATAGGTTGCCAGTTTAATATATTACGGGACATGAATTCGGAGATGCATGAACAAGCCACGCAACTAAACCTGAACCAGAAGGCCAATAAGCGGTATTAGCTGACAAGCTTCCTGTCTGTTAATAATTAATTGCACCGTTCTCTCCAGGGATAGAAGCTGAATAGCATTTTCCCACTATATGCACCTAAAATGCTATCCATCCATCTATTACCCCTCCAAACCGCACTCCATTCACTTTCACACACACGTAAAGTCAAGCCATTGTAGTAATGGCTGGAGGTTTTTGAATCTAAATGTATGAGATTTCGGCATCGGAATACTTTATAATATCTAATTTTTTAACATCCGAGTTGAAAGTTGTTGTAACTTATTATAGCATCAAATTGTTGCATTATTTCTTTTCATCATAGATTCATCAGCGTCAGCAGCCAACGCTGAATTGAATTTTCCGGTTAATTTTCGGATATAATTCAATTCAAATTCAACAAATGCCAATCGGTGATATAACAGCTACAGAATGAAATTCATAGCATGCACAAAAGTCATACAGGTAAAAACAATAATGAACAAGTAAATGGTAAAACTGGAAATGCATGTGGATTGCCTACTACCTGAAACTGTGAACGACAAGCCAGTAACATGAATTAAATATTCATACAACTCAGCAACAATAAAATGAAGAGGAGTCTCTGTGGGCGATTTTTACTTGCTTCTTCAACCACTTGGAACTGCATTCATATGTCATGTAAAGCAGAGTCAAAAGTACGGGTACCACCGCTTCTCCTCTCAAGATAATGGGAGGCAATTAAATTGTGAGAAGAGGGTTAGAGATTAGCACATCCATTTTATCTCCCACTCTTTTTCTGGTTTCTTCGTACATACTATATTCATACATGACTATGTGAAACTATATTGAGCAGAGCTTTCATTTCCCCCAACATGCCTCATTTTGCCTTCTGCCACACTCTCTCCTCCACTTTTTGTTCCCCAGCACAAACTAGAAAAGTCTCAGCTAATTTCACACCAACATCAAAGGGGATGCAAATCTGTAGCTGTATATTATTTTGAGCTGCACTGTAAGTTGTGGAGATTCTTTATTCTTATGGCATAACGTATGACAGAGACAAAAGAGGAAAGAATAAATTGGGAGTTTTGTTTAGTAAACCGACCAGCATCATTTTGAGTTGACTGCCTATAAAAGTGAGTGGTTCTTTGTTTGTACACTCACATATATCCATGCATGTGTGTGTGAATTTTGCCACAAAAGGGCAATCATCGTCAACATTCTCGTCCTCCTCCTCATCACTTGTGTGTATGTTTGTTGGGATACATGCCCTTCTCTCTACTTTAATATTCAAGTAGTAAAACTGGAAGTAATCCGGGAGACCAACAAAATTTCCTTTCATTTGTTTTCTCTGTATAGGCAGCGAAAAAGAAATACTGCGAGTGTTTCCGTATCTACATTCCATCTAGTATACTACACGCATCTACTTTTGTGGCTTGTCATCATGCATAATTTTATGGTGAATGCATGAACACTATTCTCATTTATACACAATTTGAAATAAATATGACTGGAACGGGTGATATAATGGGTTCTGTTCGTATTTATGCAAGCGTCTAAACTTTATAGGTTAGACACGTGAAAAACTTGCACACATTTATTGTGCTCGAACTGTATCAACAGACCTCCCTTAATGTATTCGCCATTCTGTGCCTCTAATAATTATCATACAGCCAGGACACACAATACAACGGAAAGTTGTTAACCCACAACATAATCCGTTTATTTGTAAACTTGAGCCACCACCATGTTGCGGGCTAACCATAAAACTTTCCTTTGTAGTCGAGAAATTGAGTCTTTTATGTTTCTATTTAGTGCGAAAATCGAATAGTAAAGAAATGTACTTTTCCCGTTAACAGTGTTGCAGATACTCAAGCACATGATTAAAAGAACGACTAACGACTTGCATGGGGCAACTTGGGAAATAACAGTTTGAGAAGTACAAATCCAGGTGCATCGACTGTGTACCTTGTCGTGTGAGAAAACGTTCCTCTCAAGCACTCAATTCACTCAGGGTTAACGAAAGCTATCAAAATGGATTCTGCACTTCTTGGCTACGGGCGGAACAGTAGCAAAAACAGACTTGCAGTAGTAAAGGTAATAGTTTTCCATTAGCAGAAAAGAGAGTGGATTCAAGTTGTGTGGTCGTAATAATAAAGCTACTTGCAGTTCCACAAGATCTCACAGTTTAGCAACGATTCTGGTATCTTGCGGCTGAAAGGTTGATACCTCTATAGAAGCTATACTATATTGCATGTTACTGGCAGACAGAAAATTGGAGCACAATATAGCAAAGATGCAATGAAGGAAAGCAAGTGGAGTAGAAGAAGTGGGTACCATTTTTGCGCGGCTGACTGCATACCTACAAATGCTCCTACTTTACACGTTAATATTCTCTTGGCTTGGCTCTATTTGTCGGAGGAAATGGACAGAATAATGGCTCCAAGAGATTAGGCTGTCACAAGGCTAATGGAACTAGGTACGCTTTGTAAAGGAACAATGCGTTACATGAAGATATTCACATGCTTGAGTGTGTAGACAAACAGTATATTAAAATTCCTCAATAATCTGCAATGGTATATCACCATTACCATTTGGGATTTTTTGAAGCAAGATGGTCGAAAGATGAGGTGCAAAGCATGGATGATGGTTTGCTTTCTCTCTTCGCAGCTGGCACACTCTTCCTTTCTTTTCTCAGCTCTACATTTGCACATCCAGAGCAATAGCATTTCCATTCTAGCCTCTTCTCTTAAAGTTTTAACCAGTTATTACAGCAAAAAGCTGTATGATTGGTGATGATGATGTAGTAAGTAGACTGATATTAACTTTTCCTAGTAAATAGTTATCCTATTCTTATGTGACTTGAATACTACGTTAACATGCACTTATAAAGGACCCGAATCACCGATCAACCATATTCTTACATATGTAGGAGTTACATACAGAATGGCAACCCGTTCTCCTTGGATGGGAGATCAAAAGAAAATAGACAAAGAATGTGAAACTGTATGAGTCAATAAGGAAGTAAAAGAGAAAAGTGGAAAACAAAAAAGCTTTCGGGTGACTGAGTCTTTCGGAAGCTAAAGACAAAGATGAGGTTGTGCACCCCTCTTATCTTCTTCTTGATGTGTTCCCAACCAACCCATCATGTTTTCCATCTACAAAAAAAACTATATGCATATCCAAGTATATTTATTTGTTGGTATATACATTATAAAGTATTCAAGTAGTGGGAGTTCATTCCCAGTGCCTGTTGTAGTGAGATGAAGATAGAAGTGAAAAATGGAGGCTCTCATGAGTCGCTCTTTGGACCTTTTATTCCCTTGACATAAACTGAATTAAACTTCAATCATGTAGCGCTCACCGCGAGACTACACTTGGCTTCAGTTAACTGACGATGAGCGAAACAAGTCTCTGGAAAATGTTTTCTTGTGTTTAACATCGCAGTTTACATGTCTTGCCATTGATCGTCCTGCTATAGAAATAGAATATAGGTACATAGACTGAATCGTTACATTCCAGAAAAAATTGACTATTGGCACAACCACCACCACCTTGTCACGAGCATTATAATACATGCATATAGAGTACAAGTGTAAACAAAAAAGGATATGACTGCGAATGTGTTACCAGGTTTTTGAAAACGAATTCTGCTGTGTGTTACAAAAGAGCATACTTAAATGTCACGAAACGACTGGAAAACAGGAATGCCGCTACAGTAAGAGAGTGTGGATCGACAAGCATTTTCTAAACGGAAGGAAAGCCGAAAGCAAACGGAATTTTCCTTTTTTCGTTTTGACAGAAAAAGTGACAATAACATTCAAACATTGCCCTGCCCCTGGTGAGTTTTGGCACGTGGATAATGATCCTGCAAAAAATGTCTTAAACTTTCCTAAATGACTTGAGCTACATGCTTATAGGCACTTATATACTGAATGTATACAACGAAGCAACAAATACGATCTAAACTTGCGCGTGATATTTTTGGAAGCGGAAAGTACTTCTGACGCTTTTTTTCTTGCTTCTCAAAATGTTTTTCTTTTGCTGCTAATTTGGGGTAACAAGCAAAAAATTGTCACAGGATACAACGACTTTTTTTGTAAACTAGAGTTGTTTTTTCGAACTTTTGTGAATGGAGACCCAGCTTTGGATAACGAAAATAGTTTACCAATTACATTACGGAGGAATATATTTTTTGTGAATTCGTGTTTTTTAAACACTTTGTTACAAAAGAAGTTTTCGACTTTTCCCTTTATTGCTGCTAATGACAAAACACAGTTGATAATAATAAGGTTTTATATGCTGACGTAAAAAATCGACATTGACAAAACATATATGTACATGTGTTGAAGAAACTGTATCCATTGAAAATTCGCATTTAAAAATACAATAAATGCAGAAGTGGGCTCTTAAGATGTATTTCGGAAAAGTAGCAGACCGTCATTCATGATCACATAAGCTTGCCATTAGTCGAATTGAAAAAACAATTTTATTGGCACAATAATACATATCTACTACAATGTGTCGCTTGACTTAAACTACCGATACGAATGCACACATATGAAAGGTACATAATATGCACCCACATACACGTGTTGAGGTAAAGACGCATACCATCAAGGTAAGTGTACAGGTGAACCAGAAGAAATGAGTAATGAACGTTCCTTATAAGAACTGCTACCGTGTGCAAGCCTTCCTTTCCCCAATAATGGATTGCTAAACTTGACTTGAACGCTTTTCTTGACTTGGCCCTTTCACTGCCGTCGGTGTTTTTATCTAAATCTCCGAAAGAAGCGAAAAGTATCGTAGCGTAGGTAGTGGAAATGAAGTGGTTTTCTGCTTTTTCAGCTTCCTGTTTTCGCAAAGCAGTGCTTATAGAAACGTAGGCGCGTGTTGGGAGCAACGAAAGGATGGCTAAAGGTCTTTGGCACTGTACACGGGGTTCTCTGTTCGTTGTTCCAACGCATAGCACATAAAATCAGCTTCCCGGACTTGGGGCATTAAGAAACAATGCTTCATTTGTGCTCTTGCTCAACTCGGTTGGGTGTATATGAAAAGTTGCAAACACAGTGCATTACTTTTCACCGCTTTATCTACTGCCTCCATCAGTCAGAGAATCAGAATTGGAGTCAAATACGTGTAGTATAAAATTACCATTATTTGCAAGTCTTATGATCAGGATATGAGAAAAGGCTTCGATGTGTCATTAAGCCTTTCCATTTTCATGAACACGCTCGTTCAAACTCTACAGCCATCAAAAAAGAGCAGCCCCTCTATACCTCCTAATAGGCATGTTCGCTTGCACATACACACCAACGTTGCAACTATGTAATCAACTTGTACACGTTGAATCCTGCCGTTAGCTGGCATCATGTAATCCACCTTGAAGGCAGACCTGGGCGTAGTATTAAGAGCGATGGCGATGAGCGGACTTTCCCTTTAATTACAGATGGCAAACACGGAAAATTATAGCAGTCGGAGCTACAAACCTACACCGCATCACCCAAAGCTAAAATCCTCTCTATGCCTCTCCTGCTTGCTTTCTGTTCTGTTTATTGTTGTTACCTTCCTTCCGCGTTAATAAAAAGGGAAGGGTGGTGCGTTCTCTGTGGAGTAGAAGGATTAGGAAAGTGATTAAATGTTTTACAATATGTTCTCATTTCAGCTTAGCAGTAATTACTGCTCACTTTTCAGTTTCCTCTCCGTCTCTAATATTCGCTTCGCTTGTTGTGAAACCAATCTGGCAAGAGAGGTGAAAGGGGTATGGTATCATACACCGCCCTCGCAACTATTAAAAATCTCTCAGTGTAAAAATCTGTAGAAGAACGGGCAAATACACGCTGCCTTTTACAAATCAGACTTTTCTAACAAAAGTCCAAGTCATCATAAACTTTTAAAGCAAAAGTGCCTTCACGTGAATGAAATAAATGGAGGTGCATTTCAACGACAAGAAATTGCTGACATACTCGTTTTTTAGTACAATAGAACACTCACAATCAGATCTAGACAAGGTGGATTAGTAACTCCAGAATAAAGTAAAGTATTATACCTATATATACGCGTTACCATTCAAATATTATTATGCGTGTTCGAGTTTCAAAGTTCAATGACAATGCTGATGATGTCAAGTTTTTCTTATCATTACCCATGCTCCTTTCAGAGTATCTAGACTACTTTCATATGATTATTTCATTTCAGTTGAAGCAGGCAACGCTGAAATGATGGTGGTGGAGTGAGTGAGAAAAAGGAGGAGAGCGATAGAAGATGTTATGTATGCAAGGGAGTCGTATATAAACTTTAATGATCCTGGTGAAGCTTAAACTTGTCTCTGTGGGTTTCTTCTTCTCCGTGTTCCTCTTTTCTTCCCTTTTCTTCGCTCTTCTCTTTTTCGTAACTCTTGCTCTAAACTCAACTGAAAACTGCAAGTGAGCTTTTGGTGATGATGATGATGATCGTCATCATCATCATGATTATGGTTGCTGCTATAAGCGGGAGTTAACATCCATCTCTGTGCACTCGATAAAAAAAGTATAAAAATGCTGGGAGAGAGAACAAGAGCTCTTGGTTTTTAGCTGACATCCTCACCATTCCTTTCAGAGATGTTGGCAAAGAAATGTGAGAAGAAGATGACGGTAGTGGTGTGTTAGGAATTGGGAGGCGAACCTTTTTTCCGCTGATTCACTTTACACTGCTACGTAACATCTACTTCCTACATACTTTTCTATCTAATAAAGCCACTCGTTGTGGAATGCATAGCGGTACATATTTTACAATCCTTCCAGTTGCTCTGTGTTGTAGCTGATATTATTACGCATTCATGTAATCCATAGAAAATAACAAGCTCTGTGTAGAAGTTTCTTCCTCTTCAGAAGTCACATATCTGTGCAGTTTATCTCTATGCGTTTCAAGATGATATGTTTTACTTGGCGATTACAATATTAGGTACAAGGCGAATGTAATGCCGATGATCATGGTGTTTTTGTGGTATGCACATTTCAGATGATACGACACGAGGTTTTCAGGAGGCTTTAATGATTGTCAATGTTGTGTCTTTGGAAGATGTGAGGTATCAGACAACAAAAGAATGGATGCAATAACTAGATCTGAATCAAGAAGAGATGTTGTACCTGAAAAAAAACACCAACATTAACCGGGCCACTTTAACCACAGGAAAGACTTAAAAGTTGTGTCTTACAGACGTCTATCACTTCTCATCTTGTAGCTCACATAAACTACTTATAAGAAAGCAAGAGAGCAAGTGACTGTAAGCAAAAAAGTCAAGATAAATGATAGGAATTCATGAAAATCATCTCCAAAGCACTTATGTACAGACAGGCAAGTAAGCCAGTGTGAAAGTACGTTTATTCACAAGGTTGCTTACATTCGGCTCACCAGTCTTCGCACATTTCATTCTTATAATGAGCAGAAAAAGAAGTAAGCATTTTTCAACACTGCATTTTGAATCCTTACATGCCACTCATTTTCCAGACTTTATACTCTTTTCAAGATTTACTTCCACAGGAAATTCTATTATGCTAGTTTAAAAATTGCAAAACAAAGATTCTCTATGATCTCATTGTGTATAGCCAGACTATTTTTTTCGCGTCCCATGAAAAAAAAGTAATTTAAAAGGGAAATCTCATAGAAGCACGGATCAGAGGAATAATTCAGCTAAAACAAGCTGTCTGGAGTAGACAATTTTAGTATTTTTCTCAAAACCCAAAGAGTCTATGTGCCCCTTCTACCACTATACACATCCTTTTCTCTTCCATCACATTGACTGATGATGATGGCTTAGAAAAAGGTTAATCTGCGATGCACGGAAAAAATGGAGTCAATTATACCCTCCCATTAGTGGTATAATGTACGTGTAGTTCTGTTTATGGGCTCTCTGGATGGGTATTTATGCAGCTAACAAATGTTTTGTTATGGCTAAATACGTCGCTTATTACTGCTGGAGCTGCTTCTTCAAGTGAGTAAAACTTCTTTTGCAAAACATGCAGCATTTACCAGCAAGAGTCCAAAAAGTAAGCCCCACATCAAGTAGTTGTTGTAGTAGTAGTAGTAAACTCTATCTTTCATCTTTCCCCATCATCACACCACCAAAGCTGCATCATATTATTTTTTGTGTGTGCATTTTTCTTAAGCCGCACATAACACTTGAGCATGCTATGTACACATCAGCATAAACACTCATATCATATATTAACTTTGGAACAACTAAAGCACTAAAAGTTGCGGTGGCATGGATGATGAAGATGAACAAAAATATTACGTCAGGATTGTATTAAGGAGCTCATTTCAGTCCAGACCCGCAATTTTTTTCTCTTCTCTTCACAGAAAATAAAAAATAATAATGACTATGAAATGGCAGAACACACACACAGCTCACTTGTTCGAATGGGAGAGGTGCAGTTCAACCCTTATGGTTTTTTATACTCTACCAGTTTCAGACGGAGCATAGCCACCCAACTCATTCGTTACTTCAATGTGTCACTGTCAGCTGAGTGGGCCTGACTATTTTATCTATTAAAGAAGCAAGAAAAAAACTCCATGCCCATGAAATGTCTTTACTTTTTTAAAAAGTCGTGTACAACTTGTAGTGGTGCCTACAAGAAATCCAACAGCAATGCATCACTCCATTCCGTTGGCAGTGGAGGTATCATGGAAAACCACACTTTCACTTTCCATCATGATCATGCCTATATGGCTAATAATCATGTTCTTATTTTGTGAGTAAACACGATTATGTACTTTATAACACACTGGCAATTTCAAAGAGGGATTAGGATTTTATTCATTTTAGCACGCAATAAAACCTTTTCTGTTTGTTTGTTTTTGTCTAATATTCCATTACTATTACCACTTCGTGGTCAACTTTGGCCTTGCTTCATTAGCAAGCTTATATAGCGAAGTCAAGTTCGGCGGCATCAGTAGTCCTAGTTAATGTTTAGATGACGATAAGATGAAGAAAATCATGAGCGAATACTTCATCTAATTATAACGAAACCACAAGCCTTTCTATTTAAAATAAATGTAGATACGAACATATAATGGAACATGATCATAATAAACAGATTAAGGTTGTCTGGTGTCTGCAGAATTGCTTTTCTTTGTTCGAGTCTGCCTTTCTAAATATTTTTTTTCAAACTATATACAATCATAAAAGACTGACGGGAAGCAAGTTATCATTATGAGCAAGTGATGCATCAAATACCTAAGAAAAACACTGTGCGCCTTTCTTTCTTTGTTCTTATTTGTCCATATACTTAACTGTAAGCACTAAACCTCTTTTAATGAAACACCTTCTGACAAAGAAAACAACACCGGATTAATCCTTCTGGGTGACCATGATGGCAATGATGATAATCAATGAGCCGCTCAATAGATTAGACAAATGAACACATACGGAAATGTGAAACCTGAAATGTAGAAACACCATTACGTTTAAGGAGAAACTTCATTAATTATGACAGGCGTAAGGCATTCAACAATGGAAGGATCGGAAGTTTTAAAAGCTTCTATAATTCGCCCTCACTCTTGAAAAGAATGACAAAAACATTAACCGCCCAATCATTTTTCTAAAAAGAAACAATTAATGAAAATTATGCAACTAAAAGTTTTTTGGGCTAGAAGGCATCTAACTGCTTTGAGGGAATGGTTAGTTATCTAAACTATAGAATTTAAAAAATATATCAATCGAAGTAAGAGGAAAATATTTCTTAGTATTCCATTTTAAATAGAATTCATTAATGGAACAATGAAGAAATATTTTTTTAAATATATACTTAAACGGAGTTTTGTAACAATTTCTCTTTATTCAAAAACCGCACCACTACTTTGATGACACCAAAATTCCATGCGAGTATCATCACATCATCTCTTCGCTTGTACTTGTAATCATTTTATAAAGTTGAAATTAATGACGTGCTTACGGTTACTGTGTCTGATTTCATCTATTATGTAGCTTCTGATGAAGCAACCCTCAAGCGCAAACCAACTATATACCCATCTATACGAGGGTATACCAAATAAAACTTCACCCTTTATCATCGTCACGTCACAAGACGACCGACGACGACGACAAGCCAAAGTGCTAGCGACAATATTTATTCCTTTTGCTTGCGCGAAGACAAGCCGACAATATCAAAGGACTTACTTCAACCACATTACAAGGATTGTTAGCTTCTTTCTAAAAACATTGTATAGCGCATAATAGCATTTTCTATTCACCCACCACATCACAATCACCATTCAAGCCTTTGATGCTTTCCTTTCACTTCGACTACAACTTACTCTGTGCACCCAGACGATTCCAATCCCTTTCACTGTCCCAACTCACTCCCTTTCTCAGTCTCTCTTGTAAAGTTCATTCATGTATGATAACGGCTTCCAATAATCAACGCACAACAGAGAAGCAAGAACCAAAGTAGAGGAAAGAGGGAATCATTATTATTGTATTAACTTAAACGCTCTCTCTCTCTCTCTCTGCTTCTTTCTAATATCCATTTCAAAAGTGTGAGCGCTCCATTTATACAATATTAAGATTGATTCCCATCATAATTGTAATAATAATAATATTAATAACTTTCATCATCATGATCAACTCAATTGACATGAAAGAGACGACAGGGGAAGAAAATATGCAACTGAAATAATATTTTGTACATACCTACAGTTTTATACCAACTGCATACAAACAGAGGAAGCCCTATAAGTGGGCAACATTTTAGGCATATAGATAACAAACAAAACACAAGTTACAATAAGGAGGACAGACAATCGGGAATGGTGTGTCTGTCATAAACGCAAGGAGGAAGTAAGAGAAGAACAGAGCATAGAAGCAGAAAGATGGAGAGAGAGAGAAATGCCTGAAATCATTAAGAGATGTAAAAGATTCATAATGACAGAAGAGGCTTGCAGCAGGAGGGGAACATGGAACTCGCACAAAAGTTGAAAAGAAAAAGCAAGTTGTAGTAGTAGTTCTCCCTTTGAAACCCACAACTGCAGCAGTGGATTCATCATGAAACAGAGAGGAGATGTGAAACAAAACAAGTACATGGTAAAACCAAACTGTGAGTGGGAGAGTGATATTAGGTATAATTCTTTGAAGTGTTGGACACCTTTGCGAGCGAGAGAGAGAGTCAGAGTCAAGCCAGTCAAGCAGACGCGAGTAACTGACGTTCCCTACTCACTCGCTCTGCACTCCTCCATCCTCTCGTCTCATCTTTTTTCTCTTTTTCTGCTGCGTTTCCACTCGTTTCCTTTTTCTTGTGCGCCTCTCCCTTCTCACAGACCGTATCATGCTGGAGCGTTCGTACATGCACCTTCCCTAATGTAGCATTCCACAGCATCCATTATATTACCAGAGAGGAGAAGCTAGTCAAGTCAGAGATAAAATGGAAGTTTTTTTGTGTACAATGATGCATCTTCAAAACTGAGTGAGTGAGAGAGAGATGAGGAAAGCAAACGCCCTGCTAATGTTCTCTGTTATATAAATGTATATTATTATGCCTTTCAGTGTCTGTTCGCGTTTTTGGCTTCCCTTTTTATCCATACCGCACAGACACACACATTCTACACGTCCAGAGGAAAAGATTATAGTGATATTATTACATTATACTACATTGTGCTCTCTTCTCCCATTACGTTTTTCACTCTGAGAACTGAGAATATTATACTCGTGTGGTACTCTAGTTACTACGCCGTATTATAACAACTGTTTGGCTTTTATATGGTTCGTGTGGTGGAACTGGAACTTTCAAAAGAGATTCTACTAAAACTCTTGCTCAAGCAAGACCACACTCGTTCTTGTTCTCTCTCGCTTATTGTTAGTCTTATTTCTCACTGCCACCGCCACACCGCACACTACTACCATCATCATCAACAACATTATTTCTCGTCCTCTTCCATCTACTCCTCTCTCAGTCGTCTCATTTTCCCTGTTGTAAGCAATATACATTATGCATGCAAACATGCATCATAAAGGTATGCAGAATGTTGAAATGTGTGTATGTAACTTCCAGTTTGTATGAGTGCTCGTTTTTGCCTGCCTGCCTGCCTGTCTCTCTGATGAGAGAACCAAAAGAAACAGATGAGATAAACCAGTCATCCATCACAAGGTTTCCTCCTACCACATTCCCTCTCTTTCTCTCGTCTTAATGTGCACCCCATATACACCGTCGTCGTCATCGTGGTTGTAGTAGTAGTAGTCACCATCACAATCATCATCAGCAACAGCGGCATCAATATTTCTCTTCTCGCATCTCCCATAGCTCGGCTTAACTGTTTCAACTTACTCTCACTGCCGCCGCCAACGATGTTGGCGATCATGATGATGATTGTTGTGCGATACGATAACTACTTGCACAGATATATTAATATTATGCTAAGCATATATGCATCATACAGCTTTATAAGTGTAATGAAGACCTATACAAAGTTCCCAAAAGGAACACCGCCTCCTCATCTTTTCTCTCTTGAAACTACAACAGATGATTAGCATATAGTTTCCTTCTCCATGCTCATCTCAATAAGAGTAGCGATGTAAAGCGAGTGGGAAAGAGAAGTGAACAAAAAACTTTTTTGAAACCTTTTCTCTCCCAATTTCCCTAAAATCTTGGGACTCACCGAATTCACCGAATATAAAGCCTTCATGATCATCTTCACCACTACCACCCGCATACGCACAAACTCAAACCATACCACCACTGCCACGCCACAGTTCCCATCCCTCTTTTTCTTCCTCCAAAACAGAAACTCTGCATAAGCAGGAGACCACAGGCAACCACCAACGCTGATGTTCTTTATCTCCCTGTTCTTTTACAGTGATTCATTTATGCAGTTCTTCCTACACACCCATTCCCATGCATGAAACGGTGGATACGCAAGGCATAATCCTTTTCAGCTTAGATCAGCAAGCTCTACAATTATGATGGCTTTGTTTTGCTGGTTATGTGATCGCGTTCGTTTTCTTGCCCGTGTATTATTTAACAAGGGGATTATGAGTTGTGGAATCCAACACCAAGCATACGATACATGCACACCTAATGCTTCAACAACTTTTTTTTCGCAAAATATTGTTATCATGATTCTCATGGGAAGTTGTTGTTACAAACCAAAGCATGGATTTAAGGAGTCTCGTCTTAACCAGACTTGTTAGTCCCTACACCACTATTATAAACTGGTAAGCGTACTGATAAGTGCACAATAAAACGCTTATCATCATGCCATTTACCTTCCGATTGTGCAGCAATGCAGACTTTCATCAAAAGGAGACCGGCGGTGCCGTCGTTTCATTTGCATATTACGAAAACAACAGCGTAAAAACAACATTGCAAACTGACAGTTTTCAAGTTGGCAGTGACTGGTAATATACATACCTTAGGCCATAGTGGTATAGCCTTACAGCAGTTTCCATGATGTTACACATACATAATATCTAAGATTTCAAACAGAAGCCGCCTGCTCCAACTTGCCGTAGTAGTAAGAAACAGTGTGCTTATTGCTTTACTTTCAAGCTTCAGCAACGCCAATTTATTATTATGAATGTACATATGTAAATGTTTTCGATGGATGGATTCCACAAAAAAACGATGGTGTTCATTCGGTGAGCTGCCGCTGACAGATGAAGCATTAGAGCGTTTTCTTTTGGCGTGTTTGTCTGTGCTCTGCCGTTGCTCTGTTCTTATGATAAGTTCAAAAACTTGCTTTATTTCCAGTCACCTCCCATCTCATTATACAATCGACTTCTTCTCCTTTCATCCTACGTACCAACACCAATGTAATGTAATAGCACAATAGCAGTGGCGCAATGGTAGTACTTGAAGGAGATGATGATCATCATCATGGCGCATCAACATCACCAACACCATTCTCATTCCATGTCTACTTCCTACTGCTCTCATAAAGAGTCTCATCTTCCATTCCATCAAACTCAAACACAATATTCACCGTGAAGTAATAATAATGCAAATGTAACATTCTTGATAGAGATGAAAAAGCAAGAGCAAAAGAGGAGTCTCCTGGCTCACACCGGCTTTTGCTGAGAGACGACAGGGAGAGAGGGATGAAATGATGATAATGTGGTGTATACTCCTATTTACCTACCTTTATAGATGTAATAATAATAAAATATGCGTAGCATATGAAATATTATGCAAGGAGAACAGGCATCTTCATCTCCGGTCTTTATCACTCTAGGCCTGCATGCATGCATGTGTGATGTGATGAGCTCAACTCACATTATTTACGTTCATCTGACTCAACTGTCAGAATGGCTTTTGTTCAGTGCCTGCGTCTGCCACCATACATTACTCGGTGTAGAAACATGTTACTACACTACATACTATTTTACCATCTTTTCCAGTTGTGTAACCTCCTACCTTATTGCCTTTGGGACTTACACTCAGTTTTACACAAACACACATCAGCTCCAATTCTAGGGTTCGAGTTCTACCCAGCACTTTTTTTGCTACTACAATCATTATCATCCGCGGCATCATCATCAGCCTGTATCAACCTTCTCTTCTCAACGTCATCTCGCTCGACAATATTACCATTAGAAGAAATCCAACTAGCTACATTTACCACATTGTCCTTACCCTTTTTTGTTTGATGTGTCTCTTAAACGCTCTGAGATTGCCTGAATGCTGGTGGAAAAATGTGGAAAAGAGATTTCTTCTCTTCTCTGTCGGAAGAGAGTTAAAACATTTGTAAAAACTCTTGCTGACTTGTACTGCCTGCCCCTCCTGTCTTGCTTGTCTGACTGCCTGCAGTATTATTACTACTATCATTTCCCTTTCCTAGTGTTACAGCATCGTTTTGTATGGGAATGTAAAGCAGACATTTACTCAGACTCACAGTCAGAACAGTCCAAAGCGATATATTCATTCTCCCAAACTCAAACGCCTGCAAGAAACCGTCGCTTTTCCCACTACCAACAACCGAGTACATTTTGTCTGCCTTCCTTTGGTTTCACTCTTCTGTTCAATCCAGCAATGGAAATGTCTCTACTATTATGCATGTACACAGTCGTTGAATGGAGGAACTTCTTTCAGGAGAATGTTCCAGTTGTGATTTCAGTAAAATGTTCTCATTCTCGTCTCATTTTATATTCTTGTTGATCGTGGTGGTGTATGTAGCAAGCCATGTGAGAGCAATTGCATCAATAGTAGTATTCCTCAAGGCAAACTAACTTTTCAATGGTGAAGTATAGATACAACCTATTATGGCGATGACACGGTATATAATATACTGTTGTATATACGTGCATATATACATAGGCTGTGCATAAATATTGCGTATTCAACTTTCCATTTTCTTTTCTTGTCTCTCATCTCCCTCCTTCCCATTTTCTATTCTGTTCTTCTGACATGAACTCCTTTCTGAGAAGGATAAGAGATTGTGGCTTTTCTATAAATGATGGAGCTCCTTCACGCAACTGTCTTATTTCCTTCTTTCTGAAGAATACCACTGCCACCACTATCATCTCCTCAATCTACTCACCGACCAAAAGCAAAAGAGGACCATCTACACTTCTCACTGCAGAGAAATAAACGCACGGAACATGGTACTTTCTTTTATTATAGACTCGATTTACTCAAGAGCACTACTTCTTTTCTACCCCATCACGTGAAATTCCTTTACAATTGAAACAACTCGACTGTGATCATCGTCGTGAATGGGTGATGGCATCTTTCCATGGAGTTAGCGGTGATGACATGTCTTAATGTTTAGAAACCAAGTTCTTGGAAAGGAAGAATACGCAA
This sequence comes from Sinella curviseta, assembly GCA_004115045.4. Classification (NCBI taxonomy): domain Eukaryota; kingdom Metazoa; phylum Arthropoda; class Collembola; order Entomobryomorpha; family Entomobryidae; genus Sinella; species Sinella curviseta. The sequence goes on along the minus strand of CM023201.3, from coordinate 45,816,282 downwards.
GTTTAGAGAAATTCTAGGATTACTGCACAAGCGTGAAGTAACCTCTGTTTTAAGGATTCCCAAAACAGTTCGCTTTAAGTTTTTTTATTAGCATTGCAGGCACAAACAAGAAATTTTTGCTATGAAGCAAAATGTTAGCGATACGTGGAAAACTTTTTTGTGGAGGACCTAAGTTAAGGTGATCAACATATATGAACAATGTAAAATCACGAGAGGAATGAGTTTTGATTTAATTGTAAAAAAGAGACAAGTAAGGACAACAATGCGTTTTGTGACATATGATATGTTCAGAGCAACTTTTATCTGTTTTAGCTTCCTTTTCTGAAGAAAAATGACTGCCGAATAAACATATGGCATATAAAATCACCGTCACAAGCCTATAAACAAGAATCACAAGCAAAAACAAGCCTTTCATGCTTCATGATAGCATGATGAGCTGGCTGACTCAATCTAATAGCTTCGTCAGTCATCTTTTCCAGGTCCATTATATTATATGAAGCAAAGAAAGATGAGAGCGAACCCCGGTAACAACCCGAAATGTTCTGTCCTTGTCTGCCTAGACTTGAAGCAAAAGTGACACTATACTTTTCCCCATTTATTTCTACGCCACACACCGATGAAACTACAGTTGAGAAACCGAGCCGACTCATCATTCCCATCATCACATTCACAACCATATAGCCATCATCATCAACGTCCCCGTCATTCCCATCATTGACATGCCGGAGCAGCAGCAAAAGCGATGAGAGTGAAAGGGAAAAGGGAACATCAATGAAAGGAGTGAAGCGAGAACACACCGCGTTGACATCCACTTTGACGAGGCGAAGGAAAAAGAGAAAAAAAGTTTTTATGCATGGTATGCATGAGCCCATTATTTCCCTTGTATAGTTTCGCTTGCTTTTAGAGCGCTATATAATTCTCTATAGTATAATACCTTTACTTTTAAGCTTATAAAGTGTACCTCCGCCACCAGTAGATGAAAGAAACGTTTTGCCTTTTCCTAACGTACATCCACAAAAGCGAGAGTGGGACCAAAAACTGAAAATAAAATCCAGGCGAGAGTGTTTGGACGGATGTTGAAGAGAAAATATCCTTGTCTTCGTGTCTTGCCTTACCCAAGCTCATAAAAGCGTACTCCTACTATTTATATACATACACAACTGGTCTTGCATTTCGACTTTCTATATATACCCAGACCATTATACTGAATGTCTTTTTATTCTATAGTAAACATGAACTCCCAGTACTATTATTATTATTACGATGGTGTGCCAATCCAAGCTGAACCGTTCTTCTCTCCTTTTGTATATGATGTTATCCTCATCGTCGTCTCTCTGCCTGCCTGCTTGGTTGCTTTACTTGTTTGCTTCATTTTCTATCTCTTTTCCCTTTTACTCTCTCTCTCTCACTCACTAGCAGTGAAACAGTAGACACACACGAACAGCGACTGCAGCTACCACCATCACCACTTCCACCGCCACACCGGAGAATTTATACTGCCGCAGCAGCTCTCTATTTTTTGCCTTTGTGTCGGAGTATTGTATTCTCTCTTTCTGCTGCCTATGCCCGTTTCTTCCTCCTATAGTCTTTTCTCGTATCGCTTACTTTTGAGTATTCCTGTGTTCTTGTTGCCGTTGCAAACGAGATCCCCTTCCCTTCTCTCGCTGCCTGTCATGAAAAGTGGAAGCCTTACATCGGCATTATTTCTCCTTATCCATTATCATACGCTTTGCTTGCTTGCTGTCGTGCGGCGGATAGAAACTGCTTGTTCCTTTGGTGTTCCAGAAAAAAACCTTTTGCCTGATTGTTGTTGCTCTGCTGCAACTACGAATGTACACCAACGCAGAGTGCTAAAAAGTTTCTCTGGTGTTGCCACTGCCGCTGCTGCTACCCTGATATCATGCCACACGGAGAATATATTAAGTAAGAACCGTAATAATATTATATATGAGTGTGTACCCCACCTTTTCCTTTTTGCTTCCTCTTTTCTTTCTCTCTCTCCACCCGACTACTAGAAACTCCAGTTTTTGGAGGAAATGGATGGACGATGCATGCAACCATACCAAAAGTGGATAAATGCCTTTGCAGGCAGAAACAGCAGCCGATGAGCTTGGCAGTGGTAGACAAGGAAAGGCAAAATTGTGGTGTGTGTGGTGGGGAAGCTCATATAATATTCCTGCTAGCTTTCATGTGTACGCTGCTGTTGGGTTGTGTGCTAGTGTCAAAAGAAGAAGCCTTTTTTGTGTGATGGGAATATTGCACATAAGAGGTAACTCTATACACATGGTATTTTTATTCATGTACGCTGAGAACACGTGTAAACAAGTAAAATTGATAGTTTCAGCGGAGGAGCTTGATCATCTCTGAAACTACATTATATAGTCAGAATGCTGTTGTTGTGAGTAATGTTTATGGCCAAAATGAGCTATAATAGTAGTAGAGAAATAATGTAGGGAAAACAGTACGTGGTACATCGTATACTATATTATCCAAGAATCTCGCAATGTAATATGCAAAGAGACATGAATGTTCGCGTGTGTGTCTGCCGCTGTCTACTCGACACGGGTGTGGTGTACAACCATTCGTCTTTTTTTCTCGCTGTCTCCCCATTTCACTCTTTCTCTGCCCTTGTTTTACTAGGGTTCTTGGTAATAAGACTATAGCCTTCCTGTACTGGAATTTATGAAGGTTTAGATGTGCTCCTGTACATAAGTGTTCTTGCACTGGTATGAAAAGGCTACTGAATATCATATGCGTAGACAAAATCCTGTAAGCTTACCAAAAATAAACAAGAGGATTGTAGGTAGTGGAAAAATGAAAGCAAGCGGTATATGCGAGCAAGCATGTCTTTCAAGCAGCGTATATAATAAAGCAGTAGTGGCCTGTCAATTTCATGTAATTCTAGCATTGTAAAAAAGAAAGAAGTAATAATAATAATAATAATAATAGAGAAGAAACGTAAAAAGGACAGTGTAGTGGCTGAAATGAGAGACTAGTACTAGATATTATGTTTCTGTCGTCGGTTTAAAAAAAAGTTGAAAAGTATCTCATTTTACCCGTGTGGTGTTGGGTGCACGGACTTTCACCTTCACCTTAGAGGGCACCGGCTTCTTCCGCCCGGAATGTGACATTTTGACCATTCGTCTGGTTACAGCTGCCAAGAGTCTCCTCTCAGGCAAATAATGAAACAAGCCTTTTTGTAGAAGATTGTCCAAGCAGAAGAAGAAGAATAAGAGAACTGTAATAATGGTGTGTGCTCCCTTTTATTCCCTTTTTTATTTCCTTTGTGTGTATTATTCGTATGAATGAATATAAGTATGTTTCTCTGTCCTTTCTTTCTATCGCAGCGTAACAAAAGAGAAGAGAGCGAGAGAGTTTGTATTATTGTAGAATAGTAGTAGTGGTGTGTGTGTTGATAGCTGTTTTGTGTCTCCTTCCTCCTTTCCTTGTCCTTCTTCTTCTCTTCTATTTATTCTCCTTTCCCCTTTTTCTTACATGCGATGTGACACAAGCCAGGCTGAAATCTTCTTTCCCACTTAATGAAATTCAATGAGATGAGAGGAACGACAAAGCGAGAAGATGAGTCTCGTCACTAAAGTCAGTTTTCTGGCTCACACATGAGGACGAGGATCTCTCTTTTCATGCACGAAAAGTCAAATAGTACTTACTCCAAAAGTTTTGCGCCCTCTTCCTTATAACAACAATCCACCACAGAGGGTACAATAACAGTATGCAAGCATGTCCTTTCAGAGAGACGGTTAGTAAAGGAGTTGTAATGATATTCAAGTAAATTTCCTGCACAGTACTCTCTTACTCAACTATAGATTCAAGAAGTGGAGCCAAAATTCTTGCTTGCAAAGAGATAAGACTCACTACGAAACTAAAAACTGATTCTGTATGAGAGAAGAGAGGGTACAGGAGCAGAAAACTCGACAACAACAACATCACCAGCACACAGAGTGATATCCATAAAAGGAACAGTTATATTATAGCTAGAGGAGAACGTGTCTTTTTCCTGCTATCTCTCTCTTTTCTGTGTTTTTTTTGTTAGGTGCATGCACGTACGTATGCACTCACTAGTCAGTGAAGTATAATAATAACAAGGGAAAGGAGACAAGTGAGTCTCCAGATACTACCACCGCACCGCTACTCTTCTTTTACTACTACAGCAAGCAAGAAATGTGCTTGCAGACGACGACTCTGGCACTGCTGCAATGGGCAAGGGAAGATAAATCCCCGAGCAAGAAAACTCGTCTTCTCTCCTATGTGTCCTCTACTCTCTCTCTCTCTCTCTCTCCGTCTCGCTCTCCGTGAGTAATATTATTTCAAATGGGAATGTTGTTATTGGTAGTGGTGGTGGTGCTTCTGTTGCTCGTTACATAAAAATATATGTTTATAGACCTACATATACATATAATCTTTATGCCTTCTATATAAAGTCAGTAGTGTAAGTGCGTGGTTTTTTTTGTTGTGACTCTTTTTCAACTAGCAATGCTCCTGATGACTTGCTTAAGGTTGAATGGGGAGTTGTAAAGAAGTTTTTGGTCGAATTGCTTGGAGCAAGCGAGCGAGCGTATCTAGAGTGGGGGTATGGGAACGTCAACGACAAGGAGGAAGCAGAGTACACACACTCGTCCTGTACTTTCTAAATGATAGGGTTTGCTTCCTACTACTACAGACTTATGAATCTACAGCATTGCTTTACTACTCTGGGTGGATGGAATTGAGGGAAAGAGGTACTAGAGTACTTGCTGCTCGTTCGTGGTGTAAAAGCAGGAAAGTGCACAAAACTACTAGAAAAGAAGTCGTCGTCGCTAGCAGTTGTGAGCAGAAACGTGAAAACGTTCGAATTAGATGGGTTTTTCTTTAGTGATATGGGCAAAATTTTATGTGGAGCTATTAAACTGCATATATAGGCATAGGTATAATATGTATATGTAGGTATATACTAAAGTCGGTCGTATTGGTCGTGTTACTTTTTTTCTTTCCTATTTACTTGAGTGGGAAGTATTTGGGATGAAATGCTTGTGCCTCTTTTTTCCTATTCCAGTTCCTTGCGGCTGTTGTTGCGGCACAAGTTTTTTTTCTTCTTCAACTTGGTGCCGAGTTGAGATAGATTTGCTGCAATCCAATGATTACTTGTTTTTTACTGACTTGTCGAAATACAAGCAGTAGAAATGTATCCGAAAAGAAGTGGAGAGAGCAGAGTAAGAGAGTCACAAAACAAGTCACAAGATTGAATGAAAATGATGATTTTGTTTCTATTTTTTGGTGATCTCAGCACTAAACTCAGTTCCTGTATGTATACATATACATATATATTACTTGTAGGAATATATAAAGGTTTACAATGTGATGTCAGTGTATGTGATAATAATAATAATAGACACGTGGAGACGAGTCACACTTTTTCTATATAGCTTTTTTCCTGTTCAAGGAAAATGTGATTGTTCTCAGATTTGTTTCTGTGAGGTTCCTCAGAAGCTATTTGCTTGGTTGTGTTGCGGTACAGATAAAAAGGCACGCACGCCTTCACTCTATAGCTTTTATATATAAGTTTGTTTTAGGTATATAATTTGCTAGGGTTTTTGATACGAGTTTTTATTTTCGTTCTCAAGCATTAAATTAGTTCGCTGTTGGTGTTGCTTTCAACAAAAACGATCCCGTTGACAGCTGAGATTTTCGGTATGAAATATTTCCAAACTGTCAGATTAAATCTTGAAGGTGTCAGGATAACAAACCATGAGACTTCCCTATACGTATATTCTTATATAAGAGTACAAAGTAACAGTATTTCGGAGAGACGCACTCAACCCACTTTTTATCCTCTTTTTATACCGCAGAATAATGCACACTTATCCAGTTTATCATGAAAGTGTATCACACACACTACCATATTATGTGTAGTCTATGATAGAGCAATTAATCTCAATAACAATGAATCTTTTTCTGTAGAGACACACACTGGACTGTAATACGTTAAACGATCTTTTTACGATATAATATGTTTGGGAGTTGTGGGTTGACTTGACTCTTCTGGACTTGCCTCACTTTTACTTTGCTTTTTTATTCCCAGTTAATCAATCTATTCGTACATTTGCTTGTCACCATTAAAATGATTTACGCAGGGGAACGCTGGGTGGTTTTTGTATACTTTCCTTGCTCAAGTGCGTGAGTATATTACGATGGTATGAATGTGATCACTACACGGAAAAGTGTTCTTTTTTATCAAATGAGTTCCAGTGAAAGTTTATTTGATGCTTAATCAGGTGTTATGAGTTCCTCATTAATTCGTTCCTTTGTGTTATACACGAGAATGATGTAAGAATAATAATTTGATGATGATGACCTTTTTTGATTTTATTATGATCTCCTCCCACTACAGCGGAGAGTAATGAAGAGATTCGAATTCACTACTATATTCAGTAGTAACTTTCTGTCAAGTTTTGTAGCTCAAGTACTTTCAATTAGAATATCATTATCATCATCACACCTTCAACTAATTATTATTATGATCAAACAATAAGCCCAGAAACACCGATGTTATAAATTTTATGGAGCAGACACCGTACACTATATACTGCACAACTTCACAAGGAAAAGTCACCTACGTGCTATGTGTACCCGTATCAACACAGCAGTGGATAAAACGCTGTTTACGTTAACACATGCCCATACGTCCAATCTCAATACGCCCCGATTATACTGAACTATAGTAGAGTGAAATGCCTAAATGTTGACAAAAGAGAAAAGCACACGTGCACGCTTGGAGAAACACATGAAAAGTGTGGAGCTTCTCGTGTGTACCCCACAGTTTTCTCTATTTTCGTTTGCTCGCAGTCTGCTTCCTCTGCTGCTGTACAATTCATGCTCCTCTTGCCGACAAGGAACAAACACTCGCTCAGAAAAAAGGAGTGAGTAGGCAACCGAGCTAGAGAGAGAGAGAGGCAAGCAAGGGGAAAAGAGTGAAGAGGAGCAAAGAGGCAGGAGAAGAGGGCGAGAAACAGGAGCAAGGAGTATTATAAGAACAGGAACATAAAATTTAACTGGTAGCAGCAGCACACACCACCACCACAACAAGCATTCTAGAGTTCCTTTTGGGCACACACACACCATACCACCACCACCATACGATACAGTCTCAATGAGAGACAAAATCTCTTTCATGAAGGCACAATAAGCTGCTTCCAGAAGAGAGAGAGAGAGAGCTGGAGACGAAGGAAAAAGGATGGTGATGGAGGCATGTATATTATAATGTCTACGAACATACAACTTGCATGGATGTATGGGATCAGATGCAGGCACGTACCACGTTTTAATACCACCACAACGTCGACTTGTGTTCTCCTCCACACTCCACACATACCACTTTATTCTCTCTCGCTCTCTCACAGTCAGTCTCTCTGGCTGCTTGTTCCTTCCATAAATTTTACTGAAAAAAAGCAAACGCTATTTTGCTTGCTTGCTTCGCTCTCGCTCTTCCTTCTCCTTACTTATTTTACCATCATCATCATGATCCTTATATACTCTTGTGAGCTCTTTTTCCTTTTTCATCGTGCTTTTATGTTTTACCCAGCAAACAGCAAGAGAGACAGAGAGAGAGAGAACAGGATAAAAGTAGTGACTCTTGTCGTGTGTGTACTTACTTATATTAATAATATGCTGGTAGAAAAGTGTAAAAAAGGAAAATGTTGTTGCTGTTGCTCCTGCTCCTTCCTCACCAACAGGACCAACACGGCAAATTTTTCTCCTTGTGTTTCTTTGCCTCTGCCTGCGTATTCCACTCTACTGAACAACACACTCCTTTTATTTTTTTACAATATTACTAATACGGCATGTGAACCTGCATACATGTACGTACGCTTTTAAATGTTGTTATTTGCTCGGTTGCACTGCCTATTTTGCAGTGATATGAAAATGCAAAGATTTTTAAGACTTTTAACGAGCTACAAAACAAAAACAGGAGAATGGCCAACAACAGCACCACGTTTTTGTATGAATATATTTGCATATAAGGCAATGATGTATGCGTTGTTTCACTGCTTACTTCCTGTTCTGCTGGCTTTACCCCTTTTTCATATTTTTTATACATATCCAACAAAATACTCACATTTTCTTTTGAATTAACAAAAAGAATTTTTCTTTCCCTCATGTAGCAGTTTGTGGCAAGTTCAACACGACGTATAATAGTGGGCTAAAGCAAACTCCAACCGCACAGCAGCAATAATTTTTAGCCTGCGCATATTTGAGGAAAATCAGTGGAATGAATGAAACGGGATGATTCTTTTAAAAGATTTTTTGTTTTGTAAATACCAAAATAAATGACTTGCATTACTGGAAAAAAATCTTGTGTGCCTTTTGTCACAATACATTTCATGGCTTCATGCCACTTGCTCATATTCTGTGCATTGTACTTACCATACTACTACGACATGATTCTCCTTGGAGTGATTCTGTAATCTAGTAAGTCGAAGTAATGAAATGGTACGTGCAAAACTCCAATCTAATGGCACCTAGATCCCTTCTCTGTGTTTTTGTTGACAATTAAGTAAACAGACACATCTTAAAACATTGTTCACATTGTGGAACTCGGGAAAGACCACCTTAAGTGTAGAAAAGCGTCAGGATAGTTCTATTTTCAAGTGGTAATGACGTTCATCATTGTCTTCATCTCTTTTTGCTACAACCAAAGAACCATTATTTCCTCCAAGAAACGCATGTTCTATCATAATATTCAGACTACCAACTACATACAAATCTAAAGTAATGTATGTACATATTCTTAAGAGACTGTCTCGGTTTCCTTACATTTTTCTCTACCACTACCAATCGTATTCAGTTCCATCCATTCGTTCTTTATTCTCAAAGAGAACGAAAGGAAACCAGCGAAAAATACCTTTTGCTTTTCTAAAAGATTTAAGAGGCTACTCGTCTGCTTGGGTTTCACCGCTACCGAGCTCCCACTCCGATCCACTCACTCTCTTCTTTCTTGCTCTCTCTCTCTCCCAATGATATACGGCACCTTTCAAGTTGATAATCAACATCACCATGATCGTCGTCGTTGTGGATGCACCTCCAACTCCAGAGCCATCATCAACCATCTCTCTTGCGTAATAATGTAAGTACTTACGATTTTCGGCAATGAGCCACTATACTCCACACAAGCAGCCTTTTTAGTAGCATTACTCCTACAACCACAACTACTTCTTTTCCTCATCATCAACATCCTTCTCAACGTTGTCATCATCAGCATCAACGTGATCGTCTCTTTTTTCTTCTCCACCAATTTCTTGGTCTCCCACTTTTGCTTGTGAAACATCACCGTCATCACACCACGCAGGCGAGCCACACCAAAAACCACCAGCACCACCGCACCAAATACATACATACACTTCTCCTTCTCATGAAAACTTTTTTTTTCTTTTTCATGAGCATAATCATTGTCATCATCATCTCCATCAGGCAACACGAACATTTTTACTCTCTCTCTCTCTCTTTCTGTTTCTCTATCTACTTAACTCCGACATGCATGGAAGCAAAAAGTTTGAAGTTTCAGAGAGAAGAGGAACGATATTAGTTGACGAGCTACTACTACTGCTGCTGCTCCTCTTTTCTTTTTTCCATTTTGTATATTATACGGAATGACTACTTGCTAACGATATATTATCAAACTGATGATACGTATAATACTCGACTGAGAAGGCATAAAAGTGGGATGATGGGGATGCTTTTGCTTGTTGATTATGAAAAAGAGTGATGATGATAATACTATGTGGTGGAGTATAGTGGTAGCAATGAAATGCGTGCTCTCTTTCTGTCTGTTGTGCTGACAAGCAAGTATTTTTCATAAAAGCAAAGCCTTTTGCTACTACTTACCTCTTCTTCTTCTTTGCTATAATCATTCTGACTGAGTTGGTTGCTTGGATGGATGCAATGATGATGATGACGATGAGGACGACGACGTCTACTTAAGTAGCGTACATTTTGCTATCATTCTCGTGAACAACACACTTTACTCATCATCATGCCACCTCACCACTCAAAAAGTGGTATGTTGCTACTTGCACCCTTTCCCATCTCCCATTTTATCCATTTTAGTTTGACGTTGCGTTGTGGGCTCAATTTTTTTCTTTCCCAAACTCAACTATATAGACATAGTGGCAGCGCTTACGAATGAAGCAGTATAAAAATATTTTTCTCAACTTTTGCTTCTTAGCATGTTCTTAATGCATTATGATAATGGTGTGTACCACCTAGAAAAGACTCGTGTTTCACAACGAGAGAAGAAAAGAGAGTAGTAGAAGTTTAATGTTTGGTGATGACGATGGTTATGATGTGCTCTGGGCTTCTTTTCGTATAATATATCCGTGGAAAAGAATCTCAAGGTTCATGCCTATTTGGCTTGATTTGCCCACTCATACAGTCACTCGTTTTCTTCTTCTTCTTCGACGACGACGAGCAAGTGGTTTGTAGCCATCGTCTTTTTTTGTATTCCAAAGAAACTACTGCATTGAATAGCTCCTTCGCCATTTGAACAAGAAAAAAAGAAAGAAAAATAGAATGGGAACTGTGTGTCCTCACAAGAAATGGTTGTGGTTCTGCGTTCTTGACGACTATATGCACACAGAAGTAAAAAAAAGTCAGATTATAAAAGAGAAAATGACTTTGGCTTTGAATGCTGATGCCATGATAGCGCCGTCGTTTGCTGCTATTTCTATATACTTCTCTCCTGGTTCGCTGGCATGGCATGACGTTATTATTATGATTATGATTATTATTATGACTGTGTGGGTAACTAGAGCCGGAGAGGCTAAAAAGAGGAGCCAGGCAGAGTAACGCAGATATCAACACACCACCGCACCGCTGGGTACACACATACATAAGCTCACAAAAATGTTGTTGTGTGAAAGTACGTAAAAAAGCGGAGTTGAAGTGGAGGCAAATGTTATCAGAAAGGAAAGAGTGTGCAAACGTAAACGGAGCATCAGAGGAGCGTATAATGATCACGATCGGGATGATGATGATGATGTTACTGAAAATTCCAACAACCTGGAATGTTACATTGTAAAATACGTAGTGTAGTAAGTAAGGTAAATATGTTGGGGGAGTATTTTTTTTGTTATTACCTACTACTCGCCTACTCTTTTCATATTATAAACATTGGTTCCGTCGTCACTTGAGTGCGCGGTTTTAGGAGATTTTTCGTTCATATTATTACAAAGCATGCTTTTGATATTCATGCATATTGAAAATTCCATTTTTATAATGGACTGTGCTTGAAATGGAAAGGGAGAGTGAGAGCAAAGCTACTTAGCCCATTCCATATTTCCACTATGCATTACCTATTCGTAGACGACTTTATTTTCAAGTTTGTTTCCTGAATTTTTTATTCCAAGTGTAAAACGTTCTCTAATCTAACAGATAAGTGCATAAGCGCCATTACCCTTCCTTGTGCTTCCTCGTACCCGATTTTGAAATGGTTGGCTTGGGGTACAATAGGACGAACTTTCATTCTTGTATCTATATAAGTTCATATGACAAGCATGTAATGTACTCCATAGGAAACTCACATTTCATATTCCATCAGTGCACAGATACGGGAAAACCTAAGCCCGTCGAAATAAACCATGATTGAACAGTGAACAGTATTAGGTCATTTGAGTAGACTCGCTGACCTCATCTTGGCTTTATCATCGGCCTATAACATGCTCTTTCCACTAGCAAAGTCCGCAGCGTACTTCTCTTCCAATCTTCTTCTGTTGAATGAGTATGGGTGAGTGAAAATATATGCATTCCAATCCCAGCTCGTTGTAGGAAAAATAGGACAAAAAAGTCACTACTTGTTTTTCCCACTGAACCCGCGTCTCCCGTAGTATTACTTTACTTTGTGCAAACGCCCTACCGTATACGTAAAATTAAAGTATATAACTTGCTTGTTTTTACTTCTCTTTTATATCAGAAAGGATTCGTATCCAACCGACAGAGCAAACTAGGATTGCAGTGACTTGCACAAAGTTTCATTGCTTCTCGTAACAAGACGAAAAAAGCCATGAACCATGTAAGTTGTACTAGTGCTGCAAACAGCAGCAGTTAAACGAAAGGGTGATGGAGAGTAGTGTGGAGATGGAAAAATAGAGTATTTTTTCTACGTTCATCTATTCTAGATCGTTTCGTTTCTTGGTGGTGCGTAGGATTGCAGCTGGATAGCTTTTAAAAATGCCTTGAGAAACTTCTCAATAGAATGTAGCATTCGAAGTAGTGGTTTACTGGGAATGCGACTACATTCGAGAAAGAAAGAAAATGGATAGGAAAGCAAAAGGGATATTAAGAAAAAAATGCTGGATGGTGGAGACGATTGCTGGTGAGTGCTTTGTACTCGTTCCAAGTAACTTGTTTTTTTTTCTTTGCAGGCTTGTTGGGATTTTTTTGTGAGTGTGCAGCACTACTGGAGCAAACATTGATATGATAATATTGTCCCTTATGTACCTATGTACATGTTACATCGTATTATATGGTGCGGCAGCATGTCCTTAAAATAAATGATAGTAGTGTACCCTGTTGTTGGTAACCATAATATATAGATGTACTCCTGCACAACACTGTCTGCTACATAAAATACATCCAACTTTTTATCTTCCAAAAAAGAAGAAGAAGCAGCAGCAGAAGGAAAAAAGGACAACAGAAACCGTTCAACTATCCAATCGCTCTTATTTTCTCACTCTTACAAACAGCAACACCGTCGAGAAACGACTTGGTTTCCAGATATACCATTACTACTAAAATTCGACGGATGTGCCCCCTGTTCTCTTCTTTTATTCGACACTATTACCAACTACATTATAGGTTTGTGTAGATCCACGTATGAATGAGTTATAGCAGACCTTGTTTTCCGTATAAACGAGAAAAGGAACACCTTGGAAAAAGGAGTTGGTTCATTTTCCCGTTCTTTTTGTCTACGATGCCTTCCACTTCCTCCAAAACCATCACAAAATATCCTTTTTCTCGTTTTTGTTTCTTTCCACTTTCCTCCCACTACTTTTCTGTTTTTCTCTTCCAATCTTGGATTTCAGCCGCATCGCAACAGCAGTGCTACTCATCCTTAAGCATAATCATCCTCTCTCATTTTTTCCCTTCGCACACGGGTAAAAGGTGGATATGAGGGAAAAGGCTGAAGGGCTCGGTTATAAACATGACATTTTCCTTTAACATTTCCTATCACCAAAAACTTTCTTTTGCCGGGTCCAAATCTATCCCCTTATAAATAAACCAGTTTGTACTGGTGGTGGCGGCAAGCGAATTTTGGAATTTCATGGTTTGGTTGAATAGAAGTGTGGAGAAGGGGAAAGTGCTTTCTTGTTTTCCCTTTCCTATACTCAACAACAAGCGAGCTTTTTTCTCTATATCCGTATTTTTATTATGGTCTCTTAGACCTACCGAGTTTTTCAGAATATCAACACGAACGATCTTTTCCCCCAAGAAAGATGTATGTGGCAAACGAGTGAGTAGCGAGAAGAGGGAGAAGACTTCCATTCCCATCATTTACCATATACATTCCTTTATAGAAACTAGGGCTACTAGTTACGCTCTGAGCATGGGACTCATTGAGACATATTACCGTCGTGAAGACTCGCTTTCCCAACCATTCTCCCTCAAAGGCAGTATAAGCGTACATACTTGAGCACAACGGTTTGTTGGATAATGATAGTTTTCGGGTTGGCGTGTAGGAACATCACCACTTCCACCACCACCAGTACCACCGCCACGACGACTATTTTGAAGATGGATGTGGATGGATGAATTGAATACCCAGTGGTGATGCTGACTAAGGGAGCAAGAAATACCCTTGCGAATTTTCGTTCCTCGCTCACTGCTTTCTTTCCATTAATTCTTTGCCAGTCTCATCCTTCTCTCATCCATCTAATCTTACAACCTCTCTCCCGTTCCCCTCTCTCTCTTTCCTCTTTGCTTTCCCAGCAGAATGTATTCATGGAAAGGAGAACAAAGAAAAACTGCGTGTGAAGCAGCAGAATGATGACGGTACTACTACAGGACTGACATACTTTACTACAACAGTACATTGCTGCAGTCCTCTGGTAGCGAATAATATAAGTATATATGCATTTCTACGTTTTTTGTACATTTTGTTTGGATAGAGAATCTGACTTCTATCACTGCTGTCTAAAGGGGAGACAGAAAACCCGCTATCTCATCTCAGCTCTCTATTGCTTCTCTCTCTCTCTTCCAGTTAGTTTTTTACATTTCCACTTGCTCCCCGTCGCTCCTTCCTTCTCCTTATCTTTCAGAGCCCTTGTTCTCACTCACTTTTCTCTATCTTCCGAAAAATCTCTTTTTTTGTCCTCGCGTCTTTCATCCTATCATTCAAGAGTACACGGTATAAAAAGGAGAACAATACAAAAATTGTATGTTATTTTCACTCAAACACAGACCAAATGCATGCACGAGTTTACAACGTCGCTTTCCTATACACTACTTTACTACTAACGATTGTCCTCTTCACTCTCACACAGAAGGTAAAACTTTTTTCATATTGAGTTTTTTTGCTCTGTGTGTGCCTCTCTTTCTCTACTTGGTGGAGGCAGGTTGTGAGGGGTCTGTCTTTGGTTCTCCTGACATGCTGCTGCCTAGACACAAGTCTTCTATCAAAGGAACGGATATAGTGGAGAAGGAGAAGGAAAAGAAAGAGACAATGACAACAACTAACTTTGTTCAGCTTGCTTGATGTTCCTCTTTTTTCTCTGAGCGGAGGAGGAGAAGAGAAGATGCACACGCAGACACAACTCACACGACTTTTTCAGGCAATTTCCTTCCTTCCTCACTTTTCTTGGTAAGTTCTTTATATTATACAGAATAAAGTACGTTATATACGCATTACATATATCACACGTTTCAAGATTCATTCATTCCACCCTCTCATTTCTTCTCCTGCCTGCCTACAACACACAAGACGATTGTATCATCATCATCCGTCTGATTCTTGCCTGGCAGCAGATCTGTCTCCTATTGTCTGCTTGCCAATGGCACATACATACATAGCTACATGATGCACGCATACATATGAGCTCTCCGCTCCTCTCGTTTCTGCTCCTTGCTCGCATGAAGGAATGGATAGACATTATGAAATTGCTTGCTGGAGAAAGAGATGAAGAAGAAGATGATGATAGAGATATAGATCAACTTAATATCTCCTCTGTCGACCCATCCCCTTTTCTTGGTACGTACGATTTTAAAGAGAAAAAACTTCGAATAATATTTTTATGTATACATTCACACACATACTAACCGAGAGAAAAAGCATATTCTACCAACTGGAATACCTTTTGTATGCGGTGGAATGTAACCGTAATCAGAAAGATATGAGGATGGAAAATAAAAATCTGCAGCGGTCTTATTCGCTTTGTGCTACCTTAAAAATTTCCATAAAAATAACGTTCCCTGTAAGTGCAAAGTAGGAAAGCCTACATAAGGAGTGATATTTTTTGGCAGTTTGTTGGTAAAACGTGTATGCACATATATGAGGATGACATGCAGCTGTAGAGCATAAGTAGGTAAGTATTATTGTAAAAGTCGAAATGCAAAAGTTGATAGTAGATTCTACGATATCTACTTCTTATTTCCCAACTTTTCATTCTTGCGTACCCAGTTAACTTTTTGGTTTAGAGCTGTCTGGAGAGAAAAAGAATGGTCATTTTATATACCTCGGCATAATTTTGAGAGCGTATATCCACTATGTTTGATGACCCATTTCAACTGTTCAAATGATAAAATATTACAAGTAGGTATATAAGGATTTACTCCACCACCAACGACCGAAGGGTGTACGAAAGGAACCAGTACCATCCCATTTTCCTTCCACGAACATCATCATCACCATATTTCATTCCATATTACATTACAGACGTCTTCTTTTCGGGCTACCAAAATGGAAACGGAATGCAATCCTGCTGCTGTTGTTCTTGCTGATGATGGTACAGATTTCTACCCTTGTTGATTCCTTCTGGAGCTATCATTTCTCGCTTCTCCTCCGTTCCGTTGTATCTATCGTCGTAATTCCTTTTTAGTCACTTGGGATTCTATCTTATTATGCTACATGTCCATCAAAAAACACGCTTGTGGTTTCGTTTGATGATGAGCGGAACATGGGCTATGGGGCCTGTTCTTCTGTATCTTTCCGTTCCTCTCTTTTATGATACATTCATACTTCTCCACGCTTGTGCTCAGACACAATAGAACGACAATAATCATATGATGAAAGCAATAATAATTATTATTACATTCACTTCTATCGTTGTTATTACTATTATTCGCCATGAATCCGGATTGTCTTCTTCCATTCGACTTCCATAAAATAATAACAATTCTAAAAGAACAACGTAAAAGTTGGTGATGCGGATACAGAAAAACAACACTACATCCACAAGGTCAGCTCAATCTGTACTTTCATTTCATTCTTAACACTCTTCAACTTATTTCCTTGAAAACACCATGATGCAATCTCCAAGTGTAGCATATTATTATTGTTATTTCCTTTTGTTGAAGAAAATGAACAACAGGAAGAAGGAATATTATATATTTATGTAATAAGTTCCTGTACAATTATAGAAACCCGATACAACATAATTTTGCCTGCATTCCAGTCGATGAAACATTTTAAATGAGCACCTATATTGACGCTATATATAAAGTGCCTAGTAACTTTTAATACCTTCTCATACTTGATTCTTATGAACAACTTGTCTGTCAACAAAAACAAGGAAAATGAGAAAAGAAGTATAATCAAGTTGATTTTTTACGCACATAAAGGAAAGAACTGGTATATTAAGACGAGGATTACTCTTTTTATATTTTGAAAGTATAAAGTTTTTTCGTAATCACGTACACATCACGCTGCAAAAACAACAAACCCCAAGTTGTTTATGAAACATCGAATAGAGAGATTTTGCACTATTCAACAACCTATTTTTCCTCACTCCATCTCTCTTGCTTGATTCCTTTTGCAAACGCACATTCGTACAAAAGGGAAACAAGAACAGTTTGATTCATGCACATGAAAAAAGTATCTATTTATCATCCACCCTTTTCTCCTTCCTCTTTCCAGCAGGAGGAGGTATGCAGACAGACTTGGATGAATGTACGACAGTTACCAGCGCCGCATGTATTCAGAAAAATGTATATACCTAATAAAATCTGTATAACATGCCCAAATATTGTATCCAAACAAAATAATAAATATGTATGCTTTCCACTACAAACTACAAAAAGTTTTATACTAGTGACGATGTTGTTCATTTTTTGTCTGCTATAATGGCTTCTGTTGGATGCTCATACACTTGTAAGAAAAAGGTTGCTTCGTATTTTTCCATTTCCTTCCCCTTTTCCTCTCCTTCCAAACATATATTTGCATTGCATGCGTTGCAAAGAAGGAAAAAAAACGAAGAGGAACGAATAAATATGTATCCACCACCAACCAGTTGGATTGCACGCTGCTGCTCTCATTCTCTTATTTTTTTCGTCTGATTCTTCTTTCCATTTTCCATATCCTGTTATTCTCCGTAAACATATTAGATACACGTAGACATATATTTATATGAATGCAATACAAACCGCACACATCTTTCATTTGGGCATGGAGTGTGTGTGTGGAACTTTATAAATGAGACTTGGGAAGGAGAAATAGATGGATGGATGGTAAATAGAAGCAACTTGTGCTGATTCTGATTCTCCTTTTACACCAGCAACACACACGCCTAGGAAAACTCCCTTGTCTCTTTTTTCAGTCGACGTCTCCTAGAAGCGTTGTTGCTCGCTCGCTCCCTTTCGCAGAGTTCCTTTTACAACCTTCCATGAGGCATTTGACTAGTAGGTACAATTTCCACTACTATTCTCTCTCATCGCTCTTTGCTTTTCCTACTGCTTCGATGCTGCTGTTTATTTCTACACAGAAATAAGGACGAGATATGAGAGAACAGAAGAAAAGATGGAGAGAGAGAGGAGAACATGGAATCAGGGGAAAGATATAACAACTATCATCTTCCCTGTTGGGTACATTTATTACACTGACTTGTGAGGAGAGACAGAAAAGAGGAAGCATGAGTGACTGTGAGTGAACGAGAGAGAGCAAATGTTGGGTAGAAAGTGTAGCGAGCAAGAAAAAAATAGTGGCTCAACTCATCCATCCATCCACTTCTCTTCCACGAACACATCGGTTTTTTTCTTACTCCTTTTTTTCTCAGTCTCGCGTATATTTTCGTGCCCGCACCCTAGACTATTAGTCCAGAGTACACAAGGAATGCATATAGAGTGGCTATATAGGTATGTATCTATGCATTCCGATTTTCTATAGATAAGAAGACTATAATAATAAGTGGTGCGCTAGAGAGAAGTCCACCCTTTTTGTCAAAAATGCTGGTAAGAGTTCTGCAGAGGAGTGCCAAGTACTCATGCATGCCTCGTGTGCACCACCGCCACCACTTCAACTGGAATGGAAGGAGGATGATAAAAAAGAAAAGGATAAATTTCCACAGAGAGTGAGAGAGAGAGGAAAACCGAATAAACAGAACGATGTTGGTGTTGGCGGTGGGAGTGTTGTGTATAGGTAGTAAAACCGTATCGGTTCTGTCAAGGTGACTCACTACTAAAAGTGTGTGTGTGCATTTCGTATGATATTACGTCCCGAGAAGAAGGCTCTAATAAGAAACACACACCCCATACTGTAATTTTGTTTGAAAGAAGGCACCACAACCAAACAAATCTATCCTAATTTTCATTTCAAAGCATTTCCTATTATAATTTTAATACGCTGTTCCTCCTTTGTCAACACATGTTGGCACATTTATATATTCGGCATTGTTAATTCTTGTCTGGAAAGTATTTCTCACGTAAAAGATCTGCTTACATTCGCAGGTTTTCACAAACTGTGTAGTTGTGCTGGAAAGATCGGTTTCATTGTAACGGATTCAGTATGTAATGCTGATGTAGGTTGTTGTGACCTTTCAGTTTTACTTTACAGAAACTCAAAACATCAGGCGCTATATTAGAATGGCATAATACATTTGAAAAATGAGTGCATCACAAAATGAGGTACCGTTCATAATGATGATCCCACATAATAAATAAAAAAGTAAGTGCAAAATGCTGACTACATAAAACAACAAGTATTTGAATATGTGCCAGCTTGCTATGCAATATTAACACACACGTAAAACTCTTCTCCCGCTGTGCTAGTTGGCTGAGCACATTTCCCATATTCCCATCCCTCTTCTTTATTGAATTTACCCATTCATCGTAATATGTTCAATAGTTATATAGGGGAATGTATAGGGCTTTCCCATTTTCTCCCGAAACAACCTGAACAAAATGCCAGGTTGCGCATTTTAAGAATAATGTACTGCAAAAATGGGAGTTGGACTGGTTTGGTAATGGTGATGGTAATAGTACATGTTTGCTGGCTGTCTGATGTGAGTGAGTGTTACACAAAAGTACAGACAAAAATGTCGCTGCAAACTGCAAAACTAAGAAAGTACAACGCATACACCTTTTCCCCAGCCGTAAAGTAAAAACTGATGCGCCAACTGAGTGGTTGCTCACCTTTCCTCTTTTGTGTCTTGTAGTTGTCAATAATAGTATTATCACCAAAATATGGTCTCCTTCGCGGAATCTTGAGTTGCCTTTTCGAGTTCGTTCGGCATATACACATCGATGAGCCACCACACACGAACAGTTGTTGTTACACAACGGAAGCGAGAACATACTCATGAAACATAACCGTAATTGATGTCTCTCGAAGAGAGCACTGTATTTATACCCATCCAATATTTGATATATATTGGAACCAACGAAAGATGCTACGTGCTATTGCTAGTCAACTCCAACAGCTAATGTATATATTGCGTAACCATGTTCTTAAAACTATTACATGAAAATATATTCCATACAGGTGGAGTTGTAGAATTTATTGCTCAAATGTACATATACCATAATAGACGTTACTTTCGTTTAAAAGGGACGTATAATCAAACCAAGAAAACGTCTCTTAGCATCAGTGCTTGTCATTCCAAACTATTTACTCAAGTTAAGTATGTAGGAGTGCGTGCGTGTTCCACTTTTTTGTTCAATTGAAAAATCATTGCCCTACACTGTATAAATAGGACAGATGAGAGGAATAGGCTTGCGCGTAAATGGGGGAATCTAACTAGCCCTATAAAAAAAGGCAAAGATGTTCATAAAATATCGGGGAAGACCGAATAAACAAAGTTTTTTCATCCAGTACGTGGGCGAAATTGAGAAATTGAAAAGAGTTGATGTTGATGTCTCGATTACCCTCTATTCTTTAAACAAAACGTGAGCCATTGGAGTAATTGTCAACAACAGCGATAATGACAATAATTTTTGAAAAGAAAGTTATATTGCTTTGTAATGGGTACAATATAAACTGACAACAGTTCTTGTTGCTTCTGTAGGTTAATGGAGCGTTAGTTCATGGACTACTATTTGAAGGTGTTATAAAATATTTCAGTGTGAAAGTAAAAGCATAAGATTTTGCATAGTATTTGACAAAAAGTATTTCTTTGTACCAATTTTAAAACAATAATATTAAAAGCATCAAGTGCATTTTGTCTAAAGCCTGAACAACGAAAAGCAATAGATATGAAATCATATGTATTAAATACCTTTACAATTTTCTTGTTGAATTGTTTCGCTTTCCAATTAAAAATTCCTTGAATATATTGAATTCGTCATTTTCCCGGTTAAATGTTATTTCACCTACGTATTACCAACGTATATACTATTCGGTAAAAATGTAAACACGAATGAAGCACGTGAGCAGGCAGCTTAAACGCAATACCGAATTTGGTAGTTCTAAAAAAGAAACAATGAGCTAAATGGATGATCAAAAGGTGAGTCTCAACTGTCAACAAATAATACGTGTGTGCATTGGCCAAAGTATATACGGCATAAAGGAGAGTGAGTGAGTGAAAGAAGGAATAACACACCATTAGTCGTAGACGGGGACACTGGATGAAAAGAAAAGAGTGAATGTCAACTTTTGCAACACTTGGCTAGAACAATGGAAGAAAGAGAAAAAGTTATACAATAGAATGACACACAAGAATTTCACAGCATCTTATATTATTTTGTGAACAAAACAAATAAGTGAAAGGAAACTCCTTTTGTATCCGTTTTGTACTTTCACCATCCTCTTACTCACAATATCATTTTCCAACAACTACATTCCTACACAGATCAATACAGGATAAAGAAACACACGTATATAGGGTATACTAATAGTTTATCAAGAAAGTAGTATATACGGGGCAAGTGAACTTCCATTTTGCAAAAATGACAAAAACACAGTTAACATATAGCCCTTTATATACCGTTGTGCTTGAACAGCTATCACATCATTCTTTTTAAGTACTTTGTTGTTCGTGCGGAATTCTTTGGCGTAATTCTATAGACTTACCACTGGTAATGGCGCTAGTGGAGATGTTGGTAGAATAGTCGTGCATTGCCATTTCACCATCATCATCACTACGGGCAGCGTAACATTCTCTCTGCTCCTGCTCGCTTTGACTTTTCATTTCATTGCATTAGCAACAGGTATCCAATTGCATTGACATGCCTGGTAATGTAGGTATGTAGCCAAATGTCAAACGTCTATTTCGCTAAAGGCGCTATAGTGTGAACTGCGTACTAACAAGGTAACAAGTCTAGTATGCATGTCTAGCACACTGACTGAAAGCTCCAAAAACGCTAACTACTTCCATATGTACGCCTTTACATCCCACTCCCTTTTCTATTACCAAAATCATTATAATATGCTCCTGCTCACTTTATCATCATTACGAAGCAGTATATCTTTACCTATTTTTAGTTTTAATTCAGCATTATTTCTTATTTATGTTTGAAATATGCAAAAAAAATCTATATCCAACCATACACACATACCTACATACTTAACATCGCGCCGTTCTATAGAATGAATTTATTACAGAAGGAAATGTCGCAAATTATTATTAATATTTTTTTTTCGCAACGGCAGTATATTTTTTTCGGATAGCAATTCTTTTACTTTTATCATGTACTTAATTCACTGAGATTTCCTCTTTTCATCACCTTCTTAGAAAACTATAAAAATGAAATATTCCTACGCACGCAGAGAGCAGCAGAGTCGTCTCCTTTACCCGATTTTATGAGAGGCGAGGGAGCTTTAAACAAAGCAATTAAGGTTCACATGTGGCGAAGTAAACCCAGTGCAAATTGGGGAGCTTTTGACTGAATAATATATAGTATTTACCTATTTATTTTTACACTGACTGGAAGAGCAAACTATTAACCTGAGCAATGCATTTTCCTTTCTTTCAACCCCATTTCAGAGTTTCTCGACGCACCAAAGTGCTACGATGCTTTATTATAATTTTCAAAAACAAATAATAACCAAGTGCTTGATTTTTGCTTTTGAAATTCCACTTTTCGAGGAAGAGGCTAAGAAGTTTCTGATGAAAAGGGGAAATCGTTCATTTAGAAAGGGTAGTTGAAAAATGTGGGGGCTACACCACAGAGCATCGTGCTTGTGACAATTTATTATTATCATACCAATTTCTAAATGATGATTTCCCAAACTTGAAAACTTTCTTGCTCGACACTGAAGTGTATGGAATGACTATTATTAGAAAGTTATAAAGATGTAAACAAAATCGTCACCGCCATCAAAGCATCATCACATTGGTATACTAACAGGAGTAGGAGGCAACTGGAAAGTGTATTTAATTGACTTGTTTCGTTCGTAAAGTGGTCTGAAATTAAAGGAGCTCTAGCTGAGCAACTGTGTTGTTTGCGTTTCTCTCCTCGACGGTTTCAGAGAGAGAGAGTGCGATGTGATGAGCAAACCTAAAACCTGCAGCTTGTAAAGTTGGAACGGGGGCGAGATGCGTTGGCAGGAGAGAGTCTTCATTTTCTCTAAAGAAATAAGCTATCTTCCGCATTGTTCTTTTAATAATAATCTCTTTCCCCCTTTTCATCATCTTTCCCATCTTCATCATCTCATCTCATTGAGTACCCAAGAAAAAAAGTTGAAAAGGGAAGATGAGAATAAATGAATGTTACGCGAATATGAAGTAAACACATTCTCGATGAAAGAATGGGGAAAATATGGAAAATCCAAAAGGAAGGGAGATTGGAAAAGTTTCTTTTCTGTTTTAAACTTAAGAATAGAATAGATAAAGGCTTACAAAAATATTTTTATAAGCTGGCTGAGCAACCACCGGTAAAGGGTGAACTGTCGAAAGTGAAAGATTAGCACAGGAGGAAAAAAATTCTCAGGACAACCTATACAGCGGACTTTGTGCGTAAAGTAGTAGTAGTCAGCATCATCATTAGATGTATACTTCATCATTATCAACATTGTCATCATCATCACCCTTTTGCTTTTTCGGGCTTTAAAGTAGAAAGCTACATACCTAATAATTTGTAGCGTACCACCTCCAATATTATTATAATCGTCATCTTCCAAAAATACAAAAAAGGAAGTTTCCAGTTTACTTTTTAAGATCTTTGCCTCCAGTCACTTGTCGCTATTTCCTCTTTCCATTTACTCGTTGCTACTGTTGAAACCCTTTTGTTTAGAGTCTACCTATCTCTATATATACTTTATACATTGCAGACAAGGGTATAAGTTCCCAGAAAGTCAGTCTATATAAATATATATACTTTGTCAGTCTACAGATATGAGTACATAAACTAAATTGGTTGCATCTTCCGTCGTCATCTTTTTTTACATGTACAAGTAGGAATGATAATAGAGCCCATCAAGACCAGCAGAAAAGGAGAAAGGGTTACATTGCCATAATGTAGCGATGGAGCCAGAGAGAGAAAAAAGGATCATGATTTTTTGAGAGATCCGCCAACTTTCTTCTACCGCTCAGCTCACGCAAAGAATAAAAAAATCTCCAAGAAAAAGAAGAGAGTATCTCATAGGTTTGTTCCCTTTTCTCCATTTTTTCCCCTTTTATCTTGAAAGTGAGAGATGAGAAGTGGCAAGCTGTGTGTGTATGGAATAGAGGTACAAGCAAAAATATACGCAGAATAGATTTTAGAGCTTATATAAAGAATTGCTGAAAGTGAAAGTGTTGATGGAAGAAAATGGAAAAACTGTCAAATCCCTTTCGTACAAAATGTAAGTTTCGGAACCAACAAGACGTTTTTGACTGGTGTTGGTAGAAGTGCTCCTGGCTGTTGCTGTATACAAAAAGAATGAGTGCGGATGGGTGAGCGAGAAAACATAAAATGCACGGACATCATCATCATCACAGCAACAGCATCATAGCAAATGGTAGCAATGCATGCATTGTACACTTGTCATGAATGTCACTTTTCTCAAAAAGCGCTACAACTAGCATTACACTTTCTCTCTGCCTCTGCACCACCGCCACCGTCCTTGTCAACCAAGCCAAATCGACCATAAATATGTGCATAAATTTTCAAGGAAACTCAGCATACTTCGTTCTCTGTTCAAAACATTTACTTGTATATATATACACCACCTACACATGGATACCCAGACGCGTGGGGATTTTAACAAAGGCTGCAGAGAAATATCCGGTGTTCCTACACATTTTTTTTCTCCGGTTGGTTCACTTGTCCAGAGCCAGTAGCCTGCAATGAAATGCCAATTTATTCAATAGCATTTTAACAATAGCTAGGAAAAATTTTGAATTTCAATACAAACGTAGTAGTGAATGCTCCCGACTCATGATTTTGATTTAAGGGGATGAGAAGAGTATTCTTCTATTGATGCTCTAAAAATAATATACACAATACAATATATTAAATCTAAAAATATACCTATGCTAAACCTACATCTCTCTGCGTTATTCATTCCGGTGCTTCTTTCACTGGTGATAATTTATTATGAACTTTGAAATGGGCAACGAAGCATTATTCCCTCGCCCTCTTGTTGACAGCTTTCGCCTGACTCGTACCCATCAACCATGATGCATGGTCCTTGCAACGTCAGTCAGAATGTGGCTGTTGCAGTGGTTTCGTTCGACTACATGGACTACCCTAAACTCTATATATCAGAACGAAAATACCCACACTTTGCTAGACTACGTATCGTGTGTGATGGTCGGTAAGAGGTCCGTGCCAAAAAAGAGAAAACTGGATTATATAATGCTTAGCAGCAAACTGTATTGAATGTATATGCATTGTGTGCAGGATATATAGTGTAATAGGTATATGATGACTGGACAAAGCAGCACGAAAATGAAAAGGGAAAAGTGGAATATCTTCTGTCCTGGTTTGGTCTTCCCGCTGCTTAGCATCAACTGAAATAACCACGGAGGCTTCACTAACGGTCACGGGTCCGTGAACAGGGACACGCTCTTTTTGTGTGAACAAAGCATCCGTGTACTTCTCCTGGCTTACTTGCATAAAACATACTACCAGTCACTAGTAGACTGGACTTTGGACTACATGCTTGAAAATGAACGACTGCTGCTGTTTTGTTGCTAGTTCATAATATAATGCTACACACAGTAGTACATCATTGTAATCATCATCATCATCTTCTTCACTCTCTCCCAACAAAATACTGATCCACCCACCACCGACAACAACTCTCCACTCCATTACTACTTCGTTGAGCATACCTTGTAGTCTGTTCTTGTGCCGTCCACAATTAACTAAAGAAGCCTTTTCAATTTCAGCTTCATATTTCTCTTGCCTGTCATCGCTCACCCTAGACAACATATAAAACCGAAAAGTTGACGGAATCTGTACTCTCCCTCTACAGCGCACCGCAGTGGAGTTGTTTCTTTCTTTTATCATGATTCATGTATGTATGTTGCCATCATGCTAGAAGACCGTACACTACTATTCACTCTACTTTCCGCCCTTATCATCATCTTTCTGCACAGCACGATACTCTCTCCTGTATTTTTATACCTATATCCTGAGCTCGATTAACTTATGTATATATAGTTTGCACCGTGTATATTTCCTCGAGGACAAATCCACTTTTCCCTCACTCAGTCGAAAAATAAGTAGTTGGGAAAAGTGTTCCCTCTGTAATATCTCTCTCCTTTTCTCTGTGTACTCCAGTTGGGTACGGATGATTACCATTTTATTGCTCTCTTCTTTTCCCAACCACACAATTCATTTTCTTTACAGCTTGCACCCGTCAGCAAACCTTTAACTTTAACCAAGTTGATTCTGATGAATGAAAAGAAAGACGCTTTAGCGCTATATATTCTCCAATATATTATCCAGGCGCATTGACTGTTTGGTGGTGTTCATTCAAGAGGACCGGATAATTAGGTGAAACCAAAGACGTTAAGAGGATGAAATCTTTTTGGGGGCAATTAGTCATTCCCTTCGAAAATGATGCATCACACATCGAAAGCCCATGTCAGTATTTCTCAAAGCTATTATTAATAGATCTAGACCATCTTTCCCTAAAGTCTTTGTGACTATTAACTGGAGCACTTGTTTGTAAGTCTCTGAAAAAAAACTAGTTTTACATTCATTTCCCACTGTTTGCCACAGCACAAAGTAAAATTGACTCCCATTCTATCTAGGCTCAGTTATCTTCATGACAAGATTGCTGCTTTTAAGAAGGAAAACGAAAAAAAGCAAAAACAACGTCGAGAAAAGCAGAGGAGAAAACTAGAGAATAACAAGAGGGATGGAATGATGATGATGCTACGATACGATAATATGATGTTTTTGTTACATTGCGTTGCTACTTCGGATCAAATGTACTCGGCTCCTCTAGTATGCATGAAGCTCTTTCCAATGTTTCATGCACACACACGATGAACTGCTGTATTTCAGGATGAAGCTACAAAACATGAAACTACTACTACTGCTCAAGTTGCTCCTCATATGTGCGTGTCTGCGAATACATGTAACAAGCACAAGTTCATATAGTGGAATCAAGACTGAAGTAATCAACCGAGCATTCTCTCTTCTCCTCTTGTCTCTTGTTTTGTTCTCGTTCCCTCGCAGAAACGTCAAAGAGATCCAACCATTTTCGTAGAGAAAAAGAGAGCGAGAGAGAGAGGGAAAAGGGAAGCTCAGCTAACATATACATACCACATACTATTACAGTTAAGTGAAGAGACGAGAGCAGCGAAAAGAGGAAGTAGGACTCTTATTATCTCTCTATGTACAACGATGATGATGATGACGACGACGACGATGAAGCAAGCTGTGTAGGAAACCATGCAAAAAGAGGGTGTCCAAAGTAACTAGCAACTCTCTCTTTTCTCTGCTCTTTCACTCTCCTCCACACTCGCTCTCTCCGTTGCTCCTGTCTGTTTGTTGAAAATGGGTAAGCCGAATCTCACTTCATCTCATTTCATTTCATCTTTTCTGGCGCTACCACGCTTCCTTCTTGAACGTAAAAAACCATCCTTCGCTGAATGGGTATTACGTTATAGCATACCATTACCATATATATGATATAGTAAAAGACTACATTTTCTATGTATATATTTGCACAATGCGGCATGTAGACAACATTGGATGGAACAGACCTGTTATAAAAAATTTCCCCGTGTACATGTACGTTTGCCACGAAAGAGATGAAGAAGAGTCGGGAAATGAAAGTGAAGTGGGAGTTTCCATCATCATCATCATGATCAAATAAGCACTGGGTTCAAATTCACATACATACACACTCGCAGCAACACATCAGTATACCAGATATAGAGTGGTCATACAATCAGTGGGAAACGGGGGTAAGGACAATATATACAGGGGCAAAATCAACACACTCACATTCCATATCAAGATCCATACAACAAGAGGCGCCTGGTGGATTCATGCCATCGAGCGTATACAATATATTTCATGCGTGCATGCATCCTAGCATTTTCCCTGTTTTCTTTGTAGCTTCCAGTAAATAGGAGCTTGTCTGCAGGAGTTCCATCTGTAAAAAGAAAATCAGTGATAGCGGCACTCTTATTGCACTCGGTGAGCTCGCTCCTGCCCTCCTTTCTCGGTCTATGCTATATTATATGTACATGCACTTAATAAGCACCTTCACAACACCAAACAAGCTCGCGCGCTCATAATACTGCTCCTCTGCTCTTTTTCCTCCACACACCATTATTAGTACTCCTTTCGCCAATGGTGACTCGTTGGTTACTTCACTCAACTCTGTCTCCTTCCTTTTCTCAATTCCCCTTATGAAGTAAAGTAGTATGAAAGTAAAGAGGTTTTTGCAATAGAAGCAAGCGACAGAGGAGCATCTAGCTTCCAGGGAAAACAGGCACCACCAGAAATAAAATGATCCATTCCCCCTCTCTCACACTCTCACTACGACTACACACATGTACACATGCATACATATTACACCTAATGGCACTTACTTTTTTTTAGAAAGTCAAGAGGAAAAGCGCACATATGAAAGTAAACTCGATCCTTTTCCTCTCCTTTTTTCTCCCTGTTTCCTTCACCGTAAAATAAATGTGTAGGCAGTGGTGTGCTACCATGTGTGCTTGCTTTCTTATATTATAGACATGTATATATGTACATACATTTTACTTTTGTATACGTGTAATAATAATAATACGATTCTTTTGCGTGCCTTTCGCTCGTTCATCCATCCTCTTTTGCCATAACACTCACTCGTGGCAAATATGATATCAGCAACACGAACAAGCTGCTGAGCTGAAATAAAAGGGAGAAGAGAACGAAATAGCAGAAAAAACGTTCTATTCTTTTTCGCTCTCTTTTATCTCTTCATGGAATCCGGCTTTTTCATCCATATAGCTCTTGTTTTCGTTAGCACGGCTATGTATGCATTAGACTGTATGTATGAAAGTGAACAAAAAAACGGGGGAAAACATCATAACATGCATGCATAGGCATAAAAACATGAATCACAATATTATGTACAGTACAACAAGATAAAAAACATGTCCTTGCCTTTCTCTCTCCTCGCTTTCTCCTTACATAAAAGTGAAAGAGCATATAACTCTTGTATAACTGCATAACGCGCATTCACGAAAGCAGTCAGGCCAAAGAAGAAAGCAATGGATATTCTTATCGTTGCTTTTTTCTTATGCTCGACTGGGTGGTCGTCGGAATATAGAAATAAAGGTATGGCCTATTTCGTAGTTTCTCTTTTTACAAGGTTCAGATGTCGTTAAAACTGGGGTTGACGAAGCTGAGATATTTTTGGGCTGGATTTGGCTCTAGATTATATTTACTCTTTTTTTTTCTCCATCCAAGGAACAAGCAAAGCACACTCGGTTGTTCTCACTGACTTTTTTCGTTCAAATAAGCAGAGTATGTTTCCCTGTTTTTCTCCACCTTGTCTTGGTGTTCGTGTTTTACAGTTCCACACGCGCTGTACTTTTATCATTATTGTAGATTCTCAGCCAGCAGTGTTCCTCTGTAGTCAACTGGAATATTACTAGAGTTTTATCCTCGAGTAAGAACGATGATGAGAAAAGCATAGCATGCGGTTGATGATGATGATGGTGGTGCAGTAGTGGTAGTTTGCTGATCACACGGCCATGAGGATGATTATTATGAAATGGTGTGTAGGGAGTGAACAAGACACAGGCAATGAAAATTGAAGTGAGAAACAAAAAAGAGGGAGTAGTTGAGGGCGACGATGGCGGTGGTCGTGCAAGTCATTACCTTTCTTCCACCAAAGAATATACTTTACTTTCTCCGCTCTCTTTCCATATACAATGAACTCCAAATTGGTCTTCTGAATAAAGGAATAGGTAAACTTATAAAAGTAACCTGAGTTGGAGTTACATTTCCGGTAGAGTTTATGCATACAATCAACAAACTTTTACCAATGCATATTTTCTTGCAGTTCATTTTTTACTAAATATCCTTTTTATGTGTCCAACGAAGGGATGTACATATACTTTACTTTTTATCGAGATAAGCACCAACAAAGCTAATGCTACAAGTTTTTAGAGGCAACCGATTTTTATCATGGCAATATAGTCACCATCATCGTCATCATCTTTAGAGCACAAGGTGAAAGTTAGTCCACCACACACGCCACTTCATTTTCACACAAAGGCACAAAAAGAAAGTGTGGAAAGACTGGTCGATCCTGTGTGATGATGAGATAGAGAAAAGACGATCATTTGCAATTAACTAAAGTGGCTGTGGTAGGTAGGAGTTGTCCTTTCACATGGATGAATGTCGCCTGTCTCCGCCGAACATTGACTTATTATCTTTCTCTCGGCAAAAACTGTGTAGGAACTCCCCGAGTTTGCTTCTTCTACTCACTCAGCATGCCATGAAAAAACAGTGCTTTGTGTGGTGGAGGCAGACGCATCTA
Source organism: Sinella curviseta (assembly GCA_004115045.4). Classification (NCBI taxonomy): domain Eukaryota; kingdom Metazoa; phylum Arthropoda; class Collembola; order Entomobryomorpha; family Entomobryidae; genus Sinella; species Sinella curviseta. Next base: position 45,785,948 of record CM023201.3, on the reverse strand, counting down.
CCACACGCCCAAGCTAAGATACGAAAAGCTATTTTGGCAAGAATTAAATAATACCACCGTGTTCCCTCCCTAATAAAACTCTGACTGTTTATATATAATAGGGAAGTTAGTAAGGGCGACGCAGCCATTTTATTACGGGGAATGAGAATGCCTTCGTGTGCCATTCTCGTATAACCAAGTCATTAGGCATAAGCACACACACGTACACTCTATGACATCCCATGCATCCCCTCTGCTCGCCATGGATTATTATTCGGCCGCACATCTCTCTACTCTTCTCATATGATGATGATGATACTCATTGTCTTCCTAGAAAAAGCTCCAGCGGATATACGTGCATTTTGCCATAACTGCACTGTCTCCGATGATATCCTTTTCTCTTGATGATGCGTGCATGCCTGCTTACGTTACCATCCTACCCATCACCTTCTCCTTTCCAGTTCACGTTGTTTGTTGTCTACCATGAATAATCTTTTCCTTCTACTTTACTTCCCACCCAACTTTTATTTATCTGAAGAGATAGCATTCGTCGTGGCGGCGGCAGTGTATGTGCGCTGCGTAGGAGGAAATAGGAAAAAGCTAACCTCCATCTCTCCACGCTGCTGTTGCTGTCGACCCTAATCCATATTATTACTATACATTCCTTCTAGACCAAATAGATACTGGATACTCATGCGATGGCTCTAATAGGAAAGGAGAAAAGTACTAACCAACGGAAGTATTCAACTTGAATCAACAACATTTCATGTAACGATATTAGTCAGCTTGAGCCAGCAGTGTATTCAACACTCTGTATAAAGGAGACAGTAGTCAGTAGCCGCCAGGAAATTTTCGGTTAAATTATACAGAAGCTAAAAAACTACTCTGCCAAAGTAGCAAGCATTACTAGCTCGTTTAGTACTCTCATTGTTTTGCTCATCTCCCCTGCTCTCTTTTACTTTGCTCAGAAGGGAATGTGGCAGCAACAAAAAACCAGCACTACTTACCACATGAGTACATACGTAAGTGCACCACTATTCCAAGGTTGACAGTGTAGGAAAGGGGACAAGGAGAAAATAATAAAAAATATCCTTTGCCACTGCTTGGTACAAGGCAAGGCTCTAATACTCATATATATCTTTCACTTTGCCCACCAGTGTTGCAACGTACATGAGAGGCTTTCTCCATTTCAGCAATTTGTTTTGAGACGAGAAAGGGAGAACAAAGCGGGTTTTAAAATGAAAGCATTTCACATGAGTCGTATTGTGACTGTGTGAATACTGCTGTGAGATATATTATAGGAGACCGACACACGCTCTCATTTTCCTTGTTGACGATGTTTGGTGATGATAACAAGGAAAAGTTTGAATTTCATGTGTATTCAAAAAGGAAAATAATATGGTAAAAACTTTGCCCACGGAGATGGATACCAGCATATCATGGCATATGGCAAGGTTTGTCACTACTACTGGCGCACAAAAAGAAAGCTTATTGCTGCAGCAAAGAGTGAAAATGAGAAGCACTGTAGCAGAGCGGGCAGCAGCAGCCTAATAAAAGCAGTGAAAGGGAAGAAAGACAAAATGAGGGATTTTTCAAGTGAGCTCAACTTACCTCATCATCATCTTGATCTTGCTTAAATCCATTGCGGAGCCTCATTTGTTGTAGCTGTTGTTTTTGTTGTTGTTCCTGTTGTCTCAAGTAAGTGGTGGTGAAGGGAAGACTGAAATTAATATCAAATGATGGTGGAGGAGAACACTTCTCATTGTTGTTATTATAGTGGCATTCTGAAATTGAAGTGGCGCTGGTGGTATTAGAGTTTCGACTGTTGGCATTTCTCCACGCTCTCGAGTTATTTGCTGATGAACAGGGCGAAGCGGATGATGAAGAGGAAGATGAAGTTGCCGCTACAGCCAGTGCTAACGGAGAAGTTTCTGGTGTTCCCGTGGTGGTAATCGTTGCTGATGCTGTCGCTCCTCCAGTGATGGCTGATGAGGATGATGGTGAGGTTGATAATGGTGCTGCTGAAGTTCCGAGTTCATGGGAATGGTGAAGATGATGAGAAGTGAGAATAGTGCCACTACTATCCGGTGAAGGAGTTGAACTGTCAACTGCAACAACTTTTGCGTTGCTACTGTCTCCCACAGTTGCTCCGTGGTTGGCTCCACCACCACCGGGACTTCCTCGTTTTTGACACTCCATGCATTGCAGAAGGAATTTGGTTACGGCTTCCCGTGGTAAAAAAGCATATTTCTCCGTGATCTGCATGAAATAGACAGACAGATGAAAGTGGGAACGGAAGCGATATATTTTGATTTGCATCTTTACTGCAAACTTGTCCCATTTTATGAGGGGGCGTACTTCTTCTTTATTTGAAATGATTGCCTTTTTCATACATAATGCATGCCGTTATCTTGGCTATTAACGTCTTAAATGTGCGAATTCGAAATGGTATCCAAAAAACGTCGTGACATCCAAATAAGCGAACAAAAAGAATGACTACTACTGTGCTTACCGCTCTGTATGTCCTTTTTTGCCCCGCATGCTTCCCATTCTTTGCTTCCGTTTCTACATGCACTGTGTAGATGATGTCGAAGAAATATTCCACCACAGCAACTCTCTTATAGATGGACTTTTCCACTGTGGACCCATCCTGAAATTTCAAAAAAAATACACATTTGGTTTACTAAAAAATATCCAAAATATATATCCTCTTTACTCTTAAAATAATAATGATATAAAAGAACTTGGCACAATATTGACCATAAAAACCATAACCGTTACTAGCTGCAGAAAGAAAGAAAGCTATTTCTACAAAGACAAGTCAGAAAAACAGCTTTGGGAAATCATGCTAACAATCAACGCCTCAGTACATCGCGTGACGTTCCGTACACAAAGTGAGAGCCATCTGCCCTCCTGAGCGTACACGAAAGTAACGGCAAGGGAAAACTGCTATCTATCCTTCTTCCTGCATAGCTATCTCCCACTTCCACCTTCTACCCATAGGCGGCGCGGCAGCTGCTAACTTTTACTTTAATGTGTAACGGAATTTTCACTTTGCCTCACCATTCATACTTGAATTAAAGCACTATCATTGCATCTGGCATTATACGACATAGCAAATAACGCGAGTGATAAAAATACCGTGGAGAACGGAGAAAGCATGAAAGTACATTTACACTAGATAACGCAACTCGCTCAAACTTTTTCTGGTAATTAATTAATTAAAAATTAGCAAACTTTTTTGAAATTGGGAGAAGATACACATTTGGTTATATTTTTAATTTGTTATGCGCCATAATAGGATGTGACTTTTTTTACTTCAGCAAAGTATTAAACCTCCTTTATGCATGTATGTCATTCTCGGGCCGCTTGTATATATTTCTCAATAGTTCTCGTATAAAACTATTTATACTACAATGACGACTTATCGCACTATAATGCTTGCGAAACATCTCTACTCCTACCTAAAGTTCTATTTACAATGATATACAGGATATCGCTTTCATGTGCCCATATTTATATAGCATACTGCTTGGTTGCTAGATGAAAGAAAAGGAAACGCCAAGAAGATCCAACAATTCAACAGGTGGAGACTGTTTGGACTACTGACGAGCATTCGACTATGTATGTATGTGTGTAGATGTAAACCAGCATAATATTTTCTTTAGTTCTCTGTTTCTGGGTTGGTACGCTGTTGCAGAAATAAGTTGAGAGCCATAGCGAAGCAGAAGCTGTTGCTGCTGCTTTCCACTCACAAGCTCTATTTTTATGCTGCACGACCACTTATTTGCTACCAGCACGAGTGAGCACAGCAGTCTTGTGAAAATAACGTCACTTACAGAAAACACAAGCAAAACTTTTGTATGATATATTATGTCTTACTACTGACTTTTTTCGGTGAATAAATGTAACGAATGATCATAGACATTGAAAAAGTTGCAACCTTTATATGTAATAATTTTCTGCTACGCAGATTATATCATCTTTTAAAGCTTATTATCACCCCACTAATTCATGCTTGAGTTTTGGACAATATATTCTTCGTTCATGTGAATATGTCTCTAAACAAGAACTTTCTTGTATAGTGCAAGTATGGATAAATCATTAAAAATTCTCTTCTACAGTCTTATAACATTCACTTATTGTTGATATTTTATATTATATATCCATCCTCTTTTACTACCCACTATATATTATGTTATATAGCTATATGTCAACTCGCACGCATGTGTGCCTAATAATAAGCTTTAAAGTGGCCAAATGGGCGTCAATTCGGAATCATCTCGAATATGGACCTATAAACTGATACGACCACCAATAAAGGATGAAGCTGTCTCGGAAACAACGATAATTTGGATAGTTTCGACAAGACCACATTGCTCATACGTCCATTGCCCCAGTAATGGTCTTGGCAAAGGTTTTGGTGTCTCCAGCTAAACCTGCACATGGGGTCATCCAGGACAAGCGTTTACAATTTGCTACTACGAAAAGTAATGGAGATCCTACTACTTAAAACTCAAGTATCACCACCACCTATGTCTTTGCAGGAGACTATCATTTGAGAGGATCCCATCGATAAATGTGTACGTGTAGCTGGAGAGACGATGGACAAATACCAGTGGCAGTACTCGGAAATATTCTATCAACCACACACACGGCTGCACACTCAACAACTTGACATATCGAGTATAAAATTCCATTTACGGGCAACGTATGTATATATTTAAGGGCTGCACAGTCTTGCTTTTGCTTGTTGTTGCTTTCTTCCTTACAGCAGCAGCAGCGGCAAAGCAACAACACCAAATTCCTCTCTAACATTTTTATTACTGGGAAAATGCCATGATGGTCTATCTGGCTCCTGTGTGTATAATCTCTAAAAACCAAGAGATTTTATGGCTATTTTATACCGCCAACGAGAAAGAATATAACAACCCCATTTATGCCGTATTACTCATGTCACTACACTCAACAATACTTCTTACGCTGGTATATAATATCCGATACACCATTTGGCGTTCCCAGAAATGGTGAAAACTAGCAGAAAACTATTATTTCCTGCCCTCTTTCATTTTCCTTTCCATATTTTATCCTGGCCAATCGTGTACAACTGTGACCTCCATGCTTCACCCCGACATAGTATTCATCATTATTATTTCGTCTTGGAGAGAGTAACAAATCAATAAGCAATGTGATAAGTCATACATTACTATACGTATACTCCCCCAAGATATCTATATAAAACTTCATCTATAAAAATCTGACGGGTCAATCATCGCAACCCGGTCATCATCATTGCGTATATGGCATTGCGAAAAATATGTGCTAGAATAAAATGCTAAAAGGCCCGTTCTCATCTAAAAACTTTACAAGCTCTCACTTTTTTATTAAGCAGCTTTTCACTAACGTATTATACATGCCACCTCTAACCACTACAACACCCAAAATAATACCAGATAAAAATCAACTTTTTCTCTCTCTGCGCCTACACTCTTCTACACATACAGACTATTTCCCAACTGACTAAATCCCAACGCCATATAGCCTAGGTACCTATATCAATGAAGAAAGTGCGATAAGAAGCCTTAATAGTTAAAACCTTTTTTCACTCTCTACCTAGCAAGGTATCAACAAAACTGTAGCTTGGCAGTTTTTTCTGATGTTAACATTATACAACGACGGTGGTGAGAGAAGAAGCACCAGCAGAGCAGCAGCAGCAACACAGCTTTTAGTGAATTCATAAAAGGAGCAACGGCACAGTAAAAAAAGAGCGTGTGTGTGTGACTGCTTTGCTGCTCCTGTGTTTCCTTCTCATCTAATGCTTTGGTGCTAATGCAACGAGATGGGTTTTAGATGGAGATGTGAGCTTAGAGAAAAGGGGAAAAATCGGTTGAAGTGGTCGTTTTCACCGGCTTGATGAGTCCCAACCTTCCAATTAGGCCTACAGGCTTCCATTCCATTCGTCGACAGACAGAAAATGCTGCCTCGCTTGCTACCACGAACAAGCAGTCGTTTCATGATGCTCCTTCTGGAAAAGGCACACACCACATATCCTGCTCTGCTATACTATCTCTCTTAAGAGTTTCTGGTAATAACTTGCCCTGCCTCTTTCTCTCCTTTTCACCAAAAACGAGAAGAAAAAACATTTTATAGGTGTTGCGCGCTATATATATTTATTATACTGCCTTCGCATATATATTTCTTGCTTGTTTATATCAGTAATAAGCCCTCACACATTGTATTCACATTTACGAAAAAAAAATCCTTTTTTCTTCCCGTTTCTTTCAAGAAGACAGCCACACAGGCATAATGCCTGCTTCGGCTTGTTTCTTTTTCTTTTCCCACTACTACCACCACCTCTTGCTTTATCACTGTAATATACTCAAATTCATGTACACAGGTTTCCACTGCCTCTTTTGCTTGTTGTAGGAGGAAGTATAATATTTCTTTAGGTGCTTCCTCTTTTCTTCTTTTATTTTCGTGGAAAGTTTCCATTGTATCAGTTAGCTAGCACACCACGCCATCATCATTCCATCTATATTTCTTTCTCTTTGCTTTATTCTTCACCGACCACACACGTACATGCACAAAGAACCACATATGGCAGCGTCCTCCTTCCTTATATCCTTATCTTTTTTATGTAACAACTATTGCTATTGCTAGACAAGAGTTTCGGATTGGATTTTATTCATAATACGCTTTCTTTACAGAGAACATATTTCCTAGAGTCTCTCGTTTTCTCTTTGGACGTTTCACCAATTTTTTTACACAGTTAAGCTTCACTGCTTCTTTGCTTTGTCAGACTTTTGCATGCTTATGCCCCACACTGACTCCGGTTGACTGGCTTGGATTTGGTTGATATCTGCTTCATACGGTGTGTCTGGCAAGTTGCCCTTATAATATTCCAATGAACACATGTATCGAGTGCGTGTGGTTTCTTATGGTGTTTGTCAGAGGATTCCTCCTTCTGTTTCTCACTATTTTTTTCGGCTTTCCTCTTTCCCTCGTTTCTCAGAGTTGCCTCCAGCCAAAACGTGTAGCAAGTAGCAAATAGCAAAGTACATACACATAACGATAAGATAAGCCCACAAATATACAGAAATAGATATATTTATTCTCTTTATTCATTCCCTTTCCCTCGTGGAAAACCGGATGGGAAGAAATAAGACTGTTTTTTTTTGCATTGGGCTCGTTTGCTCTGACTTGAGATTTTTGTATAGGTATATTGGTTAAGGTACTTGACATGTGTACTTTTATATCGAAATGCTATACTCTGAAGTACAGCTATTTCCTCATATTCCTAACATCTAAGTTTCTACATGATATTTTGGTATACATTACCCCCAGCCTCTAGAGTATATTGTTGATGTCATAAGAGAAAGTGAGTAGAAAAAGGGAAAGAGCAGAGGACGACGTATCACATATGTGTGCTCTATCTCCTTGAACGAAGAACCAGGAAGACGAAGGAAAAAGTGTTTGGGCCACTTTTAGCAAACGCCATGATCATTTCACTTGTACAGCTTCATCTATTCCTACAACAAGAAAGCTTTCAGCTCGCTTTTTGCCAGGATGGTGATCAGACTATGCTGATGGTGATAGTGACGACCCAACAAGCGCTCTTCTTCCTTTTCACTATTTTTACAACCATTCCTGGCCAAGAACCACTCGCTCATATTATATGACCTGCTGTTGTTTTTTGTGTAAAGAGTTGTGCAGCAATGCTTCCGTCATCTTCCTTTTTCTTTTGTTATATAACGCGACCGACCACACAAGCCCGTCACCCTACTCATAAAGATTCAGTAGTAGCAACTTGAGCTTTTCCTTTTCTTCTCACTCACTCCACTGGTGCGTCAGTCTTCTCCCAGTACTCTACTCTTTTGCTATCTTGTCACCCAGTATATCCTATCGTCAGCTCTCCCTCACCAAAGTAGAGTCAATACATTTTTCGGCTTGTCTCTGTCCTCTCTATAGCTTTGTTGAAAGTTCGTGCTTTACTCAGCTTGGTCGTCATTTAGTGTGACAGTATAAGTTTGCTTGCTGCTGTTTTACTTACTCCTGTTGTTACCGTGGTCAATGCGTGGAGAGCAGAAGTAGTAAAAAGCACTAGTACTTCAGTAACTTTCAACTTTTGTAACAATGCTTATAAGTGTTTTATTACATCGTGCGCGTATCAACCAATACAGAAAATACACACGCACCATAGTTCAGTTGTTTGCAAAGGCACGTCGATATGCTTTAGCATTTATTTGCTTTCTCTTTACTTTCTTTTTTCAGGTTTTTTACTGATGTCATTCAAAAGGGGGGAAGTATTACAAACATACAAAAATAACCACTGAGCGAAAACCACTGAGCAAGCACTACGTTTAAAAATAGGAATGAATGGTGTCCGTCCAGCTCTTGTATTTTTTACATTTTTTCTCATTTCATGCAATACATTAGAAATCTTTCGGATATTTCCGTTTTTCTTTTTATGAAGTATGGGTTTTGGTACTAGTGCAATTAAATGAATCATAATCAATTCAAGCTACACGCAGCTGTAGGTACTAGTATATACGATTAATAGCTCAAGCTCACTAGTATTCATTTACATTACAGCCGTCAATTAAATTGGACGCAAATGAAAGCAGTTTTCTGACAGAATTCGTCTCTTCTTTGGTGGTTGGAACTGCTCATTCTGATTGAAATGCCGAAAAGACCAATAACGCCAAAAACTATAGATGTACATATTTTGTAGAACATTATTGCACAGTTGAACGCCCGCTATAAACCGTCCGGCAAAGGAAAGGTACAAGACAGTAGCGGCAAAAGTGATTTGTACTCATTCAAGCGTAAATGCGCTTCAGCGTAACCTTTTATTCAGTGTGCTTTCCTTCCAAATTTATCAATTTATGGTAACGACGGGCAAGGTAGGGGATGTTAAAGTTTACAGGATTGTCTGATTCATTCTATTTGACTTTGAATGTACCAGACAGATTTGACTTTTTGCCCTGTCACTATACTGTTCTCTCGCCATCACCATTACACTTCTCCAAAATTCACATTCAAACTGGATGCCTTGACTTTGCTCGTAAGAGGAACCGCTTTGTATGAACTCTACGTGTTCCAAAATTGAGGTAGATAAGATATCAGCAATAAAAAGTGAAGAAATGAAATACACATGCCTACTTGTATGGCACGACAAAGTGCACTACATTATCAACTTTCTTCACGCAACTTACCATAAGTATCGATATATACCAGGAGGCGTAACCACTTTTTTGGTTGGATGGAAAGAAAAGAACAATTGACGAGGTATATACGTTTCTCGCCACCACCACCACCACTCTTATCATCACCATTTCCGTCTTGAGGCGACGTGAAATATCTATCTTGTTCATAGTCAACAGAGCATGTAAGATGAAGGAGGTAAAGGAATGTCATTATACGTGGCTGGAACCACAACAGAAAAGCTTGCACACAATCTCTACGACAAACCCGCTAAAAGTCTGTATCTCACACTGTCTGTGGAGTTGAAAGTTATTTGCTGCTTTGCTCTTTCTTTGTGTTCACCGACCTATTCTACAATTGGGACTGTGGAAGCGATGATAAGCAGAGAGGAGAGAGAGAGAGCAACAGAGGCTAGCATAGTTTTTCAATTATGCTTTCTTCCGTCAAGTCCTCATCTCCTGCTTTTCTACAGACAAAAAAAACTTTGTCAGCGAGTGAGTGTTCATCCTTTTTCAGAGAAAAATTTACAGAGAACTGGGTAGAGGTGAGGTGAAGGAAGAGAATTAAGAAATTACCAGAAAATGCAAATGAAATCTTGACGGAGCAATGAACAAAGATTCAATTGGACGCTTTCCCTCCAACGCGACGGGAGTGGTAGCGTTGGTTAGTTAATATCACCAGCTAAAAAGGAGCAAACGTTAATGTACAATATTTCCTCAAGTTGAAGAAATTGACTCACAAGGAAGTTGTCTATCCTCCAGAATGAATGTGACTTACTCCGCCACGTTTTCTTTTTCTTCAAGTTGTTCACCTGGCTTTCATTCATTGCTTTTCAACCATGTGCATAAAAAGTCGAGACGCGATGAGAGGAAATGTGAAAGGTGAGGTGAAAACTCACTCTGGCATAGCAAATAAAACATAATTTCTCCAGTTTCCTCTAACCCACTCGTACTCCGTCTTCCTTTTGTAAGCAGTCCATTATATACAGCAAAAGAATTAAATAACAAGCCTGTCTATGACTTTCTCCTCCCTTATATTATTCAAAAAAGCAGAAATATACACATTCAATCTAATCACATGTAGTCATGCATTTTCCATACACGCCATCCTCGTCATCAGCTACGAGCGTAATAAACATTACATAAAACGAAGAAGCCTCAGTAAAGGAGTTAGCGAAAGCTTTCTCCTTTCTCTGCTCACTTTTGTGGATTTGTATATGTGTGCAAAGGCGCATTTTGGGAAACAGGTTGACAATGATAATATTGATAATATCACTTGACTATATTTCTTCTTCCTCCTCCTTTTTCATACTTTCACCTAATGACATCCATAAATTGTAGCATGCCGACCCGAGAAAACTATCATTGAATAGATGTGTATAGGCACTTTACCGCCACTTCCTCACCGGCATTTGAAATAACAATATGTATAACAACTACTATAGAAAATGATAGAATTTTTATAAGGTATGTTGGGCATAATATCCCCTTATAATATAATGAAGATTTCTTATACATTCTTTGAGTTTCCAACAATGAGCTCTTTGGATAAGCGAGGGAACGAGTATAATCTAAGACAGCATGAAATCTGGTATTTGCTATAATATTCCAAGAAGCAGCAGTAATACTAGTTCAGTAGCAGTCAAGTGATTCCTAGAATGGAGAGAAGAAAGAGCAAAAGCTTCACCAAGCATAAAAAGCAAAGTTTTCCTTTGGTTTTTTTGTTACACAATCCGTTACTGTGCTGTGTCTTTATCCATCACTTTGCTCTTATTTCATTTTTAGGGGAAAGGAGGTGGGTGGTTCTCTTAACTGTCGACAAGAAGGCTGACGATGACTCGCTCTCTGTTTTTGCTAGTTTGCATGAGGAGAAAGCAGCAGAGAGCATTTTCTATAATCTTATAAAACAAGACAGAAAATCATGTTATCCTACACGAGTTTATAGTGAATGGAGAAAAAACGAGCTCACCGTGATTTCTAGTCATCTTGATATATATAGCATACAGTTTCGGAGAATCCCAAGTCTATTTTGTCTAGGCTTCCTTTCTCTTCATTTCTCTTGTAGTTATGTCAGACGACCGGGGAAAAGTTGAGAAGCAGTAGTTATGCTATTTTTATGAGAAATCTGTATACAATTCCATTTTCTTTCAAACTGTTTCGCTTTTCTACCACTGTTGCACGACAGTATGATGGAGTCATCATCCAACAACGAAATCAAGATACATACATACATGTACCTGTATAGGATTTATCGGTCTTGTAATCAGCTAGATCCCGGTCCATGTATAAAGTACATCAAATATCTCAACTAGCATAGGTATACGAATATCAGAATGCTTGTAATATGTATATAGCATTCCACATCAAACAGAAGGAATGCAGTGTCGAAGAAGAGCAAAAGAAAGTGAAGGAATTCTTCTCGAGGATTCCGCACAGAAATAGCAATAATGCGTATGTTCAGTGTTCAATTTTCCAACGATAGCCGAGAGGAAGGAAGCTCCATAAATGAAAAAATTCAGATTCCTTCGTGCTCTTCCTGTCTCACTCAGTCTGATTGGAAAGGGAAAACGACATATAGGACTTACATTCAAAGATTGTTTTCGCCCTTCTACGAAAAACAAGCGGAAAAACTTTTGGAAGGTTTTCTTTGCATATTGTGAAACCAATCCAAACTCACAGGCGGGCCAATTGATCTGTTGAAGAGCGACAGGGATGAAGGATGTATACAAGTTTTAAAAACTTTTCTTGATATCTCCATCCTACTATTTGTAAAACTTATATTTTAGACAACAAGATAGTAACTCGGAGAATAAAAATTTTCACAGCAAAGCGCATATAACAGGTCTTCGTCAGATTGTGATCATATCACACCTACGCTGATTGGGTGAAATACATGGTGTTACGTAATAAAACGGAAGGCAATGTAACTTCAAACAGTAGGAAGTTGAATCTTTTTGGTTGCCATTCTAGTCAAAGTCAAAGATCTCTTCAGCTACACTCCTCACCAATAAGATCACAAAGCATTCTGAAAAGTGTTTGTAACATTACTGAGATGACACCATCATAATGATTGATTGTTTACAATTCAACTACCTGAGCAAGCATTTAAATGGATGAAGGCTGACAGCGTCATCATGCCCAAAGGCTTTCGCCGACATGGACAAATGTCTAAGCACATGATCAATTTTGTCTGGTGAGACCAAGAACAGATACAGATGCCATACATTACCGCAATGAAAACCAACATAATAAAGACTTCTACTCAAACAAGTTATTATAAACATGTCAAAACCATTGAAGCATGAGAATGAAATGGACCGATTGTGAGTTGGCTATATGTATATTATTGTGTAAGTAGTTTTCGTACAGTATGACAGAATGTACACACTGCAGGACAAATTGTGGTTTGAATTGGCTGATGCACCTTATAAATCTTCGTCTCAGTTTCAACCGATGTTAAACAGTCGTTTGTTTGTTGTTTGTTCAGCTAGATGATCTAGAAAAAATTTAAAAGTACGCCAAGCTCAGATAAACGAGATCGTCTTGTGTACCCAAAAAAATGGAGAGAGATGAATGCATAATGTAATGCTTTTTAGTTCAACCAACCTGCATCTTTAGAGTATGGAAAACAACGGAATGGACCGGTCCTGGAAATGTAGGAGAACCCCATGAAAACAGCCGCCTTGTCGACGTAGCTATTATCATATGGCCTGTTTAAGGAAAAATGGAGCTTACTCCTCTCCCCGTCTCTTCCCCCAACTTAAAACCATACGTACCGTTACATCTCCAATTCGTCTTGTCCAAATGCTTTCTCTCAATATCAACGCTAGTGAATAATATTACACGACGATGTCAGATTCCAGAAAAATACGTATGCATCACACCAACGCTTATAACCAAACCTGGAGACTTAGCCAAGCCCGAGGTGAAAGACGACGTGGCGTAGAGCACGATGGTATTGCGTGAATAATTCTCAATTTCATATTACTTTTCAAAACGAAACATGCCTAGGAAAAAATACGCTTTTCTCTTCACTAGCAGCAGCAGCTTCGGGAAGGATTTCTACTTGTATGCGGTAAAAACCAAATCCTTTTTTCCATCGGTGTCGGGGACGTTGCGGCGTCAGGACAAGAGGATCTTTTCTTGGTTGGGCTACAAAAAAATGTATACCACCACACCACACTGTGTCGCATTCTGCCTTATACTCGCGTACAAGACGACCGGGTCGGATAAAAGGGTGACATGCTAATATTATGTTTGTTGGAAATGGGAAGAGTGCCTTTTTAAGGACAACTGAATGAATACATTTTATCGCAACATTGCACGAGACTTCCTCCATGCGGTTCCAAAAATACTATTATGGCATGTTGCAATGTACTAAATGCTACTTCAAAACGATGTCTGCTAAATCCTCGATCACCACCACCACCAACATCACCTCAGTGGCACCATCTCCATCAAACGGATAAGGAAACTCGCACAAGGAAAATTTTTCTTATTTTTTTTCTTCAAACCTTTTTCCTCATGCCGGTCGTTGTCGCAAGGAAAAGCGGGATGGTTTTATTATATATGCCTCCATCACATTATGTATATCCTTTCTCCCCGTTTTCACCGGGAAAATGCTTGTTGTTGCGAGACTGCAAGAGGCTGCTGGTCTGATGCAGTATTAAATACGGTGAAGGAGAATGAAATTCTCTCTGTTCTTTTGACAAGCCTGCTTCACTTCACACGCCCGCTTTTTTACACAAAACCGTTCTGGATCGGTATTAACTTTTTTGTTGGTTACTTGCCACCACCACTATCATCACCACTGTGTAGAATGGGGAAACGACGGTGGAAATGCAGCGGTAAGAATCCGTACCATGGCAGTGTCATAAATGTTCAAAGAAAAAGGAAAGTCGTCATTATATGTAGCTCAGCTTAACCTTTCCTCTTATTTTTCCTTTCAACTTGCTGTGTTTGGCTTGGTCTCTCTCCATGTGCACCTTTTTCGGTTGTGTTCAAAGCAAATCTTTATTCACTGGCTGGCTGCTGCAAGTTCAAAAGTCGAGAAGCGAGAAACGAAGCGAAAAGTGATTCTACTTTGGAATGGAATAGAGAGAAAAGAAAGAAGCAGCCAAAAAATGTGAACTATTACTCAGGACGAGAATATATAGCGACCGACCAGAAACACCACCGGAAGGTTGATACATATTTTCATGGACATGCTTCTCCATCATAATAATAATATTACATTGCTCGTTTAAGTCGTCTACTAGAGAGGAGAATAAGGGGCATATACATATATGATTTCCTTTATTCAATGAAACCTATCTAGCTCGAGAGCTGCCGTAGAATAATATGTGTTGTTGTGTCTTTACGGTAATATCATAGGGAGAGAAAGATCTTGCTTACATCCGGCACTTTTTTTTACCAAGAACGGCTTTTGAAGTCTTCTCGTCTCACCTCATTTTCAACTTGGATGATCCTGCTTGAGCGGAGAAACGAAACACAAAGTGGTACCTGAGTGAGAGCACGGGCTGCCCTGAACCTCATTTCAAGCTGTTCTTGCTGGCGTGAATCGCATGCACGGGAAACGGTCCAACTTGTAAACGCTGCCAGTAACGTGTACTTGTTACTGTTTATGAAAGTTTCAACAAAAGACTTTTTCCACACAAAAAAAGACTCCCATCTCTACACTTCTCTGTTGTTACTGCCATTTATATTATTACTTACTTTTCCATACACAAAAAGGGCTGGAACCACTATTCCAGGTAGCTTACCCTTTCTGTATAAATTTTTGAAAAGAAATGAAATTGAAGGATTTATCTGGTGAGCTCACTCGCACACCTTTTCGTTTTTACAGAAGAATAAACAGTGGAAGATGTGAAGCTTAAAAATTTAGAAATAATAGTAATACCTACCCCACCTATGTACAATATTGTCTCGTGTATTTCCAATCCATTCGTGAGAATTCATACTGACCTTTGATCCTATTTTGCGTACCTGAAGCAATCAAAACGAAGAACACAGTGATAATATTGCTCGCTCAGAAAAAAATTAAAGCCATTTGTTATAATTTCACACACCCGTCCACCTTCTTATTTTTTGTTGCAAGGAGTAAAATTCGTATGCATTCTCATTTTGCAGAATTAGACGGAATCAGAACAATCGTAACCACAAGCAGATTGGGAAATGGAGAAAGATTGTTTGGTGTGGCTCCATATAACTCACAGAGTGGTACCATCCCACTGCAACCACCATAAACGAATAAAATGGACTGCATATATACGTGCATACAACACCATTTCAACATAAGGTTCATAATATGCTTTTGCTCCGGCCTTTCTGGAGTTCAACCGAGCGAGAGAATAATTTACATTCCCTCACAGCGCACCAAGTGTACCAACACAAGCCGAGCTCAGCAAATGATGAAAACAAAAAAGTTGCTTTCATAGCGAGTAAAGTGAGAGAGCGGAGAACAATAAAACATTTTTTTGTTCGTTTTGAGAATTGTTCCCAGGTGAGATTCCATGAGCTCATAGTTTACCTGGCTGGAGGCAACTTTCCACACTGAAAATGTCTGATGTCTTGTCTGGTGAGACCACAACGTGTAAATTATGGCTGTTTGCTGGTGTTTTCATTTGGAAATGGGCTGGTTCATCAATGAAACCTGAGATTTTTAAAGACCACACGCTATACACTCATACGAATCTAAAGAATTTCGGTTTAATATCTGAGGAATATTACAATTCCTCTCTGTACAACTATATGTTCATTAAAACAAATGTAAATGTGCAATAAGACACCGTATAAAAATCTATCTCGAATGGACAAGGTGAAGTTTTTAGATTGAAACGTGTACGTGGAGGATCAGCCACCATGAATCACAGAAAGAGCTGTAAAACAAACGCATTTTTTCTTTGTTGGTCCTTATTTGGTTTCAATTCTAATATACATAATAGCTGTTAAGCGGTTGTCCACAGAGTAAAAGTGAGCTCAGCGAACAAACAATGCCATCATTTTCAAGAGACTTTTACACATGCTTGTGTGGGATAATACAGGATTTTCAAGTATCCCATGATGATCATTTCACGATAAGTTAAAGAAACATCGAAACCCAGTCAAGTTGACGTAACTATCTCTGTCAGAGAATGCAGAGATTTATGTTGTTGTGCATTTTATATCCTTTGTGAAACAGAGGAATATATAATTTCTCACTTTAGTCAGGATAACCCAAGAGAGTCAACGGAATCACTTTCCATGTTTCCGTTCTTGTTCAAAGGTGGCCGTGGCCAATGAACCAACTAAATCTCCCAAGCAAGTGTACCAAGGCATCCTATACGCAGTAAAATGTAACCGAATCCCATAGCCGATGCAGCACTATTCCACGTAGGTGAAAATATAACGACTTGTGCAAAGTACGTGGGCTTACTACGGTACCATCATTATGTAACTCGATCTCGATCCTGTGTAGATCTATAAGATGAAACAGAAACATTTCATAGTTCATGTAGCCCGCTGGATATTTTCGTGTTTCCTTTATTATTATCATGTGTAAAAGCTTGAGGTTTAATATAATTATTTTACTTTCGGAGATTCCCAAACCCCAGCGCAACACAAGTCTTCTGTACATTGTTGGTCTGCACGGCGCAGTCAAATAGAAGACGCAGTAGTGAGGAAAGAGCAATGCGAAGTATCTGTGTAGAGCAGTATCGAATGAAAGTCGTCAGCCAACACAAGTTGTGAGTGAACAGGGTGAGTGGGTGAGAGCACCACACACATGTGTACATTCATACTTGGTCTCATCATTTACGGTAATATTTTAACTTCAGTGAAAATTGCCGGCAAGGGACCAGCAAATCAACAATTAGTAATATAGCGAAGCCGTGAAAATGGTCTGAGAAATCGGTAATTAATGCAATTACCACTTCTTTTCTAGAAATCATCACGTTCCATCCCCGACCCCATGAGAGTCGTTAAACGAATCATCGGATGACGTCCGCCTCACAAAATGAATGGAGGAGAGGCGGGAAAAGGCTTTTATTAAATTACTTTGAACTTAAAGGTTCACTTGTATTTCTAATCTATTTCCGTGTATACATGGGCGTATGGTACACGTCGGCAACATCTACTGCACTGCCACGCCACGTCTTTTCCAACCAATTCAACTAACGAGCGCAAGGGCTTAATATATGTTCTATGGCGAAAATGTAATTATAACCACTTGACACATTCCATATCATCTCTTGGAATTAAATCCTTGTACAGCAGTAAGATTTTCAAAAAAAATCGAGCCATTTTAACAACACATTAGCATCCTTCAAGTACATTTTACACATAAGAATTATTACCAACCTTCTCCTGTATCATATTCGAATAATCTTTCCCCGTTCTAGTTATTTTGCATTCAGGCAGAGAAAACCCAGAATCTGCGTGTGCGTAATCTATTTTCGTCAAGCTGATCTGGGACATCCCATATCATCATCTTCCAAACAAAGGTTTTTTGTTGTATGTGCGGGTCCGGACTTTTTCTTGGCACGCTACCCAGTCATGCAATATGCTCGCTGTTGTAAAGCACAATAATAACAAAGGAACCATAATGTAGGTACTGGTTTTCGTACGGATACGCAGAGTTTTACTAGACTCACAGTCATACTACTTTTACGCTGCTGCTGTTGTAAAATCACAAGTAGCAGTTGCACACTATCACTTCAAGCTTGAATACAGTTTTATGGGACGTATAAGTGAAAATATAGCAGGTATATGTAGTGGGAAATGTATATCTAGCTCATTGGCTGACTTTCCTGGCTCTGGCACTGCATATTATTCTCGAGTGAAAGACCATGATCTCTGAAGACAAGATTACAAAGTGGTGCTGTTGAGAATATCAGAAAAGGAGTGGTGGTGGTGGTGGCGTTGGTAGCGTAGCATGGCATTGAAGTGGTGGTGGTGGTAAAAGGAGGAAAAAGAAAGAGGAAGAGGGTAAAAAAGATCGGAATGTTGAATAATGGAGAGGATTTTCTCTCGTTCACTTGCTGCCACAACTATCGCTATCGCGTAGTGACTACCACCACTCCACAACATTCCACCTTGATTTTTCCACAACATGCTTCCTTGAGCCTGCCTGGCAGGAACTCTTTGTGAGCTGTTAAAAAATGATATCACTTCCACGAATCTTTCCTTTTCTCTCCTGCAACACCAGGACGGGTATTTATTCACGGTAGGCCCAAAAGTAGAAAGTTGGAACGTGTACAAATATTCCATGTAGCGGTATATATATATAAAAGTTCATCCGTGTCTCTATACGCTACAATTTTTTCCGTTACCTAAACTTGGCGGCATACTTGCACACGACAATGTGATGAAATGAGGAAAAGGTTGTGGAGCGTCACTTGTCTCCGAATCTAGACCTATATATATTTACTACACATGCATTTTTTCCTTACCAATAAACTTTGTAAAACTGAACTCGTCCCACGCTGATCACTAGCTGGATATCTTGATTCATGAATACCCACCCACCACATGAATTCACACACACACTCACATACCTTACGTATGTGTGCATAAAATACACAAAGTAGTTTTCGTGCCGACATGCAATGCTCGTCGATTGCATCATAGGCCTTTTTGCATTCGGGTGTACGTACACGGATAAACTATAATCTGATACCGGTTCCACTTCTTAGGATTTCCTTCAAAATGTTTGATGGATGGTTAGGTATGGAACATGTCTTGGGGAAAATAGTTAACGGTACTAGGCATGATAGGTGGAGGATACTTGAGAAGGGAATAAGTTCCGATAAAAATTTGGAAGGAATCTATCCATGTACACTTGACTAGGGAAGGAAACGAAGGAAAGTTTCAATAGGACATATAAAGCACCAGTATCTTTTCCCCAATCCTCACTCGTACAATTCCTTTGTGTCTTTTTGAAAGATTTGGCAAATGTCTTGCTGACAGCAATACAGAGCAGAGAGAAAGAAACGGGTGAAATAAAAAAGATGCCAGCAACCCAGCCAAAAGGAGAGGGAGACGGGAAAAAGGATATGTTACAGAGTGCCGTGCCATGATCATCATCAACATGATCATCGTACAATGATACCGATGGTGTATGGTAGTGTATAACATATCATCATCATTTCTTTTTCTTTCTTTTTTTTTGCTTTCCATCTCTCTTTTCTTTCCCCAAGATAGAATGCGACAAGCGACAGCCGCTTCATTGAATCATAATCGAATCCATGGCTTGAAGGGAAAGAGATCAAAATAGAAAGAAGCACAAGGAAAAGTAAATAAGTAAGCAAGTCAGAAGAGAGAGAGAGAGAGAGAGAGAGATAGAAAGACTCAATTGGGATGATTTCATCTTGCCACATTTCTCCTCACATCAGAGTCACTTGCCGAAGCAAGAATATATGAACATGAAGTAGCAAGAAGAACCAAGGAAGGATATGGGATCTTCAAACGACCAGAGACAGACAACAGAATCACTACATATTACACCATGTGAAACTTTTATCCTTACTGGTAAAGTATTTTTCTTGCTTAATAATTTTCAAGGATAAGAATATATACACACACTGTAAAGCAATGATTTCCTATTTTGGACACCACCGTGAAAGCCTTGCTTGAAGGATTGAACAGAAGAGAGAGAAAACTCCCCTTCCCAGCTTTCACATTCGTAATAATGATGATATGCTTCTATTTCCCTGTGAAGATTATTTTATTGTCAGAATCCGAAATATAGAAGTGAATAAGAAAGTCTGTATAAATTGAAAGAATTGCTAATAGATAAAATTTTCCCGCTGCAGCTGCTGCTACTTTAGTTACTTTATTATTTTAAGCAATATGAAGATGATGAGGACGAATAGTTGCCTTGTACTTTTCAATAGCTTGGAGCATATTCACATGACAAATCGTGTTCAATATAGGTACTCTACCATTATCTACGAAGCCTTGTAAAATAGAAACAACGTCTGTGTTAAATGTCAAAACGGTACTATATATACTACTTCGTTTATTTGATGCATGTAGCCAATGCATAAATTCAAATGAAAGTGAAGATGTGCTGCACAACATGCGACGACCTCCTTGTTACATGGTAAGTCGAAATCCCAAAAGGATTCGTGTACATAATGAATATGGGTAACGAAAACTGCTATCTCTATTGAGTAGTGCCTTTCACCAATCCTTGCCTCCCACACATTTTTGCAGCACTATATCTGCTACCAGTAAAAGCTCCGAATCAGAATGATAGTCATTTCCGTCTAGATTTGATTCGCCGAGAAATTACCTTGACTTGCTTAATCTTTTAGCGTCGCAAAATAATATATTAGACCTAGCTACGCTCAACAGTAAAATGTACATGCATTCGGCTGTAAACTAGTGTAGTATAATATATGAGTTTGTTCTAAAAGAGTTTTTCCTACCAGAGAGCATGAATCCTGTTGTGTATTGCTGATGTGATTGACTAAAAGTAAGGGACTTTCTCCCATGCATGCTTGCATATTGATAATCATATAGTGCCGAGAACAGCTCACTACAGAATATCCACTTGAGCTGGCTGCTGCTGTCTCCCGTTTCTCTTCATGAGATCTTGTTGAACGATCTTTCGAAAGGGTTTGTAACTCAAGTAAGTAGTGCGAATCTTTTTCCTTTTGAGAAACTTCTTAACCCAAGCATAGATATGCCATCTCTATACGGTGTGTTATATATTCCCTAAATATGATACTGATGTCCCCCAGCTTGCTTGTGTGCACTATGACTTATGAATACGGGTAATAGGCAACATGCAAAGCAAAGTGTCTTCCTCAGACAGCAGCAGATACTCTTGTTGTTCAAGAAAGCTTATGCTCTCATTTTTTCAATCGCTTCCTTGTGTGCGTTTAAGTGTGGGACGCGAATGTTTCTGGTGTGCTGTGTGATCCGCAGTCATGTTATTTCATCATCATCATGTTCATATTTGTTCATGGTTGTTGGTGTACTTGTGTGTGTATGTAGGTATGTTCCCTTTTTTGGATAAAATGGGATCGAGATTAGCAAGAGTAGTTTTATTCTCGACTTGAGCAATTTATTTGTGGCAGTATTATGCTATTTTATAAGCACATCATCATTGAGAAAATCAAGAAAAATTTTCTAGCATATGTACACTCTACTTACTACTATTTTCTTGTGTTGCCTCCTGCTAACCGAACATTATATAATTTTGAATACTACATTCTACTGGTACGATATGTATAAATACCTCAAATGACAGTCGTATAAATTCCTATGAGATGGAAACTTTTATATAAATGGGGAAACAGTTTTAAAAACGGTATTACGTATTCCTAATTCATATACACGCAATTTTCTTGCTTAATTTTCATACACATATACCTAAACCACAAATATTCATGTTATATGGACAGCAAATTCAATGATATAACTCCTTGTCCCTTATTTTATACAAATTGTCCCAAGCGGATGCAAATCCAAAGAGCGCAAACATATAGCTTTTCTATCAACTTAATATTCTGGTGATATCCCTTCAAAAAGTACCTACTAGTCGAACAAATAATGCAAGTATGATTTTTAGCATGTTCAGTTTTCATTGATTATAAGTATTTTAATGCTTTCAAAGTCTCTCAGAACTGAGCTTGTTTCTTGTTAAGCGTGCTTTGAAATGACTAAAGTACAATCACTATCATCATCAAACAAAGTGCTGGAAGGCTGCAAACGGCAGTTGTCTGCCCTACGTTTTTGTAACTGGCTGGTTTCTACTCAACAGCAAAAACCAGGTTTTATCGGCTCAGTTTTTTTATTATGAGAGCATATATGAGAGATAGGAATGAAACGAATAGAAAAGGAGTAAAAGTGAAAGAGAGAGTTCTTCGAAAAAGCTTTTTTGGTTGACTTTCCCCACGCCTACGTCGCGACCGCTTTCCTCCAGATGCCAAAAAGTGTTCTAGCCAGGCCAAGCCAGCGAAAGCCGAAAACGTTCCTGTCTGGCAGTAGCAGGGAGCCTAGAAGCTATTCCGTAACTCTATTACCGCGTGCCTGACAACTACTCTCCGAATTCTGAGTGTTATTCTCTCTCGTCATTCTCCCTTTTCCCTGCCTCTATTTTCGAAGACAAAACTTTTTTACTCCTTTACCAGCAGCTTGCCTTCCCCAGAAATATATGTAGTTTCGTATGCACGTCATTACTTAAACACGAAAAAAGCTGAAAATATCCATTTCCTGCTGTGTGACTTGCAAGCAAGCAGTGAACTCTTTTTTCCTAATTCAACGCACTTTTCCTATCTCCCATCCTCTTCCTACGGTGCTGGTGTTGTTGTTTGCGTTCTTGTTTCATGACAAAACTGATGCTGATGTGATGATGTTGCTGCCATGAATATCTCTATGCCTTTTCGTTCGTGTTCTGATATTTTTAGACAGTCAAGTCAAATTCAACTCCTGCTGCCATTCCAAATGTTGTACCGCTGACCGTGCAATGTTCCGGACAAGTCAAGAGTGGCAGTTTTGGTGACAATGCTATGTGTAGTAGCAGGAGAATAAGCAGGAGCACTGGTACAACAACAACTACAAAACTATATCTGGTAATACAGTTGTCCTGTTTCGTTCAGGAAAGAAAGTCAGAAAACAGAATCAAGTAGAGAGTTTGTCAATTTACCGAGTTGCAAACTTTCTGCGGGTCCTGATGGGAAATGGTTTCAATATGAGCCGAGTTGAGTTGACTAAGTAAGTTGTGAGCTTTATTGGATGAGATGGGCATGGTGTTTGGCAACCGAGAAGCCTGAAAGGTTCCGACCGAGATTCCAATTGTATGACCCAAATGAGCTAGGCTCCATATGTGAGCAGAGTGTATAGAGAGAGTGTGGATAATATGGTTTCTAAGTGGGATGAGAGCAAAAAGCCTCTTTCCATTTTCCCTAACTCGCTGCTTCCACTGCAGTGTGCTCTTCTCACTACTGCTGTTCGAAACAGCTTTTCCTTCATTTTATGTGAAAATAGATGAAAGAGTGTATAATATTATTAGCTAACTATTGGAAAGTGTGTATCATTATATAATAGAGATTTTCTCTTATTGCCTTTTCACACCACCACCACCACTATTTACCACCAGTTCAGAGCAGCAGTAGTATAGATACATGAAGCAATAGTAATGGTAATGGCAATGCTGGCGGGGGGAAGTAGTGAATAAATGAGTAGCCAACAGAATTGTACGTCTTCGTACTACATTATATTCCATATTAACTGTGTGACGACTGGAACTGGTGTTGGTTAGTTAACTACACTGGTGAAACGAGCCATTTCCCCAATCTTTGTCCGTCTGCAAGTGGCAGAGAGTGAAAGAGAAAAGGGGAAATCGTAGACAGATGAGAAGAGGAAAGGGTTGCGTAAAAACTTTGTGTTCGGATTTGCGGTCAATGCGGAGCTTCTCAGCATGACATTTTCATGATGCTGGTGAGTAATAGAGAAACTTTGATTATTCCACACGACCTTATCTCCGGTACATGGAAAAGTACTGATGTGCTTACAGAACATTCCAAAAATACAACAAAAATGGATTTGGGTTTGAGCAATGATTCAAAAACTACATCCAAAAAACTGAGCGTTATCCACAGTTCTTGTAAATTCAAAATACATGAGAGGTAATTCTGCACGAAGAATGACTTTAGCCAATGAAATGAATGGAAAGAAGCATCTATTGAAGAAAAAAAATGTTTTTCTCTCATGATTTTTATCAACAAGCTCATATTTTTTCTGCATTTGAGGACATGTTTGCGCTGCTGATTACCATTTTTCGCTCGTCTCATGATTATCATCATCGCTCCTGGCTGCAAACAAGCACATAAAGAAGGCAATAATAGGCAACACATTGAAACTTGTATCTCTGACTGACTAACGTTCTTGTAATTTATTGCTCTCCACACTCCTTCACCCTATCACACACATTTTCTTTAAATAAGCTACCGCCAGCCAAGCAATCTCATTTATTTATTCATGGCTCATTTCCATTACATGTTTTCCATCTAGCCCTTGCCTACGCTTCTATCACGTCGTGTGATCTCAAAAGGAGAATCTGCAGTAGCTTGTCGGTTAAAATCTAACAAAATTTAGATTCAACTACACCTCTAATAACGCAACCTCACTTTGAGAACCACAACCACCCAAACGGTGGTGGTGGTGCTGAAAAAACAACAAACACTTGCGTGAATTCACTCTACAACGGCCACTTGTTTGGTGGAAACAAAATGTCATGATGATGTGATGTAGTGATGCTCATGATGATAGCTGTGCAGTAAAATCACATTTAATGATAATATTTATGTGTGTAAAAAAGGAATACTTTTACCTTCAGTTTAAGTTAATATGATACAAACGGGCTCATTCATGAGATGGGGCAACATTTGGCAAGAAGCAGTCTTACCACAGATTCAAAGCAGCCAGCAGAGGACGGGAGCAAAAGTAGTAAATAAAAGAATCTTTATTCTGTCCCAGCCGCCCATTAATATTGCCAATGCAGTGTCGGCCTAGCGCACCTTTTGCTTTCCTTTCCTTCAACTTACATTACATTCACATCAGATGAGATTATGGACATGAGATTGTGTAACTCTGCGAGCTTGTTCGGAGAGAGAGAGAGAGGAGTGAAGTCGAGCAAGGAGAGATAGAGAAAATGCTGGAAGGAGAGAGGAGAGCGTGAAGCTAGCAGAACGGGAAAAGAAACTCCTCATCGTAATTGTGATCACGTTGGTCGTGGATTCCCACTGGGTTGAAGAAGTAAATGTGGAGAAAAGGTATAACCATGTATGAATGTAATAAGAAGCCGAAACGTATATATCACGTTATTATGAACTCACAACCTATAATATGTATACCTATATACATGCACCCATAAATCCCAACAACAACAACAACCATCAAGTCATCGTCGTCGTCGTGAAGTGAAGCAAAGTTACATGGTGGATAGTTTTTATCTGTATACACATTTTACTTGTATATAACATTGCAAAACCTTAAATATACTACAATGTCAGGAAAGGACCTCTCTTCTCGCATCCTTGTGGTCGTAGTTGTCGACTGAAAACACATTCACTACTAATACGAAAAACTCAACACGCTACGCCACATCAAAAGTTGAGCTTTGCTTGCTGACTACTTCGTGTTGTTGTGAGTAAGACGGTGAGGATGTTTTTTTTTTCTTTACTGGACTGGACGACGACAACAACAAGCGGAATTTCTATCTTTAATACTTGTTGTTTTTGTGTGGATGGAGGACCGACCGAAGTCGAGAAGGAGAGAGAGAGAGAGTTAGTGAGAGGACCTGTTTTTCTCCATTCCTTGAGCATAAAGTATCCTCAAGAGTCATTCATTTATTTATGGCAAATTGTGCGAGATAACTCAGGCTCTGTGAGAATGAGAAATGAAGTGAGTTCTCCAACTACAATATATAAATCTGCGTGATACTCTCGTTATTATTGTTATTATTATTGCATTTACGTAGCCTCTTCTTCTTTGTGAGGGCGAGTGTGTTGAAGAAAATGAAAAGATGAGTTGAATGAAAGAGTATAAGGTAAGGTAAAGTGTTGGGCTTTTTTGTTCTGATGTGGTTGCAGTTGTATTAGTACAACAGGGAAAGAAAAAAGCGTGTTGTTGATGATGGGAATGTATAGAAAATGATGATGATGGTGCATCATGCCTCAGTCATAATTTTCATTGAGAATCACAAAGTGTCAAAAATTTGTGATATGAAGGAAATCAAATGCGCTTAACGATCCTACTTACATACTTTTTCTTTTCTCATTTATAACCCAAAGTCAAACACGTTCCTACCACACTATGATATTCTTATGTATGCGTGCATGCATGACTATAATGGGAAATATCTACTACTAATAATAACAATAAAAAGCCTGTTCGGTTAGTTTTTTGTGTACAGGTTGCAAAAGAAAAAAAAATTACCCATATGATAATGTGGAAGCGACTACTGGGCTATGCCACAATAAATTTATCACTGAAACAGGAAATCATTGTTGAATGATTGAACATGAAATGTATTGTGTCCACCATGCATGCCCCATGGAAAATACTTTTTATGATGATACACAACTTTGTATTATTGCCGGCTCAATCATCAATGCGAACAGTAAAATATTATAGTTGACGCTTGCATGGATTGCTTGTTGAGATAAATGCCCTGCAGTAACGTAGTACCTATCGTCATACGCATAATGGCGTATCAGTTTATAGATTTCGTGCAATTTTCCCATTACAATTTAATAAATTGTTATTACTCCATATCGAATACTACCAGTAAAACTGCTGCTACTGCATATGTTGTGTTTGCAAGAGTGATCAAATCGTGACTATTATATGCG
This sequence comes from Sinella curviseta, assembly GCA_004115045.4. NCBI lineage: Eukaryota > Metazoa > Arthropoda > Collembola > Entomobryomorpha > Entomobryidae > Sinella > Sinella curviseta. The sequence continues at coordinate 45,759,424 of CM023201.3, read as the reverse complement.
CTTTATGTATTCAATTCGTTGATTGAGAATGAAAACATTGATATTCAATGGGAATTTTATGGACGCAATTCTCTTTACGGGACGGTACACAATGTGGATACAGGGACGGAGAATGTAACCAGCCAATTTAGTTTAGTGTAAGTAGACAGATGCCTGGAATTACTATACATTTTGATGAAAATTGGAGCGAGCGCCTCATTCGGTAGCAGGTGAAATGTTGCTCGTAAAGCAGGCAGTTTAATAAACGAAAACTTATTGTGTAACTTCAGATGTGCTTGCCGAGCACACGTTAAGTTTCCAATAATATTTAACCTGTTTGGCTACATCTTATCACTTTTGCGTACCCGAAAGTTCCAGCTCAGCTACTGAAATGAGAATAACAATGAAAATGGAACCATTTCGTAGTGGATCGTGTAGGAGGGTTGGTTGTTGAAGGATAAATAAGGAACCCCAATAACAGTGTCATATAAGCAATTTTCATCTGGCGTGCGCTCTATTTATTTGGGAGGATTAAAAGATTAGTATCGTCCTGAGTAGTGGAAGTTGTCAGTTTATCTTGAGCCTTTATAAACACAAGAAAAACCGTGGCAGGCGTAGCAGCAGTTTCGTCGTGGGACACCGTTCAAAATGAAATTTTACTGGAGAAAACTTATAAAGCCTATAAATGAGAGGAGAGGGAGACAAATGTACAATAATGCACGTTAGCATATATGAGCCTTGGTGTAGCATAATATATATAAATTTGGTATTATGTACAAATGTATTTATTATTATGTACTATATATGCGGGAGTAAGCGGAACTAATGAATGGATTCACAATCCACCCCAGCTAGCAGCAGCAGTCCCAGATGATAGTGGTAAAATAATGCAAAAACTTATTCTGTCCAAGTAAGTGGACTTATTTGGGCTGCGTCCAATTGGCCACTAAATAAGACCTCTGTAATTCCAAAATATAAATACTTTATCTCCCTATATTTTCTCTTTTAACGTCTACACATTGTGGTAGCGTCGAAGAATACTTCATTGCAGATATCTTCCACATGAAGTTTTATGTAGCTTATTGTTATTGAATGCGTTCTGGGATAAGGTTGAACACAATGGGCATATCTATTTATCTTAACACACCGACAAATTCAGGTGATATATGTATTTGATGCAATATTTTGCTACTTGTTCAGATTTCGCAAACCGATGTAATATTTATTATCGATTAAGAATTTCGTTTTATTTGGTTCCACATACCACATAAGCAGGATTACATTCTTAGACTCTTTACATTTAAAAGAGTATAGATGTGGAACTTTGAAATTCCAGAAAAAAATGACTGGTGCGGTTCCACTTAAACAGGATACCTTTTACTATTAAACTCCTTCATGGGAAAAGGACAGGAGCAGGTTCTTCCTTTCCAACTCCCCGTGGTATCAACCATTTTCCTTGAAAACATTACAACAGAATGGACAACGAAAACGTACAATTTCGTCAGTGGAATTAATGCCCCGGGAAAAGACAACGATGTCAACTAAGTCTATAAAATGTATCCAGTCGACGAGAGAAAAGAGGTAGCTTGCCATGTTTATTTTTCTGCTGAAAGGTACACGGTACACACAGACATATCATACTTATGTATATAGAATCTCATTTTTGAAGCTAACCAGCTAGAAATTATTAGGCATGAGGGCACGAAGAGTAGAAATAGCAAGGACCCATAAGAGGATGAGGCATTTTCTTCCATCCACCTCCACTCCGTCGCAAGTCCTCTACCTATTTATATTTCTCTATCCATATCCCACCCATCCAGCTGGCTGCTTTTCACAATTGGAAGAGAGGACACACTTATAAAACCTCAAATTATGTTCGATCATAGTATAATTCTCACAACTAGGACGCGTCTCCTTACAGCAATATTTACAGTGTGGCTGTAATAATCCAGAAAAAAAGTCATCCTGGCTCAAGGAAAACTACTGGATGTGAGTCTGTATTTCGTGCTGTACAAAGCATGCTATAATATATCTTGTAGGGCCAGAGAGAGAATATATATATATCCTGAAAATATGCTGGTTGACTTTACTTGGCACACGTTCATTTTCTTTCATGGGAGGCAAAAAGCACCATCACCGCCACACCAATGCCCCCATCACCGCACACTATGAACAGCAGCTCTAGTAGCAGTAGTGTAATATTGGCTTTCCTCAGATATCTGACACGCAAAGAGAAAAGAGAGAAGGAAGGAAAAGAAGATGAGTGCTCCTTGCAAAAGCAACCTTCTTTCCAACCATCAGCTCATATTATACAGCTCGTGACTCCCTTTCAGGTTTTACTTGACTCTCTGGGCAAAAAAATGAGCGCGTTCGTTCGTTCCTTTCCTGTATCATCAGCATCATCATCATCATCCAACAATATACATATATGCATAGGTACACATATATACACTAAACACATAAAAAGCTGCTTGATGTTTTGCTTGCTCCTGCTGCTGCCAGCTGCTCTCTTGGAGAAGAGAGAGAGAGAGAGAGAGAGAGAGAGAGAAAAGAGCTGGAACGAGAGAAGCAGCAGACAGAGAGAGTGGAAAGGAAGGAAGGGACGTAATTATGCCAGTTATCCTGATTCCCGGGAGAGAGACCATAGTCAACGCTTAGGTCATCCCGTATAATGGTTTCATTTCTTTTCCGTGCAACAACAACCATACTGCTGCGATGCCACGGCGTGTGCTTCCCCGAACGCTTTCTCTTTTCGTTTTTGAGCACTTTTTTGTTGTTTCTATCATTGCACTGCGTCTCGCCTTTCCTGCCGCCTGCTGCCTCATCCAACAAAGTTGTATATATGTACTCCTATTTCTTGCTGTACTATATGCAGCGTATATACTACTTCAGATATGTTTACATGAACGGGAAGCTTTCCTCTCGTCAATATAATATCTGTTCCGCACATACAAAAATAAGTGCAAAGCTCAATATGTATGTATTTACTATCTCATCACTACTACAACGTACCAAGTCATGTATAATTCCTTTTTCTACATGACGGTGTCATCGAGAGGGAAGCCTTTTCGCCGCGACGACTACGTGTCACCAAAAATGTGGTAGCGTCTCAAGTAATAATAGTAGGAGCAGTAGAGACAGATAGTCCATAGAACCCGTTTATTTGTTGTAAAAGGACAGGGTCTTTTGTTTGAGATTCACAACAACGACTGACTGTATGAAAGTCCATCTAATTCCATACACAGATTTAAGCTGGCAGTTGTGGCAATAGAAGCACAAAAGTAGGAGAGGAGAATATCAGCAACTATCAGCGAACCGCCAAGTAGCAACCTCATATCTATTTGGTAGTACCAGTTGCGATGTTTCTAGGACATAATATGCATGGAAAAGGAGTGAACCAGGCGGACAAGACGACGACTTTGATGACAATACTGTTGCGTCTCACTCTGCGCCCTCATCGTTCCTGCCATGCTAAAGTCATTGTTGTTACTTCTACTGCTATTATTATTGCTCGCTTCTCTAGTAATACTAAAACTTTTCCCAAAATGGAAATGAAACAGGTTCTTCCACCTCTCATTGCGAAAACTCCTGCTGGTACGCAATATTGTGGCAATAAGTAAAAGCAATTTCATGATATGATTGTGTGTGTATAGTAGTAGTTGCAGTAGTGTGGCCCACGGAACGAGAAAGCAGGAAAAGCGACACAGTGTAAATAGTAATGCCAGCAGTATATTTAGGAGAAAACAACATGGTATTGTTACAACCCCACATTACTTTTTAAAGCTGGTCAGGCAAATGGAGAGGGAAAAAAGGAGATAAAGCCGAGAACATGAAAATTGACTCACTCGCACAATATGGTGGCTCCACAGGAAAAGCCGTCGTGGAAAGTGAGTGAGTGTGTGAGTGGCGAGTTGTTTCTTCTGTGGAACTGCAGCTAAAGTTTTCTGGCTGGCTGTATATGATAATAATGGTATGAAGTAGAAACGAGTCAGACGTTCCAGTCGTGTGAGCTAGAAAGTCACTTAGCATTATTAACTAAAAAGGAGATGAGACGCAACAGACCTTTTGCCATGCCGTTTATGTAATCTAACTGGGCCGTAACATGGAACAGTTTATTCTTCTAGAACACAGAAGCTGTCCTAGTTGGAAAAAGGAAATATAAAGTTTCTCATTGTTGGCAACAGGAATAAGACCTGCAATTTGCTGTTCAGAAAAAAAGGAACGGTTGCATGAAAAAAAATATTTGCCCTGAAAAATAAGCTTCAGAGCGAGTAATAAAAATGAAGCGAAAATTAATTTGAATTTTATGAAAACATTTTTATGCCTTCCATGAATTCACCAGAGAAGAACAACACGCGGCTCCCTTTTAATCCTTCTATCTCTCTTTGTCGAAATAATTGGACACATTTGTCATCTCTACTTGCCTGATAGCAAATCCTCCTGGATTTTCTATCTTGAACACCCACACGTGCATTTTGTAATCATACCGTTCATTATTAAATAGGAAGCGTGCTGCTCGTGCAGTGATAATACTTGAAAATCTTTCTGAGATGGGGCGAGATTTTCCACCTCCACCTGCGTGTAACATTATCTTCGTTGTTATTACTATTTCGCTAGCATCCCATAATTTAAAGTGGTATCTAGAAAGGACCAACTAGCCCAATAATAATCATCTCTTGTCGTATCTCCTTCATTTGCTGCTGCCGTGATATTTTCAACGTTGTTAATCTCAACAGAGTAGACCAGAGAGATAGTGCCCCTTCCAATGTATATAGGTTTTTCGTTGACTTTGCCCTTCCAACGTAGCAGCAGCGCTATGAGCACTAACTCAAAAATATATATAATACCTACGTTCACGAAAAGGACGGGTACCAAAGTGGATGAAGGGAAATGTGCGAGAGGTGTTTTGGTGAATGTGACTGCTCTGCAGAAGACAATAGGGTCACAGTTCTTGTCAAAGTCGTCTTCATCACAATTACCATGATATTATATAGGATCCAACAAGCTACCACCACGTACACTCAACAGACGCGTTGTCAACATTATCATCATCAAAGGAGAGTGGAAACGTGTTTGTGCTTGTTTGCAAGTGCAGAGTGGAAAGCATTATTGCCTGAAGACAAAAAATATTGGAGGAGTAGTATACATTCATATTGTATGAGAAATGCACATTACACCTAGGCTCCAGGCTTTTTGCGTGATCACGGGGAGGCAAGAACAACGAGTATAATATGCTCCATTATTGATAACAACCGGGAAGACAACCTGGAGCGAAACACCTAAAGTTTGTATCCGTCTTTTCCCCTTCTTCTCTCATTATTTGGACAGATTCGCCATTACATGTCTTACATTTATTTGAAGGGAACAGATAGTCGGTTGGGTTTAGCGAAGCGATATAAGGATTTCAGAACCAGGACCTTCTTATCGTCGTCATTACAAATTACAAACGTATAAAAGTAAAGCATTAATGCACATAAATATGGAAGGGATCGAATGGACGGGTGTCTGTTGGATGTCGAGTCATTTGAAATGATTTGAGCATCCTTTATTTTCTTTTATAGTTCACAAAATAAGCCTTTTCAGAAGAACATCACATATTATTCCCTTCCTACAACTGCCACCCAACACCGCCACCGCACATTCCACATTTGACTCATATCATCCATTCCATTTTACTCCAGGAACGAGAAAACAAAAGGATGATGAAACGCAGGAATCAAGTTCTCATGATTCAGATGATGCTGATGGGAAAATTTTTTAGTGAGAAGGTCTTGGGCACTCTGAAAGTTGGATGAATAACAATGGAAGGATGAAATGATGAAAGCTTACAGCGGCAGTAACGGCGGCAGCTAAACACAGCTTTGCAAATAGACAAATGAGTAGTAAGCAAAGATGAAGAGAAAAGGTTCTATCAAAATGAGCATCACATCATCTCTGGGAACATGATAGTTATGACCACGGGGCTGTTTTCGAGAGGAAAGCTAATGTAGGCATATTACACCAACGAACGATGACACAGAAAAGCAGAGAGGTAACTACTACTATAAAGCATGGCTTAATGGTAATGGCAATCTGCCATTCTCATCATGTGACATGACGTCCCATTTCCTCACCTTCCTGTTTGAAAAAATACTTTAACAAAAGGAGAAGAATCTCCAGCTAATGTAACGGCATTACAGCAATGATATAAGAAGAGAGAGAGCGTAAACCCATTGTTGTTAGCGTAATCGTAGGAGACCTGGAATCACGCATGACAGCTTGACAATCATCATTATCATTACCGCTTCGCTTAGCTCTTATCGTCACATCAACATCATATCATCATCGCAGGGATGTCTGTGCTCACCTTCTCCTACCTGGACCTGGACATCAAGATCAGATTTCGGGAGAGGGAAGGTGTTCTTTCTTGAATACACGCTGAGAACTGTTACATTCCTTGAAGAAAACATGAAAAATAGCTTGATTTCATTAAATAAAATCACATGGTTCTCCCGTCGGAGTTGAAATTTATAATTTTATTTTGCTGTAATGTGCACCAGGTAAAGTGTACAACGGGTAAAGTGAGACCATTCTTATTATAACATGTATGCAGTAATGGGGTTTCACATGAAAACGGCTTCTCTATGTGTGGAAGGATTATTATTTATTTAGCAGTAATAATAAGGTACATAACATGTATAATTGCAATAAACATGAGCGCACATGACATGGTCATTGAACATTGTTAATAATTCAGCAGCTGTCCATTTCAATTTGCTGCTCACATTACTATCAACATCATCATCACCGGACAAATGCATGAGCCATAAGAATACTATACCCTGCTGAACTTGAACCTTCACAGAACCCTCGACTGGTTATTTACTTACGTAGCCCTTTCACCGCTCTGCTGACAGTGAAACCGTGCCCGTCGTGCCGGTATATGAATGTTTGAGTGAGTAACTAAGAACGTGATGACGATGATCTTCCCCGAACTTCTACTAGACAAGTTGTGCATGACAGTCTGAAAAATCAACTCATCAAATAAGAGCAAGTAAACACACACTTCTCAACACATTTTAGCTTTTAAAACGAGCCCATCAACCCCAGAAAATGAATGCGGTAGAGTACACCAGATGAAGTTGGATCATTCTATTAGTGTTGTGCTTTTGCTGGAGCGTAGGAGTTTCATAATATGTGGACGCACCACTGCCACCACTTGCGACAGCAATCACTATCCCGTAAAATTCTACCGAAAATTACGCGTGCCCTTTTCCATCTACCTCACTCACCGTTCATCCTATTGTGTTTTTACGTACACGTCAACTCAAGGGATGATGACGATGAGTAACCAGACAATTTCATTTCTTCGTATAATTCTCTATCCAAAGCAAAGGCAATTATCTTAGAATACCAGGCGCTCTCTTCCGTATAAATTTACTGTAGTTTTTATTTGTGCACTTTAACTCTCATATCATAAAACCAGCTTGCCTTTCAACCATGTCGCATGCCATGTGTTTACTTGAGTACAGCATATAGTACTAGTAAAAATTGAAAAAGGAGTATAAGAAGAGTATATGGTTGATTGTAGGAGCCAATAAGGGAGATATGGAAGCTGATGTAAACTTGGGGTCCTGGCCAGGCCAGTTTTTATATCCAGTATGCCTACGACGTGAGTGCCGTGGCGTGTGTGTTCGATGTACGATATGCTATACACGATATTTTTGGTACGTGTCATCTGCTTTACATCTGGGATATTGTGCGACAGCCACACTATAAAAGTAAGAGCGTGAATGCAAACTTGGCATTTTTGTCATTTATTGCACTATCGAAACCTTTCCCCTGTTTCTCCTCCTCCACCACAACCACATCATGTAATTCACTTAACCTCTTCTTGCGCAAAACAAAGCAAAAGCATTGTTTCTACATTCACGATATTATTTGTCGGGAAGGAAGGAAGGAGGAAAACACTTAGTCAGACCGTCCAATTCTATGAAAATGACAGTTTCTTGGTGAATTGATGTTTTATGGAGATGCTTTACATTGAACAAAAGGGCGACAATAGAACGCGGCGGAGTACAACAGGAAGACCAGATATAGATATGGAGGAGAAGAGTACGGCACAGGATAATAAAAACCACAGAGTGCATGTACGCGTACATACACACATCCATTATTATTACTGAACTGTGTGTGTGAGAGAGAGAATGAAGAATGCTATATTGCACACATTGTTGTTCCGTTCTTGTACTATAGTTCCTTCCTACTCGTACATCGTGTCTAATGTAATGTAATCTACTTCCGCATCTTTTTCATAAAAACGAAGCAACTTTTAACAGCATTGCTTTTGTGAGCACGACGATGTCGCGCACCTAACACTACCATCGTACTGTTGTTCTCGGCTCTTGGCTGCTGCTGCAGCTCCTGTGTTAATTCATTCTGAAGATGATGATGAGAATGAAAGCTTACGTAATGCAAAAAGGATTCGATGAATGCTGTTGATATGATGTTGGGAAACAAAAGCGGCGACAAAGAGTAGAAGGCTGAAAATGTGTGTACATAAAGCGGCATGGTATATGGCACGGAACTTTTTGAGCAACATATTTATCATGAGTTAAAAACACGAGATTTTATTAGTACCACCACCACGCACACGACGACGACATTACTATCATCTACTGTAAATAGTTATATGCGACACGAACAAACGATACTGCACACAGCGACGACGACATAATGTAAGAAGAAAGAAAACACTGTTGATTTTCATGGGACAAGATCAAAATGCAGATAAGACCTCTTTCCCGATATTACATTCGGTCGCATTCTCTTACGCAACGCAGTGAAATGGAAAATTAGGCATGGAAAAAAGAATCCAGTAAAGAGACAAGGGAAGGCAAAAGCAATGGGAAATGAATGAGATTGCAGCATCCAATCAAACTAAAAGATCGCCGGCTAATATAACACGCATATATGCATTATCTCTCATGAAATAGGTATACCTATATTTATGTACCCACATACTATGGGATGTCAATACTTTTATACCTATTTTATATGAAACAAAAACCTGCTGACTATTTTACTGCTTCTGGGCCTGTTAAGTTGCTTGCTCTGTTGCCACTGCCACTTTCAGCTTCAGCACTTTGTGCACTCGCTCACTTACTTGATGAAAAGAAATCCATCCCATCAAATTTTGGCACATGGCTTTCCTTTCCTTCTCTTTCTCTCTCCGACGTCGTCGTCCTCTTTTCAAGTAGAGTATATTGGGTAGGTATATTATATTATTTCCTCACAAAACACAAAAGCAGCAGCAGCCCCTCAACTTGTCGCTTTGCTTTACTCGTCATCGTCGTCGTCTGTGCTTTTCAGTTCTCAACAAACCTTGTCACATTTTGTCACCCAGCTAATTCATTGAAGTGACAACATAAAAAAGACAGATCTTCATAATCAAAAACTCTCCCCAGCAATATACACTCACACGCGCTCTCTCTCTCACTCTCCATTTTCTCTCTCTCTCTCTCTCTCTCTTATGCAACTTTATTCACACTTTTATTGCAGCTTCACATCAACTGTATAAAAAGCCATATCGCTCATAGCTAGTTTCATTTGGTCTTTTCGATCCGATCAAATAGACGGTCGTGATGCCAGCGTCACGCCTGTTATGTTTTGTGGCACATCAAAAGGAAGTAGATTTGGGGTTTACTTTTTTATGTTTGTATGTGTACTGTACAATAATTTAACAACTTATATTATTATGTGGAAACGTGTCACCTATTACGGCAGAAATTATTCTGTAAAGTTATATAATATCATATCCGATCCCGGTTTCTTTTGACTTTATAGGGCTTTACCGACATTACTGGCATTCCTTTTAATCTCAACACGGACAAATTACTAATTAGTTGCCACAAAGTAATTATTACTAGCAGAGCAGAAATGTAAACCTTGATTTTAGCTTGCTCATTCCCTCTAATTTTTTCGTTTTAATATATTTATTAATCGGTATAAAAAATTGTACATAAATGAACATTTGATTGTTGTCATTATCAAAAGCAAATTAAAGTAATATCATATACGTAAAGAAGTATTCGTTATTATTGATGTCAGAGACTAAATTACGAATAAGTGCTAACGGTGAAAGGGCAGGTTCACTATTAAAAGTCAACATTTTTGAGTCAACCTTCCAACAATTTCGTATATCAGCCATGCAGCGGACTTTCACGCTGACCAGTGTGGAAATCTGTTAGAATTTAAAATGTTAAAAACATATAAGTGAGTTCAGAAAACAGTTTAGTGATATGTCTATTCATACACATGCTTTAAATTGACACGTTCCTCCTAGATGTCAACATCATTTTCGGTATGAGAGCAAACCAGCAATTACCTCTGCAACGAGCCACAACGACCCATATGTTACAAAAGACCCTAACCGGAATGAACCGTACTACCTTAAAATTATGGGGTGCAAATTGCGTATATACCCGACGCACATGCCCGTCGTACTTTTTCACCGAGTGGATGAGTAGCTCTTTTGACAGTAAACACATACGGAAGTGGATATATTAGATGAGAGTTGACTTGACTCGAGCTCGAGAGTCTCAAGAAGGGGCAGATGGGCATCGTAATAAATTTTGGAAAAGCACTAGGGAGCTTCTTATATTATGTAGCTTGGAGGAACAAAGCAGAGCAGTCGAAGCAGAGGGGAAGTTAAGAAACCAAAAGAAGTCTTCCGGATACAAAATATTTTGTTCCGCTTTTTCCTGGTACAAGTTACGGTAGCTCGCCACCACCATCACCGCAATAACTTGAAGCTTAAAAACTTTCTGAGGGCTTCATCACCGCTAAACTTTATAGAATGGAAAGTAACATGCTACATACGGTATGTGCCGTATTATCTAGCCAGGAGGACAACTTTCTTGTAAACATAAGAACCATATTGCACACAAAACTGATATGTATCAAATGTATCAAAAGTGCTTAGATATTATTTATGCCTTATATACATATATATGTATTTGTACTCGCATAGTTCTATATAAAAATTGACCTTAAACGCATGTAGTTGGCTATACACGGAAGGGAGGTGGAAGTAGTTAGAGTTGAGCTGACTAAGCGTTTGCCCCGTTTTCCATATGGAATTCAAACATAAATGTATTTTTTTGTTTGGCACAATAAAGAACTACTTTCCTGCTGCAGAAGCAAGTACATCACGGACACAATGTCCATTCAAAGGTTTGTGGTACTTTGTTCACTGGTAGTGACTTTCAAGCAAGCTACAAAAAGGGACTGTCATGTGGCATCGGTCTCTGGCTAGCCTGTAGCAATAACGTCAATTCTAGTCATGTTTATGTGGTATATGGTGTAATGTAGATAGATGTACGGACTGACTGACAGAGAGAAGTAGACAGTTAAATACGGAATATGGATGAATTCTTTCCCTTTCTCCTTCCGGACTGGCCAACATGAATACGTGAATACAAGTATAACTTTCAAAATACTTCTACTTCTCCCAGTCCACAACACCCTGTGGGCAAACTCCCGTGTAATGCACAATAGGTAAAGTCCAGTTGGAAAAAAGCCATCATAATAATAATAATATCTCCCTCGCAGTGGTATAGCACAACTCCCAAAAGTCGGACCCGTCCATTTCTTTCTTCTTATATTCCCTTTCCTCCGCTCACTCTCTTTTTCCAGCTTGTGTCACGACGCTTTTTCTATGTATTATGGTCATCACATTTATTTGGAAATCTATTCGACAGAAAAAGACGGCACATGTCGACATGACACAGGGTTTGCCCCTATAATTAGGTGCAGTAATATGCTTCCGCTTTCCACAATAAGTATATATATAGAGGATTCTATTACAACAGTTTTTCTCTCTGACCCTACACTATAATGTCACTTTGCTCACTTTTAATACATATCACATCACATATTATCTTCTCAACGTTGGTATAATAATGTACCTAGCTACACGCGCGCATTCTGTTTTAAGCAAGATAGAGGAGAAATTCACGTTTTTGCCTCTACTGGAGATCGTCACATCACACAACCATCAACATTTCCTTGGCCCGAATGTCATTCATCCATACTGTACTTATTTCCACGGCACGGCAACAACAACGGCAACCGCGAGAGAAGGAAACGATACTAGAATAAATACGTAGAAATTACATTAGTTTATCCCTATTTCCCCTGGAATATATGTACAGCACATCGTCCTTACAGTCACGAAAAAGGTGGGGAAAATTCTGACTATCACTATCATCCTACTTGACTTTCCTATTTATGCACTTATTGTGTGCCCATTGCTTTGCTGCTGTGCGGCTCGGTATTACTGGCTCCATGCAGTGATTCTCTCTCCATTTTTTTGTCTCTGCACATTGTATCGCCTGCTGCCTCCTTTCTACATTATGCCTCCTACCACTTCTCTGTATATTGCTTTTTTTTGCTACTTTTCCATTTGCTCCTCGTCTACATTCAGCAACATTGGTCTCGGGAGTGAAAGCGAGATGTAGCAATCTAATAATCCGTTGCTCTGAGTGAATGAGGAAAACCAGAGGAGACGGGGATTTCAGATGACAGTGATAGAAAAAGCTGGCTGGAAAGAAAGAGTCCCAGCATTATTGACATTACGCTATACATACATAATATCCATGAGAAGAGTCACAATTCACAATCCGTACCACCCAACCAACCCGTATTACTTATATTAGCCCATCTACCGATCCACCACCACATTTTAGTGTGTTCCGTATGTGTGCACAATCATCAGTGTTATAATATGCATATGTCCTATAGGCGAGTAAGTGAAGAAATAATGCTACCGCTGCATGAAAATAGATTATAGCACTTCGTGCATTCGAGAAAAATAGATTTTACGCGGTGTACGTATCTCATGTACATAATCCTTTTTTCACAATAATAAAATAAAACAGGGACATGTCCCAGGCCCGTATGAAATCTAGAAAGTAAGTATTCCTCAATATATATAAGTCGCCATCTGGAAATAAAATATTCTCTTATGCTATTGCTTGTAAGTTGCCCACAGATGACCTAAAATCTTTCCCTTTTCTTTCATTTTTATCTATATGCAACTTTTGATTCATCCGTATCATAACTAATGCTAATTCATATATACCACACACATATATATTACTTGGAGTCGACAGTAATGAAAGTAGGAACTGCGTTTGACCAAATAAAAATTAAATTACATTGTTTTATCACTTTTCCCTATACGGGTAGTCAAATGCCCATGTTTCTACCTTGTAGCATCATGCATGCACGTGGGTATCATTCGTGCCTGCCTGATAGCAAATTATATACCACACGAAAGTGTAGTATGCGTGTATTTGACGTTAAAAGACTGAAAATAGTTCCCCTGCTGCTAGTTTTCGTTCAAGAAAATTTTTACACGGAGGAAAAGATAAATGTGTGTGGACTGTCTGTTTCCTATGTTGTTCAGGGAATGTAAGGATTGACTACGATATTTATACTCATTCTTTTCTTTTCTTCTCCCCTCCATCTTTCTCTCTATCCATCTATCTATCTGTCTCCCTACTACAGTTTCTAGTTCTCACTTCCTGGAAAGAAATCTCAGTCTTCCTTTTTCTCTTGCCACCAAAATGATTCTCTTCTTCTCCAGCTTTCCGTTTAGCTTCCGGCAAGCACAAAGCAACCACTGCGCTGTCAGTGCTGTTGATAATGATTATGATGAGATGAGGAGAAAACAGTACAACCACCACCTCTGCCTGCCTGGTTCGTTTCACCCTATTTCTTCCCGTGTGCGTTTCGTTTCTTCTTTCCTTCCCTCTTTCTATCTTTTCTTGTATATAGCATCGTTTTTTCTAGTGAATCATTATGGAGATGATGATGGTCTGTAATAGTATACGGTACAGTGATGGTGTGGTGTTGGTAGTGTTGATGATGACATTGAAGTTTCATCCGTATCCTGTGAAGTTGACTAGCGTTTGTCAGAGACAAAATAATGAGAATGTAGATAAAAAGAGTCAAAGAGCAGCAGCTGTATCGGCAGCGAGTGAAAGGGAAAAGTGCACTTTATTTCTGATGCAATGCAATTCTTCCTGCAGTGTGTCGGTAGGAAAGAAAAGAGAAAGAATCCTATGCATAAAACATTAGGTCATGCATATATATTATCATTAGAAGAATGAAAGCAACAAAAACTCTGCTCCTTCCTGCTCTTTCCTCACATCAGGTCGCATGTATGCTAATATGTAAACTGCAGGTCATATATATACACGCTGCATAGGCAGCAGAGAGCTGAAGTGTTGAAGATATAAAAGGTTATGTGATGTCATAAGACTGGCGTCAACTCAAGGAAATCGTCTCCTGATAAAAAATGTTCGAGACATTATTCACATACTTTCACTCTCGTCTCATCAACAAGAACTCCTGGAAGGGAACAAGATACATGCAAAGAAGTGCCACCCTTCAATAAAAGTAATTACGGTAACTTCAACAAGATAAATTTTAGTGTTTAGTCTTTTAAACTTTTCTCCTCTTCCAAAACACAACAAACGTTGCAATTAACGTGCAACGGAGCGGAATCACTAAAGCGAGTGAACTGAATTCATTTGAATAATTTTATTCATTTTCTTCTGGAAATCAAAGATGTTCTCTAAAATCACAAGTTTCTACCCTCTAAATTGTAATCAAACAAGGCATTTGCTATTGGATCTAAAAGGCAACACGAGATTTGATTGAGATTATATGTATTGTAGTTGCTGAATGAGTAATTAGCTACTATATTTCTTTTAATCTTTGATATTCTCTTGATATGGAAGTCTACACAACAGGAGCCACATTCGAGGATGGTCTTCATCATGTTAATATTCGGTTCTTGTCTGTGTATTCGATTGATGAGTAAACTTGTGCGGCCAATTTTCTCTGTCTTTCATGTAGATAAAGCGTACCAAGTACGGTCACATATATCCACACACAAGCAATTTATTCATGAACTGCGTGTGGGATCGTCTACTGCAAGTTACGCAGCTACTTGTTCTTGTGCACTGAATTGTGTTCTACTACTTGTGTATAAAACAGGATGAAAGAGTAAATGGGAAAAGCAATGAGAAAGGGAGAATGTGTTATGTGATGTGTGGACGCGCTACTCCAATTAATTTAATCTGCACACGGACACAATGAATGAGTGGGAACTTGGGATAGAAGTTTCAAACCAAATTATGAAAGCGACAAGGAGAAATTGTATAGCCTCTATGTATGCGTGTGTGTACATATAGGAAAAAAGTACGTAATATGTACCATCTATATAATTTAGTTTAGTATATACGCGAATAATCAAATGAACCAAGTCACCCACCATTTTCACGCCGTCATGTATCTCATATCTCCCTGGAGTATGTAAAAGTACGAATGATAATAGTGGCAGTGAAATTCAAGAATGTCTGGCATCCCACACACATGCAGATGAGCTTGTTATATTCACACATACCAAAGTAAATGCTCTGCAGTCGTAGTGGGAAAGATGCTGTCTCCACTTGGGTTTACTCAGCATCTTTTACACACTGCATACCAAACCAACCCACCAGGTTCTCCGACTGGAATGTACATCTTATTCTCACTTCTCATCTCCAGTCACATACATTATACGGATCTTCATGTCTCTGGACGTCGAAATAATGGTCTGCAAGGGAAATGAATGAGGTAAGGCTGGAAGCTTGATTGAAGGGGACCCCACCTGATTTCCACTTAAAACTTTATAGCCGACAAAGTAAGTGTTAACTAAAAGGCGGAGAGCTAAGAGTATATAAAATTACAGTTGATGCTATGCAGAGTGGGAAACCTACGAGAGATGTGTATATTTCACTTTATATGCTCAGGTTCGACGTGTAGGGTCAAATTAAAAGCACGACAAAATGTTTCATTTCCATTCGTTGATAAAAACCAAAATGACGACAGCGCGAGGCGTTGGTGGTGTAAAACGAGATTGTTTTATTTCCTCACTTTATATTCTCTGTACGGTTTTATTTCATTCCGGACGCATTTTAATTGATGTTGGTTACAATCCAGGACAACCCAACACACCATTGGTATGCTTATAATATATACATATGTACATACATACATACATCATGAGTCAGATGCCTCGGGAATTTAGCTTACACATGTGCAAGGCCAAAAAGAAACTCGAGGAAAGCATTTTATTTGCAAGTCATAGGAAATCTGCATCTAGCTGACCTTCCACTCACAATGTGTGAATCCAACGATTTACTTTGTCCAGAAACCATATAAAATAGGAACTTTGTATAGGAACTCGGTTTTCATATCTGACGTTGACATAGGATCGGGCAGGGTCCTTTTCAGACTTGTCCAAGTCATGATGCATATTATTTCACTGTTCTTTTCTCTTTCCCAGCAGCTCTGGGCATTCCGAACCGTTTGATGGTGTAAATTGAATGGTCTACGGTGCGGGATAAATATATATCCACGCTTGAAAAGCGTAGAGCCTGCTCTGCTGAATGAATGCTGTTGCCTGCACGGTATGGTCTCTTAGGTCTGAGCAACGCTTTAATGTTTGTTGTTTCTGTCGTTTGTGTCGGAAAAAGGGCTGCTAGCAGCCAGCGCTCCTCTGTTGCTTTTTTACTTGTGAATGTGTATGTTTAAAAGGCATGTCAAGCATATAAACAGAAAAAGGAGATTGCGTACGTTATAGATAGCAGTAAGTAGGCAATGTACAATGCTTGTGTTGAAGAAGTGTCATGTCACACAGCTGGTGGTTAAGCATGTGTAACAAAAGTGCAAGTGATGTGTTTAGGACGCCCTTTTTCTCTTACCGAGACGGAAACAGATGTACATACAATTTTATGAATTTCTCCACACAACAAGTGGTTTACACGCTTCGCTCGTACCGATATACAAAATAATAACGATACGATAGTTGGTTGATGTATTTTTATATGCCGCCTACCTAACTTTTATTTCTTGTACGATGTTATATGACGATGACATTGTATGGGGTCCTTTCTTTGTATTAACAAACGCGTCCCATAACAAAGTTATAAATATTTTCTATCGTTGCTGACACTTATCCATCTAACTGGCTGAATCTTGATTATTTGAATCAATTTAAATATTTGCCATTTCTGAAAATGCATACATATGTATGTGTATCAACGAATGGTTCTGATTGTTCTTGAATGACTTACTCAAACTACAAAAGGCCAGCTTCATTAAACTATATATGCGTTTATCGTGACCATCTAAACTGCATTTTTACTCATCTCGGGATCCACTCATCGCAATCAGTCAATCATGAATCCTGTGTGTGGTGAAGTAGGGTGGTCATGTTCAGACCAAACCCACCAAGTGAGAGCAGTAAATTCACTTATTTTTTTCCAGAACTTATCCTCATTTCATCATCAGTCTGAGCCATGGAGTAATTGTGTATACTGTGCACATCGGTTCAAGCAAAAGATCGTTGTTTGTAGCCCCTTTTATCATCACAACACAATTTTATGCACTTTGCTCTAACTTACATTAGTTCTCGCCCTCCCTGGAAAACATTTAAAACGCGTAGATCAGATATATATGCGCGCTGAACAAGTACGTATGTTAAACCTTCAGCATACATTTATCCATTTTACATTAGTTTATCTATTGTAATATCCAGTTGCAGCCGACACCACCACCAGCCACTACTACTACTACCACCACCAACATAGATAAATGATGACCAGTCAGGAGGATCACCAAAGTAAGAGGACACTAATAGTAGTAAGTAGTAAGCGTGTACATTCATACTATATAGCCAGTAACCACATAAAAGTGAAATGATGATGCTTAAAAAGGAGTGGTGTTGGTGTGTGATGTGATGATGATGGCGATGTTTTTGAGTGCAGAAGTCAGTAATCGCTTCACTTTACTACTTTTGGAGCCGAAATGGTCGAGAGAAATCCAGAGCACCGCTACTATATACGACGATATAAAATATAATGTGCCCCACCACCATCGCCACCACTAACGCTAGAAAAAAAGGAACACGACTTCTGGAATGGCGAGCAACCCAAGGCAGCAGTGAAGAAGAGGCACATTTAACGTTGAATTGAAATAGAAGAGGGAGAGAGGGAGAAGTAATGCAACTACTATCATCACATCACCATCATCATCATCCCTAGACAAAACCAAAAGAACCAGACCAGACCACCAGAAAAGTCCTAATAAGTGTAAAAGGAGGAGCAGCACAATCTAACGAGAGCGCTTTTTGTAACTAGCATTTTACATCATCACATCACTCTCTCACACAAACTCAACTCGTTCTCAGAGAAAAGCGAAAAGGAGCACCAACTAATATAATAGGCGAGAATCTATAGTTTATTATGAATGTACAATTCAGGGTGGCTGGATAAGGTTACACATCATCATCATCAACCCTGCTGATGATATGTAATTGTTGATCCAGAAAGCAGAAATTCACCATAATATTCACCATGTCCATATTCTTCGCTAACAAAGAGGAATTTTATACGTTATAATGTACATACATACACATCTATTGTTAAGTTAAGCTGCAGATTGTTATGATCACATAACCCGTTCCTTCCTGTCTGGAAAAGCATATAAATCCCAAATAAAAAAGCTCACATGCATTCCTTCCCGTACCAACATATAAGGACCGTGCGTACGGTAAAGGAGCGCATCCATGAGAGAAGTATGTTGAATCAAAGAAAAGTCAAATGGATGAAAGAAAATGAATGAATATATGGATAGAACATGAGTCGGTCAAATGCTATGGCGATAGGGAGCGAGCGAGGAGTAAACGAGATGTGAAACCAAAAGGGGTTACATTTTTATAATACTTAACAAGTCTTTTTGTGCTCTTGGCTTTCCTCCTACATCGCTCCGCTCTCAACTCAAACAATGCAATTCAATACAATTTTGATGATGTAAGCCTGTCTTTTTCAAGACATATCCGTTTCACACTCACAAACATGGAACCTCTAAGAAAAAAACAAGTAGTATAGAGAGTGCAGCAGCAGAGGCATCATCATTATTAAGAAAGTAGAGGAACGTGTCGCTTTCCCATAAAAGATTTAAGGACAGGCCCCAAGACACCAGCGCATAAAAACTATCTCGTCACATCCATATATCCATTCTCTCTGCCACCGCACCACCACCATCACCACGAATTGTAGTAGTAGTAGTAGTGCTGCCCATCATTAAACCAAACAAAAAAAACTTCTTCACTTTACTTCCCTCTCTCTCTCTCTCTCTTCCAAGCCAAACCACTACTCATAAAAAGCAAAAAGCAGGAAAAAATTTGATCCTGTACAATGCACACACCATACGTCTCTTCATGCGCTTTAAAAGACATATAGACACTCCAAAAAAGAGACAAGACATGTTACGACCAAGCCACGTAAATAAAGTAGTACAACTTAACATGCAACATGCCTATACGGAGCGAACATAAAGCCGACCCAACCGTCACCATCATCGTCTCCTTTTGCCTTTTTTCCATTACAATTATCCGATGTGCACTCCGTTTTTGTGCACATGTATTTTACGTATCAACATTTCCTCGATTTTCTTTGAGGAGGATTTTGATTCACAGCACTATTGGTTGTCTGTTGTCTGCTCCGCTTCAGATAATCTTTTTTCTTCTCCTTTTCTTACTCTGTCACAACATCACACCATCAACAATATCCCTTCATCCTTTATTGTGCACAGGCTTTTTTGCCCATACTCACTCACCCCTTTTTTCTTTCTCCTCGTCTTCTGTCACGCTCTACAGCTTCAAGAAAATGAAAGGGAATAGAAAGAAAGAGGATGCAACCGGCTCTCTTGCTCACTTCCTTCATCATCATCATCTTTGTACGTTTTGATCTATACATGTGATAGAGATATGAACTAGATGGTGTCACGGTATAGGAGTTTGACTGGAGAAAAAAAGTTGGATATAACTGAATCATTTTCTGTCGTGTTATTCGAGTTTTCATATTACGAAGAACTCACGGCAAAACACAGGCAGTTCAACGAGAGATAGGAGAGGAACAATCAAAGCCTTTCCTCAAAACTCAGAAAAGACATCATCTCTATCGGTATTACTTTTATGATCCGCGCGCATAGCCTTTCTCACAATAAGAAAAACGAGCGATGGAACTCCAAATGCAGAACAAAGAAATATACAATTCAGCCTTTCTTCGCTCCTTCTTATTATTAGTATTGCCATTCTCTTACTTTTTTGTACTCGTGTTTGGCGAGGGATGGATAGGCAATGCAAAGCTGTCTGGCTTGACTCTTCTTTTTCAAGTGGATAGGTGTATACGTACAAGCTTTTTCGAGGACAAGCAAAGCGTGCATTCGATAATGGGATTGTTGGAGAAGAACGCAGGGAAAAGTAAAGTACTAAAGGCAATCACATGAGTCGACGTAGGTATACCTATATACACATACTCCTATGAGGGAGCTTGTTCGAACAAATATAAAAAGCAGTCATTGCTATCACCGTCATAATATCAGCCACTCTCCAATCCAAGATATCACGGTTCCTCAGTAAACGGAAGTTATACTTACCGTAAGAGCACTTGCTCTTTCCTCCCTGCTTACCACTCCAAACATAATAATAATAATGATGTAACAACCGATATTGTCAAACCCTGTTATAACGAGAGTACAATCACAAAAATTCGAACGCTGAGTCTGGGCCATTCAATCCAAATAAAGTGTGTGTATTGGACTGAGTGAGTTGACGACATACGACGAAAGGTGCACGAATGTTCATGCAGTTGGGTATTTGTTGCAACAATGACATATTTTTTACAATACTTATTGAAAATATCTTTTGGTATTGTTTCAAGCATCCCCATTTGCATTTTCTTTAAACTTAAAACGCATATTATATCGCATACTCACGTGAACGTGTATTAAGTTCCATTTTAACCTTTTACGTATGTACATTTTATCCTCATGCTTATCTGCATTCGTCGTAGTGCACGACGACATTGACATTTTGTCGACTTTCTACTGCCATTTTCTTATCCCTGCGTAGAAAAATGAGGCATAATATTTGTATAAAATGCACTTGGATATGTAAGCGAGCAAAGCAGGCCAGATAACTCTCCAGGATAGCACGAGAGATGACTCAAGTAAAAGTATTAATCATCAAATTGGCCCGACAGGGTATAGTTCAGCTTGAACCAATCCTCTATATTTTCCTCTCGCTTTTCCTATAAAAAGCTGAAACAAGGAAAAGTTGAAAAGCGAAGAGAAATTGAAATGGATAATGTACGCTTTTGTCTTCTCGTCGCAAAGTGAAATGAATATATACGGCTGGTGGTGGTGGAAGTCGAAGATTCAAGAGAAAACCATTTTTTGTAATATTTCCATGTTCTAACATTTATACACATATTTCTCGCTTGACGAAGTCATCTTTACATTTCATTTTCAGAGATAAATTTTCATGAAATGAAAAGCAGAAGCTCCCACGTAAACTTTTCTGCTGAGATGTTTGTTCGTGCATAGTAGAGCATGGGTATAAATGTCTGTATATTATGAATAAGAAAGGAACTTCCGAGATCACGTTTGCTATAAAAATAATTCATTCAAAATGACGACGCGATGAGGAAATGTACATACAGAAGCAGTAGCAGCAGGAAAAGGAAAACCTGACTGACTGAAAAGTAAACTGAGAAAACGGCAAATCATCATCGTCGTCATCATGATCATCATCACAAATAATCATCATCTTTTCTTTTCGACATAATGCATATATGTCGGCACTGTACTTTAGAGACGAAATTGGCCTCTGCCGCTTCGCTGCTGCTAGCTTCCATTACTACTACCGCTTCTGCTGCTCCTTTTTTACGAGCCGTCCTATCAACATGGTAATCATCATGATTCAGATTTCAACTTGAGATCAAATAGTATAAAAGTTGATGTGCTCCCCTTTCTGCTACCGCGCACTGCTCCATCCCTCATCTTCCTCGTCCTTCCTACACCTTCAATCAATATTATCATTATTACGACGGCATTATGCATACATATACATCAATTATGTTGGCACACAAAAAAATCCAAACTTAAACTAATTTCCAACTTCTCATTTTGATCGGGCAGAAGTATCGTGGAAAATATTATGTAAAAATGCTTTAGTAGATAGCAGACTGTTGTAAAATAGCACGAATTTCCATCTATTGTGTTCAAAGCTAATTGTAAACTGCACTGACTGACAAAGTATCCTACACACATTATGTACCTTTCTCTTCGGTATCGTGATTCTCTTTTTTTTTTTAAATATCTTGTCTCCTTCCTATCAAGATTATGATGACGACAGTAGTAGTAGTGATAATAACAATAAACTGAATCCTTCCTGTAATAAGGGCTGCATAATATGTATATGCAAGTACTTTTACAAACTTATTTGTTTAGAAATCAAGTCAGCAGAAACTCCCAATAATATTTTCATAAGTTTCTCAAGTTGCTCGTTTACAGTCGACTCGTAAAAATTCCAGAGTAGGTCCAGCAGTATTAAAGGCTCCAGGAAGAAACGATTTGAAATTTGTGCATACCAAATAATTTTACAAGTATGAATATTCCATTCATACACTCCGCATTGTACACGAAATATTGAGTTTGAGATTGTGGAAGAAACCGGACTGAATCAAACCACTTTTTCTTTCAATATGAATAAGTTTGAAATGTTCATCGTCTTATGATAATATGCATTGCTCTGCATGATCATCAGGCTGTTTGCCACCAACACCATCCATCCAAAAACAGAAGCAAAAATGAGGCTCATTAAGATACACATACAAGCGCCGATTGTCTTATGCTGGCTCATAAACTCCATGCCGAAAGTTAAGTAAAAAACGGTTAAAACAAGAGAAGAAATGTTCACTCCTTTGTTGGACTCGGTTGGACACATTAGAAGCCCACTTGCTACAAGTATGCTGATCGGGAGATGGACAATGAACAGGCACAGCAAGCACAGACGCTCGTTCGTAATAATAATCATGAAACTCCCATCAAGTAATGCTGCAACTTATTGCAACTTATCAAATCCATCACGACGTCGGCTCGTATCCAGCTCCACTCGTGCTGCTAGTTCGTGCTTTAATGATAATGATATTTTTTATATTTCTTCTCTGTTTCCTTCTTCCACAAAAAATGGTAGAAAACCGTGAACACAAAAATATAAGTAAAAAATCAAGTATTTTGGCTTTAATATATCCATCAACTAGAAAGACACAAATATATGTATAACGTGTACATTTCAAAGATTATTACGCAAAAGAAAAAAATGGTTATTTCGCTTCTTATATTGCCGCTACCATAGAATATGTGAAATGGAGAAAGGTGTATCTCCCTTAATGGGTTTCTTGAACAAACACTGACTGTCGAACAGACCTTGGATTTTTCATTTATTTTTTTCTCTTGTCTGCCAGTTCGTTCCCTTATACAAGTAAAGTAAGATGTGAGAAAATGAATGCTGACCAATCCCACTCGGTGAAAAAGAAATTACTCAAGAATATTTTATCTATTTACATATATACTCTGCCACCACCACCACCACTAGTCCATCCATAGATTGAAATAACTACCACTTGTTCTGGTCTAGTGGACTGGTCAATTACCAGGACCATTTGGTCGTATTGGGTTGGGACAGGTATTCCAAGACGGGCGGACGGGTGGTCCTGCTGCTAACAATTATTTGCTTTTTCGCTTATTACTATTATTATCAGACATACCTACATGCATATAACATGAGCGAGAGAGAAAGGCTTGTTATTATACAGTAGCCAAATAATCTCGTTCTCTGTTCGCAATTAAAATGCCAACACGGTAGGCATCAACTTCACTCACCACCTATGGACATATCGGAACCATTTAGATTCATTCCAGTCCGACACTTTGCGTTTTGTTAAAAAGTGGACAAGGTGGTATTAGCAAGAGCAACTTGGTAAAATAATGAAAAAAATTGTTTTAAAATGTTTTGCTTAAAAACAATGCAATTGCATTGTGCACTTCATCAACATAGAATTCACATATTTTTTCATGCTTTAACTTATTGGTTAAAATTTGTGCAGAATCAAATACCTGTAAATAAACTTCTCACGATTTCATTAACAAACTGTGCAAACTTATCATTAACATTTTTTATTTACTCTTTTTTCCTTTAAAAAATACATGTTTCGTATTATTGAACATTTCTGCAATTCAGTAGGTTTGACTCACAGGGCACGTATTCATCAGCAAGCTTATGCAAATATTATTGTGCAAACAAAGATATTCAAATGACAAAACGTTATATTCCTCTTAAATGATGAAAGCTGATCTGAAAGTCGCTTCACAAAAAAATTCCTCCATAATCCTAGAGAGAATCAACTTGTCAAACTAGATTTTATTTGAAAGGAATTTATCCAGCGACGACCATAAGACCTTATGTATGAGCGTCTGTGCTTGTGGATGTGCCAAAGGATAATCATTCAAGTATGTCTCAGGATTTTTTTGGAGCAGAGCTGTAAAGGGATTTTTTCTACGGTAATCCACAATCCATAGAGAAGATCCGACTCGATAAGCCTTCGTCATAAAAGAATAAGGAATACATAGAAAGAGGAATTTTAAATCACTTGTTTTATTACAAGTTTTATTTGGAAAAATCTCGTGTTATGGAGGTATCAAATAGTTAGTGTGATGGTCGATGCACGTGATAACCTCAAACCCCTGCTGGTAGTTACGCACATGTCGTGTCATTGACTTGCTATTTGTGCAGAATGAATTTCTAATTTCAAGTCGAAATCGTCATTCCAAGAGGATCTATCTCTCCATCTATCATTTTCATAACAATCAAAGTGATCGTCCCTCATCCATATTTTACATTACAAAGTAACACTGAGAAAAGAGAGACGTGAGATAAGAGAGGCAAGTTGATAATATATCAAATATCTTTGAATCGGTGTAGTTGTGGGTAAAGTCAACAACAGGCAGTCAAAATGTATGAACGCATGTAGGTAGAAATGTTATCGGCATTTCAAATTTGAATAATATAATATCAATACGAAAGAGATTTGTACAAAAAAGTAAGTATATTAAATTGTAAGAGAATGAATAGCTCAAAAGTGGTTTCACCGCGCAGCCAACAAGACTTGTCAGGAGGAAATGCAACAATTTCTTGGGGGAGAATTATAGAGAACCATAACTTATGCACAGAATTGTTTGATGATGGGGATCGGATAGGTTATTATTATATGACGGCATAATATTATGGTGGTCCCGCGTATGTAGCATACACACACTCGCAAGTCGTCAGCACTGAAATCCATATTCCCTGAGGGAAATTTGCTTTCGTTCCTGTAACACTGGCAGTGCGAGGAGTGAGTGAGAGAGAGACAGAGCTTTTGTTGCAATGAAAAAAGGAAATTCAATGGTTTTGATAATACACTTTCACTTGTAGCTTGTGTCTGAAGAAAGAAATCAATTTGATTTCCAGTTCTCGACCGAGCTTTAAGTAAACATTGAATAAAGTACACAGAGGCACACATCCGAGAACATAATAATGCGAAAAGGAAACCATTTTCTTGTAGGTTTCGGTTGAAAAGGAAGAAGAGGCAGAAACAAGTATACAAGGAAGTACGTAGTGTGCAGCTAGGGTCCCTTGAGCTTAGCTCAAGCATCAGTTTCCCCAAAAAAGGGAAATGCAGCAGCAGTAGCAGAGCAGAAGCACTTACATATAACCTAGTAGCAAGTAGATACACAGCTCCTTATATACGTGTGTTCTTTCTCTTCTGGATTTCCTTTCTTTCGATCACTGGATGAGACCAGAATTGGGCCAAGAACGAAAAAATAAGAATTGGGAATGGAGGAGGATGATGATGGTCGGATGGAAAAAGAGAGGAGTTCAACTGTTATTTCACTCGGTTGCGTGCGTGCTCAGCCCGTGATAAAAGCTAAAAAGAAATACGCTCTCGTCGTACACAAAGCTTTTTTACTTGATAATAGTTGTGTAATAATACAATGCGGAATTTGCTACCGGTCACACAACGGGAACGGTCAAGCAAGAAAACCCCAATCTATCCCTTCTTCCTTTTTCCATACAAAACTTTAGACATTTTTGAAGTACATGTACATACAGCTCCTCTATTTCTATAAGAAACTTTCCAAACTTATATGTACAGCGAAAGGAAAAGAAAATCAAATTCAGTGAGCAAAAAGAAACTTTTCTTTGCAGGGAAACGAATTGTCCATTTTTGTGAAAAGGAAACACAGAGAAATATAATCGCTCACGCTCAGCCAAAAAGAAGGACGGCCGGCTCACACGACCAAAAGGACTTTTCATTCGTTTCTTCGAGTGTTGAAGCTGAAAGAAAATTTGTGAGAAAAGGCGACGGTAAGTAATCCCAAGTATGGCACTCTATCGTTTTATGGGACTAACCCAATCCTGTCCTAGCTCAGCATCTTATTACAATGGTCGAAAATTGTTTGAACTTTTTTTTATTTCTATGAATCCGAATACCGAATTGCTTACCTTTTTCGGAAATGCATAATATGGAATTTGTAAAAATAAAACCGTTTATCGTTAAGGATGTGTTCACTAAACTTTTCAGCTGTAAAAATTACACCTCAATCATTTCCCAATTAACCCAAGCCGCTCCAATACGTTTACTTTACATTATGCATAAAGCTCATCTTTAGACATTTGCATTATGTTATATAATGTACACTCGTTTCACTTCAGCTGTCATCAGTGAAAGATGACACGATGACATTTGGTGAGTGCAGCTCCAAAGAGAAAGGAGTATGCAATGCAGCGACTCCACTTTACTCTCCCTTTCTCATCATCGTCATTCTCGTGTCGTGTAATTCAGTAGCATGTGTAACGTAATTGAAGTCAACATAAATAGTACACAAGTCAGGTACTTGTCGACACAGACAACAGGAAAACATCCCACCAAGCAAAGTCCTCACTCTTCTCGACTATCTCTCCGACTCTCTATCATGCACACTAGACTCAACTTATCCTCATTCATGAATGAGTAGGCAAGTAAAGCATAAAACATCACATAACACACATATATGTAGCATTCAAGTAACAGGGAAAACAGATAATAATGCATGTTTTCCCACTAACTCACACAATCCCTTTCTTTATGGCTCGTTACGTATCAACGTGCATTACCTACTTACATTGCTACTCGAATTTCATCTTGTTTTTGTGCATTATATAATAGCAATGCATGCACGCATGCATATATACGTCGATGTGAGAATGATAATGTTGATGATGTTCATCCTGTGTGGATACATGGAACCTATTTTATTTTGACTTGTCTCTCACATCGCATCACCTCCACCGCATCGGCGGAGCAAAAACCCTCGTAGTCTATCCATATCCATGCGTGTATCCATCTCCTTTGCTCCGTTCCTGACGACCTCGCTCGCTCACGTTCTTAACTCTAAACTTTGCGTTGTTGATGTTATATCTCGTTTAGTTTTCCTTTCCAGAACACAGAGGAGATGATGATTTTATGAGAAGGAAGTAAGGATTTGAATCGCTTGCCTGCGTTCTGGAAAAGGGAGTTCTCCTCTTTTCCTTTTCCCACTCACACAACCAGCAAGAAAATATTATGAACATCTAATCGTATAAAAGAGTATGTTCATGTGTGAATTGTGTACGTTTTTGATCCATGGGACCACATCCAAAATCATTGATGATGATACTGACGACGATGATCATGTTGATGATTATGATCATTCCAACTACATATTTGAAGCAGTCAGCCTTGCAAGCAGTATATTAGAAGTTTTTGCTCGCCAGGCTGATAAAAACTACCATCAAGCTTACTCTATCTTTAACGCTGAATACATTCACCACTGCAGCCAGAGTCATCAGAATCGCTTAATATGATGAAACAAGACGAAGTAGCGACAACGAACAAAAAAAAGTATTTTTTACAAAAAAAAAGTAACGCAACGGTGACGGTGCTGGTGTTATGTTGGTGGTAGTTGGGAGAAAGATGCAAGGAAGCGTGATTCCCATCACTCTCCAACAAAACTCGATCTCTCCAGCTCATTCTTATTTTATATTCCTCCCTACTCTATAACTTGTCATTGCTTGAATTGCACCAGTGAACTTGTTTTCCTCCTCTCCTCCTTCTCTCGGCTTCCCTCTCCTCATATATTCTCATTTTACTCCATCCTTCATCGTCATCATCAGCATCATCATCATTACTTTGTTGTTTTTACTTCTTAAGGATGGGTGGAAAGCTACCGTCGTCGACAAGCAGGTAGGCATTCGCAGAACGCCGCCATGAACCACTGCTGCTGCCAGTATTGGGATGTCATATCAAAATGCTGGATCACCGGTAGTGCTGGTACATGCCCAGCTTCACGTACCGTATAATAAATATTTATATATGTGCATGTTTCTATATACCTACCCATCTTTTAGGTATAGCATGTTTGGCGTACATTTCTCTGTGTTTTCGTTATATTAAGGTAACTGCATCAGTATTCTTTGGAGAAATGACGATCTAAAGCCCATAATCACATCCCACACGCTCATAATATTATGCCAAGAGGAAACTTGTAGTAAGTACACTCGGAAAATATTATCCCCGACCTGGAAAGACTTTGTGCTGAGTGAGAGGCAGAGATGCCTGGTACTTAACATGAAATCTAGATATCTACTCTACTCTTAATGGTATGTAGAACGGGAAACGAGCAAAGTGGCTCCGGATTTTCTATTTGGACAAACTATATCATTTTATAATGCATGGCAGAGTTACAACTTTTCAGCAGCGTACTTAAATATAACATAAAGCGTTTACAGTTGCGTTATACCTAAAATATATAAAGGTATGTACAGACACAGACAGTCGGGAAGGTATGGTATAAATATAGGTTATACACACACACTTGCAACATCAGCACTTGAGAAACCATTTATGACGGGGTTTTTTCCACAAAAATGCTAACTTACTTATTGCAAGTCTCCCTGTGTTTCCTGTAGAGTAATCCCGGGCCAGGACTGCAAGCTTAAATCGCTGTGGAAAGCGCCCAGACGTTTTCGGTAAAAGGGAAGTAGACAGACACCATTTTTTCGCTTTCTTGCTGTTTCCATTTTCACACAAGATGAATGGGGCTACTATTACTATAGGTAGGTATAGTGTCATCATTATCATCTTACGCAGAGCTGAGCTGATGATGATCATCCTACTCATCAACATTGTCATTATCTTCATCATCTGTGGAGATTTTTAGCAACATCAGCAGTTGTAAAGTAAAAGTCGAGGGGCCGGTGCATTCATAGGGAATGCCTGTGTGTAATTCCATCCATTGAATTGGTACAACATAACACTAATGATGTTTTATCTACAAACGCATTTGTAGAAAGCGTATATTATGATGCAGTAATGTAAAGTGATTGTGATGATTGCAAGTGGAGTGGAGTGGAGCCCCATAAAAACTTGTATCCTCATCAACGTCATTAGCAGGTACATTATACAACAAGTGCTTTGCGCTACCGAACTGAATGAGCTACCATACAGCCAGTCGAATTCAATATAAATAATCCAACGACTGAAAATCAAAGATCACATTTCAGCACGTAACACTACTACGTGGCAAGTTTTTACACATTTTGATACGAGCTACATAATATAGCTAGCATAGCATCCTTTCTCTTTTCATATAAATTATAGACACAAGCATATCACGTATGATTGCCAAGTTCAAGCCGATGAAAGTAATACGATAATGATAAACAAACACACAATACATACTTGTATTTATATCTCAAGCTTTTGGATATTCCTACAGACTCACGTACCTTTTGTGGAGAGCAGTTTTTACAATTTACTTTTTGTGAAGCTCTACCATCTCAAAAAGCTCCTACTGCCACATTTATGATATTTAATGTTTAATTTCATGTAACAGAAAGTTGTCAACAAGAGCCATAGTTGGTGAATGAATACCATAGAATACCTTCCTTGTATTCATAACCCTTTCTTCGTGAACAAAAGGAAGCGAACTGGTGACCCTTTATTACAAAATCAGATCCGCGTCATAGCATAAACACGAGATATCAAAGCAGCCCTATATTACAATCCTTAAATGGTTGTAGATTGTCGGTCAGGCCCAACTGAAGAAAAAAGACCCAACAAAGGGAAATCAAAAGGGGTGACTTTTCGCCATTGTTGTTTTGACCAGAAGTCGTGGCATTAATAATTATTATTGTGGCCATTATCAAAGACAAGTTATACCGACAAATATAAAAGAGCAAGAAGGAGAATAACAAGTACCACCAACTACCAAATGTCCGACAAAGCCCAGGCGCCAATACTCTTTGAAGACCCAATAACTCACGGTAAGCTGAAACAAGTAGTCACCGAACATTTATGATCATTATGGACTCCTTAATGTCCTTTTATTGAGGGAAGACATGCTTGTGCTACACGCAAACAAACGTGAACATCATCAAAATCATCTTTCACAGCACATTCCAAAAATAATGTATTGCCTTGTTTTTCGTGCGGATTGTCTTCTACACTTCTACTGAACAGTTCGTGTTTGTGTATCTGTACTTGAAGTTTTTTTTTCAAACTGCACGAAAAATGGAATGTAATGCATATACCCTGAGGAGAGTCAAAATTCGAGATTTTCATAGCATTGCCGTGAAATAAGGTAAAATAATGTGTACAGCTTACCACTACCACCACCACCACACAAATATCATATTTCACCGTAACCACCATGCAATCTCAAACATGATGATGATGATGATATTCCAGTACACTAGGTATGTTGCATTCGGTATTGCGTTTGCGTACTATTAGATCTACAGTCATTGTAGAAGGTGAGAGTGAGACTCGACTAGTCCAGTCCAGTTTTTTGAGGTTTTTGATGGTTTGGTTAAGCAAACTGAACATGCTTCCACAACTTCAAATGACTGTTCAGCATGAAGATCATGGTTCTACTTGTTGTTAATCTGTTTAGCGGTTACCACTACATAATGTTATAAAATTTTAATGTGACATGGGCTTGTCAATCTTTGATAAAAAGATCATGTGGGCACATTTTGGGGCAAGTCCAACATAATGGACAAGAGCCGACTTGAGAAAATTTCAACTGCTTTAATACGTCTACCTTTATATGTACACTTTCTGGATCTCAGGAATGGTCAGTTACGTTGAAATATCTACTTTAACTTTTTATTATTACTCAGAAGAGCTGGATATGTTGATAAAGTAACAGATAAAAAAGTGTTAGGAACGGCTGAAAATCAACGGGCAATCTGATAACGATGCTGATGCGAATAGTTGAACAATAATAAAAATGCAGACAAACTAGCATATTATCTCGTCCCTACTTTTCTATTTGAGTATCAGTGTAGACATCACAGTGCAATGTACATTATCATCACCATCGACGATATATAAGACCATCACGGGAATGATATGACGATCATCATGATGATAGTTTGGGTAGAGAATTTTATTACCACACACTGAAGGTTATGATGAGCAAGGGAGACGTCCTACTCCAAGTCGTATTATTAATAGTAGTAGTAGCTTTTGCCCTGAATGCTTAGCTGGATTCTCTCTCGCCAACGCAAAGTATCGAGAAAGTTTAGAAGACCAACAGAGAAACGGCTCACTTTTGAGCAAATTCAGCAAACTTGTTGTATCCTTGCGAGCATGGAACGCACTATGTACGTATAGATAAACTTCAAACAGGACACGGACCTGGTCCCATTGCCATCGCCATCCTCTTTACTCTTCACATGATGGTTGTCGTCGTGCCTCTCCTGTTTATGTACCGATACGTCCGACATAAAAACTGGCAAATGCCATCAAACCATCAAACCCTCCATCAAAATCCTAGTTTTATTGCAGTCATTCCATCCAGCAGCAGCATTGGAAAAGAAAGTGTA
This sequence comes from Sinella curviseta, assembly GCA_004115045.4. Lineage (NCBI taxonomy): Eukaryota > Metazoa > Arthropoda > Collembola > Entomobryomorpha > Entomobryidae > Sinella > Sinella curviseta. Next base: position 45,727,551 of record CM023201.3, on the reverse strand, counting down.
CGCAGAACATACACTATCACTTCTTTGCAGTATCATCGCTACTACCCACACAGCAAATTGTCCTCCTCCTCGGTCGGTACCGCAATCATTTCGAAAAGAACAAATTTCAAAGGGAAATATAATAATAGTAATGGCACCAACAAGAAAAACACCTATAAAATGAGTTGCCCCATAGATTTTCATCTTAATGCCATGCCGGAATGAAAAGCCACTTTTTATATTGTTTTGACTGTGCATCCTGCTCCCCAAAAGTTTACGCTGTGGCAGCATTGAACGTGCTGCTGAAACTGCTTCTTCTGCCAAAATATTCTTTTATAACAACCCATTCATCTTTTTAAGTGAAAGGCAGAAAAGGAACTATTAAAAAGTTTTATAATCTTCAGAAATATGTTGTTTGTCTTCTTCTCCTTTCTCACTATTATAAAATTAGTAAAAAGCTGTATCATGTTACTTCTATTTACTATTCTTCTTGAGTATCAACCACTAAAAACTGATACGATGAATTGAGAGATAACGCTTCTTCGAAAGTTGATGACGATGATGTTCGTTTGATTTAGCTTGTAAAGCATTACTATTGTCTCGATTGAATTCTTTTCTTTGTGATATTTTGCTCTATCCCGCATGTGGAGAAATTCTTTCCACATCTGCGTCTCAATCACAGTAAGTGTATGTCCATTCCATGAAATATATTTTAAACTGTTCAATTGGAAATAACTAGTTTATTTAGGTTTGATCCGTAAGAAGGTCAATTAAATCAAATAAAGAATATAAATACTAATATTCATGTCAGCATTTAATCTAATTTTCTATTTGTGAAGGAATAAAGGAGTGATGAAAAATCTGGTTGCTTCTTGACCATGTCTACACGAAAGGGGTAACCACAAAATCATATCCTTCACATAATTTGATTGTTAAATATGTATGCAGTACATTCCAGTGAAACGTGTACAACCTCAATAGAAATGTGGCTGAAGAAGCATTTTCCTGAAAATGACATACTTGACACATTACACGTTTGTTTATGAAAATGGTTAATTATACCTGTCATTTATATCGTAAACACGAACGGTTACAAGTTTCAATCATGGACAAAAATAAATACATATGAGCAGGATTTGGCATACTTATTTTAGCTGATGCGACGATAATTAGTAGCAACACAATGATTTTCACACGGTGTACGTATGATGTTAGAAATATAGCTTGAAACTAAAAGTACAGTCGTATAAAATCGTTACGTGTACAGTAATCTCTTCATCATCGGATCTTCGGCATTCAAGACACATACGATTTCCTAAAACTTTTTCCTTTAATAGTGACTGTGATAGAAAAAGACAACATATATGTATATATGTATAACATATTCCGTTCAATCCGCTGATTGTCAATGTCAATCTATAAAGAAAGCCTAATAAATTGGCCAGCATCGTTCGGTGATCGGATTTGTTTTCATTCAAACCACCCAAACTGCATGCTGAATGCCTATATAATATATTCGGCAGAAGATATACAGGGTAAGTAATGCTTCTCCAGGACATCCCATCAGTTTACCATCAGCACATGTCATTTAGGGGAGCAGGCCAGACGTGAGGAGCATTCCATTCGAGACTGAGTCATCACGATCAGGAGTCTGAGTGAGTGAGCGGACAAACGGGTCTACCTACAAATCCTGTGAACATTCAAGTGCAGTGTAAAGTTTGGAATGTTGTGCCACTATAAGTGCCTCATATACGTAATCCATAAAGGAATTTCCTTAAACTACCTCCACAATCTACACACATTATAAGTATTCATGGAAGATGACCAAGCTCACTCAAGCTGTATAGGGGTACGTACAACACACAACAAAAAGATAAACACAGTAAACTCAGAACGTAGATTCTCTCCACTCACTCATTCACCCAATTGTATTTGTCGTTGTGGTAAAGACGTATTTTATGTATCGAGGGAAGACGATTTAAAAAGGTCCCTGTGTCTGTCTGCGTCAGTGTTTCGCTGCTCCATGAAAAAAGAAGCACATGCCATCATGGGTCGTAAGTCGTAGCAGTCGTCGTTTGTTATGAAATGGATGATACTCGATATCTATCATGTCCAGGCAGAAGAGAAAAGATCCTTTCCATTCTGCCAATAGGCACACATGAACATACAAGGTATAAATAAATATGGAAGCTGGCATATTGTTCACATAATGCTTTTTGACAGAAAAATATGGAAAATATGAAAAGTGGTCGGCCGGTCGTCTGTCTGTCGGTTTTGGTTTCGTTTGCTTTAGTCTGCATTACAAATGAGTGAATAAACTATCAACCAACAAATCCATTTGAAATACGATCTCTGTATGTGTATACGCAAGCTGGACCAAACAGAGGGACAGAGACAAGGAAACCCAAGTAATTTTAACATGACAAGCACGTTCGTCAGATCACTCATTCCTTTCATTCAACTTGTGTTGCCCTCTTTCCTACTACGTTTTGGTTGCAGTTCTATAATGAGATTAAGTAGGTATTACTATTATTGGTAAAATTATGATATAAAATGCACTTTAAATAAAGCTCATTTATACATTTCCAATGCAATAAAATCGAATTTTCAAAATAGTTTTTGGGTATAGCGAACATTGGATTTGCTTTTAAAACACATATTCCAAGTATCAATCAAGATTGTAGGGAACTTCTGCCTTTTGGCCTGTGCCGTTCACAGTTGTAATGCTAAACTTGCTGTCTTGGTTGTGAGTGCAAACAAACAAGGCAGACAATGTACATACTTTTAGAACGAAAATGAAATGACATGCGATAATATAAGAGCCTCCACTGGTCCGATTTTCATGAACCCCCTTCTACTTCCGTACGAATATACTTGACCAAGTGAAGTAAACGGAAGTGTCGTTGTCGTTCTTGCATATATTATTATGTACAAGATGTATGTTTTTCTTTTGACGAATATTTCGTTCTGTTTTCTATGATAGCCAGTTTATAATATAACGTGCTGGTTTACAGATTCCACATGTGGCCTTCACATTTTTCGGCTGAACTCTATAGTATTTACTTCATACTGTACTTGCATGTACGTACACATTAAAAGTTATACTATGAGTGTGTGCTTACTTGTAGAGCTTCATATTTTTCGTCCAAGAGAATCGGATAAATAAATGCAACACATTTAGTTTTATTCCCCCGTTTCCTACTTTTTGGAGAAGGGTAAACCAAAGTAAACAAAGAGGTCGTCATATTCAACTTGAGAGAGCAAAAGCACTTGCAAGCTTTCCATCAAGCATGCAACCTCATATCATCTTCCAAACAGAAAAACAACAGGGACTGAACATAAATATTAAACTATAAATGATAGAAAAATGCGATCCCAGCAAGGCAATATTAGAGACAGAGGCTTGTGAGGTGGTGTCAAGCCTTGAGTCGATCAAGTTCATTTCTATTCTTTTCTTTCACTCTTGTTTTCGTAGTTGACGGGATCGGCCATGATGTGGGATGGCTGTATGGTAGTCCAAGCTGAACAACAACATTTTCCTGACTTTAATACCAACACCGAGAGTATCTATCTTATCACTTGATATCGGGAGAAGGAAAAACGTGCAGCTAAATCCTTCCTTCATACTCTCACTGCACGTACTTCCGTTGTTTATCCTGTGCCGGCGGAGGACCATATTGTGCATATTAGAAACAAAGCAAAAAAAATGAGGACGACTGTGAGCAGACAGACGTACATATACCCACGTCGTTTGTACACTTGAAAAAATAATAAGTATAAATGCATTTCGATGTAGTTCGTGCCTCAGTGTGCATTTTTGTCATTGTATTTCCATTGCCACCTAGGGAATATAGCCTGCGAAACTATAAGCTACACAGAAATGGCAGTGGCAATGAACGATTGAGGTGCTCGTACATAAACATCTTTTTTTCTTCAAACCTTTCCCGATTATAATAATGATGACTCATTTCTGCAGTGATCAGTAATATGACATTCACATGTTTGCGTTCCATCTGCTTGTCTGATTGCTTTACTTGATTGGATGTAAAACTTCAATATCATGTTATAACACAGCACAGCGGCTAGATTTGAACAGATGACGCTATTTGCGTTGGCGTTGTTGGAAGGTACAGCATGCGGTAATGGTAAATAAATTCTACGAAAAGATTACGGTTCTCTTTCTCCTTCCTAGTTTCTCTCATTTATTTTTCTTACTTTGCTGCGGAAGCAAGCGAAAACGCGGTAACAGAAGTTGGATATTTGGTAACAATAATGACATTGGTTGACTGGCTATATTGTGTATCTCCACATGTATTTCACCGTTGTAACATGGAGAAACCGCCAAGAAAGTAAGGAGAAGAAAGTATAATGGGGATATCATTCACGAACGGAATACATTGCTTTCGTTCTTGCTACATGTAGTATGCACGTAATAACCCATAAGTAAAAGTAAGTGGCTAGCCCATTTGTCACTTACTCTTTTTATTCTCCCTCTCTGCCTATTATTATGTAGATGGATGCGTCGGAGGAAATGTGAACAATCCATCCAACATGATCGTCTCGCTATAAACTGATACAGCCAGAGAGTATAAAAGTTCACCGATATACATATGTATACAGTTAATATATTACACAAGCGAAATGTCGGCCCAATAAGTTCAAGTTTGACTCGCGCATACAGAAAACCCCAACCCACATCATAATATTGGAGAAATAGATGTGATTTGATCGAATTTGAATGACAGTCAGAGAAAAAAAGGTTGACGATTTTTTGAGGAAGGGAATCAAATAAATGAAGTTGGCTATTTACGGGGATTCGAATTGGGCTGTTTTGCAGGTTTTCGAATGCACACACGTACATACTCTCTCAGTCTATTATGCTATGTGTGTGAGTGAGGCACGACTACTCTAAGTGCTCTTGAGGATTTAGTCATCCTTCATTCAATAAAGATGATTGGCACATTTCCAGTAAACATCGATAATACAAGTTTTTCCTCCTTTTCGGTAAAGTACATAACTCCCAAGAGTCCCAAAAGTAGCATCGCGCCAGAATGCATGTACCCGTACCCGCATACCCACCAAACAGAAATAAGCTCAAACTAAAATGATTGCTATATGGCCCTTCTCTCAATAAAAAGTCAGTTTTTAAAAGGGTGAATGAAAAAGGGATGATCGTGGATAATTTGATAAAATTATGACAATATCCTTAAAGCCCAATGATCGAATGGGCATAAAATTATGGGAACACCATACGGTAAATCGTTTGAGATGATATAATGCAGGAACATTTGTCTCTCCCTGTTTGTTGTGTCATCGTCAGTACGCATCGGTTCAAGTTGAGTTGAAATGAGATTCAAACGAAAAATGTTCATTGAAAATGTACTGTGTAATTTTAAACAAAGACAGATGTATATAGTATACCTATTGTAATATGATGCACTGCTAAAATACAAAAATCGTGTGGCAATAAAAGTGGAAAAACCTTCGAATCGTGAATATTATGGTTGTACTATTATTGTCATTATTAACTCCACACCATGCAACTATAGAAGGAATGAAGTCTCCTTTGAAAATTCCAATATTTTCATACTTGCATACAATTACTCATGCAATAATGTATTCACGTACGCATGTAATTATCTTCATTTGGAAGGTAACCCGCCCTGAAATAAAATACATTTTTTGTACAACTACATGTTGTACTTGTATATTTGAGCTGGTCGTCGGGTATTTCATGTAGTTTTATACAAGCATGACATTCATAATGATGATGACTTGTAGGGGGTGGCATATTTCTAATGATACCGGTTAAATGCCACAAAGTGATACCGCAAAGTGCCCCCATCGAGAGACACAGGTCAAAGCAGTAAAAATTGAAGAGGTGTGAGCCGGCTGGCTGGGCTGACTGACTCTGAAAAAGGGTAATAATGTGAACATGACTCTCAACTTCACTTTATATCGGTCTACAAAGTGTACATTTTAGTCGGATACATACACTCTCTGCTCCTCGCTCTCAACTTTGGACACTGCTGCTCGGCGTCGTTGTAAAAGTCAGTTCTTTTCTTACCAGGCTCATGTTCTACTTTATAGATACGTGGGTATAATATGTACGGTTTCTTGCTTAGTGGATCCCTGCATATCCCACACTGCCGTGAGAATTTATATTACAGCCATAATATACATAAATCTAGGGCTTGTTGAACTCAAGTCTAGTGAATAGGCGTATGGCAATATAGTAAATATCAACGTGTACGTACAAGCATTCTGTTCTTGGTTGGTATACAAAGAGATTTCATAATATAACACCTTGTGTAACAAAAGACTAGTCCAGTTTTTCCTCACTTTTAAATTAAACTTCCATAACATAAATATAATCTACATACCACAACAGTCTTTGTGCTATATGATGCTACAAAAAGCTTTTTAGCTTTATTATGCATAAAATGTTGAGATCGTGCTCTGCTTTATAACAATACAACATTTTGTTTTCCCTGCATCCTACAACACAGCTTTTGAGTAGCGTGCCTATTAACTGTGTACACTGAAGAACATATATCGTTACATCCGTTGTTGTAGGATGATGATGACATAGACATATCTACGCTCGACGTACTCATGCTTTTATTTTTGCCTCAAGTAATTTCGATGGATTCCTAGCTCCACACAAACAGCAGCAACAGCAAGCAAAGCTAATAGCACAGCACACGGTAATAATAAAGGCTATGCACTTCTTCATTATCATCATCGACGGATCCGCTTTTAACACATTTTCCGTACGTAATAGGCCCTCAGAGTCAAACACGGAGAACAATATGAGCAATTTACATTTTACACTAGAGTCATCATGATCATCATCATCATATTCCCTGGTTGTCTTGTTCATTCTCGGGCAGCAGCATATTATCATCAGGAAGGAATCCACAATCCGCATCTGCTCGTATCAGCAACAGTGCTTTGCCCTGTTTGCAAGACTCTTTCAAGTACAAATCATCATCATAATCCAACTTCACAACAAACCAACGAAAGGTATCCCAACTACTTCCAACTAGACATTATTTTCTGCTGGCTAATAATGTTAAAATATTTTTTCTCTCCTAGCCCGACTCAAATACTACCGTAAATTACATTTGTGTATGCACGGAAAATTGTTAATTGTTCTTGGGAGATTGTGCACACCGCACGATTCTGCCTCTTTATTACCACCAACTCCTTCAATAGCAATTATTATTATTGTACAATGACGAAGAGCTGAAAACTCTTGCATGCTTGCTTAAATATTTCAGATTTAAAGTATGATGTTGCCGTTTGCAGAGAGAAGACTATAATTGTTGGTGCAGGATTCATTTTGTAATTTTCAAAGTACAAAACAAAAATAAATAAGATGGAATTTTGAGAACAAGATGGGTTCACAGATAAATAATTTGTTGTATGTATGCATGTTGTGCATATTATGCATTCTATTGTACAACGTCTAATGGTACGCTGCTCGTCGAAAGGATGAAAAGGCGGTATTATTGTTATTATTATATTATTGCTCCAAAAATGAAGATCCTGTGTGAGCGCACCCTTCTTCCCATTCTAATCACTCTCGAGAAGAAAACATTTCTATGCAGATGGGCTTTTGTAAGAATATGAGTGAAAAATTGCACCTCGGAGATGGAAAGGATTTTTAAATGAAACGGAAAAAGAGGTGGTGGCAGCGGAGCCTGCCTGCCTGCCTAATGCATGCATACTCACAGAGGCGTGTTGAGATGATGCCCTCTTCTCTCTTCATCATCTCTCTCTAGTCTCCTTTCCATTTTTTCCAGTTCAGTGTAGGATAATATGAGTTTACGTGTCTGGCTCTCTGACTGCCTGCTTGTGTGTGTGTAAGTGAGTTGTTCCAAGAAAAAGGAGATAAATGTGCTGCTTGAATGTCTTATCTGTAATGGGACAATGATAATGCACATTCCAAACGGTGATACTGTGAATGCGTCTCTCAGGTTGCTTTATGGCGGTTCCTCTTATGAATTACGTTAGGTGGTGCCTAGACACTTCTGACAGAAAAAAATAAGTAGGGAAACTATGGGCCTGCACAAAACAGCAGGAATATATGTACTGCACATGAAATATAATATTGCAACGTCCCTACAACACAAACGACGTGTAAAGTTTTATTTCCTTTTTGTACAGCAATACGTCCAAGTCAGAGGGAGAGGGATACAGAAAGAGAGAGCAGCAGTGAGTGTGGCAATGGCAAGTAACGAAAACTGATGTATATCTGCTGCACCGTAGCAAAAGGAAGATGAACAAGGGCGAAAAGTACGTTTTTCATTTTCATAAACCTTAGCCAAAAGCCAAGAAAAGTATAATGGAGAGAGAGAGAGAGAAAGAGAGCCAGCTCAGTAGCTTTTGCTTTCACGCTAATGCATATACATCATACGACGTACATCGTACATCTTTCTCCTCCTTCTTTCCCAAACAAGCCGACGATGATGAATACCTATGTACACAGTGTAATGTACCTGAACTGAACCACAAGCAAAAAAGTTGCATATTAGTCGAGGAATGCTCTCTCAGTCAAACTCAACTTGGCTTGCGGAGGTAGTAGATACAGGCTCTATAAAACATACATATTTATATGTCTTGGCAGCCCGTACCTTTCCGTTTTTCTTCTTCTTTTGCCTTGTGGTGGTGTGTTGTCGCCTCCGTTGGGAGACGGTGAAAATGTACTTGTTTCTTCTAGCTCACAAAACTCTCGCTGTCAGAGAGAATGGTGGAGCGGTGTATATGCAGAGGAAGGAGAGAGCGGACAGGAGCAAAGACGGATATTACCCGGAGGAAATAATATCCGCAGCTCATAGCCCACACGACAAATTCAAGTTATTTCGTTCTTTTAAGAAATAAAAAGGGAGGAAAAGCAACAACACAAGTCTATGGTCTGCTCTTGCTGTAACACTACCACATTCTACAAATGACGGCCCAACCGCCAACACATTACTACATCCCATACAACAACAACCAGGAAGGAAGAGGCTTTCTCCATCAAAGTTGTTGCAGTCCTCTTGTGTGGTGGTGATGGTAGCAGTATAGTTCTTTCTTTGCTTTTCCTCCTTAACTTAATATATGACAGAAGAGACACAAGAAGAGAAATGGGTTTTCTTATTCCACTCCATACATATGTATATCCAACAACAAACCGATGAGATGATGCTGCTGTTCTCTCAAAAGAGTAGCGTGGAATACATATGCCTACATGCTTTTGTGGTGGCGTGTAATGAAAGAACAGCATACTTTGCCAGTTTTATTCCAAAAACTATCCCAAAACCTTTTCCTATTTCTCAATGCAGTAATCTGTAAATGATGGCAAGTGCGGAAACTCACTTTGGTAATTGGCAACTCAAGCGAATAGAAAATGAGTGCTGATGGTGGGTAGTTTATGCAGCATTCTCTCTCTCTCTCCCCACAATCTGTATATGTGTATGTGTGAAAGAATAAGATGGTAGTTAAAGTTGTGTGAGTGTCTGTTTGGGAGCGAGGAGAAAGATCGAAAAGGAGTTATACCATTTTCCTTCCACAAGAGAGGTTTTGCAAGATTACCCTCTGCTGAATTAACTGGTATATAAGGGGCTAAGAAAGAAAGGATATCTGACTGCTGCTGCTGCTACTCCTTCTGTTGAATGAGTGAATGTTAAGATTACCGAGAATTCAGAGAATTTCCGATACATACACATAGGGAAAGTAGAGAGGCTGATGCTAGGGCAAACGTTATTACTATTTTTAGTGGAGTCGTAACACATACATATATATGCGCCAACTAACAACACTCGTCTCTCACTTTTCTTTTGATATGCATGGGAAAAGTTTTGTCGAAGACGGGGAACAAGTGGTGGTACAAGTAGCAACTAATTTGTTCCCTGCCAAAAGGGAATCAACATAGCGTAGAAAACCGAAAAAGACGACAGAGAGTCCTAATCTGAACAAGGATAATGATCATCACTTCCATTACTTTATCAACTACTACAAGTTGTGGTGGTGGTAATAGGAGTACGACTACTACTACTTCAGCTCCTGCATCACATCACATTGCTTTTCCATAATCAACAATGACATGACACAAAACATAATACATGAAACGAGGACCATAACAGCCAGCAGTAACATCCGCACACTCTCACAATGCCACTGTAGTAGCTCGTTTCAAACTTTTCGTAATGAGCACACAGCCAGTCAAGCATAACATTATGTCTATAATGTTGTCGAGTCAGCATCACCTCACCCACATCAAAGAGCAACGTAATAATATTATGATAGTGATGCGAATGATGCGATATTATTATGAAATTCAGATGAAGGTCTCTGGGAAAAAGTTAATATTATTCAGAACATCATGTTTACTGTTATCATATCCTTGTCACTTTTGTAGAAAGACAGGCGTTCAGTAAAAGTTATTCTACATATTTTTTTTTCTAAAATAAAACATATTATTAGGTTAACTGGATAACATATTTAAAGCAAACAAGCTGGAAAAGAAAAAAAACGGCAACGACGGAATATAGTACAGTTCTATAAAAGGAACAAAAAAATATTACCTTAACGGTTGTAGGAACGTAGAGTTCTGGATCCATATAACATCCGAATCCTCCTTCGTCTCCGTTGTTGTTGTTGTTCGCAAAGGGGAAAATATCATCTTTCACATGCGGATGACCTACTGGAGGGCCAATGTGAAATCCTAAAAGTCAGTTTTGAATGTAGAATTAGTAAAAGGTAAGGTACATGGTTTAAAATATTCCAGAGCTTTATGTGTTTCACCACCAATCCGTAGAATCGCGTATATGTTCCAGTGAAAGCAACAAAAAAACTCTATAAATACGATCGTGGGCGATGACAAACGGCAAAAGCCACTGTGTCAAGTCATATATTGTAGGATAAGACAAACAAAAATAAACCCATCCGGACAGACGAAGAACGCAATGCGGTTTCGGTTAAAGAGGACGTGAAAAAAGAAAAAGACATATGTGCAGAGGAAAAAGGAGAAAGGTCAATGGTGGTACGGTACGAAATAATGGTCCGAGAAAGCAGGACTAACCTGACACTGTTTTAAGTGCAATAAACAGGTTTTCTAGGGACGACACATATATGTAACATGTACACACAGATAAATATGCACATCATAAAAAATACATGCTCACAGTTGGCTTGTGTTTTATGTATGTACACTGGCATGCTTTGATATAAAGCGACGTTCTATATGTATGATTTCTACTATATATAACATGACGTATAGTTTTATATATCTAAACTTTTCCGTGATTCGGTGGTAAGTTACCTTTGGCTTTAACCCAAAACCGGAACTTGGAGTTCTCTGCATTATTTATCTCCTCTCCTCTGAGAGTCTTGACGATCCGACAGTACTTCTTCTTGGTGATTGTTTTTGTCTTGGCCGAGTCACCGTAAGTGCGGAGTACCCAAGGCTGAAATGCCTCGAACATAGTTTTCCGTGACATTTTAGACGTTGATAGAAGGGACATTTGTTTCGGCTGTATTGTTGTCGGCTTCAATGGACTCCCAGCTCTCTTCCTAGTGCCGTTATTGTTGTTGCTGCTCGCGGAACGTGAATTACTAGCTCGACCATTGGACGAATTCCCATTAGCAGCGGATGATGAGGAGTTAGATGACGAGGCTTTTGATCCCATCGAATTCAGTTTTGACAAACAAACTCCATTATTATCCACACTTTCCTCTTTGATGCTGGCTCTACCCATTGCACCAGTCGAGGATGAAGTAGCAGCAGTAGATCTTGAAGATTTCGCTTCCTTCACCAATCTGTCATCCGACCCTTCATTTACCCTCTTGCTATGTCTCCCTTTGTGGTTATTCCCATTATACCCAGCAGAATTGCTTCCACTATTATTTTGATTTCTCCGACGGCCTGATGGTGCTCCGGATAAAGATCCTGTAGCAGCAGCAACAACACTCGCTGTTGCTAGCATCGAAGGAGATGGTGAAATCTCTGAAGTTGGGAGAACGGCTCCCCCTCCTCCTTCTTCCCTTCTTCCTCCATCTGTCCCGACTCCGATTTCTGCTGATGCAACACCATTATTTGTATTATTTTCCTCAATCTTTGATGCTACTTGTGGTGATGGTGTAGGTGCCACGGCCGGTTCTTCTTGGTCGACAACAACACAAGTTTCTTCTTCTGCTGCTGGTGTGTTCCGGGCGTGAGCTGAATTATTACTCAATCCCGGAAATAGCGTGTCAATACTGTACCGAGAACTAGCGTCTCGTGAACGACGCGCACGTTCACACATTTTTACGCTCTATTGATAATAGTACTTGAAAGGAATGTTATAATATTATGTGCTTCTCTCTTTCTCTCTCTCGTTTAATGCTTACACTTACGTATACAGCACGGGAGAAAGTTAACTTGGCAGAAAAAAAGGGAAAATAATATCATTATTCTGTACAGATAAAAGATGCTCTTATAACGTTCATATGCTTTGCAGCAGGAAAACACCAAAAAACTGATGCTGGTGCGGTTAACACCGTTTCTCATATACCTACACACTATTATGAACAACAGTAATAACACTAAGTGGCTACTCAGCTTTTTTTCCTATTTATAAACGGATATATAACGGGAGAAAAGAAGCACAACAACAATAAACAATACAACATTCAACTTCAGCCTCAGCAAAAGTAATATGGCGACTCGACGCGGAGAGAAAAGATCCCACCACTAGACGTTGCCCTTAGGTGTATTTGCCATTTACTATAATGTATAATATTGCATACGACCACTTTTCTCTACTTTTATTTGTTCACTCTTTTTTTACTTTTCTCTCTTCGGTCGAGTCACGAGTAGGAGAGAAAGCCAGTGAGAGAGAGTGTGTGTGTGTGGTGCTTCTCAACTTTTGCTAAAATAAGAAAAAAAAGTTTATTTTTCTCTCTTTCTGTTGCTTATTCCTTTGTTGTCGGTGTATTTCTCACTGCCATTTCGGCTGTATTTGTAGCAAATAAAACAAAAATGTAGGGAATACTTTTTTCCCACTACTACTGCTGAGTGACTTTTATCTATGAGGTTGCACTTGAGAACTCAGAGTATAATATTTATATCCCGTATTGTTGCCGTGTGGCAGGAGAAAGGAGAAGCAGCATTCAGAGTCCCGGTTTTAGTAGAAAGCAACGCTCACACGACCAGGGAACCGCACTACGTTTTGGAGAGCCCAAATCCAGCCAAACGTAAACCTATTTTGTGGTTGTAGGTAGACGTGTCGTTGTTGGTGAGTGAAAAAGGTTCTTCTGACAAGAAGGCTCATTGAATGCGATGTTCTTTCTGAAAAATAAAATCACCACAGGTTATAGGTTGCGTTTCTCATGTGTATACATTATTTTATGCCTTTCTTTTATCGAGTCTGTTCGTCTCAAATGTGCCTGGCTCACAGTTAACGTGCTTGCTTGGTTCAGCGTTTCCTTTTAAGAAAGTGAATAAAGAATTGAAGCTATGTTCCGGGTTCCCGGGAACTCACACAATCAGACTATCCCACTTGGAAAAACTTGGTACATAAAATATTACAAGCTTTTTGTTGGGTTTACAAAATGCAAAATCTATCGATACAGTGCACGCAATCATTTACGCCTTTCTTCTCGCCATTTTCTCCTACACTCATTTTGGAAGATTTGCTACGAAAATTTTGTACGTGTGGGTAGTAGTAGGTAAAGGTAATAATGATAATATAGTATAATATAAACTTTTTTTCTTTTACCTTCGGATTTTCAATTTATGAAGTTTGATTATACAAAAGACTGCTTCTGCTAACTGTATTGTGTAGGAGTACAATGTTTCTTGTGCCTTCTACCACCTTATTTTCTTGATCCTGTTCAGAAAATAAAAGTTTCCATTTTCCCTTTCCACTTTCCTTTCTCTGAGGCTAGGATAGATATACTTTCTACATGACTGCAAGAAGGAGGAAAATGGAAATGGGAAAATACTAGCATGTGTGTTTTTTTGTAGGCAATGAGTTGTGTAACAGTCTTCTTGTGTCTGATCATGCAACAACTCTAAGCTTTGCTCAACTTTACAGGTGTGATTTACTAACAAAATCATGGCTATTTGTTTCGCTGAATGCAGTTTATTTTCCTTTCTTCCTGTGGCGGTGTAGCATGTGTGTGGACATCTAATGTAATTTGATGCAGTAAACCGATTTCTCACTGTTCAAACAACCTATAAAAGTGTACACCTATGCATAATATGTACATGGGCCTTTGTATCCACAATAGTTTTCTAAAGGAATTGCAATCCATAAATTATGGTTTGGTGAATTTCTCTGCCAAATCGGTGCAATATATAATTGAAATTTAGAAAATAACATTCCCCGGAATGTCGTGAAATACGCTCATATGCATTGTAGTGGGATTTGCTACGGCTGCAAAATTATATGACCATAGTTTTCGTCTCTGTGCCCATTATTGGTGGCTGGCGGCATGTGAGAATTTGGCAATTGCTAAATTATATCCTTTGAAGCTACTGCTGTGCATTGAATTTTGAGGTCCAGGACTCTATAACCTATTTTACTCCCATGATTTATGTTCAAAACAATAAATATGGTTATTTACCTGCTCGGTTAAAAAATCCGAATCCCTTTTGAAGAATTGTATGATTGTGCAAGTTGAAAAACAAAATCTATTGTTCTTTTCCCTTGATAATTAACATACAACGTTGCTTATGGTGTTTTGGAGGGACATGTGAAAAATTTCCATTCGAATGCCACTCAATTTATAGCAAACTGTAATTTATTCAAACACGACAAACAATCCTTGCAGCGATTCACTTTCTCCAATAAGAGAAAGGATGAAAATCAACTGAAATCCTGTCAATTCCCATGCGGGACGTCCCGAGTCTTCAAACGGTACACTGGCTCAGTGGTGCCTTTCATTTTCACGATAGAACAAAGTGTAAGTATGCTGCTTTCACCAGCAAAGCTTTGTTACGCGACGTGACATATAAGTGTACATTATTATGTGGTTCAAGGTTTTTACTTCTATAATAGATTTGCAATAAAAATCCATAGAGTACCAACTGGTAGATCAAAGATCATCCGCTTTCATCGTTTATTTATCTTTTTTGTCGCCATCTGTGTGAGCTTGTGCTCCTTCCGTTTTATAACAATAACCAAGATTTATTCCGTACAGCAACAGCCTCGAAAAAAATGAGAGAAAGTCCACCAAAAGAAATAATGTATATTTACTTTTGAATCTATCACACCATTAGCGACTCAGGAAAAGATTTCTCGTTTAGGCAGTCACACGATAGCACGAGAGGCATAAACTTTCACCATTATTTATTTATTGATAGAATCTTTTCCTTCGACTGGGGCACTCTGGAACCACAACAAACTCACACAACCACTACATATACACACGCTTACCACATGCAAATTAATTCAGTCCATGTGTCAGATATTTTTTAATGCAAATCAAAACACCAAAAAGATGTATTCTTCTTTGAATACCCCAGCTTTACAAGAAATGTCAATGAATGAGGGGATGAGAAAAGCAAAAGATTTTTCCATGGATCAACAACAAAGTGTGCACACAAGTTTCATATATGCGAGAAGCCACAGAGCGTATATTTCTCTGGATGCTGTAGTGAGAAAACCCTCTAATAAAATGTGTTTTGCAGCCAAGTCCTCCGCACACTCTGGTCTGGATGGCAGCTAGATCAGAATGAGATTGTGGATTTTGGGTACGCTCTGTTCGGGTTGGGAATCTTGAAAAGGGGATGGATGGATGCTGATGCAGCTGCTGGCATATGAGCCATGAGACCAAGAAGAGCTTCTCTTTTTTGTGAACCTTTTCCTTTCCGTCTTTTTCCACGTATCGTCTATATGCCTAGATGATTCCTCCTCACCAAAACACGAGGGTTTACACTTTACACACAGGCACACAATAGCACACAAGCTTACTACTGGCACGATGATGATGGCCTTTTACTCAACTTGGTGCTCTGGTGCTGCTGCTGGTCTCCTTCTCACACAACAGCCCATAATATTGCCTTCAGTTTTGGCAGTAGTAGTGAGGTTGTAGCTGTGATACTGAGGCAATGTCTGCTCGTCTTTTGCTGGAAATCCTGTTGTCTTTCTATCTCCTGGACGCATACCTTATGTGGGGAGCGAGAGAAGCAACTAAAGCAAGTAGCAAGCAACCGGAGCAGAGGAGACCAACTCAGCAGCAGAATAAGCATAACCAGAAAATTTGGTTCCCTAGTGGTCTGACTCAATTCTTAAACCGTTTCTTTCGTATACATATTATTATTATTATATCGCTGCTACCCCTATTTGCTCACATAGCCTTGCATTGTTCTTCTTCTCATGTCCATTTTCTGGGCTGCATACAAGAAGTCAGAAGTATATAGCCGGTTTTTCTGTTTCGCCATCTTCTTCGTACTTCTGTGGTTTACTACTTCTGTTCTGTGTCCTAAGTCTCGGCATAATATCCCACACACACACATGAACCATATATTTTATCTCGTACAAACCATACCACACCATCACCACATCCACAAGTCCACATCATAATATCCGCCGCTCTCTTTCTTTCCATCTCCGCTCTTCTACAACTACTTGCTTGAGTGGTATATAGATATATGAACGTTATACAACGCTGGTCTAAAAAAGGAGAAAAAGTGCAGGATGTCTAACCTTGTTTTACAGACGGATGAACATAATGTAGTGGAATGGTTTCGGCCGACAGCAAAAACACTTGTTACACACCGAGCACCACGATAATTTAAGGCAATTAGGAGGTATCCACTCACACATTCACAGACGGTTCAAGTCAAATTCCATCTTTAATGTAATAATATATGGGACATGGAGGATCACAACTGCCGAAAGGGTTATAGGCACAGGATGGACGGAAAGCTTTGGGATCACACAAGTCATAGTTGAGCCATTTGGTTGTTGAATGGGTGAAGCCGGCTTTTAAATATTTTTATTTTTCATTTGCAAGTTTCCAATGATAATGTAGGTAATTATGTATGGGAAAAAGATGGAAATATTTATGCTTGTGTAATGCCATGATTCTATTATACAAAAATGTTCATTTCAATTGCGACAGAGCTTCCAATCCAGCGTCAACATCATTTGTACACCTACCTTATACACCTACATATGAATTAGGTATTAAATGATGATTTATGTCTTTATGTATTTTGCAATTTGTTCGTCTAAAAATAGTGTGCCGTGGCTTAATGACTTTACCTTGCGTCTTAATTTGAAGAATGTAATTTGGCAATTCGGATGACATAAAGCACAAGAAGCAGTGTGTGCGGTTCCTAGAAACAATGAACGGGCAAATTTTCTACTGGGCCATAATATTGTGACTAGACTACACTGACGTACGGAGTCTCAGGTGGATGACAAAAAAGTTTGTCGTATAGTGTGCAATAATATGGAACACAGTTTTATATAAAGAGCGTTGTTTAAGTAAGAGGTGAAAAGTATATAGGTAATGGGTATACCTAATATTTCAATAGTGTGAGGAATGTCATACATGCAAAACCAGCCAAGCCAAGACGTCTACTTTCTTTCCAGTAGCAAGGAAACCATCGGCTCGGCTAAAATGAGGGACATTTTTCCATTGTGCACCTTCATACTTGCGTGCGGTAATGGGTAGTAAAAATGGAGGCGAACGGGAGTATGAAAAGGCACAACAAATATAAAAAATACTTTTATTGCATGCCTACGTAGGTATACACACGTCCAATGATATATTAATTTACCTCAAATTGTTATTCTGAGATAATTATAACTTACATATAACTTGCTCAACACAGTTTAATTTATAAAGTGTCAGCATTGAGTATAGGAGTATCTTACAATGGTAGATGCTACATTAATTAGCCATCACATACGTATATCATTAATCACACGTGAATTAAGCTGTCTTACAAGATAGATCTTTTTTCTAATTTTGCAGCTTGAGGACCTGAGACACATATCTCTTGTAATGAAAGATTACTGCCACTAGTTTTACTTATTCCGGTGACGATAAAATAGTCTGTAAATGACAGTGATAGCGCTTCTCTGAAGGACATTTTGTATATTGATACCCAGATCGTGTGAAAAACAATACGATGAATGTAATACGATACGTGTAAGCGAATGAATTTTTTCATGCCATTAATATTCACATTGAATTTTTTAAGAATTAAGCAGAACGATGTTTAAAATGCTCGTCCCTCACTACTCAATACGTTTGCCCTTTACTTATAATTGGCACAGGGCACATGTGAGGGCAGGAAGTTCGGAAATAGTTGTGCAGTTTCTACTTTGGTTTATTGATTTCTGATGAATGATTTTACTCAAATGAATGGTAATAACGACAATGAAAACAAAGATTTGGGGCAACGTGATACTTAGCGAATGGTCACACAATTCGACGTTAATAATGCTAAAAATATAAATTTTAAATAATTTGTTGTATAAATTTATAATTACTAAAAACGGTGATTGATAAATTCAATTATTTTTGCTTTGGATTAACGTAACCAAAGATCTTACATATAGTAAGTAATCTTTATATATACTTTTAGTAGGCAAAGGTAGCAATGATAACATGTGTAGGTTATTGTTTGCCTTACTTTTATGCATCTTCGTTTAAAAATCGTTGTCGATTTTGCTATTGAACAACGGGAAGTAAACTTCAAAAAGTATACAAATTCATCTAAGCACGTTACTTTGATTAAAAATTTGAACCTGTCTATCGTTATCAGTTAACATAATCCATTTATACAGTGTAAAATAAATGGGAGGGGTTCCCTAATTTCTCATACCTTCATGTATTGTATATTATACTGGCCTGGCCATTGGCAAAAGAAAGTTATGCGAATAACAGCTTTCCCCTTACCATTCTTTCGTTGTATAAAAATAGCATTTCATATGCTTCTCCCGTAATTTGCATTGCAATGTGACAGACGGCAGACATGCGGTATAACAACACATGTCGTTTCAGATTCATAAAAAATATAAGTTTTATAAGGTGATTAAACGAGTTGTGTGAATAACATTTTGCGATCGTTTGAAATTTGAAACTTAAACCAAACATAATACGTAAATTAATATGTTGCGATGATTTGACCCATTTTTATCACTTATGTAACCACTTTAGGGAATTATAATACACTCCGACTCCACACGTGTGGTGTGTAAAGTACGAATATGCCTTTAACAAAAAGGCCTGTACAAGAGTCCTGTTCTGTAGATGCATTTTGGAAGTTGGGTTAGTGTTAATTGATGGAGTTTAAATGTGTAAACAAATTGATGCAATGCACTATGCACCACACTGGCCCTATTTCGGAGCTATTTTTAGCAATAATATTATGCTTGCATCCAGAATTTGGTTGTATGCAGTTATGCAAAAATCAATTGAAACAGATATTATTGCTACAGTATATTCGATTGATGAGACCAAAATGTATAATCCACATAATTATGATAATTCAAATGAATTATTATACTTTCCTTAAAAGTAAGTTAAAAAAGTATGACAGTCTACACTTTCAATTAAAGGTATGTTGTTGTATGCATGTATCTATTCAGAAAATCATTTTTTTCGCACGTAATTTTTCAACATCCGGAAACTCATAATAATATTACGGACATTCTCAATTTCTGAGTGCGTTCTTTGAATGAAAATATCAATGATTCGTATCAGTTTTTAATTATTCGTATTATTTATTTGTAGGCCAGAGAACAAGCTGATTGAAAATGAAGAGCAACTTCATTAACCCTCATCTTCTGAGTTTAGGGGCTATTACCTACATTTTCTACACTGCGATTTTCACAGTGAATGGAAATAAAACAAATTCAATTGTGGCCAATGATTCAATTTGGGTAAGTGTTTTGCTATCTGTGATCAATAAACTTGGGTTTAATGTGTTTTCAATGATACATGCTTTTGATTCCTTTGCAGCCAATAATCGGAAATGACTCCTCCAGAATCAATATGTCCGATTCGTCGGACACGGGGCTTTCAGAAACCAGTTCCATGATGCAACAACCGTTGTTTCGACAGAATATTCTTCCAGGTAAAACAACACCAAACTAGTAAGCCAAGTCATCTCAAGGGAGTGATGGATCCGAATTATGAAATTTCCATCGACTGATAATTTATTATTGCAGATTCATATTTTTGTGGACAAATACTTGGAGGACATTACATGTTTGGAAGTGCTTCATCCTACTGTGGAGGGTATACAGTTAGAGATTGTTCAGCTGTGTGTTTTTACCGAAACTTCACGTACTTCCAATGTGAAGGCTTCGTTTGCCATTGCTACTCTTAATAAAATTATTTTTACAATAATATGCGAGTGCAAACGATAAGTACACAAATTTTTTATACAAACATTTTTTTGATTAATTTATTAGACCAAACTCACTTTGATTAGTTAAATTTTAATCCACATACACAAACAAAATCACTCTAACGAATAAAAACGTCAACCGTGTGCATATAAACTTGTTTCTACAATTTACATACGTATTATCATTTTAAAACATTAATGTTTGAAATACTTGTAACAAGGTCGTAAATATTTAGTGGAGTGGATTAATCGATAACCCGTTTTTAACCGGCACTTCCTAACCTATAACTGCTTTACTCCCCTTCCCTCCGCCTTTAACTAAATTCTTTTGTAGTACATGAGCATCCGCAGGTTCGATCCTTTTATAGTAAGCTGGCTTTGTTTCCACTATGTTAAATCCAAATTTTTGATAAAAAGATATTGCGCTGTCATTGTTGACTTGAACATGCCTGCGAAATAGACCAAATAAAAGAAATCAGTGACAATCAATATACTCTGACCTCTGACATTTCACTTCATTCAACACGTGCGATTGATTGATATTTGACAGGTAATGGCGCTAGTACACTTACAGGTAAATCGAATCAAAGTTTGCATCCTTCTCCACATAACTGAGGACATGTTTGAGCATTACGGTGCCAATTCCACATCTTCTATACGGTGCTAAACAGCCTAGCGTCATTATGTACAGTCTCCGTTGACCTTCCGTGGTATCAATTCGACAGCATACACCTCCCACGACGACATCATTGTAGTAAGCTAAACAAACCAAAATTAAACATAAAATATTGATTACCAAATCAAAATTAAACGTAATATGCAAAACTGACAGCCAAGAAATTTGTTTATAGAAATGGAAATGAATCCGTACGTACATCAAGTCAAAAGGTGTAGTACTAAAAAACTTACCTAGCCTAGCCAGTTCTCCTGCTTGTAGCACATCTTTGTAAAACTTATCATTATAGGACACCGGAAACACGACTGAATTTAGTCTTTTCAGTTGGCGAATGTTGTGAACCGTAACTTCTCCTAATTCAATCCTAGGTTTGCTGAAAAAACAAAAAACATCACAACATATAAAGCGGAACAAAACAATGTGTGTAATCGACCATTAATTAACTATCAAACATACTAATTAGTGATTGCAACCGAATTTGCGGATATCAAATTTGCGCAAATTTACCTTTTCTGAGACATTTTCACTTTCTTTCACCCAAATTTACACTTTCAACAATGACTAGTCGAGCTATATTTCCATTAAAATCCTCTCGGCTCAGTACTCAACATTCCACACAGGATAGTGATTCACAGCGTTTTTAAACAGTCGCTATTAAAATTAACCGTGACTGCAAAAAACTAACAACAATGGTTGTATGACTGGATTTATTTGCTTATCCGTGGATCCTGACTACTCTGCTGAGATCTAAAATTCATCACCATCTCTCGCACCTTCTCTTCACATTTCCCACGTTTTCGTGCAAGCTCAGAGGAAGATGAAACAGTCGAATCCACTGCTTTCCTGCTTCTCTCTTCACCGTCGGCTACGTCCCAAGCCTAATCACAGCTTGCCTGCTTCCCTGCGGCGTCAAAGAATTTTGCCTGCAAACATTTTGCATAGCCAAAATATGCGATGCGTTATGGGAAGCGTTAATAATAATTAAGAACTTTTACATGATGTAACACAGCGTCGAAAGTTTTGCCTAAAAACCAATACTAGTTGTTCCAGGTTGATTTCTAGTACCTTCATCAAGATAACATAAGTGACTTGGCTTTGGCTTTGTGATATATTGCTAAATCTTCATTTAAAATAAATAGTGATTTTTAGAAAGATAATTGTAATAAAACAATAAAATGATTCTCTTTCTTCAAGGATTTTGCATGTATTGGCGATTTTGGCAAATTGACGCCAGTTTGGGCTCCGGGTGACAAGGCAGGGCACATATTGGGAACTGGGGCATGCTGCCCAGCGAGATTGGGGTGGTGCCCCATGTCTTCAGACTCTGCAACTCTGCTCTGCATGTCCCTCTGCAGCAATCAGCAGTGCATTTGCAGTAAAAAGACACGCAAAATGTAAACATCCACACATCTGCATTGCATTTTGGAGAAAAAAACCCCAAAAAAAACAAGTCAGCTTCTTGTTTCAGTGTAAATGCACGGCTGACATAATATAGTAGCGTGGTTGAGTATCTCCTGCAAACCTTCAGCATACCCTCCTGTGTTGCTTCTCCTCCTTCCTTACTCGCTAATGATGACATGATTCAGCCAGCTAATGTAAATACAGTAACAAGGAAGATAGGTAATAACCTTCAATAATTTTCGTAGAATATCTCTCCTCTTCTCACTCTTGGTCGCCAATTACAAAGAATAAAAGTGTTATAGGGAGAATACTTCCGTTGTTGTGTTGATCAGGAGGATAAGGTCATTTTCCTGATAATCAGTCAGTCAGGCTTATCATCTCACTTTTTTATACCAAAAAGCATGGAATAAGAGAGTGCTGGGGCTTATTTTGTGGTAGTGGTGTGGGCTAAACACTAGTCAAGTTAGTGTTCTCCTCTCGGATATCAGAGCAGGCATGATACAGGATTAAAAACAGGTAAGATTTACAGTTAGCAGGACAATTAGTAAAGTAGATACTGATTGATAACGGTTCATATAATATGTATAATAGCGAGGAGAGCTTTAGTGCGGAGATCTCTGCTACAAGCTAGTGACAAGTTTGACACCTCGCTTGGGTCAGAGTCTTGAGCTTCTTGAAGCCAAAACGGTTTCTACTGCGTTGTTCAATTCAAGTTGATAGTGACTTGCAGTTTTACCCGTATTAATTATATTGCGTATTTAACACTTAACCAGTGAACTAGTAGGGATCGTTCTTGTTAGAGTGAGAGCACTAATTGTCCTTTATAAAGGATTGTGTAAAAATACGTGTATGATCAATTATAGTGTGTATATTAATGTTGCGTTTTTATTGTTGTTTTTGTTTGTAGATAAAACTGTCCTGATACCTGTGTGAGCAGTTCGTGTTTCGTGTATCGCATCATCGGGCGCAGTAATCGTTATTCCGGGTTATCCTATCGTTTCGCGTACCTGCGACGTTTTCACTGACAAGATCAGCTCTTAATTTATTAAAACTACATAGGACAGCAATCTGAAGGAATCTTTTATGTCCAGCGAAATGCCTACCAGCGAAAATATGGACGTGGATAAGGTAAATACGAGTTATGAAGGAAAATATACAAATTTGGACAATATTAATTTGCTAAGCCTGATAGGCACAGTAATGAGCGCTGTGGTTGGTTAGCTAGCCAAACGGCTAGCTACACGTTTCTGTTTACCAATTGATTGGAATGTAGTTTCGAATATAGCCATGCTCCTTTTCGTAGGATAGTAAGGAAAACCGTGGAAATAGTTCCAAAATTTTTATAGTAAAAGTGTTAAGAGTTGAGTCAAGTGCTTTCATCTCAGATTTTCATTTTTATGTTTATTTGCACCACTCCTAACATTTTAAAAATTAAGCAAGTCGTAAAGTTAAGTAAAATCTACAAGTTTATACCAACACACTGACAATCATATAAAAATGGGAAAATCCAGGAAAAGGAAGAAGAAAGTAAATCTTACAAAGTTGGCGGAAGCACAACTAGACGCTGCTATCAGTAAACGACTTGCAGGAGTGGGCGAAAATCCTGATGAACCAGTATACACAGATATAGTCAACTTTATACTGTGTTAATGATTGATGCTCATTGGACATTGATGATATGTTACCTTTTGGAGTTACAATTTGAATTGTTCTTGTGGCTTATCTGATTTTGTATCTTTAATCTTTACTAAACAGGAAGTAGACGACCTAAGCAAGAAGTATGGCGGTTGCGAAGGGCCTGATGCAATGTATGTAAAGCTGATTTCTTCTGACGGCCATGAATTCATCGTGAAACGGGAGCATGCATTAACATCGGGAACGATTAAAGCTATGTTGAGTGGACCCGGTCAGTTTGCAGAAAATGAAACGAACGAAGTTAACTTCCGTGAAATACCGTAAGTAGTCACGTTTATCATCAATAAATGCAAACTATATGTGATGTGTCATTTTCATTTTATTGTAATGAATTATTTTTACCTTTTGTTTTGCAATAGATCACACGTACTGCAGAAGGTTTGCATGTTTTTCACATACAAAGTGCGTTATACTAACAGCTCTACGGAAATACCTGAATTTCCAATTGCTCCAGAAATAGCTTTGGAACTGCTGATGGCTGCTAACTTTTTGGATTGCTGAAGTTTTTGTCCCCTTCTTATTGTATTCGCCCTTGAAGTTGAATTTCCAACGTGTGGTTAATTGAACATAACTTTGGATAATCTCATTTTTATATAAAAAGTAGTCTTCACTATGTGCTTAAAATATTCTCGCACACTTTTTTCTTTTCAAATATTCTCGATATTAAGACATCGGAGGTCGCGGACACACATTTTTCCTAACTTGATCAAAATAAAATTTATCGAATAATATGTACGTTTGTGAAAAGTAATCTACTAAACAATTATTTCTTTTAGTCGATGTATCGTGATATTATTTCGTGACTTAACCGGTTTTTTAAAACAAATTGTCCATAGTTAATACTAAACAGGCACGTGGTACTAATTACCTTGTTTCATTATGTAGATTACAACAACATCCGTCAATGAGGATGATATATAAACTTTAAAGTTATATTTAATTCGTGATCATGTGTCACAGTTTACGATTTGAAACGTCAATAATAGATTTGGTATTGTTGTGAATGCTTTATCTTTATGGACTTACAAAGATATGAGCCATTATTATTATGAAGATGCAATGATATAAATTCAAAAGAATTGCAGATACGAGTACGAAGTTTGAGTAAGGTATAAGGTATTTGTGCTTTTAGGTGGTTTTATACAATAAAAAATCTTGATGACTGAAAGTTATTTACTATATTGTGTACTAGTAGGTGAAGAATTTGTCAAAAAATCTAAATGCCGTCTTTTGTTGGATGAACCACTATCAATCGTTTCAGTTTCAATAAGAGACTCGAGTTGGCATCATTTATTTATTTTAATGTTTATAAGCATTTTGTAGGCCTTAATCCGTCATCATCATTATGTGAAATCAAATGAAATGAAATATGCTAAAATAAAATCATAAACATTTACCTGTCTTCGACCAATATTATTGTTGTTAATGTGAATCATTCATTGATGAGCATACATAAGCGATCTTCAAATTGCAACATTTTATGTGACCAGAAAGATTTACAAATATTTGTATCTTTTTATTCCATTTCTACTCGCCTTCTATCGCACTCCATATAACCAAAATAAATTAGTGCTACTTCTTTACAAAATATTGGAACTAACAACTAATCTTTCATTTGTTCATTTTGTAGAAGTTTGCTTATGCGTCATGTTATCGGGTGTGCTTCAAATTTTTATAGATCAGCCTGTAAGAAGTCGTCTGACAACGCGACTTTTTCGCCAGGTTTAAATGCGGGAGTTCCCAGGTAAGGACAAGTTGCGCATCTAAAGGCGTCGCCTAAATAGCACTGTTGTGAATAAAGAAGCAAAATTAGAACATTCCACATTTTTGGAGCGATTTTCTTAACACATGAACATGATATTTGCGAAATGAGCTTCTCCTTACACTTCCACATGATGATTTTCCTTTAGGAGGACCTGCAGGTCGGTTTTCGTTGGCAAGTTCTTCCGCTAATCCGCATGAGCAATCCTTGCAAGCCTTCCTTTTCCCAGTTGTTCCACAAACTATGTGCATAAAAATAAAAATTACAAACATTAAAAATTAAGATCAATGAAGGAATGATGCGTTATGGCGTTATATATTATATATGTACAAGGTACAAACCTTTAAGGGACGCTGGATCAGGCTTTTGCTTATCTTCTTCGGTCAAGAGATCATCTTCGTCGATGAAGTCATCCGCAGAAACTGTAACGGCACCTACAAGCTTCCGGCGAAGCAAGTCGTCATCAGCCTTTAACGGTAATGGATCACTAGCACCAATCTAAATATTAAAGAATTATCATCATGATTAAGATGTTTCTACAACGTAGAAAAAGTGGAATGGAAAAGTATTATTAGATTTGCATCCCAAATGTACCTGTTTTTCTGTTTCAGCGCAAACTACGTCCCCATTAACCTCCACTCGAATAAACCCACTGTACTTGATCTTTCGAACGACGACCGTCTGATTTTCCGAACTCAACGCAGGTACAAACTTTATCCTTAGCTTCCCACCCGGTGCCAGAATCTTGTCAGCTATGCCGCCCAACACTTGATACTTGGAAATCAACTTTTGTACATCTCCAACAATTAAAATTGCCTCGGACGAAACATTTCCTTCAAATGATGTCACACTGTCAAGCTGAAGAATGTCCTTTGCCTCTCCTTGAATTAGGGAACCGCACTCTTTGGCCACATCCTCATTTGACAAGGCACCATCAGTAATCAAAGTGGGAGATGAGGGTTCGAGTGCCATGATTATTTAACAAATTAAGCTTGTCACCGTTACACTAATTGCTACTAATACTATGCGTAAATATTATGTAATGGTTTGTAAAAGGCGAACGTTTGGAATAGATAAGTATAACAACCAAAAAAGATTTAAGATTATTGGAGACTGGAGACACTAATATTTTTATCAATTTAAGCTTTTACGTTTTGAAGTGTGGGGTATATACTTAATAGGTGTAATTAATAAAACGTCGGATGATGATAACACGAGCACGAGCAAAGTCGTAATGACCAACAACAGTCCATTCATTCTTCTAGAAACACCAGTCATCGTCCTGTCTGCCTGTGGGTTGATATTGGCTGTCTAGCAGCGATTCGCCTACTACCCTTTGGCATGCAAGTTCGCATCATGTCCGCTGAGTAGTTTTGCATCTTACAATGTGTGTTTTTGTAAAAAGCTAATTAAAAGTGGATTATATACGACTTAATTCTGTTGCCAAAATGTAATTAATTCTTAACCGTAATGATGAATGAAATGCGTGCTGGGTAAATGGGTGGCATTGAGACAACGATAAGCATCGTATTAGCTAAGTTGTTTTTAATTCGACAGTATGCTAGCCAGGCCATGATTAATTTTTTTAAATGCAGGTTGCCCCATATGGCCAGAACTTTGGCTTCCGAGAAGGATAAAGATGAAATTAGTTTGTTTGGTATTACAACTTAGTTTGCGCAGTGAATTCATTGATGAATGCACAATCAACATTTACCGGTAGAAAAATTCATTTTTATTCATCACTAGAAAATTTAAATACACAGTACAGTTAATTTATGATTATTTCATTGGTCATTCTTACATGGTAAAAATTAAATTAAAATTAATTGCAAGACATCGCTTGACACTTACTGTTAAGAAATATTATTGTGGTATGCATTGACCACTGGGACATTTGGGCAATCTACAATGATTGCATCCGTTTAATTTAAAGCCTACGTATTTAATTAATGCCTTTACACACCTATTCTTATTATTGAATTTCACATCTTAGCAAAAACCCACCTACACATAAAATAAAATTAATTGATACGAATTCCGTACAAAAGCAGTTAGAAATTTTCGGGGACGACGATCAAATCGTTATGTACCTATGTACAAACAAACGGTCCAACATGTGTGTCATACATGATTGCATAAAATTAATATTCTAGGCGAATTAATTTAATTCTTAGGGAGACAATAAAGCACGATATTATTTTTAAATGTCATCATCGCTGGAGACATTCCCTTGGTCAGAGTACCCACTTTCATCATCATATTTCTGAAAAACAATGAACAAAAACATCAATTAGCATAGTAAATTACATTATTCATATCGCATGAAAATTAATAACTTGATGCGAACTTTTATTACATACATGGGCACTGAGAATTCCCTTCATTTCGGAAATGACATCTTTCAGATGCTGCAAAATCATTTAAAGTACAATATTAATTATGAAGACACACATGTAATATATTACGGAAATTAAAGAGTTGCAAAAATATGGGTTTTTAGTAACTGTTTTCTTAAATAAAATCGGGAAAGTACCTCCTTTAACTTAGTGTCCTTTGCTCGTTTCGCACTCACGTCCACAGGCAGGTTTACAAGTTCTTCGAAATTATCCATGACATGAACTCTCTGTTAGCAAACAAATATCCAGATTACAATCCATTGTACGATAAATTCCAAGTAAGGCATATAAAGCGCTTTGTATATTTCATGAATGCGGTTGGCTGTTACAGCTACAACAACTTACCAACTCGTGTCCAAGATTTCCTTCGTCACTGGAGAACTGAGTGATCAAACGATCGGCAACCAACTTGGGAATATAATCTTGGGTTTGCATCTTGATGTGATGAAAATACATGTTCACCATTTCTTTTATGAGTTTTGTGGTGCTGGGATTCTTTAGTTTGGAAAATATTTTGTCACTGCTGCTGTGAGAAAACTTGCGTTCCTTGAGAGCGGATCCTCTTGGCTTTCCAGAAGGAACGTTTGGTAGCATATCCAGCATCGAATTGAGAGCGACAGAATCCTCTGCCTTACCTTCGTTCTCCGAGTCATGATCTTCGTCATGAGCCCCATGAAGGTTCTTCTCCAGTTTCCTCCGCAAGTTTGCCACACTTTCCAAGAATTTCTTGTCCAAGGAAAACACTACGCTTGCCTGAATTCGTATGTAATCCTTAATCTGGCTCCTGACCTCGTCAAGTTTGTTGTTAAGCATGGAGTGGACCACTGATTTAATTGACTTCCTAAACTCAGGGAACAAAGTAAACGAATGTCGCTGTTCAATCAAATGGCGATCGGCAATTTTCAGAATTTCGTCGTGGACTCTTTCGGCACATTTCAATGCAGGCTCTTCAATGTGCTTGACCTGTTCCTGCGCCAACCTCCTAAAAACGGCCTACAAAAAATGAAAGCATGCATAACCATGATGTTATTAGATAGGTAATATGCCGCGTTTATATTCAGTTTTGGAAGTGACACAAGATACATTTTGCTGAATTTTTATTTTACCTCCGGATACACAAAAAATGAATCGTAGGCTCCACTATTTCGAAAGGCATTGAGAATCATGTCATCAGTAATGTAGTCATCCGTCTTCTTTCCTGCAACGTCCATATCCCTTGCGAATTTCTTCTCAAAAGTGTCCTTGATTTTGATACCTCCGTACAGGTGCTGGTAATCAGGACTGCGGGTAGAGCCTTCGATCTCCTTCTTCATACAATTCTCGAATCCCTGGATGATCTTGCTGACAAATCTATATTTGTCCTTTTGCGATATAACGTCAGGAATTGCGTCAATGCGTAGCTGACATTGCTTGAGCAAAATCTCCATATCACTCTACGCAGACAAATGCATACAAAGGAGATGTAGTATAGGTATATTTTGTTAATTTTATTTTTAGTGCGTGTGTATATTGCGTATATAACTTAATTGTAAAAGCGTTACTAGATATTTTTAGAGGCTCAAAAGTAACTTACTTGAATTTCAGGTAGACACTTCAAAATATGTTGAACCAGGAGTTCGTGAAGACGCTTTCGTAGAAATGGAACCCCATTTTGGTCAGTCAGATCTGGATACGTTTTGTTTAAAAAGTCCTTTTCCTTTTTCAATTGATCTTCAACGCTAAGATTGTTGTCAATATCCTTCTGAGAGCGATTAACCAGTCCGATCATTCCCAACTTGACATTGACATCCTTGGATGTTCCAGTTAGCAAGGCCCTAGCATTGGTTCCTTCGTCCATTAAGTCTAATTTTGTCAGTACTCCAATAGTTCTGTCTCCAGTAGGATCAGCTTCTTTGGCAAGAAGTATGCCATCCGAATTGCAAATATCATAATTAGCCGGACTAACTGCCAAAATGATTGCATTCTTTTCCTGAATGTACTTCCGACTGAGATCGAAAATGAGCTTTTCTAAATCATCAGGTTCTCCTGACGTGGTTAACTATAAATACGTAATGCAATACATTAAATTCATTTATTAATGGAAAAAGTTGATAATTAATCGACACCAAAGTAAAACATTATATTATTTACTACTTCTTACTCGCTTGATCCCGGGTAAGTCAACCACCGTTAAGGTCACAACGTTTGGGGAAAATACTTTGATGATGATAGGATCGTCTTTGATTGCCCCTCCTCCCATTTCCATGAGCTCCGTGATCCTGTTCCTTACAACGTCGTAGTCTCGGATTCGTCCCATATCTGGAGCATCCTGAAACTCAACGCCTTCTTGGGAAGAATCTGGTGTAGTAATCAACTGAACGATGATAGGACATTTGGTCACCGTTCCTGATCCACGTGGAAGAATGGAGGCCCCAACCAAGCCGTCCAATACAGAGCTTTTTCCTGAACTCTTGAAAGTGAAAGAAAGCATTTTGTGATTTACTTTTGTTTGATGCCATTGAAGACAGGAGACAACTCACAAGACACGAGCACGTTAAAAAATGAGCGTGACTTTAAAATTACCTGTGCACCAACTACCACAATTTGTGGCAATTTAATTTTTACATCGCACCCAGTGGTCGACTTGTAACCCTGAAGCTTATTCACCAACTCAATTACTTCTCCTTTGTCGTCCATCTTGAAAATAGATTTGGCTACTGTGTATTATCTCCCTTACCTGCAACATCAGAGGAGAAATGCAAATGAAAATTCATATTTCAAACAACTTATTGTCAGAAAACCCACCTAGTTATGTAGTTAATTGTACAATTAAACCGGTGGGTGGTGATAGGTATAATATATGAGAACGTCATAAATATAGGCAACTCGGAAGTAAATTTCCAAGTCACGCTAATGTGTTCAGTGGGACCATTCCACAAAACTAATTTAATTGATGTGAAACCTTATTAGTAATTAATTTTAATTAATGTTTATTTATATATATTTACCGTCTTTCAACAACCTTGAGATTGCGCTAATACGATAAGATAGAATTCGTCCAAACCGTTGAATCAACAAAAAGTGGAAAATGTGAAATATCGCTTCCAGCAAAACAGAAATGTTTGCGCGTAAATACACTGAAATCCTGGGTGTAAAAATCAAAATGTCGCGACACGAGCTGGGATTAACCGACTAACGGAGACCAAATGATATGACCAACGACCAACTACTAACAACCACTTGTAGGGTATTGGTTTGAGGAAATAATATTATTCTCGTGTAGAATAACGTTGTGGGTGGTCTGGTACGGGTAGGTCTCTAAAATGAAACAGAAGCGTTTCTTACTGCAAGTTGCAGTTGCTGCTATCCGCAAAAGTTTTGCGGCAAAACTATGAATAGTCAATGCAATGATAAGTGGATAATATCCAGCCAGCCTTGCTAAATAATATGTGCCTTTATTGAGCAAAACGTTTGGCCAAAAATAGTTCACAGTGCACTGCACAAACAGTGTACTTTCAGTCACCTTTACACACTTAAGCTTCAACCACTCGCATCAACAAGTGACGCCGCTAATGTTCCAGCCCAGTCTGCCCTCCGCTCCGATGTTCTGTTGACACGCATCTTTTATAACATACTCACAAGGTACAAATTATACATCCTCTGTTTGTTAAATTAAATGTACCATGTTTGCTACTGTTCAATAAGATATAAAGAAAAAACAGCCCCGTTTGCATACTATGAGTGTAACTGTGTGACTGAAAGTAAAGTAGTGACAAACATTAACAGGTAATTTAGACACGTTTGTCTGTCGGTCTAATTCCTACTTGAAGTCACATCGCTCTTGTGTGATGCAGTGCAGAAATTTAGGAATCATTTTTGTTAATGAAGACACCTGTCGTGGAAAAGCAGGATATATGGGGCAATATGCAACTTGCAGTGTTGTAAAATGGGAAAGAAAGTTGTAGAAAAAATATTCATGCCACATTTTTAATGACTTATCAGCATTCAGTTATAATTTTATCATTTTCAGCTTCAACGCTTAAGCGGTTTCACAGCTGTCGTTAATAATACTCCTCCTATATTAACATGGCCATGCTTGCAAGTTTTCAGACAAAAAAAGACAAGATTTTCTTCGATGATATCATATTTTATGGAATCACGACAAAGACGCGATACAAGTAAGTAACGACAATGAGTCAGTCATTTTCCTTCTCCACTTCATACAATGTTAATAACAGACATACTATTCAAGTGACAAAAGAACTTTCTCGAATATCGTTCATGAGAAAACGTTGTGCGTCGAACCTAAAGTAAAGTAAGAACTCATAAATAGTTGCAGGATATGTCAACAACATTTCAATTTTTCATTACCTTGTCTAGTCAATAAAAAGCACTGGAGGAGGAGTCCCCTACAGGAAGAGTGCTATATATATCGCTATATATAGCGGTGCTGGCGCTATAATGTTCGTTGTCTGGAGTCAGCAGAATCACAGACAGAAGATTACTCGTATTTGTTTTGTTGAAAATGTCGAATGTTTAATATTTGAATGTAGCAACTAGGTATGTATCACTATAAATAAATCTTTTCCTCGACTTTTATACAATGTCGATAATGTAGTTCTATATTTTTAACGTATAATAATATTCAGTATTAGTACATACATAAAATACCTAAAATACGACAAGTAATAAAACAAAACAATACAAACATTCATCATGTATTTTGCATAAACTGCCTTTAATGCATTGGGCCTTGACAAGATTTTATTTTCACTTTCATGTTCTCAAGTTTGTAGAGTTATGATTGTGTTTTTAAATGATTTTGGTCAATGCTGAATGATTACGATAGTTTCATGTATATCGGTATAGCGTAACTTATTCATGGTCCAATGTCCAATTCATTGTTTCGATTTTTACTACATCCACTTTCTGACGCCATTAAATAAGACAAACAACGCTAAAAGGAAAGGAAGTGATTTATGCAGAATGCGGCAATGTGATTTTGGATTGTCCGTGATGACATGATATGACAAACATTTGAATGGTACTCAGTTTTATATTGAACATTTTGATTGAATTGCAATGGAATTGTTAGTAAACTAGAGCTGGGAACCAGCTTATTTTACGTAGGAGGTGAGTTTTTTTTGCATAATATAAGATTTTTATAGTAAAGGTATATGTATTAAAAATTTAAAGATGATGAAAAAAACAATGAATTTCTTATGAACTGATTTTATTCCATGGTCTCAACATTTCAGTAAATGTAAATTACTTCATTTTATATTTACATAGTAAACATCACACAACTGAACTTAAATGTTTATCTTCTATGACTTGTTTATGTTCAATATTCGAAATAATCGCGTCTATATCTGATCCTTATTCATCAGTTAAAGCAAACCTGTACACATACAATGTGCAATTCACAACAACCACATTTCATTTGCAGGCCTTTCTACTACAATATTAACTATTTTCTCGAATATATCTAACAATTTTCATTCATTATTTGCAACTTATGACGAGTGATATAGAATATACATACATACATACCTACATGACAGACATGATACTCACTACTCGCCATTTTCTGACTGAATATTTGTCATTGGGCCACATGCCACATATAATATTTTGTAAGATAATTTTTTAGAAGCTTTCCAACGCATTATCCACCAGCCATTCTTCCGCGGGGAACACGTCTTGGAACAACAGGCCTTGCGTTGTTCTGGTAGTTTCTCACAGGCATATAGGATACGTGATCT
The DNA here is from genome assembly GCA_004115045.4 of Sinella curviseta. Taxonomy (NCBI): domain Eukaryota; kingdom Metazoa; phylum Arthropoda; class Collembola; order Entomobryomorpha; family Entomobryidae; genus Sinella; species Sinella curviseta. Next base: position 45,693,554 of record CM023201.3, on the reverse strand, counting down.
TCCGCAAACGCTTTGTGTCTTAATTTACTCAAACAATATCTAATGCTATGATGAACTCCTAATATCATTAAATATCCCCCTAAAAGAATTAAAGTTTCTATTAAGATTAGAAGTACACTCAATTCACGAGCTGCAACGTGAAAATACTTGACGGGGGTCTGCCAAAAACGGGGTGACTCTTTGCTTGACGTAATAAAACATGAAAAGGACTTTGAATTCTGATGACTTGGCTCAGCAGTAAATTCCGAGTTGTTTAGAAAAGATTCGGCAGTACCGTTGTAAGTTCGATTGCAATCAACGTTTTTAACACCATCCCTTGAATCACCGCGTCTTAATCGCACTTCTGTCAGCGTCGTAGTGGCCATTGTAACGATAATGTCATTCACGTCCTGTGGTATTCGTCCAAATGGGGTTATGCAGGAATAAAATGAATACTGTATTATTTCTCAGACGGCTGCTTGGACGACTGTTGAGTGCTGGAACCTGAAACAAATACAAAATCATACATACAAATTAAAATAAATGATGTGTATATCGAAACAAAGTGTACATATTTCTATGCGATTTGCGATGATGAGAGCTATTTATGTTGTAATCATACTCTTTCTTTTTTACACCTATTAGAAATACTATTATTATTGCTGTAGTAAAACAAGAAACTAAAGTCGATAAAGGAAGGAATGTTTCATGTTACGTTGTTACCTCCTTTTTGGAAGGGAATGAAAAACTATCACAAAAGACAATTTTAAAGGATCAGTGCAATATGTAATGGTAGACTGATGAAACAACAGATTATTCAGAAAAAGATGCAAGCTGCAGAGTGGCAAAAGTTTCCAGGCGATGTGCGGTGCGCGTATTAAGTGCAATGAATTTAAATCTAACATATTCTTAGGATGTAGGAGTACCAAAAACATACACGATGGTTGCAAGGTAATGCTTATATTCATTAAATATGAATTATTTTAGAAATACTCTGATTATTGTAGTCCACGCTAACATTATAAGCAGGTTGCATGCATGATTTCTCATCCTACAATCTCATTTAATTTCTCCAGAATATACTAAAGTTGTTGTATGAAATCGTCTGACACCACCAAAAGGGTTGAAATAATGCACAAAACTCAAGAAATCCAGCGGACAATATACTAATTACACTATACTTATATGTAACAATGCAAATTGCATGTGTAGTCGTGTAGTATGAAAATCATTATGCTTGATGTGTGCGGAATGCCTCTGTCTACCTTCCCATCCAAATATTATCACGTATTTTATCGAAACTTGTCTAGGCGTTTTTTGCCATCACTATCACATAATAAAGAACCAAAATGTAGTCCAATTAATAATTATTGTTACCAGAAGTAAAAAATTAAGCCAGGAATGACAGGAATATTGCATGATGTAGTTTTTGACGCAACCATTTACTTACGAAACTAACTTAGGTATACATTATAGGCAGATTTTCTATAGAACTTGTTACATAGTTGTATTTAAGTTACAACCGGCAACCTACAGAATGTCAACCAAATAATATCAATTGCGTAAAGTACAAATACTCCAATCTAGCTTAGCTGCTAGATTGGATATTTAATGATGATGATCACGGTCAGACATGAATGAGTACAAGTCATAAGGTTCACGTGTGAGTAAGAACATAGCATCATTATATCTGACATGGACATGACTATGACACGAGCATGAACATGGGAACGTACGTATCGTAACGTTCTTCATAATTATCTCCAACTAAATACGAATAGGAAATAACAATTGCACACAACGATGTTCATTTGCCGCAGCAAGTATGGAAATCAATCCTGGACCGTGTACGTAAACGTAACTATTCCGTATTACAAGGAAAAATGGAACACAGGAAGCCAGTACTGGATATTTTAAATTAACCTTCTATCAACTCAGACATCGTGAGAAGGATAAATACAAATATAAAAAATATCACGACAACTGCTTCTAACACTCGAGATATTCTTGATCATTCAAAATTTGGAAACAGTAATTTATGAAAATCATTTACTTCAGGAAGATCTTGAGTAGGAAGTTGTAGACTAAAAGTATAAGTGGTTCGTTTTGCAATCATGTATGTAAGTATTATGTACGTACACATGCATTTCTTTTATTCGATGAACGCTAATTTTATAAAAACAAACAATCATCAAATACCGTAAAAGAATATTTTGTTTATACATAAGAGCTAAATGTAAATATGTATGCTCTAATTAATTTTTTATTGTTTTCCGATAAACAAACGACAAACGATAACTCAACCGTGGAGTCTGTTAACAATAAACTCAGCAAGCTAACATGTAGTAAAGTGGCAGAGCTTGGACACCATTAACATGCATCTTTCAAAATAGTCAACTGCGTACCACTATAAGAAATCGTTTGTTAAAAACAGAATGCATATACTCCAATCCATCATCAAGAACATAAAAACCAAAAATCAGGTATTGCTGTTAAACGGAAACGGTTACGATTAAAATGCCTTCGGATTTGCATAAAGAACACTCAGGGGAGTCGAATGATATGCCACTTGCCCTAAATGACTTTTAAAAACTTCGAAATCGTAACGGTTTCTAACGGTTACCGTTGGCCGTTATGGCTGCCAAGCTTCTCACATAAAACGCTTGTGGTGACAAGCCGTTTATCGAAAACTGAAGTCCAAAATTCAAGGCCATTTAAACAGCACCATTTGAAATCGTCGTAACCGTTAAACTGTAACCGTCAACCCCGAAATGACCTCATATCTATTTGTTATGGTCATAGACGAGTCGAATGATATGCCACTTGCCATATGTTGCCATTTAAAATATTTGACCTCGTAACGGTTTCTAACGGTTACCGTTGACCTACGTATTTCAAAATCACGCTGGACCCTTCTGAGGTGACCACCTATCGATTGCCGAAAACAGATTTCAAAAAAGTCTAACCGTTTTTAAGTTAGAGAGTGCACAGACAGACGGACGGACAGACGGACATCTCGATCTTATAAAGTGGCTCCGCCACTTAATAATCGTGAATAGTATAGGTACCTACCTATACTATTCAGCATAGGGTAGACCTGTTACAGTTAGTTCCTCCTGTAATTCTTTAAAAACATTAAGTGTAGAGTTACTTAAAATAAAACCGTCCGTGTAGCATATTTGTGGACAATTGTATAAAATATTTTTCGTTAAGACATTTGTCAATATTTTTTACTAAAACAGTCATATTAAGGTGAGTACATTCATATGACGTATTAACTTTTGATTACATGATAAGGGAACGTCTACAAAAACTGATTTGCGTGTGAAATTCGACTTGCAATTAGTAAATACTTCATGAGAGGATTATTGTTAGTATTCTTTAAACAATTTAACATTCGTCTGAGCATTACGCAAACCCTGTCCATTATTCACTGACACATGGCTGATCTTGGCCATTCCATAAAAACGCAAACAGCGTTTTTCAAGCTGGAGTGCATAGAACACATAAATATACTATGACCGACAGACAGTTGCCTCTTGCTCTGGTCAGATGAAGCATAGAACGATTAAAACTTTCGTTTTTCGTAGATTCATAATAGCTGGCTGCAATCAAAGGACATTCACGTTTCGTGTCTGGAGACTCTTACTTTAATTAATTCTTTCTATAACAATATATTTTTAATCAAAATTGTAGCTTCCATTATTCAAGTCTGTCGTGCAAGGTGGATGATTTCAATGGCAAGGTTTAGGTTAAAAATAAGAAAAATAAACACGAGTTGCATCACTAACAACAGCGGTTACATGCAAATGCGTAAAAACACGGTTGCATAATGATAGCGCTAAATGTATCTCGTTAAGACAATCCAAGAACACAAGAGTTGCAAAAAATTAATTTACGAAGACCATTAGAGAACACCACCACAGCAATCATGAACCAGAACGTAAAATGTAAACTGTCGCAGCAAACAAAAATATGGTTACAAAAGAATCATATTTTTTCAAAGTATTGCATTTCAACAATCAAAGGGTACTTGGTCCTACTGGTACTAGTTCATAGTTGCAATATTTGCTTAGCAGTGCATCGATGCATTTCTTGCCTTCAGAATTCAAAGCTGTTTTGATTCTAAAATTCCCTAAACCATAAAAAAATTATATATTGAGTAACAATTGTACCTAGATGTACATACAATACATGTTAAAAAAGTCTACCAAGACGAATCACTGCTATTTGCAGCTTTACCGCTAATATTCGCTAATGACACCTTTTTGCAACATTGATCAGACCATTCACAATCTGTTTATCATTCAGGCACCTATGTAAATAAGTTTTTCCGCAAAACTGATTTTTATTTGATATCATGCATTTCTACTATTAAAATTAGTGTTAACAATTAGCTTAACTCATCATGGATGCAAACTAAGTAATGTTGACCATCGGTTTTCGAAACTTTTAGAAAAAAAATCGCAAGTGGCCCCCTTTCAATAAAACCTTTAAATACAAAACACCTTTTAATTTATATATATTTATAAATAACCCGATTGTAAATACCCAACCTCATTAACAATGTGAAAGTATTTCGGAGAGCGTCTCATTTATATTTTTATTTCTTTTTATTGGTTAAAACACTGCATAAACTAAATTTGTTCTGCCACAATTCATTGACATTACCTACTACTGCAGTTAATGTAATACTTAGGCATTCGGAAAATCATGGTCACTGTGTACCTAATTTTGCCTAATTTAGAGATAATGTTATAAATTGCACTACTTTTAATGCAATCTTTCCCTTCTCATAAATCTAAATGTTTTATTGAAGACGAAAAGAGGATCAATGATGACGACATGATGATTCATTCATGATTAATTGTATGGGCCCTTATGCAAGTGCATGCAAATTTTTGCAATAAGTTTCATTTGACGAAAACAACACAACATTGCACAAAGTCACAAAGCACTATCAACCTACAGTGTACAAGTACATCCTACACATCTTGATAATGATATGGTAATCCTTCGCCCTTTCTAACCGTTGTTTTAATACTTTATACTGAGGTTCTTGCAGTTCATCTTTCCTAATGACCCATTGTCATAATCTCATAAATACAGCCAACACGAAACTGTAAAGGAAACCACAACAAAAACATGACGTTACTTCCACCAGCTTCGCAACTTTACTGTACTCTTTCATTCAGTCAAACGTGCCAGGATTTCATTGTACGCCTCGCAATTTGCAAATGTAATTTGAACTTTATTGCAAAGATTGCAAGAAATTTTACTGTCATACACGTAAAAATGAACTAAAAATAGTCACCGTCGCACATTAAACTTTATTCATTATTCTAACAATTATTGGTACATTTGTTGTCATACACGTAAACTACTTTATGTACGTGGGATCTATATATTTGACCTTTGCATTTACACATTACTGCTTTTTAGATTAATACGGAATTCTCAATTCCAAAAAATCTCGTGTGCAAAATCGCTTCCAATTTTCGTACACAATACTAAGAAACTAAGATAGCCTACATGCTTGAGCATGATGATTAAAATATTTCTTAAAGTCAAGTGAATTAATTATTTACAGACTTTGGTAAATACCTAGCATAAATGATCATGACTAAGACTTGTCACAATTTTACAATAATGACAGTCCTTCCCTATAAAATACAACTGAATTGTTATTTAGTGACAAATTATCTTGTGTCATCAGGTTAAATTTTACATTCTCTTTACTTCAAAGATTGCACATGTATTTTGGCATTTCCTTTTAATGCCGATAATAAAGCTAAAGCATGCCAAAATCCATGGTCCTTCGGCACTTGCATTTGCATATCACTGCTGCATACAGTCAGTAAATAGTAGTAAAAGTACTTCATGTGTAGAAGGATCACTAACCATTACTAAAGTGCATTAAATGCCACCTTCTAACTTTCGCAGATTGAATTAATTATACTTAAATCTTAATCATTCAAGTGTCACTCTTGCGCAAAATGAAGGTCCTCAGGTCCTCTCTTGAAATTTGAAAAACATGATACCTACCTCAGTGCGTTTTTGCCTGCACCGTACACAGATCACAAGATGATTGTGATTAGTTCATTACCGTATGAAGTCATTACCGTAGTCGGGTAAGTTATCAGCATAACCCTTAATGGTTAACGGTAAACATTTAGTGATTTAATGGCGTGAGCAGAGGATAAAAACTGAACTCAATGAAGCAACGACTATACACGTTATCGTTAAACTATTCCTCAGAAAAAAATCAAATAAAAGTACTACATATTATATGTGAGTGCAAACAAGAAAAACAAATGTTCATATTTAATAGTTCACACAAATATTCGTCCATTTAATGCTATATCATATTTTATGCGAATAGCTAAAGAACGGTTTTTGACAACGAGTACATTGTTGTTAATCCTTATTTGACTATTAATTTTAATGTGACAGCTACTTGGTGATAACATAGACCCTGTCCCTGATTTAAAACTATAATATTTACCATGCCTTATTTTGGAGGCTGTAAAGCCAGATGCATCTCCAGGAGCCGAGTATTAATTAAATGAGAATACCAAAAAGGAAGAAATTAAAATGAAATAGTTGTCATTCCTATTCCTACCAACTACCAACTCCCTCAATGACGATAATAATTGTATATTTCAGAAAGGTTTAGTTTACGCCGTTGGCCACGTGTCTGTTATTGTTGAGGTGACAACTTTGGACGTGAGAAGTGAGTAACAACAACTTGAGACGAGGATGAACGTACACATAAATATGAAAACACATCTTTTTCCTGTGTAATATTACATAGTCACTGTTTCTGTTATGAAAATGATTAATAAGGGTAATAATGGAGAGCTAAAGGACATCTTATGGTTGACCATATTATCATTTCAACTAAATTGGCAGTTTAGAAATGAGTAATTACACTTTCAATTTTATAAGGAACTCTTTAAAGCACTTTAAAAATCGAGTCAAACCACTTACACTTATATGTCATCCGTTTCATGTAAGTAAATCTGTGAAGGATTGTTTGAAATAATTGATGTGCCTTTACTTTGTACATCTAATTCCAAATCATTATAATATGTAAATTCATCTGCATGGTCGTTCAATGTCCATGTATCATGTTTGTGATTTACAAAAACATAACCCAAAAGCACGTTGTAAAACTGTGATTTTAGCTTAGCTTATTTTGGTAATATTCACTCCACAATTACAACTTTACAACTTAATGAATCATAAACTACAATTGGTTTTTTGCACTCGCTACACAGACATGTACAAAAAAATTTATTTGATGCACGTGAAAAAAAGTTTATGATTACGACAAAGATGCACATGTACCCCAGTACGTAAAATGAAGATGTGACTGTTTTAGGTATGTAGGTGTAGGTCATGCAGCATATTATAGTAATACTAATTTCAGCATTGACTTCAAGAAAAGAGATTTAAATCTCTAAACTTCATTTTTTGCATTGAAATTTGTACTGGTACTTTTGTGAGAAACAGCAATTACACGCGGAAACTAAATATTTTTAAGGAAGTTTAAGCTGAAGTTCAGCTACTTAACTACTTGACTGAATACAATTGAGATGAATATTAAGATAATGACAATCGATTTTTTCCTCCCAACAATCAAGTCAAGGTTGGCTACCCTGACTAATCATACTGTTTCTGGGTAGTGGATCTGCATAGGATATGATAACAATTCAGGTTCATTTCCTTCGTATCAATTACTTATATACTCATTTTACACTCTACCAATAGGCATTCATGAGTCATGTCATGAATAAAAATGCACAAAGGTTTACAGAATATATTTGTCTTATTGTTTGAATTATCGGTAGCAGCACTAGCACACCAAAATAAGATGAAAAATCAGTCACTTTTTTACCTTTACACAAATCTCCAAAAGATAAATTCCTTAAACTTGAAGATAAACCTGGAGAAAAACGGATTCACTTAGAATGGCAACAAATTGTTGTATCCAACACTGTCCAGTAAGCTCCCCAAAAAAGTTAAGTGATGATAAATTCATGGAATCGACAAATTTTAATCAATAACAGATTCGAGGATTTTTAATTTCAATCAACAGCACTTATGCAGTTATGCATGAGAATGAAACGAAACACCACACGGTTGACTTGAGTGGTCAATTTGAGAACGGTCACTCTCAAAGTCCACTGTACTAGTGTGAAGTGTGAAACTTTTTCTCAGCTCAGGCACGCCAAACAGATAAAGACAAAAAAGTGTACCTACATATGTACCTTAGTAAATTGCATAACCTATGACCACACTATAATACAGTATAGCACAACAGAGTGCAGACCACTACGTAAAAATTGATAACAACAACAATGACATTACACGATAATGTTCAAAAGTCACTAAACTGGCCCTCCGGCATGATCGCAGAGGCAGGAAAGAAAGTGAAGTGTGCTGTAGTAAAATCATGTAATTCAAAATTCAATACTTTTGAGTGTAGTAGAGATGGCAGAATGTGACAAGTCACTACTGGCTTTATCGATCGACTCATGAAACCACAACATAAACTTATAAACAGGAAAAAAAATGTTCCTGATTTTAATTGTGATGTGTTATTCCAATGACTGCTGCACTGCGTTTGGCGCTGACGTTGTTGTGGGCCACTGGTGTCATGTATTATGATGATGGTGGCCAAGCGAGTTAATATGCTAATTATTACAGCGTTACTCTCTTAACACTTTCTTTCTCTGACTCTTTATTGACGACATTTTCGAATGTCGACCAATGCCATACATACCACTGAATATGAAAAGTTTCCTTACTTTGTTGCGCGCTGGGTTCACATCACACTCTTGAAAAACAACAATAATACAATTGGCGTCATCGGCCGGATCGAAGCCCGAAGGAAGTAAACATTTTAATAGCGCACGGAATACCGCTTTGTTCAACAGTTCAACGTGCTTGCACTCTGAAAACAATTTTTAACAAATTGAACGGGGTATCAAGTCCCAACTCAATTGTCCAACTTATCAGAATTCAACGACTGAAAGTCCACGTGGGATTTGCGCAAGCGTCTGTTAAGTTTCTGCCGTCTTCAACAGGTAGATTCAGTGGAATGGAGGAGAGTATGATGAGTAGGGGGTTTCGTTATTATAGAAGTGCCATGCATGACCAAAGCGAAATTATGAGTGTTTCTGATTGCTGCGGCGAGTCTTGAGCTTTGAGCTTCTCACTCAACTATGAACGTTAGCAATAATGGCATTTTTTATTAATGTTATAGCGCGCATCTAAAGCTATATCGTTGTTTTTGTTATTACAGGACCCATGAAATCAAAGATAACCAACTACATTGAACTGCAGTCGTTTGCTACGCGTGTTTGTTCATTGTTGTGCGTTGTTCTAGGTACGTCATGCTAAATATCATCGTTATCATCAGCGTGTTACCTCAGTCAGTTTATCATCTTATATCTGTACGGAGACGTAAAAGAAGACATTGCATGCCTAAGCACATTTTTTACATCTAGTATATGTAGCAAGAGTACGAATTATTTGCATAACCCTTTAAAATCTTCTTACGTGGTGTATAGAATACAAGTCCATCGAGTTAGTTGGTGTTAGCGAACCTTGCAAAAAGGGAGAGCTGTTTATTTATTTACTATTGCATATTTACAATATTACAATTAGTACCTATATTCTCTATTGGAATAGAATATTCTAGGTGGCAAACGCGACGCGAATAATATGTTGTATTCGTATGTGTAGCGAAGAAGGAAGATTTGCGAGGATGCCAAGGGACAGTAGGCAACAACGTTAAATTTAAGATCTTTTATTGTAACGCGATAAATGCGCAACGAAACCGGAAACTCCTTGAAGAGTCAACCCTTATTTGCTGCAACACTTGCAAGGAAATACGTTATAATTCGTATAACCTATACCTACACGTGTATACACACGTTTTGATGACACAAACTTGAATGAATATTTTTTTAAAGATAGGTACATTGTTGCTGTATATTTATGGAATATTTTATGTTGTTGCTTGTTTGTTGTCCTCGTGTACGTGTTTTTATTTCTACTTCTCCCAAATCTAAGCTTCCTCTATATAAATACCTATACGATACGCACTAGGATGCATTCCGATGTAATATCATTATATCAATTTGTTGTTTAACGAAGTTGCTCAAAATTCTGTCATTCATGTTTGTGATCATCATTGAATGTTTAAAAAAAGTTTCTCCACGTTTCATATCCTTATATCCATTAACTGCCTTAACAAACAAGTTTGATTAGAATTACAAATTTTGTGCATATGTCCGTCTTTTGTATAAAATTTCATAAATAAACAGGAAAGTACAACAACTACTCCTGGCTGACTATGTGTAACTCTTTTCATTATTCGTATGAACCTTTTCCCTTAAAGGTCAAATGCAAAAACAACTCAAAAGTTTCATCGTAAATAGACGATCATTTTTTTACTGAGAAAATAACGAATAAAATATTGAATGGAATATGTTTCTTGTAGTAGTTCATTTTTATTTTTTACGAGCAGGGATTAGGTTATTACACCTATAATTGCAGCGAAATTATAGTAAACAGAAAATGAGGCTAGATTTTATTACGATTATAGTGCATGATTTCGTATATTAAGTAGCATGAGCCGAGTCTTAAGTTTATAGTACGTAGTACGTACACAATCAATTGTATACGGTATTATGACTATGACCCATGACTCATCTACTATAAATGCCTACGTCATCAATTTGGTCAGTATGAGATGAAATACTAGTGCTGAATGAGTGAAAATCACTCACACAATCCGCATAGCATAAATATCAATAAAATAAAACTACTAAACTACCCATGCACATCACTAAAATATTCAATGTTGAATATACATTACAATCAAACCAATTTTGAAAATTTGCTCAAATAACTAATATGAAATAAACTGCTAACGGTTGCTTGTAGTAGTGGGAAGGGAATGAATAATAGGAAATCGTAAATTGTGTGTTCATTTCGTTTTGCTATAATTTTTAATGCAACATTATTGCATTGGAATTTTAATTTCAGACAAACAAACACGAGGACTGTAACAACTGCAACTGCAAGGCTGCAACTTTCATCATTTCAACCAAAAAATGATGATGCACCAATTTCTTTACTCAAGCCTCAAGCGTCATCACAAAATCTACAGTAGAAGATGTTGGCGATTATATAAAAAGTTGAACTGAAAGTAAAAAGAGCCCTTATTGCGTGGCATTATTTTTGGGTTAACTGACGCATGCGTGTAGACAATAGGAAAATACAGGTCACCCATAAACATACATCATACAACGTTTCCTTTGTTTATTGTTCCTTCGAACACATCTCGTCCACTGAAAATGGAAAATTAGTGTCAACAAAATAAGGAAGCAATCTTTTTGAACCATGCATTGCATTGCACAGCACTTTACATTTACGAAAGGTATCGTAGGTAAGTGCTTACTTAATAATGTCCAATGTCCTTATAATAATCTATTTGATCTATAAGGCGTAGACTCCTTATTTTCATCGCGATATCATCAATTCTGATGATCAAACGATATAATATGCATGATGAATCATGATACGATTTGCAGTTGAGAAATGCAATATTTTAACATATTATTTTTCCGTATTATGATTTTGTACTCCAGGCTTTAATTGGTTGCTTCGTTAGCAAGTTGTTTTCTAAGCATATGAAAAATTACACTGAAGTTTCGATGACGCAATGGATTGCAATCAAGGAAGCAAGTAGTAGTGTCAACCAAAAAATTTAATACTTTTTTTATCCCTTATCTATATGAAGTGCAATACATACATCACACATAGCATAAAATATCATGCAATTTCATATAATATAAAATCATAACCTTTGACACATTCATGCATCAGACCCTGCAAATAAGCGCGTGGGCAGCCCTAATTCATTATACATAGTTTAACTACTCGCGATAAAGCTTTGCGAATGAACCCGAACGAGAATTCAAATATTTTTAAAATTGAAAACCAACCTGTCTGGTGGGTGTGATGTGATAGCTCTCACTTTCACCTATAAAATATAATTTATATTGATAATGTAATTATAATGAACCATATGGCAAAGCAAAGAAACAGCTTTTGTTTTTGGTTTTCGCTGAAGATACAAACAACAACAACGGGTAAACAGCCTTTAATGTCGCCTCTCTCGAAGTACAAATAGGTAGGCATTCTTTACACTCATGAAGGAATCTATTTACCTGATTTGATTTTTACATGGCTTAAAAAATTCTGCACGATGCCAACAAATAATCGTTTTTAGTATGCGGGCCTCCGTATACAAAGCTACAAGCTAGTACTTTACATCTGCATCTCCCTGCATGTAGCATAATGTGATGCTTTCATTATCAGTAAGGAAAACCGAAAAATATTTTCCTAGAAATATAAATATTTATGTTCATGATTCATTTTACAAGAACAGTTTTGGCCAATGTCTAACTATGCCTATGGGCATTGTATTATTTTTGTGAAGAAGCCTTAAAAGAATTATACACAGCAAGCACGTTAATGCATACCACGATTGACGGACGAGGTAAATGTTTTACTGTAAATCGTGTTCATACACACCTCATCGTATTATACGATAACTAGCTCCATTTACTTTCAGTTTCACTTGAAAAAATTGTCAACACAATCAACGCATGTAAGTAAAGCATGCATATTAATTATATTGTATAAACTTGTCGTCCTTGGGGCAACGCAAGACAAAGTCATAACGAACAAACGTAGAAAGAAGATTAACCTTTAATTACTACGTGGCCTTATCAAGGCCTAAGTATCTATCCAGCGACCATCACCTTGAGTGCAAGTCGATGCATTTATTGCATACCTATTATTATTATTATTTTAATGTTACAGGATGCTATACCGCTATACTATATGATCAATTATTGCTGACAAACGCCATGTTCTTGTTCTCCGCACTTTTATTACAAACGCATTTGATGACCTCTATTTTTAGATATATATTTTTGAGATACATTACATCTACAAATACAAGTGTATTTGATATCATGCTTTAAAATAAACGTCATACCTAATATTCAATATTTTTTGTACAAAATGTGCATTGATTCTATTCAATTGATAAAATAGCATGTACATAGTGAATATTGCGAATAATTTATGTCATACTGATTCATTAATTCCGCTAAACACATATTTGTCGTTATGCGTTAGAAATGCTAAAGCTAAGCAATAAAATTATTTCCGATATGTATGTTTTGAAAAACGACGAAATAAAATGTCAGCATCAAAGAATTAATAAAAGCAAGGGTTAACCTTTATTCTCATAGTGTCACAGCCTATTATTTAACATCATCATAAAATTCGTATCACAACTTTCAGTAAATAATATTCAACAGTAATAATATAAAAAAACGTCAATGGATATAAAAAATGTTGATGGTGTTACTTGGCTCTTTCGGCTCCAGCAACAGCGAGTCGATCAGCAGCTTCATTTCCTTCGATTCCGGCGTGACCAGCGACATAAGACTGTTCAAAATAATTAGACCAATTTCCATAAGATTACACAACGCAACAAAGGTGTCATGAGTGTGATCGATCACCGTTTCGAAAATGTTTACCCATTTAATTTCCATGTTTTGCATGACTTCATCGAGTTTAATTAAATCTTCCTTGTTCTTCACGTCGCCACCCGAACTAAGTCGCCAGTTATTACGCCGCCAATTGTAGAGCCATTTGGTGACGCAGTTTATAGTAAACTGTGAATCAGTCTTCACTTTCAATTTGTTAATACCTGCATCATAATAAATAAAATTATGCCACTATCAAATTGTGACAGTCAACAGTGAATTTAGACGTTTATATCGGTTTGGCTTTCATTATACCTTTTAATACATAATATACAACTTACCATGTTCTTTAGCCTGTCTAATAGCACGCTCGGCTGCCTGAATTTCCGCAGTATTATTAGTCTGTCTTCCTTCAACAGGTTCCGAGATATTTCTGATGAAAATATAAATAGCAATTAGCAAATTATCTTTGCAAAACTATTTTAAGATCGTAATTATATCAAATCAGTCACTTACAACGGGTGACTGTGACCAAACCAAACACCAATGCCAGCTTTCGCAGCTTTCCGGCCATTTTTTGAACATGCTCCATCAGTAAATACGACGACATAGCCATCATCGTCAACGGTAAAACCTTCCAGATCTGCTCTATTATTCGGGACTTCCTTATCTATTTTAGCGCGTTTGTTCACGACTCTGTCTTCAGTAACTTTGAGTGAACTCAGATCTCTTTTTTGAGCTGTCTTAGGCAAAGCTTGTGGGAGAAGTATTGTCTTTGAAACCAGTTTGGAATTCTTGATTGCCAAGCCCTTTGATTTTCCTGCTGTTGCACTACTTCCAATGCTTCTTCCAGCGGTAACAGTGGATAATGACGTCGCTGTCTTCGCTACTGATGGAACTTTTCGAGTAGATGTTGCTGCTGCAGTGCTGGCGGTAGACGATGATCCTCCAGGCTTAACTTGGTGCTCATTAATAAACGCTTGTGCTTCATCAGAAGTGGCAAATTTCTTATACCTTGCATTAGGAAAGCCATCAACTTGAGATTTGCAGTCATCCCTATATTCAAAATTAAAAACCACATTTTCATTAGTGATCACTAATTTTACGGCTGGGCACATACAGAATGAACCGTTGAATGTAATGTAATATAAAGTTACCACGTATGATATATCCCAGCGCTTCTTCCTCTTGCCACCGCATAAAATCCTCCAGCTTTTTTCCCCATGGCTTGAAAATGAAAGGGCAAGCGATGAACACTTTCCGTAAGAAAGAAAGGTAGCCAATATCGTGTAAAAAATCTAAAACTGAAAAAGAATAAAAACACCGATGAATTGCATTACACTCTCACGAATCTTACCAGTAGGCAATGCTTTCGACGTTGTGTTCCGGTATGCAAACCAAACGCACAAAGACGCTTGTCATATATTATGCTAACTTACCGAAACTGTTGCTGTCCTTGCAAATCTAGACCCCACTTGTTGTGCTGAACTTGTCGAAATGGCAGTGATAAACAATTACTACATAAAAGGGTAATTTGTCTTCTAAAATGTTGAGTCATTTACAGGCATTCATTCGAGAGTAAAACAAACAAGCGCATTAAAACTGTCATTTTACTACTAACTAACAATGTAGCTACACTTCTCCGCAGGGTCATAGTCTACATTCCAACCGTCAGTGTCAGTAACCGTCGTCATAAACCAAGTATCGACACACAACGACGACTTTAAATTCACATTTTTTGTCCACCCGATTTGTCTTCAGATTTCAGATTTAATCACTGCTGAATGGATGTCAGGTCATGTCAGAATGTCAGACTCGGGCAGAAAACGCTGAAATAAGTTATCTTGCCCGATCTAATTAAAAGTTATTGGAATCACAATCTAATTAATGATTAACATCAAACTTCTCCCTTATCTTTACACCTAAAACACCAAAACAAAATGCATGAAATATTCTGCACGCTTTTGACACAGCAGCTGATCAAAAGCAGTGCACGTACAAGCTTGATGTACTACGGATTTTGTTTACATTGCAAAGGCTATATTAAAAAATCTCATCTTGCCCCTGTCCTGATTCACTCTCAACGGTTGAGACTCAACCTCTCGCCACAGTTCTCTTTGTTGAGCAACGAAAGCGTATAAGGCAAGCCATAGTGGTAATTTGAAGGAGAGCGCGGCCCCTGGCGAGCACAAGCTCAACTTGGATCGTAGCGAGCCGTCAGGTTTGAAATCGAAGCATGTCCAAAAGACTGGGAGACGGTGAAGCCGACACTACTTGTCTTGCTTCTCTCTAGCCTCTAATAAGTATTGTGCATGCACACGCTAAAAATTCCTTTTCCCTGCTTCATCCATATTGGTTTGGATTGGAATTTTTTGTGAGCAGTGACCCAACTTTTTCAGTGAAATCACACGGAAACCTCGAGTACGGGTAAGCACTACTTTAGCTAATTGCGCAAATTTGTTAGAGTCACTGAAAATTTTAATTTCGGGCTGGTTAAACTTGTGTAAAAAGTTGAACAAAATCAGTTGTGTTGATGTTGAGTTTTTTAGGTAGGCTCAATGCAATACAAATTGTGGGATTGGGATAGCTCAAGTTTGAAGTTAATTTTTTTTAATTAACTGAGGCATTTAAGCAACTGCTTGATGTGTGTTGATAAGTTAGATTGAATTTGTGCTGGAGGATAGTTTTTTTTGAAGTACACAAGTTTCGATATTTTTTAATTGTCAGGTTTTTACACGTTTTTTGGTGCAGAAAGGTATGTATGCAGTTATAGGTTTGTTTGGATTTTTGATGATTAGTTTTCAAACTGGAATCTAGTTACTTAATGGTGGACAAAAGTTAAAGATTACTGGGGAGTTTGTGAAAATTTAGATTATTTTATTGTACGCATAATATGCAGCTGGATGAGTCAGTCATTAATTTAATTGTGGCCATTTTTAGCTGATTCAGTTTTTAGTATCCATCCACTGAAATGTGGAGAGTTTATTTTAATGATTATGATTACATGGTTGTGGTGGTCGTGAATGATGACTGGATTTTAATGACTTGATTTTTTACTCATGAGTGTGTATTATATTTTGTCATTTTTTAGAATGTTAGCTGCGGGGTCGAAAATCGTGAAGCCAGCCGGCGAAGCGGCTGATGCTTTCGAGCAGAGCATTTCACAGGCTCTCATGGAGCTTGAGATGAACTCGGATCTGCGAGCCCAGTTGAGGGAGTTGAACATCACTGGAGCTAAGGAAATTGACGTCGGAGGCGGAAAGAAGGCCATCGTCATTTTTGTCCCAGTTCCACAACTAAAATCTTTCCAGAAAATTCAAATTCGTCTTGTTAGAGAACTGGAAAAGAAATTCTCCGGAAAGAATGTTGTATTCATCGCCAAGAGGAGAATGCTTGCGAAGCCCACCCGTAAGACCAGGAGCAAGTCCAAGCAAAAGCGACCACGTAGCCGTACCTTGACCGCGGTCCACGATTCTATTTTGGAAGATTTGGTGTATCCAGCGGAAATTGTAGGAAAGCGTATTCGTGTAAAGCTGGACGGTAGCAGGCTTATTAAAGTTCATTTGGATAAGAGCCAACAGACTACCATCGAACATAAGGTATGCTCAATTTGATTATGCCCTCGATATAATTTTATGAACTGGTTGTACGTCGTCAGTACAGGGATAACTGCAAAATCAATTTATGTAGATTTCTGTACAACTAATCGTTGTAAAATTAAAATTGCACCAAACAGTGTTAGCACAGGCGTATGTATTATTTTCACTTTTTCTGTGAAGTCATTTCACTGAAATGTACATTGTTCCATATAGGTGTGAATGAATATATGAAATTGACAGATGAAGGCATTAACGAAATTTTTTTGTGATTGTTGCAGGTGGACACTTTTGGAGCCGTCTATAAGAAGCTGACGGGAAAACACGTCACGTTCGAATTTCCAGAACCTCTTTTGTAAAGAACAATGATTGGCTATAATAAATGACATTTTGAAATCGAAAATGTTCTGTTTTATAATAATATCATAATTTTGTAGATCTACAAAACTTTATTTTTATTTCTTCATTTCATAACGTGCACTGACTATATCATCAAATTTTATTTTTAACAAAGTATAGTAAATGCCACGATTTACGTGCAAGTAATTAAGATTGAGGCGCATACTAAAACTCATTACTTGTTCGTTCATAAAACTGTAAACTTACATCTACTTACTTCGAAACTTGTTCATAGTTCGATTTGGTAACAACGATTACGATTATCTTGTGACGGTCTTCATGCAGTAAAAAGGACTTTTTTATCAAACTAGGCATCTAGCTTTGTGCTTTGAACTCAAACTATCGATCTATCTATAAAAACTATTAAACTAAGCTCAGAATAAAATCACAATATCACTTCATAATTCATTATAACTGACCATGAAAATGGAGGAGTACGAGTAGGTACAAACAAAATTAACTACTTATAAATATGTATTTTTAAATTATGCATCCGTGCTGTCAGCAGAATTTGTCACAGGGCCACTGTCATTCCGAACAAGGATTCCTGTTGGTTCGGATTTACAGGAGGAACTTTCTGCTTGCTCCACCACCGCTGGCCTTGGATTAAGATCAAAGCGTACCCGTGGTCGTGACAGGTGCGGTTGTGCATCCGAAAGAGAGTGATCTTTGGTTTTCATGTCCTCACAAATGTTGATGGGTGTGTTATTTCCAGAGCGTGAGCGCCGTCCCAGTACTTTAATGTAGTTGAGAGGAACCAGTCCTATTTTTGAGCCATCTGATGCCAAAGCCCAACCTCTAACGTTTTGTGGTTGGAATTTGGAAGGAGCAAGTCTGATGGTTTGTCCAGGTTTCAAATTCAGTTCCTGATCGGTGGCTCCATCAAAAGGGAATTTCACCTCGGCCAGAAAATGCTCCGCTTCGCCCATTGCCCAAGCCCGATTCTGAACTGCTGTTGCGTGGTAAGAGAAATAGCAGGCCCGACATATTAATGATAATTGAATTCTTTTTATTTGGGGAAAAACTTGGTTTAGTACTACTCACTTCAAATTCATATATAATAGTTTTTTCACGTACCTGATTGTGAGCCATCCAGGTTCAAGGATTTGACAAGCTTCCACATTAAGTACGGTCCCGCAAAGATAAATCCCAAAAACATTAAAATTGGCCACGAAGACGGTTTATTTTCATCATATTGTGAAAACATTGCTTGTGGATTATCAGCATCCTGTAACCTTTCAGCCGCCTCACTCCACAATGATTCAATTGTTTCTGGTTTTATCTTCGAAATACCTATTATAATGCGAACGAACAAAAAGTTTGTAGTTTGCAATGGATGTAATATTCGTTACGATTTATAAAATGCTGTGACTTAGTGAGGTGATGTAATCAACTTACCGATTAAGTACATAACTCGTCGCCAAACCCATTTGAAGAATCTGAAAATCGCTAGGGCAGAAAAAACCTGTTTTACTCTCCCCAAATGATCTGCAACGCCAACAACTGCCCTGAATGATGAGTACAAAGCATGAAAGGTGGATTCCAACATCATGCTGATGGAACCAAAGGCGCTGACAAATGACTCGATTGACTGGAAGGCAGAAGCCGATGACTCTTCTGCTAGTTGACTGAACGAGGGTTCACCTCCAGGCTCACCATAAAATGGTCTGTTACCATAATAGCCGCCGCCCCCCAGACCCCCCATCCCCATACCTCCATACCCATAGCTCATCGGAGAATACGGACTGTTGTAACCTCCGTATCCTCCATAACTGGAATAAGGACTAGAATATGAGGAATATGGCATCATGGATCCACGATTGTAAGCTGAATAAATTGGCCTTGTCTGATTTGGTCGCGGAGGAATTGGAGGTGCTGCAGATGTATTCACTGCGCTACCACCGCCACCAGTTCCAGGAAAGGGAATGGCTGTACTGTGAAGTCGATCGCTAAAAAAGACAAAACAAAATGAGGATTTAAAAAAATTATGTCACAAAGGAATTAAGCGATTATTACCGTTAGTTTGGTTGGTAAACCTAAATTGATTCTGAAATGTGAAAATTATTTTGTATTTACGTGTTTGGAACATAAAGTGAAGAGGAGTTCGCCGATGGTAGGACCCCGTTAACAGCTCCTGAGGATATTGCTGCTTCCCAGGGTTTCACTGGATAACTCATTGTTGCTGGCAGTATATCGTGAAAAGAAATTATTTCCAACTGTCCAACTTTTGTCCAAATCTCTAATGGACAACAGACAAATTATAGGTTTCCAGATTAATGACAGTCATCATTTATAAACATAAAAATACTTCCACACCACACACCTCACCAACAGATAAAATAAAATAATGACAATTTTACGATAATTAAAATTAATTTAATTGAACAACAACTAGTACTACGTCTCAAAAATATTAAGACGTTGTAGGTTGTAGTACTAAATATTGATTTCAAAATACTCGGTTAATATAGATTAATTCGTTAAAAACTGTTATTTTAACTCTTACCTTTACTGTATCGACCTCACTACTCGCAGTCAGTTTTACAAAGGGGCTAATCACAATGATAAGCCACACACCACAAGATAACGCTACTCTACTTCACCATATTATTAACTTTTACTCTTGACTCATACATTAGTCAACTTGTGTACAAAAACAACTTTGCGTTCACACGATGATACGTATAATACAGTAATGGAGTAAAATTAGTTTCTTCACATCACTTTGTGTAAGAATACGTACGCTACGCTTTTAGGATTGATTTGATGATTGATATTTGCGTTCTTTCTTATTCACACTATCACATCGTCGATACTACATTATCATGACCTGCCTGGATTAACTAACCGTTATAGCAAAAACAGCAATTTAACAAATACTTAACTATCCTTTTTACTATTACACATCAGCACACGGAATTGATAAGACAAGACTTTAAAGCGACCACTTTCTAGCATGAAGCATTATTTAATTCCATTCACTTCCAACCTGCCAATGCTAACCAATTAACCTAACCAGTCTCACAGCTAATTGACTTCAATTCAATTAAAAACTTTCCAGGCAAGTTCCATTACAACAACAACCTTCCTTGTTGTTGTCGTACGATAGAGGATAGTAAACAGAGAAACATCTGACCTCTCGCAATGCTCCACTCACCTTCAAAGTTGGTTTCGGAGACGCCGGCGCCACCTTCTGAGAGTCTCACTACACTTTGTTGAGAGTCGAGAGTTGGGTGGCGGCGTGATGCTCAAAATACCGGACTATTGTTTTGTAAATACAACTATATTACCCTTCTACGCTGTTTCACATGAGAGCAGTGTCTAAAAAACAGATACATTTTTTATAATGGATTATTATGCAAGTAAAAAACACATGCATAAAGCATACACGAATGGCTTGAGTAGATGCGTAATAATAAGAAGGAAGACTGACTGACTACTGGAGAGAGTGAAGGAGTGTGAGAGGAAGACGATAACTAATGATCTGAGAAAACTTAATTTTTAAGTGTTTTTATCTGAATAGTATTATAATTAATCAATGATGGAGGCGGAAATGGAGGTGATGGACTCTTTGGTGGTGGATCACAATGATCCTGACGGGAGGATGGTGAATATCGAGGAGATCCAAATGGAGGAGGATGATGAGGGGATAGCGCAAGCAGCGTCGTCGCATTTGCCAGCGCACATAACGCCCGGAAGTCGTTATGAAAAGTCGTTAGGTTTGCTGACCACTCGGTTTGTTGCCCTGCTCCAGAAGGCCAAGGATGGAGTGCTGGATCTAAAAGAGGTAATCAGTTTGTTGTTGAGAGTGTGATGATGGGGATTTTCCTTTGTATAGTAAAGCCAGGTTGAATTTGATGCCAAAAACACCTGGGATGGATGGGAGCGCCGGAAGAAGTGGTTTAAATATCAGTGGTGTTTATGAATCGTGATTAAATTTGTTGTGGACAATGGAACGGTGATAAGTCAGATAGTGAAGGAAAATTTGTGTGTGAAGAGTCGACAGGGCGTCTTGTAAATTTTAATTAGGTGTCTGGTTAAGAAACTGAAGTTAATTCTAACTCATTCGATTTTTATGTTGATTTTGCAAAACTAATTATGTTCAGTTTAATTTTAAGAGATGAGAGATTAATGGAATTGGAATTATAATGTGATTGTACATTTTGTTTCCTAATTAGGCTGCAGAAATTCTCCAGGTACGACAGAAGAGGAGAATTTATGACATTACCAATGTGCTGGAAGGTATCGGACTTATTGAAAAGAAAACGAAGAATGCCATCCAATGGAAGTAAGTTTTTAATTGTGTTGTTCAATGTTGAGTAATTTAGATTTTTAAGAAGCGTTTTGAAAATTTGTTGGGAAAGAATAAAATTATTTTTTATTGATTTACTAACTTTTGTTATATTATCTATTTCATTTTATAGGGGAGCCAGCCCTGGTACAAATACAGAAGAATTTGTCGCCAGAGTGGAGAGGCTTAAGGATGAAGTTAGAAGACTGGATTACATAGAGAAAGAGCAGGACAAGCATCGCCAGGTTAGTTACGAAATTTAATATTTTCATGAAATACGGTAATTTGTGAATTAAGAAGGTTTTGTATACATGGGATAACTGTTAATTGCTGTTTTTCAGTGGTTGGAGCAAAGTTTGCGGAACATTACGGAAGAACCAGCGAACACTAGGTACGCCTACATACGTCAAGAAGATATAGTTAAGGCATTTGAAGAAAATACCGTAATTGCCCTGAAGATACCAAAGGACACACAAATGGAGTTCCCTCCGGGCGAAAAGGTACGATAAACTATTAACATGCCACGTCTGAAAATATGTCCCATATTCTGTGTTTATGTTGAATATCTGGGACTAATGCGTAGCTCACTATTGTATTTTTCAGCAAATTGGTGAAATTGGAACCAAGTACAAAATACATCTAAAAGCTGCTAAAGACCCTATTCACGGGTACTTGATTAACCCGGATTTAGAACCACCTCAAGTAATAATCGATTTCCCAAATAATTATAAGGCGTGGCTGGAAGCGCGCAGGAATGAAATGGAACAACCACAGACTGTAGCGTCAGAGGAAGAGGTGACACAAATTCTAGAAGCCCACGAAGTTGACAGTAATGTTGCGGAAGGAGTGGAAAGTAGCACGGCGCACATCCAGGGATCATCAAGTAGTACAACGCACGTACCTTCCAATGGCATAAGGACAGCTGAACTAGTAACAGATAGCAGTAAATCAAATGAGGAGCAAGACACTCAAATTTTTCAAATGGACGCCGGTGATACCTCCACTGCGGAAACGCAAGAATTTTCCATGATTGAGACCGGAACGAAACGAAAGTCTAGCGACGAAGGTGACGATGAGCCCTCAGCAAAAATAGCTCGACCAGAAGATGATGCATTTGTTGCAGCCATCCAACAACATTCGGATCTCATTACAGTAAATGATGTAGACCTCACTACGACAGTGGTGGATGTGGTGACGGACAGTAGTATTCCTGCCAATATTGAAGTTGTTGCAGAGGAAGGCGAGGATGACCTAGCTGCTGAATTACCTGATGGCTTTTATTCCACCTCTTGTAAGTTGACGATTAAAGTTTCAGGAAGTAAAGATAATATAATAATATCTTTACATTTTAATTTATGAAGAAGTGATTCGAATTATTTTTTTGTGTGTTTAGTAATGGGTCCCATTCTGCGATTGAGCCCCCCACCGACAGAACTTGATTACCGGTTTACTTGGGCCAGGCATGAAGGACTGGCTGAATTATACGACGCCAAGAAACCTGCGGGGACTACTACCACCACAATCACCACAACTAGCTCTAGTGGTTAAGGAAATTAGGAATAGGAATATAATGGAATTTAGGGCCGTTGTTAGTAAATTTTTGTCGGGTGCCCTTGTTGTTACTATTTTATGCACCGTCAACATGCGAAAGAATTTTTAAGCTCTTTTATACTGTTATTCTTCGTATACTTTTAATCTCCACCCGTAATTTAATGTTTTTAACTGAAATCAAAATACAAAGTATAAATGATAAGAATTTTGTGATTTGCAGAAACTAAATACATATTATATTTGATAGACTTTACTTACTTCGAAGAAACAACCTTATATTTCAGGACGACAGTTTCAGCGCGATTAATGATGCATTCTAAATAAAGTTCAGTTTTAATTTCAATTTTACTTGACTTTTTACGGTTTCTTCAACCGAGTGTCGTTGCTTTATTTTTACTATATGTTATGCATATTGGCAATGCTATGAATGAATTGTAAAACAGTGCCATCATTATCATATCATTGTTACCTAATATTATATGTAATAATTTTATTAAAGTTGAACTAAACCAAATTGATAATAGGATGCATACTATTATATAAAATGGACTTTTTAAAATTTTAAACGACAATATTATAATTATTAAGTTTTGATGGAGTTGAAACGTGGTTTTTACGCGACCTAAAGCTTGCTCGAAGCAAATGCTTTCTCCACTTTACGAACCATTTCGTGAGCGTCATCATAATGCGGGTTTAATTGCTCCCTAACCCTTTGCATATACTCTGCAATTTTTGGATGCCCCTTTCGTACATCGAATCCAGCCATTCCCGGTTGTTCTAGTTCAGTCACCGCAAGCAAATCCGCAATTGTAACTTGCTTTCCAGCAATGAAGGGGCGATCCTTCAGCCAAAGATTTTCAATTTGATCCAGCACAAGTTTCAACTGGCTTCCAAAAAATTCTGCCCTTTTCTCGTTCATTGGTTCCCCTTTCATTCTAGGTTCCAGGATGACCGTCCTAAAGTACATGGAGCCATGAGCACGAAGGGTAGTGTGCTGCCACGACATAAATTCATCCACCCTTGCCATTTGCTGACTTTCTGTAGGGTACCAGTGGCTTGCGACTGGGAAAGTTCGACATAAGTAGCGGAGGATGGCCACGCTAGTTAAATGCAAAAATTAAAAAATAAAGTATAAAAGCGGTAAGGCGAACATTATTGTGCGAAAAATTTGCTAAATTAATCTAAACGAACCTTTCAGTCAATGTGAACCCATTGTGGGTTATCACCGGAACCTTTTTGAACGGATTGATTTTCAGAAATTCATCTTGAAAGTGCTCCCCTAAAATTAATCATATTTAATGTGAATTCGGGATGAAGCACGGTTGGTTAGTATTTTAGCCTTGGCTTGTTATCATTATCATTCTTATAGTCGAGTACCTTTCCTCAGGGCCACCGGCACTTCTTCACAAGGGATTGCTGATTTGTTAGCTCTAACAAACATTAGCAGCGCCCTGGAGGGCTGAGACATTTTGTCAAAATAAAGCTTCAAAGCCATTTTTGAGATGACAGTTTGAGGTGTGCACTGTGTTTTTCTCTAGTGTCTGTACAACGGCAGTTATTTTCGCGTGAACAAAGGCAGAAATTTTTGCGAACAATGTCACTTTACCCCAAGACTGAAACGGTTTTGAGAACAACTATTTTTTGGAGAGCTAGATTGTCAACCTTCAACTTCCAAAGTTCCCCACATCAAACACTCTTAATCTCAATCGTACTTTGTAACAAAATGGCTCGAATAGTTACAACAACAACAAATTATCATAATAAATTATATAATGTAACTGAAGGTATGTCAAAGTTGTACATATCACCATTTTGTATTTCCATAAATACTCGAGAGATCTGTTGTAAATAGAAATGTCTCTTTATTGCATAGCCTGTGTAATGCTTGTCCAGCATCCAGCACCTAAAATAATCTTTCCATATATTACATGTACAGCTGATACTTTCGTCATTTCTTCTTTTTGAACTGAGTATCAGCGTATCACTATCATTTTCATGCAAAAAAAATTGAAAGAAAAGAGCTGTATTTTAGCTTTAGCACTAGCACTTGTAATTTACCAGTCGAGTCGACTCTCGACTGGAGACAACCGAACCTGTGGAGTGGATAAACTAAATCATGAAGCATGTAAAAATGTGAGCTTGTGTGCTCTGTGCTCTTCTCTCAGGTTCATGTTTTCCTGGACAAAGCACATGGTTCCAGTGGCTACAATGTTACATTTTTGCGATTGATTTTATCATACTATTACAATTTTACAGGAATCTAAGAATGATAAGCATTATTGGTGATCATTTTGGTTTGTCAATGTAAATTCCAGCCTCCAGCGATTTTCATTTAGGGGCAAATTGAAACCAATTAATAACTTAGCTTTCTGGCTCTTGATAGACTATGCATGTGAGAAATAACGGGATAAAGTAAATGAGAAAAATGTATTTGATATCACATTCTGACAAAATGTGGGAGCCTTCCAGAGATTTACTCGAATGTTTGATAGAAGAGCCAACAAATTAGTATCTATACCTTCACCTTTGTGAAGAAATGCATAATGTGGTCTTGGTCTTCCGAAAAGGTACTGTGACTGACTGTCTGTAAGATCTGTACTGTAACGATAATGAGAGTTGTTCTAGAGTTGTCAGTCAGCATTTCTTAAGGTCATTTACTAATGAAGATTTAATCAATGAACAATGCAATATAAAAAATCAAAATTCATAGGAAAGCTCATATAAAATCAAGATGGGTAGCAGGATATGTATTCCTGTCTGTATTATGTATGTAAATGTAAGCGTCACACAGCATAGCCCACAATTTGTGGACCACAAATGCCGGCGTTTGATTAGAAGAAAATGATAAATGTGCTCCTTTATGCTTACACTGTTAATTTTTGGGTGAAAATTTCGAAAATCAACCGAATCAAAAAGATTCCTGTTGGGCTCTATAATGGGTTTACACCAACAGGATGGTACGGAGTACGGAGGAGTTGTCAAAAATGGATGTTTTATGAAGGACGTGAGCCGGAGCGTTTAATAAGGGTCACTTGTGGGGCAATGTAAGAATATTTCCCTTTCCAGTGTTGCCATCAGTTTGTAGGTATACCTATACGGTCATCCACATCTTAATCTTTGTATGTAAATACATACTTCGGTGGAAATTCCCCTAAGATTGTCCCATTAATGACCCTGTTACAATGCCGACTTTAGTTATATACCTAGATGATCTTGGACGTCAGCTTCACTAGTCTGAAGCAAAAGCTCCCCTGCTGCTCACCTTAAAAGTAAAAAAAAACCACTCATAATATGCGAAATTACTAAAATCGCATTTCTTCCATAAAATATAAAATAAATATGCTTCATAAAATATAAAACACCGACACTCATACTCATACTACCTCAAACACTTGCAATTAGAATTTGCACATATAAATCTTTTCCTAACAAGTGCACCGAAGGCTGCCGGGTATATTTATATTTTCATTGATATGAAATACTAGAACAAGCAGATCTATAATTAAATTGGTGATTTTCCTTTATTACATATTACATCTTCCATGACATATTACATGTGGGTACATGTGCACTATAGATTCTATTGCAGAATATATTTAAGTGCACGTTAATCCTTAAATGCTTTACTCATTATAGCGCTATCATAATAAAATCAGTCATCTTCCACAAACCCTCATCAAGGAAATTGGATCGAGTGAAGATGACGTTTGCGGTTGTTTGTAACTATGTGGGTTAGTTTACGTGTTATAACTTCCTTGCTACTCCACCTCTTTGACATACAAGAGAATAAAATCCACAATCCACAGAAGATAATCCCTCTAGAATGTCATCGATAAAAAATAATATTGATACATATATATCGATATCTTTGAAATTTGGCTAAGAAAGTACTCCTCCGCATGCGATTCACATGCAATATGTTGCACATATATTGTGTAATTGTTGAATGCTCTCTGCACTTTGCTTCTTTGCTTCCATGTCCCTATATGTCATAAATACACGTATATCAACTCCCAAGTTCCTGCATGCAAGTTGATTTGATCATAAAAAGTAACAAAATTAATTATCATGAAATGGAAGCATGAACACTGTTATCTTGAATCCTCTAAAAGACCGGTCCTCTCACATAAATTAATTTTTTATGTTTATTCAGTTCCATTAGCTTTATAACATGTTATGTAATGCAATTTACTGTATGATGGAGGAACTAGTAACCAACCAAGCACTCAAGTTCAGAGTGGATTGGAATGGAAAGTCAATTGAATAGGATTTTTATACTTGGATTTCATAGGACGCTGTGTACTTTTGTTGCTGTGTGTGTTGCACTGATATTGAACGTCATTTTATGTCCATTACTACTTTTTTGGTTAGCAATTTAGCGTACCCCAAGAGCAAAGCATGCATAGTGCTAGACACAAATGTCACTGCCATTAATATAGAATGTGGATATTTCTGGACACGCTTGGGAAACTGGAATGGATGATGGACATGAATACATGAACATTGGACATTGATACAATAGACTAATGCACAAGCGCTCTCGTGAAGTGTATGGGACGCAGAGGCCCACAATTGAACTTATTGAACTCGTATATTTTATGCCTGGGGAAGCTTATATCAGTTGTAATAAATAATTAAATATAAGTATCCCAAATGTGTGCAGTGCATGCTGTACATGATCTCTACTTCTGCTTTCGTCGTGACGTTTTTCTTCAACAAGGGAGATGAAAGATGACAGACAACCAGCAGCGTTTACTGGTCATCATGTCCATGCTTTCGTTGAATGAACAATGAACTCTGTAGAGGCTATGGCTAGCGGCTCGGTCAATCTTTTACACTTTACATGAAACTCTTTCTTGCATCGCTGTCACTTTCATGGGAGTCTCCCAAGCAAGCAGACACAAGTACATGTGCTTCCATAATTCTCTGTCGCAAGCAGAGAGTTTCAGATTTCAAGGTGTCCAAACCAGTTGATATAATTCTGTTTTTGAAGTAGTGAAAAAGACATTTTTGAGGGAAGGTTCCTTCTACAAAATTTTCCATCATGGGTGTTTCTGAAGGAAACGAGTCTGAAAAAGACCTCCTGACCGTTACCTTTCGGTCTCATCATAACGCTTACACAGAGGATGATGGGTCAGGGGCTACAATCATTCGCAAGACGACGCCAAAAGGCCCTTTCACTACTTTTATACAGTATTTTCATGGGATCGTGCTTATGCACTACTTTCTGTGGTTTATTCCCATGCTACTTGTCCTCTACATCCCCACTCATTTCGGTTACTGGTGGGTCAGTTGGATTATGCTGACCTACTACTTGAGGACCTATTACAATAATGATGAATTGAAAAAAGGAAGGCCTTGGGACTGGGCACGCAGGAATAAGATTTGGGAACTAATGCAAGAGTACCTTCAGTTGGAAGTGGTACGCGAGGCGAAATTGGATCCGAAAAGACAATACATTTTTGGAACCCATCCCCACGGAATAATCATTCTGAGCAGGACGACAACCAATGGGGGTTTGTTTGAGCAATTGTTTCCAGGAATTGAACAACGCGTTTTAGGTATGCATACTTACCTGATTGATTCTAAATTGTAATATTTATTTTCGTGTGTAACGTTTTCATTTTTCATAACTAATTCCTGCAACTTTTAAAAATATTTTTCTTATAGGAGCAACACCAATGTTCAACTTGCCCGGTTCCCGTGAAATATGTTTGTGGATGTCGGCAGTTCGAGCAGACAAGGCCAACGCTGTCCAAATTCTCAAGAAGCACAAGCTGAACTTGATTCTTTATCCTGGAGGAAGCTCTGAAATTTTTGAAACCGACAGTGAATCAACTGACACGGTCATAATTGCTAGGAAAGGATTCGTCCGACTCGCCCTTCAAAATGGTTGTGACTTGGTCCCCGCATTCGTGTTTGGGGAGAAACATGCTTTCAACAAGCTTAACCTGCCGGAAAAATTCAAGAAATTCATGATGGACACATTGCGCACACCTTTGGTCATCTTCTGGGGAAAATTCTTCACATGGCTCCCACTGAAGCACGAAAAGTTCTTCTTATCCGTGGTTTACGGCAAGCCAATTCGGGTTGAGAAGGCTATAGCAGAACCCAGTGAGGAGGAAGTAGATAAGTTATATGAGAAATTTTACGGTGACGTCCAGGGTCTTTACGAAAAGTATAAGGACCGATATGGATACTCCAAAGATGAGCGTTTGATTATTCGAGAAGCGCACAAGGAAGGAAAGCGTCGCAAGAACAACAACGAAGAGAAAGTTCATCAAAATGCAAATGGGTACGGCAACGGTGTCCACATAACCGATACTGGGGCAATGAATGGGAATGGTTACACCAAAACATACTCCTCTAATGGAACTCAAAATGGAACCCCAAAACTAATTACTGTGCATTAAATATCTATATTATTTCTTTAATTTCTCAAGTACTTTTTTTGCTTCTCGCTTCACACTCGCATATTAAATTATATTTTGTACATACACACATAAAGGCTATTTCTGTAAACGTAAACCAAGGAAAGGATGTGTCTATTCAATTCCCTCCTTCCATTATGACTGACTTAAATATGGACGGAGATTACTTTCTCTTTCTTCACGCTATGATAATTGTAATACATAGTAATGTTAACTGTTACTTAATAATAAGATTAAAATTCCGTACGTGATAGTAAGTTCAAAGATATATCAAAATGATATGTATCGCGTTAATCAAAGAAAATTTAGTCACTAGATATTACGACTTAAAGTTACAGATAAATTATAGAACGATTATTTTTCATGTATGAAATAAAACCAAGTTAATTATTGATAACCCATATCAGATTTTCTGCTCTACAGTTTTGCAATGATAATGTTTTACATCACAGTAGCATTCAATGTCAAATGTACTTGGACATGTGAACATTTGATTTGATTTACATATGTTCCAGCATTTCTCTCAGCCAGCTAGTTTCCTTCCCTCTATCATATGTATCTCTAGTGCGCATATTCTTCCTTCTGATCACATTATTCATTAGTGATTATTCATTTAACGTCTAGAAATTTCACTTTTTCCTTCTCCTTGCATCATATACCCAGATATGACATTGATTTTGAACAGATAAGAAAAAACTAAAAAAGCAATAAGTTAGCACTACAACA
Organism: Sinella curviseta; assembly: GCA_004115045.4. Taxonomy (NCBI): domain Eukaryota; kingdom Metazoa; phylum Arthropoda; class Collembola; order Entomobryomorpha; family Entomobryidae; genus Sinella; species Sinella curviseta. Next base: position 45,662,998 of record CM023201.3, on the reverse strand, counting down.
CATCGTGTTTTCTATACTTCACCAAATGTGACATTGGCAGAAATACACATAGAGTCATGAAAACGTAGCTCGTTGATACCTCATACGTGCATGAGACCCTGCATGATATTCATATTATCTATTAAAGATGCTGATGGTATAGAGATTGCTAATCATAACGATAATTGCCGAAATTTATATATACCATTCATACGTTTAGCTGACGCTGCTGAAACTAAAAGTTTTGCCTCGTTAATGTAATGAACGCTTTGATTTGGTCAATACTGTCGATTGTTCATAAAATTCGCATATGTAAAAATGCGAAGCGTTCAAAAAACAACGAAACGCAAAAGCTAAAATATCAAATCAATCAACCATCCAAAGATTATTCTCATCAGTCATCATCATGATTAGCAAAATAATCTTGGTTAGAATATCATTGAAAAGTTTGGGGGACAGAGAAAGACGCATTTATGTATACTTTTTGCTTCTTGTGATATAAAAAGTTCAAAGACATGAGCTATTTGTATCAAAGGGTATGTTCAAATTGCTAAATCATGTTGAGTTAAGGCACATAGCTGGTTGGTATCTGTTACCTAATGCTAAAAATGAATAAAATTGTTTTGCGAATTAATTAAATCCATTGATTTTATGCATGAAACATAATAACAGTTTGATCTGAATGACGAACGGACGGCAACAACCTTAACTCGGTTTAAAATAATTGATGCAAACAGCGAATGAAATGGCTTGCTTTTACTTTTCATTTTCTTAAAAATATCTCGGAGAGAAATCGGTTCCCATTTTTATATATATGATCCAACCCCAATTGTTATCATTTACTTTCCTTATCAATTTATCATTTACAAATGATCATATAGAACCTTGGTCTTATCATTTTCTTTTCGCTCGACATTGTACACATATAGGTACTTAATATTTACAAATCAGCAAATTGGTTGCGTCAAGATTGAAACAAAGTTCAATTGGGTACAAAGTTCGATTGTTTATATTCATGCTATATTAATATGTAACTGTTTACTGGTATTGCTAATTTGCAAATAGATTAACTTTTCTCTTCTTTGTTTACCATTTATATTTTGGTTTTACTATTTTCTTTATCTCAAGCACATCCAATTATAGTTTCATTTACCTTTTCGGCATGTGTATAACAAGTGTTTTATTAAAGAGTGGAGAAATAAAAAAAGATGTTGATGTGCCGAGTTGAGTGTCACAATTTCCCAAATAGCCAGGAGCAAGTTATAATGTGTACATCGCCAAGCTTTTTAGTTAGTTAAATGATAATATAAATTAATATAAATTTTTCTATAAGGGATTCAAGTTCAAGACAGGAAAGCTATGGCAAGAGAATTCTCTTATGTATTTTGCTTGCCAGAATTTCTTCATACATACAATCAGAAATGATCTAGGCTCTGAGGTTTCAATTCTGAAATGAAAATAATCTTATTAACCACGAAGCATGTCGTATCAATAATTAATATATAATGCTTCAACGTTTTAAGTCAAACGCTTACGAAAGCAGCTATTTAAAAAAATATGTTTATCGCTTTAATACACCATGTACCTTAATTTACTAACTGAAACATGGGTGCAGTGATATCCACCTATATCCACTAGTCCAGTCAAAATCCAGCGAGATGAGAAAGAGATGCCGGCTACAGTACACAAAGGTGTGCATGCCATGTCATGTATTTTACGTGTGTATGTAATTCATACACTCACTTTTATAATATGAGAATATTTCAAGGTTAACATTAACACAGCGACTATGTTCCAATGAAGTCTAGATAGGCACATCCATTTCCATGTGTATGTGCACATTGTGTATGATCTTCTTGCCTACTTGTCATGTTGACATTTTACTAAACTCCTTGTGTGTAAAGTGCCTTGAGTTTTGCAAATTACAAAGGACCTGTGGTTGATGAGTGCCTAAAAGGGTAAGCTTTATAGATAATGAAACCGCATTTTCGGAAAAGCTGGAATTTATGTACATTCTCCGCAAATATTTTCTGAATTTGGTTTTTTACTATAGGTAGAGCCCAAAAGACAAGGATTCGAACAGGATGAGTAATAAACTCAAAATTTTCGTACATCCATTATCACAGCCCGCAAGAGCTGTGATGATGTTTGTTCGTGCCAATTCAATTCCCCACGACGAGAAATTGGTCGACCTAGTAAGAGGTATGTATCTGGGGTTAATTGAAGATCCTTTTGGTTACATCAATCCTTTTATAATATTCATGAATTAAACTAGTTCAAAACCATAGGGGAACAACTGAAGGATGAATATGCAAAGAATGTGAATCCCTTGAAGAAGGTTCCAGTAATCCAACATGATGATTTTTTACTTACAGAAAGGTGAAATAGAATATAAAGGAGAATATTTCATTAAAAACTTATGAACCTATGCATTTTATGCATGCATGTTGTTAGCAATGCATGGCTGCCAAAAATGGCACATGTAATACACTTATGTCGTCACGTCCAGTGGTGATGATTTGCATTTTCGTTTCGTTTGCGTTTTCTTTTCTCCAGTGTCGCTATATTACGGTATTTGGCGAGAACTTTCTCTGTGCCGGACAATTGGTTCCCTAAGGAAAGCTACGCTCAGGCAAGAGTTGACGAATATTTGGAATGGCAGCATCTGAATACTCGTGTCAATGGCACCCTATTTTTCGCTGAGAAATGGATTGTGCCAAGAACAACTAAGCAGCCTGTCAACGAGAAGCGGGCAGCTAATTTCCTAAAAGGCTACCAGACATGTTTGCATCATATTGAAAATATATGGCTGAAAGATCGCCCTTTCATTGCGGGTCCGGATATTTCCATTGCCGATTTGCTCGCTGCAGCGGAAATGGAGCAAACTGGTGACGATCTTAATCTAAAAACTCACAATCAATCATTTAACACAGCATGCGCTAATACTGAAAACGTTTAGCCATCTTGTAAGAGGTGTCCGCATTTTTACTCATTTGTTTTTTGTGTATAGCTATTGGGGGATACGATGTCAAGGATCATCATCCGAAAATTAAAGAATATCTTGAGCGTGTACGTAGTCGCATTCAACCTCATTATGATGACGTACACTCCATGGTTTACGGAATTGTCCAGAAGTCTAAAAAAGCTAATGCTGTTTAAATAAAATACATGTAGTACGTATGATTTATTATAACACAGGGTAAATTAAATATCATGAATGTAATCATGGTCAACCTAAAAAACGAAAATGCTTTATATTTCCAATTTTTCATAAATCGGAAGAATGCAAGCCACTTTGTAAAAACTACATGATGAAAGTTAATCCACCAGCAGAAGATTAAAAGTCCCTATCTTTGATTAAATGTTGTATAGCAATACTACTGTGTTTGTAATTGCATTGCTAGCAGTAATAAAAGTTAAGGAAAGAATTTTTTTTCTCTCAGATGGAATAAATTTCGGTCGTTGGAAATAAATGACTTCATGTCGCATGTTTTGGTAACGCAATTTTGTTAACCGTTCACCACGCTATTAATATCTCTCGACTGACCTTGACACGTAAGAACTTTAATGCTTTGTGTGATGGAGATTTTTTTTGTACATTCATAGACCAACGCCTAGTGCGGTTTAACAACTTGAGTTTATTGCATCCGTTCTATTTCCATTACACGGTCTAATTACTTCTGCATTTCTGTGGCTGTACAATCTTAATCATTCGTTCATGTTTGTGTACTAGTACAAACTTGTAGATGTATCGCTGCGCTGACCACTAGATATATTACATCTTATATAACTTACAAGGTGTAAGACATGCAAGGATTTTAGAAGGGGTTTGCATTTACAAGCTTCTGCTCTTTCCTAATACTACGAACTTGAGATTTTCATCAGATTGCCAAGAGAGAAAATAAATTCCGGAGCGACAACTTACGTAGATAAAGTGTTCATGGCTTTCCCGTGGCGTAAATAATCCCTGCAGTAACACGATACGCATTTCTTGGTTCGTGATGCGAGTGAAGAAAATAAAGGCATATGTGGCAATATTCAACTGTTCATTAGATAAAACATTTTTATACCTTAATCGGCCTTTAATGAAAATTCATTATTACAAACACCGTGTGCAGTTAAAAGTAATCGTCGTTACATTACAATACTATTCCCCATAGAGTTACTTACACATTATGTACTTAGGATTGTAAAGTATAATCTTAATTAATACACAGGTTATCCTGCAACAGGCAATTTTGCAGATTTTTAGCGGACTGGATATAAATTTCTTTCACAGCGTAATTGAGGGAAATTATTATTATATTATTTATTAATGTTTGTTTATAAAAGATTTTAGATCAAAACAACTGTACTTTGTCGCATCAACCATTTATGATTTCTTTAACATCCGTCGTGCTATTGCTATTCATGCTTAGTGGACATTTTCATAGTGCGTCGCTTATTAACACACACTGTCATTAAATAGTAATAATTAGTTTAAAGGCTCTCATGAATGTATAACATATGTAACAGTGTTCTGATAAAATAACAACAATGATGTATATACCTCTTCAAATATATTGAATCAAAACTTGGTAACTTGCACACAGGTCAAAGCATTTTTACACTACATAGGTCGATATTATTTCAGAGGACTCAATATGAAGATGCACATACATACATACTTTAATTACTTCACTTTAACACTTTCATTCCAGAAAAAGCACAAGTAGAACCATACGAATACTACTTCGCTTCTTACATGTCTTTAATAATCCATATATTCTGGTGATAACAGACTCATAATAGATTAGGAAATGTTACTGCTATAGGTTTGTTAACCACTAATCATATAAAAATCAAATTGTGATTCGTTGGTTTGTTTAAAATAGTATATATGTACGTAACAATAATAATATTATGCATTGATTTGATTGTGGAAGCACCGATATGGCGCCTTGATTTTTTTTAGATATACTCAATTAGGCATGGTCCGTTAAAGTTAGCCTATGGTTTTATAATAATTAATTAAATAGGTTAATGAGTCAACAAAACACAGCATGCCAGTGTTATTCAGAAATCAGACGCATTGCATCACAATGTTTTCAAGCCACCTGTGTATATTTCACAACATTGCCAACGAAGCGGGTGGAATTAAATAAAAAATCCTAATAAAACAAAATAATTTTGATCACAAGAAAAAGCCTCGAGTACAACTACTCACAGTCTAAAAATAATTTACATAAGTAGAAACAAATAATGAGATTTACACTTTTGAGGTTTAAAATACAAACAAATTATAAATATAATGATCACATTTACACATTCACCTTGTTCATTTTTTATAAAAGATTAACCAGTGTATTTTTTTTTAAATCAGGCAAAGGTTAAAGAATGCTTCTACACTTGACACTTTTTGAGAGATTTGGTAATATTCTAGTAATTATTCAACGAGTTAATGGAAATATTGTTTACTTTGGATGATACTCCACTACTGAGCCTTTGTCAATTGCAGTATGAAGTTTTCAACAGAAGTTAAATTATTTAGTATTCTTCAAGTTCATCTCCTTCGCCGTTGGAAGGAACAGCTCCCTCTCCTCCGTCCTCAGGTGCAGCAAATCCGTCCTGCGAATAATAAAATATTATTATTCACTGAAACAAACGATACATATTTTTTTAAACAAGATTCATTAACTAAGTCTCTATGAAAGAATTCAAGTAAATACCTCGGTTTGGTATAGAATTTCAAGTACTCTTTGAACTACGGCGTTATTTTCGCCATCTTCGTGTTCTTGACAAAATACTTCAATATCCCGCAACTTTCCAAAATAAAAGTCTCTTTCCTTCTCCAAGCCTTCTAGATTTAACTTTGTTTCTGCTAACTAAATAATAAAATAATAAAACATTCCAGTTAGCAAAAAATAAAAATGCTACAGTATATAAAAATACAAAAAAATGTATTAATGCTAAAATACCTGTGCCGTAAGTTCTTCAACTTGAGAGTTACTAAGTCGGTTATTACTTGGAGAATTTTTAGCTGGCTGAGGTCGTACCATACCCACCGTGCCACCACTATTACTAGTTCTACCCATCGCTGGTTTCGTTCTTGAAGCAATCTGGGATGTAGTTGTGGGTACAACTCTGTGCATAGGTTTACCAGGAGCTCCCGGAGATCCTAAAGGAACGCCACCTCTGGCATCTAACGCTGAGTAAGGTTCTCCTTTGTAATTGGCATCAAAGAATTTCTTAAACCACTGGACGAATTCAAAATTATCCTGGAACCGACCTTTCACAAGCTTATCCACAGGAATTACCTTAAGCACCACACGAAATCACAACGTTATGTATTACTCACAAAAAAATATTTCTTGATTCTGGGAAAGCCTCCCAAATCGAACTGCTGCCGATTCTCAAAAAATCACTTTGTATTATACCTTCTCCACTTCCATCTTCTTAAATGAAGCTTGGAGGATCTTAAAGTTCTGAATGTATTCATGCTCCAACTTGGTTGCGAATTTTACTTTCTTCAGCTGAACACTCCCTGCAAAAATGGAACAGATAAGGATTATTTATGTGCCACTATTATATAAGCGTACTTACAAATGACCTAAATACGTCACAAATAGCCTGTAGTGCACACGCTACAGAAAAAAAACGTGCAAATTGTAATATTGTAATCACCGAAAATATATAGGCATCACGCTACGCGTAAATACCTTGTGGGGATTTTTTATTTCTTAACTACCACACTACACTCAATAGCATGAAATAAAGACGGTAACTTTGACATGAATACCGCAGGAAAGGGCTAGAGAAGTTGACATGTTGCACAGTATAAACTAGCAAAGAGTCATTTTACTTGCTTGCTGCGGTAACGTGCTTTCACAGTTTGTCGTCACTTGCGTCCATATATGCAATGCTTTCTCTTTCTAGTTCGTTGCGTGACAAAGTGAGAAATCGTAAAAAAAGTAAGATCATGCATCAAAGAAATGTTTGTATACAGCAAGGCGCACAGTAACAGCATTTCGTGGACTTGATTGTTCCAGAATACCTTGTAAATCAGTACGTTTGACAGATTCCGCTACCTTGAATGAAACTAGCAATAAGCCTTGTACCAAAATTAATTAATACCTAATAATGCTACAGCGGAAATAAATGGACCGAAGATACTTGAACTAGACTAGCAAGATAACTAACGATATGTTAACCAATCAAGATTCTCAGAATTTGATTCCCCAAAGAGAGCTTCCTACTGTTTACTTAGATTTTCATTAATGCATTTAATTATTTACAGTACACATTGGTACAATATAAATGTAAGCTTTCTCAGGATATTTTCTAGCAACACAATAAAATATTAGTGAACTCCTAAATTGAAATAAAAATGACTACGCCACTTGTATGAGTCATGCCCACAATGCGTACTTACAGCCCTTACAGTAGTAGGCTTATAGCCATTTATATATACCTAGTATAATCCTATATTATGCAATTGGCAATTATTACGCCAAACCTCCCACGTGTATATATCTCTCATACAGGAAAAAAGTCCAACATTCTGTTAACAATACAACTCCTCCTGCGAATGTAAATAATAAAATGGAACTTGATTTTCTACACCATACAACAATGAACTAATATTCCATTTTCCTTACAAAAATTGCTTTCTTGTATGATGCGTTTATACATACATTTTTAATTTTATTGCATTATTTATTTCATACCTGGGAAAAGCATATCCATGAATTGACAATAGGCAGCTCCGGTACATAGTTCCTCAATTTTGGTCAGATTCGCCTCAAGACATCCGTTGACCCAAGCAAGCATATCATGCCTACTGAGGTTATCAGTGGTGACACTCGTTGAGTAAACATTCACAGCCATTTTTCTTCGTCTGCCTCCAAATTTCTCTAAATAAAAGGATTTCGAACAGGTACAGTAAAACTGGCAACAATCACAGCAACATCTTCTCAAGTACGATGATGGCACAGGTTCGAAATATTCTGACTCAGAGTCAAAGATGCTCATTGGAGCAGGTGGTAACTCTGGCAGATACATGGAAATGGGTGGTAAAACGTACGTATCCATTTTAACACGAATGTGAGACGCACAGCAGAACAACGATAGATCGTGTTGATATGAAGATAATGATAATATAATATTACACCCCTACACCTTCAGAACTGGTTTGATTTGCCTTACTACTAACATCTATTTATCCCTTAAATGGGTAATGATACGATACTTTGTCTTTTAAAATATTCTTTGTGTAAACACCATCATTTTCTTGTGCATTGTGTGATCTCTAGCGATGTGTGTTAATATTACACTCTCTATTTAATATTCAGTGTTTGTGCAGTGTGGTGCAATGGCAATCAGACAGTCCGTTCGTCCACCCACCAGCAAAATCAGTAAAGGAATGACAAAAGGTCTCACGTCGCTCTTCCCTAAATATGCAGCGTTCGCCATTTAAAGGTATCGTGTGGTTTGTCATGTCATTACAGAGAGTAGAGGTTCTGATCCATTGACGAAAGCGCAAATGAAATATTATTATGGTGGCTAATTTTATGTCCAGGTAGACTTTAATAATATACAAAATACGAAGAACCATGTACAAACACTCAAGCAAGGTGTTTTCAAGGTAAAACGGAGAAAGCTTGCCATAAATCTCGGCAGGTAGAAGGATTCACATCCACCAAATTACAATGGCCGGTCGGAAATGAAATGAACACGAATAACTTGTACATATAACTACCTGCGCTGATGAACTGATATGAGAGCAAACGCTATCAAACTATCAAGGCGCTATGAATATGAATATTGAATGTATGACTAGACTGCAGTGCCTGATGTTCGGATGAGGTGTGCAAAAAAAGGCATGAAACTTTTTTAAATAGAAAAATATGTATGACATTTGCCATCAGGAAAAAGAACACGAACATTTAAATAATCGTAAAACACAATGCTGTTCAGCGGGACTTAATGGAACCTGGTGGTAATGAAAATGCTACAACGACGGTTGCGGCTATACTATATACTACACGCCATAATGGCAGTTAGATTGATTTGACAGCTACTAGCGATGCCCTAAGTTGTAACAGCGCTATAATAAAAATAGCCACTTCAACTTCTCTAATTTTTTTATTACTCTGCTGGTACTGTTCTACGCTGCTCTTGTCCAGAGGTTAACAAGTAAATTATCCATCTCTGTACACAAAAATTGTGAAGCCATATTTCAACATACAACAACAGGACTAGGACGACTATAAGGGCTAACCTTGACTTGACTATTTGTACTCCCCTTGTTGCTTGCTACTCAGACAAGGTTACCGAGATCATTTATAACCTACAGCTACCACATTACAACAACGGCAGTGAACAAAGCTTAATGGTAATGGACTGGGACTGACTGAGAGAGTGCCATTGTACACTTCCTCCAGTAGAAACACTCAGATCCATAACGGTATTTGTACGAGTGGGTAGGGTGGGTGATGATGTGGTCAACAGCAGCGATTTCAGAGGCTAAATCATATTGTGACAAATTGTGCATAGCATAATAGTGCAGCAGAGCACAATAATAACAGAAATATTTATTGGGCACGGTGAAACACAGCTTAGTGACTTGAGAAAACACATTCATATTTATGCGTCATGCACACCTTCCTAGGTATGTACATGTATAATACCTAAATACGTTAGAAATCACGGCCCACAGATTATCATAACTGCGCCTATTTAATTCGGTAATTGCTAATTTGGAAAATTTTCTTTGGACGCTTTTACCAGGTGTAATTATTCTTCTACGTATTACTATTCCTACACGTTAATTAACAACCACATAATATATTCTAATTATTCTTAATAAAAGGGGCTGAGACAAAAGGCCAATTTGGGAATTTTTGTTGGTCGATGATTCATGTCCTAATTTCACATTGCCACAAACATATTAAAAATACATACCTACATCGATAACGTCGAAATACGATATGTATAGTTTTCATTCAATCGATCAATCAATAAAATACTTCCCTTCCTGTTGTCGTACGAAAAAGTTAAAAATCTTTACAGACTCGCAGACTTGCAATGACAACTTGGAGGTCACTGTTATTTAATGCTGTTCGAAAAGCCTCCTAGTTCCAACGGTCAGTGCAGAGGTTGTCATAATCATTATGCGCTAATCAGGCCAATCTATTATTAGGTTTATGCAATATGTCATTATTGTGAGAGCTGCACAAAATGAATAGGTATGGCAAGAGTATGCGACAGTAAAATTGCAGTACCCCCTGCTAACATTTCTTGAAAAGACACCCGAGTATGTTCGAAATTTACCATATTGTTAATGTACACTATACAATCCATCAAAGGAAATTCAAACGTCATTATAGCATTTTTTTTCTTTCCTTCCAGTCATTTTCTCAAGGTTCCAATTTGGTGGAACCATTGGCCGCTGGCCACAACCACTCCGACATGTCCACTATGGAATAATACGGAACTCAAGGTTTGGTTTTAGGTATGTAATATCTACGGGTTTCTTCTATATATTATGTAGTTTAGAAGAAATCCATACATTCATTCAGGAGGGCCACCTGAGGTGAAGGTCATTTGGCATTATTTTAGAACCTATGCATACCTACACGATACATACAATTGGAACTGGAACCTATTTAGATCCATTGTTAAAATAAAGCACATCTAAATTTATCCAATCAATCCCTCACCTTCATCGGAAAATCGGAATCTGAGATAAAAAAATATCTGATTATTTTTTGGTTCCAATACTTTGGCTATTACAATGTCCAAGTTGGCATTTTATAAATTATAAAAACCTATGATAGTATTCCTTACTAATTTTATCTTAAAAGATATAAAAGTACTAAGGGTTTACACAATGTGTGAAGTACATTAATCTATCGGGCCAACCGCTTTCTTCACGACTACCACTGGAAAGTAAAAGTAACCCCCTTTTTCTAATCGAATACATCAAACAGTAATTAATTAATTTCCTTAAGAATATTAATTTAATTAAACTAAATATGAAAGTGAATAAAAAATATGTCAGCAGGTGGAACTGCAGCCTGCAGCGATTACCCATCAGTAGTAGTTAAATGCGCAGTTGCTAGTTGGAACTTGGAACGTTCATTTACATATTTTTAGTATCCGCACTTTGTATATGAATTATCTAACCTAACTTGAATTTCTAAACTACAGTTGTTATTATTACTTACATACCTGTGACGAATAATGTTCCCTTGAAGGTATACACAAATACAGCTGATTAACTGAGCTAAACGACCTGACCGGCAGAGACTAAAAGATGATGTGACCGAGAAATGACCACTTGCAATCTAATCATTTCATTGTTAAAAACTTAATCACAACTTATGAATGACCTAAATTATGTCTCTTCGCTAATGCTAAAACGGCAGTGGCACCGAACCGGTTATCAACTTATGGTCAATAATACCACCACACCGTTTCACTTCCGTCGTGGAACCAATGAGTCATCGGCTTAATACCTACCGTAAACAAAGAAGTTGACTCACTCACCACGACAAAAGTTCAATCATTAATTTCCTGTGATATTGATGTGTCATCAAAGGTGATGAATGATGACATATGACAGGTGTGTGCCTAGAGATGATGACAATTAAGGTGTACTTTCACCACCTCCTTTAATTTAACACCACTCAGTAAACCGACAAAACAACTGACCATTCTTATAAAAAATATAGTTCTAAACCGCCCTGTCATGTGTCAAAAACCTGGGCCATCAGCCACCCCAAAAACTTAATTATATCATCAACAATCAATACCGTAATGTAAATATTAATACAAGTTGTTAGTTTGTTTTTGACAAAATGTCAACTTACCTTATATTTGATGTGTAAATATAAAAAACAAAAACTTGACTAAATAACTTAAAAATCGACGACTTGCAAAATTTAAACCATAAATAGTCTTGAATAATTTTTAGTTTTGGTTGGCCGAACTAGTAAATTTTTATTGGCAACACTGTCGTCGCACCGCAAATTGAATTGGATTCGTTAGATTTTTTAAGATATAACAAGAAGCAGGAGCAGCACAGGAGAGATGTGGTGGTGTTATGGATGGTGTTACTTGTGTATAATAAGGAATTGAGTACTAAAGTGTAAAAGTGTAAGAGTGAAAATGATGTGAATGAAATCTGTTTTTACTATTACCGCTTCTCCTACTACTCTTCTCTCTACTACTACTACTTTACTTACTAATATCTCTTCTTTCTGCTGCTCTGCCTACCACAGAGATAAAAAAGTTTTCGTTAGTTGGGCTGCTGCTGTTATGTTGGTGGTGGTGGTGGATTTGTGTGTATCGGTATTCATTCGGCATTCAATATGCATACATGTTAACTTTTTTTGTATATGAGGAGCAACACAAACAAACAGAAAAAGTGACTGTTATCGTTATAACTATAACACTTTAAAGTCTTTTAGATACTCAACGCTTCTCGTCGTGTACATGTTTTAATGTGCTCTTGCTCTACTACTATACATTTTATATGGGAACGGAGAGGACGGGACGGACGGATGGTGAAATAAGTAGCCATGGGCAACGATATCTGCTTTTGAGAAACGGTCCAGTTTGTCTGTTTTGTCTAGGTTTTTGTCTCTTTATAAATTACTCTGTGCTTTTTTTGGTACTGGATGAGGTAGAATCGAAATCACTTCGAATTCGTTGAAAAAGATAATTAGGGATGGTACTTGCTAGTTGTCTTTAGATAATGAAAATTAAGCGATAAAAATGCATCTATAAGATACTTAGAAATGCATTGTAGAAGCATCCATGAAAACTACAACTGGAATACTCAGACTTCTTCATAATTCACATATATCTTCTGACATAATAGTTTTTAAGCTATATTTTATAATTTCGTCACCACATCCGGCTGTGGTTTTATTAAAGCTTGTCAGATAAATCCTAATAGGATTATCCTATTGTATCTACTCTAAATTATAAGAGCTTTGGTTGTATTAGTAAGTATGTATGTTGGCAGGCTATGTTGAAATAATTTTACAAATTAGATATGATATCTAAGTAAGATCTCCATTACAAGGGCTGGCAATTTGTGGTAGGACCGTTTCGCAAATGCAACTGCGCACCTTGTCCAGCTACTTATTACAACGGTTCATTCAGTCATACCGCATATGCCTTTATTACATTGGATAGGAGGAAGCAAAGAGTATTTCGTCACTCAAGTAGTAAGTAAACTCCTAAAACTCAGCAGCAGCAGCAGAAAGGAAGAGCAAAAATCAAGAGGTAGATGCACTCGCCTCCTGTGTGATTCTCCTCGACTCTAGCAAATATCACAAGATAAGGTATATAATATGTATGTTATCCGTAGTAGTAATTCGTATTATCCATTACCAATATCATTGTTGCTTACAAACAGCGAGACGCACATATATGTATATATTAGCAGCAGCGCAGCGTAAGCGTATGCGTATAATATGTGGCGTATTTACGAGTACTTTGTATATATTTATTGTGCAACAACGGTTTTCTTTCAAAAGTAATGCATGAAATGTATGTATCCACCGCTTAGACACAGGTTAAATGCACGACGACACGTATCATTTATACCTATACGAAACCAGAGGAATTGAGATAATGCATGTTTTCTTGCTCATGACTCCGCAGACAGAGTCCCTGAATGGGTTTATGGTTTATGTAGAGGAATTTCCATGTACTTCATGACTTTTGCGATCATAGACCATAGTTAGCGAAACATAAGTAGAGAGATATATTCCTTCTTTTACGAACAATAGGCAGGGCAATGTCTTCAGTTTTTTATCGAGTAACTTTTTTATTGTTTTTACTGTACCTTATCCGCCGTGTCGCCGCGGCGGAATATCAGTATCGGCCAAAAAGCGTATGCATTTTGATTATATTCCATCTTACTCAAGAACACGAACACTTGTCACTATTTGCCATATTCGCATTAGTTGTTAGTGCCTATTGCCTTTTTAGTCGAGTTGAGCTGTGCACATTGACAAAAGGCGGAGATTAGAGACATTTCCTCGTCAATGCTATGGCCAGCGTGTAGCAGCAGTAGTGCATAGGTAATAATAATCCGCACTGCACTAAACGCAGAGTTATGCATTACATGACTATGATCCCGAGACATGACATGACACAATACATTCCTCATTTAAATTGTCTTCCCTCACTGGTAGGCACCTTCCACTTTATGTTTTAGCAAAATACCGCAAGTCACACAGCGACGACAACGGCACATATAGTTTCAGTTCTTTTCCATGATCATGTATTGGAGTCACGCATGACGCTGATGAAAATGAAGATGCTAAATTCGCCTGAAGTGAATTACTGCGCGTCTAATTTTAAGAAAGCCAACAAGCGCGAAGATAGAGAATCTGTTCCTAATTACTCACCACCTCACTCTGCTACCATTTGATCGATATGTCGAAAAGTCAATGCAGAGAAGGATGATAGTTTACAAAACTGTAACATGAACGACTGAAAACATTGACCAATGACAAATTTTAACCAACTGAAAGCTATTGGGGCATTAAGTTATTGTAATTCATGATAATTTGCTCGTTGTTTTTGTTTATGCAGTGCAGTCGTATGTAGGTATCTCTATTTTGTAAGCGAAATCTGTTCATTCTGTCTCGTTTTATGTTCCACTTATCCATTTAGGTATACCTACCAAGATTTTTGCAATGATTTCCTTTTTTTATCTTGTACCGTTCTGCGCTTCGCCGAAGCTCTAAGACGCCAATCAATTGATCGCTGGAAATTGTTAAAATGTCAACATCACTGCTGAATTTGATGGATTTGATAAGGCAGTTTGAATTTGTACGTTTAAATTTAATTCGTGTAGGTGTAGGTAATATTAAATTTCTATTCCTACATGTATGTATTGTATATTTTTTGCGTGGGCTGTGAATGTGATGTCAGCATGCTCCCAATTTCAATTTCCGCTCCTAGAATTCAATCATTATTTATAGAAAAAAATGTTTTGTATGGTTCATTTGAAGGAATATTTGTCTACATTATGTCGTACATTTTTAAAGTTACCTTTCTAACGATGTTGTTGGGTAAAAACTTTCACCATATGAATAGTACCAACGAACTTCGCCATCTCCAATTTTTCTTTATCCTACGAACATTTTACCTTTAATAGTTTCAATCTGATTGAGCTTGTAGTACATGGAGTTTATCGTAGTTGCGAATGGCTTGATGCTGTTTTCATTTCCCTTCAATTTCTTTTCACTCGTGCATGTTCCTTCCAACAAGTTGTACAATCATCACATGACTATAGTGTTAAAAGGACCTTACAAAAGAATTGAAACAAGAGAGGAACGGAAACGGAACGAAGGAAAGCCGACCTTGATGTTCAATAGTAATTATGATACGATACGATAACGATTTTATATACCAATCTGAAACATCAAAAGCCTATGAATGAATCTCTAAAAATATTAATGTTTGCCTTCAATACAATGAATCTCTTGAATACATTATACCTCTTATTCATTCAAACGATGCATTCGTGTGGATGAACAGTTAGGCTTTATACACCAGCTAACTAGTGCATTCGGTATTTCGTTTTGTGCGTTTGAACGAAGCTCAATGAGATCGTACATATTCAAATCTGGTACTCAAGCATTACCGCAGATAAGGAGATAAAAATGTAGGAAATTGGTTTTCATTTTGCATAAAGCATACAGTCAATTTAGAGCCATTTGAATATTGCCAGAAACATCAATCAGTAAAAAGCGCTTTTATTTTCGTTTTACATTTTTGTTTGGGTACCAATTCGTATTAATTGATGGTTTTCTATTTTCATTGTACGTACTCACAGTTGGTTTTAGGTAAGGGTAAAAATAATTAGACCATTTGCTATATCTCTCAACTTACTGGCTTGTGCGCAGTACAGAGGAAGAGAGATGCATTTCATGGGTTTTTGGGTAGAGCTATCTTCTACTAGTTTCACTTCTTGTTTTAAAATGTTAAGATTTCTTGATCTATGTAGTCTTCTAAATCTGTTGACCATAGAATAAGCAACGTATTTGAAACTGGAAAAGCTGAAATCGTGTCCGGTGTTTTCTGTTAGCCGTAAACTTAACGGCAGAATATTATTTGTTTAAAACCTGTGTGGGCATTTTAAAGTGTATGTAGGTCAGTTGGCTGAGCATCATCAAATATTTACAAACCAAAAAGGTCCAAAATCATAGTTTAAGTACAGTATAAATAGTTAAGGTACCTGTTTAATTTACATATTTACTTTACGGGTCGGGTGAACTTGAGACTTTAGCCATATTAATTTGTTTATTAAGGGCCAGTTTCGTTTAAGACCTATTAGTAATCATTTATCTGTGCCACTGGGCAAATGTGTCCATATATGTAATTACCTACTATACACATGTCCAAAGACACCAACACACATAAAAGCCACCGTTATAATAATTTGGGGTTTAATTAAGTACTTTATTTTATCCAGTTTTTCATAGGAAGTTTCGTTGCGGTGTATATTAACTTGCGGGTGAGGGAGAGAGAGAGAGAGGAAGCGAGCGATTAGCTACATCGAGCACGTCCAGCAATGTTGAAATTCACGAAGTATGGCCGCAGCGCGTCCGCCGGAAACTTCACCATTAGCTCGTCACGGAAGGAGAAAACTGCCGTGATGCTAACGTCTTTCACGGAAGTCTCTCCTAAGGTACTGCATCAGTGCGAATTTCGAATTCTAGATTTAGGTTTTTATTGAGTTGAGGATTACTAATGAACTTGCATGGCATGGCAGTATATGAACTCTCCTTTAATGATAATTTGGGTTAATGTTTTCTTTGTGCTAGGGCTCCACGGAGAAAATTCAATGTTCTCAGCCCGATAAGTCAAAACCTGTGAATACGAAGGTCAGTGAGCCAACTCAATGGTCAGTGGACCAACAGGATTCAAAGATGCACCTCAAACGGAGCAAACTTTCAAAGGAGGAATTACTGAAATTGGATGCTGAAGATTTTAAACGGGCTGCAAAACGGGTGGAACCCGGCACTACTCAGTTTTATCCCAAAAGAGTTGACTCTTTGGTTTCCGAGAGGAATCACCACCTCAGAAAGTGTACTTCCACTTCTTTTTGCGGCACCGGCAACGTGAAAGTGCCTGTGTACAACGATGGATATTTTCCAAAAGTGCCACCCCTGAGCAAATTTTTTGTGGTGAAGCAGTCAGATTCCCAAGAAGTGTCAGCAATTACCACGAATGCTCATCGCTAAGTATTTATTGTATATTGTAAGTAATTATTAGAAAAAACAATGCTATGAAGTATAGTTTAAATTAAATGACCCCATTATGTATAGTCGATTATTCAAGTCAGAAAACTTAAAGTCTAAAATTAGTATAAATATATTATTTTAACGTGTAGATTTCAATTTTAAAGGTATTCATGCGAATTTGTGTATTAATAGCTATAGGATGTAGGACGTTTGATATGCACCTTTTAAAGCTGTTTGTATTTTTATGCTAAATATATATACGTGTGAAGGAGAGTGTCTAATTTTTTGTACATTTAAAATAAACGGATTTTTTAAAAATTGTATAAACCAACTGTGCGTGGATGAGATTGTACCAGTGTTCTTTAAATCGGATTAATAATTATGATGATTAAGTGGCTCAAATGGGATCGATTCTTCCCATCGTGCGAAATGGTTGTGTTAGCACAGCATGCAATTGCGGCGTATCTACCACTGATGTTTGTAGCGTGATTGCAAAAAATGCTTTGTTTTCATTATCCTCGCTATCATCCCATACCTATGCTTGTGAATACATCATGAAATGGAGGTTTTATAATGACGCTTCAGACCGATTTCATGTACGAATTTGACATAACAAAGGCAAGACACTATGCTGCGTCTATAATAATTCGCAAATCGTTGCACTGTGCAACATGTAAAAGCTGCTTTGGCATCTCTCATGTAGATGAAATGACTGAGCAAATGGGACTGTATAGGTAGGTAAATTCTACGAATGGAATGACCTTCGTAAGTTACGACCATGATTACTGCGTCGTCATCAACTTGAGCAGTGAACAATTCACTTCATCTTCTCTTCCACAACTGGGATTGATGAATTTTCATGTGGACTGCTTCCATTTCTGTTATAGAACTAAGTATTAGCATACCCACGTGTGTAATTTATCACTTGATTATCACTCTCACAAAGCTAAATAGGATGGGTTACGAAGTAAGGAATCAAGTTGACCAGCCAGTTTTTTGCAAGCCTCTGCAAATGTATTGTATTTATGGAACAGCAGGTTCATGTCCATTTTGTGAAGTTTATATTCCTCAGCGTAATATCACTTAACAGTCAGTTTTAAAACCTGTAATGTTAAACTTTTAAGTGATAAGTCTGTTCTGGAGTTGCAGTTGCATATCATCCACCTACAACTTCTTAAATAAATTATAGATATTACATAATTGTCATTATTGTCTCAATGGCATGAAACGTAACATTTCCCACAACATTCAATATTCATCCTCACCATTGAATATGACAAATCAGTATTGTGTTACGAAGACCAATTTGTTCTGTTATCATAACTGACTGATAGTGAGTAGGTAAATACATATAAACGATATCATTTATATCAGAGCACTGGTATGTGGTGATATAACAAAAGTATAACAAAACACTCATCATCAAACCCTCGACATAAATTTTACATTGATTTGGAACAATTTGGCTTCAGAGAGTTGAACAATGGTTGTCATTGTGCAGGTGCATTAAGATTCATGATACAACTAGGACAAGTGTTTG
The DNA here is from genome assembly GCA_004115045.4 of Sinella curviseta. Lineage (NCBI taxonomy): Eukaryota > Metazoa > Arthropoda > Collembola > Entomobryomorpha > Entomobryidae > Sinella > Sinella curviseta. The sequence continues at coordinate 45,644,224 of CM023201.3, read as the reverse complement.
TGACTTGATAAAGTTAACTTGTTGGTTACTGAACTGAACACATGCATTTGTGAGTATATTATGTGAGCGTGACTTTCTGCATGAGAACTTTTGCTACAACTACATATCTCTTGCAAAACTTTCGCATTTTCATAAGAATTCTTTACATATCTCTGTCTAGACTAGTTTCCATTTTCAGTGTTCCATAATCTGCTTACCGTGTCCCGCGCCAAATTCCGTTAAATATTCATAGCGAAAGGAAGGAAAGTGCAGAAAATTGCATTAAGAAAAGATGCTTCTTTTTATCTGCACCGCAGTCTTGGCTGCGATCATACTTGGAGTAATGTTTACGCAGGATATATTCCCGAAACGTAAGACACGTCCGATAGGAACTCATCTTTTGAAATTTGCATTTAATTAACTTTCTTTAATTTTTACTGGATCATTTGCATGTTTCGTGCATGTTTTTCGAAAAATGGGTGTATAAAGGGTAATGAGCACTGAACTCTACACTAATTTTACAGCTTTAAAGCAGTGGCTGAATAAAAAAGCCATCTCAAATTGGATGCAGAGTCAACCGCAAAAATTTGGGAGAGCAGCAGTACTTGAACCAAAGACGTTTGCAGAAACTGGAATTGTTGCTGATGAACACGAGGTTTCGGTCGAGAGGCCGGCAGTGCTTACAAATGCTGCTGTAAGTTGAAATAAATGTTTCCCGTTTCCCAGTTTAAGAACACGTAATGGTGTAATTGGACCTTTCATTCAAACTTTTAAAATCTTTGTGATGATACAAAACTGAGCAGTTCAATATGTTAGTAACGATTTGAATACCTCTTCACGATCATTTTGACTATTATTGCAATGATACAGTTAAGAGATGAGTACATCATTTATGGCACGGACGAGCAAGGAAATGTTGTATCCGTGAAGATGACAAGATTCTCCAATAATCTGACTCATGTCGATGTTCTCATTAATTTCCAAAATGCTACGTATCGAGGTAGGTACCCTTCACTTGACTCCACTTTCTAGTCTTGACTGTATAGCGTCCTTGAATTTTCTAATCTTTATTCTTCCTTCATTGCATGCAAAGTACAGAAAAGATACCATCATTTTATCTCATTTCCCGTAATTGTTATTATTTTCTGTCCTAAAAACTCATCCGTTATCATTTTAAGATCGTATTCCCTTTCTTTCCAGCATCTTACGATGGGGAAACGCCAAGTGTTTGTGACTTCTCTCTGGGGAACCTGAAAATGGAGATGGTAGAGCCGTTCAGGATTTGGCGTATTTGGTATAATGGGATCATGGCGTAAGGGTTTCATATATAGTTTATTTTATTCATTTTATGCCACTTGCAAAGATACTACAGAGTTCACTGTGCAGACTCGAACGCATTATTACAGTAAAATATACATTACAAATCTATGTATGTCTATGCATATTATGTTTTAAGAACTGACATCTGAAATGCACGTTTATACAGATTTTCTTCGAGGCAGAATAAGAAGGAAAAGCTGGTTCATGTGGTGTTCAACTTTTTGTAAGTAAACCATATATATACGTATGTATGTGCCCATTATATTATTATTATTATGACAATCTCGCGATATTTCCTTTCTTCTGGAATATAAGTACATAATTCCCTTCTTGAGAAGTCATTTTATTCCTGTCCATATTCGTATTCATCTCAAGGTTTACGTTTTCGCTCACAAAAGCTGATATGCAAATAATATCTTACAGTGAGTGTTACAAAGAGCACGACGTCGTAGGCAACAACGTCCTTTTATCCTCTTCCACCTCGCACTTGTGTACTTGCTCAATATTGTACCAAGATAATATTTCGCACAAATTGCCGCACATTCCCATAATATGGTACAAATTTTGTCCCTTCAAGACACCTTCTCCAGCTTATGAGCCCATAAATTTCTAAAAAAGAAAATGTTTGACATCTTCTATGTGTAGTAGATATGGTACATGTGTGCACGCTGAATGATGATGTTACTTTCACTTCCCAACTGATGTACTTGTACGGTGTACGTACATACCACTTTCCACTCCAGCGAATAACTTGCTTTCATTTATTCACTCAGATGGAAAGCATTAGAAAGTCCAGTGGACAATAGGAAGAATGGAAATGCAAACTTGCTTGCCAACCACTTATGCTGCAGTCAACGATTCGGAGAAAACTTGCCAAGTCTATTGTAAGCCTATTTTCCACTGAAACAACGTTCAATAGCAGTAAAAAATAATAATACATATTAGCCTTGCTTGCTTAGCATACATAATACCTACATGTGCACAATCATATATAGTAAGAAGAGCGAAAAGTCACATCACACAGCCGACACAGGACTAGCCATATTGACACAAATGCCAAAGTCAAATGCAAATTATGAGTACATATAATGCACTATATGTGCTTATGTACATACCACTGCAATGATGTACGTGCAGTGACAAAAAAGGAAAGTTAATAATAATGATAACACAAAGAAAATCTTATTGAAATTCTTAAGGAAACTTGTGCCCGAAGGGTACTCACAGATGGGGACATTACATGGAGATGTCAATATTAATGAGGGTGATCACGATGACTGTAATACTCAACATCAACTATATCTTCATGGCTTCAGAACACGGGAGATTATTAGTTCCTTAAGATTTACGACAATGCTAGATGTTTTTCCAGTAACGGAGGAGCGAGAAAGTTTGCTACGGGACAATATGAGACGCCTTGAATTTTTTGCTATTGATGACAGCGGAGATGGTTTCAGGTTATCTGCAGCAAACGGTAATCATGTTTGAACAAAGAATATGAATTTTTCGACTTTTATGATATGGACGTGATTATAAAGTGTAACGCGCCATGTTGAGTTTTGTGTTCTATAATTTAATAGATGGATGGACAGATGGACGAATGTTGTGGGCTTCCTATGGAGTTTCTTTAATAACGGACATTGACTGTTCTCCAACTCAATTGTTTAACGACACAACTTTGCCCAAATTATTTAATGTTTATGGTAAACAAATATCATTTATTTTCGCTTCTTACTCAAGTGCAGTAGTGCAACCATATTAATTTGGTTTCTGGCGAATTAGCTTTTAATATTTGCAAAGTAATTGGTTGATAATACTGTATACGACTGCTTAATTTTATTTCGCCTTTTGTATCACACGCAAAAGTGTACTTGCATAGTATATACATAGTTGAATTGATGGTTCGTTAAATTTTATTTACTCAGATGGCAAACGAACATCAAAAGTTGAGATATGGCCGACAGTAAAAACGTCGCAACTCCCTAACGAGTCTCAAATTACGCATCTCAAGTTGACAATTAATGGACAAAATGCAAATGGTGTCTTAATTCGCAAGTCTGATGTACTTAAAACTTGTAAAATCAGCAACACATCCATTCAGAAAGAGGATAATGGAAGTATGGCACAAACCAACATTGAGTGTGAGAACGATAAATGTGAACTGCTTTCACCACAAAAAGTTTGCATACATCATCAGGACGGGGATGAGCCTCTCTGCAAGGATGGCGATACGATCACAAAAGATTACATCTTAGACTTTTCCCATCCATCTTGTCGCAGAGTGCCCCTGGTTGGTGGAAAGGGGGCCTCTCTGGCAAAGTTGCGAACTTTCACCGAGAAGCAACCCCTGTCTCAGGTAGGTCTGCAAACAAATTACCTATTATACACTGCTAACTACATAATGCGTTTATCGTTATTACCATTATCACAGAGGTTACTTCCGTTTCCCTAATAAAAATACGCTGATATCGCTACGTTAGTTTGACTACCATTACATCCTAATCCTGCTATAAACTTGCTTTATCTTACTCACCACCATAAAATGCACACCTTCCTAGAAGAAAGTTTATTTACGTTGCGATTTCGCACAAGTGAAAATTGAGAAGCATGACACAAATGGAATATTGTATTTAACAATACGTAATATGTTGTGCTCCTGTCTGCTTCCAAACTGAAGGTACGATACGCACATGAACATGAAACTTTCTAGAACCACCAGGTTATTCAAAATAGTTTCCAGTGATAAAAACTTTCAAGTTTTAGTAAACAAAATTTGTAGGCGAGCGACGTATGATTGCCACTTGGTAAGCACTTTCAAACAATGTTCAAATGCTCATATGATTTAAATTCGTTGGATGAGAGGGAGAAAGTTCACTAAACTAAAATTACCTCTAAAGCTCCAGTAACAGTGCCTACATGTAACCAGCAGGATTTTCCAAATACAAGTATTCCTGCTTAATAGTTTTCGTTCTCTTTTTTATTGCAAAACATTAAACATAATTTATTCTGTTTGTGGGTGCCGTACCATGGACATGAATGTATTTCTATATTGCTATTTATTACTGGAGCTCACAAATCACCGCATCGTCAAGTATAATACATTTGCCATTGGGTTTATAGAAAAAATAATTATAAGTTGCTAAATCTGAACTCTGTACTACAGGTAAAAACAGCCCGAGGCTTCTGCATCACTACCGCTCTGTTTAGAGAACTGTTAGACCTAGAAAAGTTTGCGGATATTTTCAGCAGTGCCACTTCAAACGGAAACAAGAGCCTGGAGGAAGCATGTTCCTTGTAAGTGTGTCAACGATTGCTTTTAAATAGTAGGGATATCCATAAGTAAGATTATAATAATTTATATACCTATATATTGTTATTGCTTCCAAATGAGTCAACTTCGACTAATCGTGAATTATGGTGAGGATCTCGGTTTAGTCGTTTGTTTGCTGGCCATAAAAATAGAGCAGAAATAGATGCGCATATTACACATGCATATTTGCACTATTTTAAATGAAACTAGCCATTTCATGTGTAAAATAAATTTATAGCCATTTAAATAGTTTTTGGAAAGTGCAGACCAGAGAAAGTATTAATAGTAGCCAAACGAGACTCGGGATGTGGGAGAAGAATTCAATTTCATGGGATTTACACAGAATTTTCGGGTGAAAGAGAATGGTCTGATTCGCTTATTGTAACCGGCCATAATATGTAGTCGTGCTAGAATTCAGGAGTTTGTTGCTAAATTGAGTAAAATAAAGTTTACAAAGTACAAGTCTGTAAATAAATACAGTTTATTTGCAATAAACTCTATCTTGCAGTTTTGTTAGTTTATTTTATCCCTGGGGCAATGCGGATGTAGTTCAACAGTAGTTTGCAATTTTATCCAATTGTATCACACTCTTATATAGCCATGTACATTAGCCCAAGTGACAATTTTGAACGTTTATAACTTCAACTTCTTCATTCTTCCGCCCTCACCCTTATTTCCCAGAAATTTGTCTGGGTATATTTGTAAACTCTGTGAAATGAGGCCACGTAAAATCGAGTAAAAGGCCATAAAAATGTGGAGAGGACACGGTATAAAAATGCTATATAGTCGACAAAAATACAAATTTCAATGTTATTGCTCATCTAAAGCTGTAACTGTTTTTCTCTCCTTAGGGTAATGAAAACGATAGAAAAGGATAGTGATGCGGAGAACAGGATTTCGTCTTTAATATCCCAGCGGATTGAGCGTGTATTTGGAAGCGAAAATCGAAACAGGATTATTCGATTTGCCATAAGGTCATCAGGAGTGTTGGAAGACGGAGATGGTCTTTCTTGTGCAGGCCAAAATTCTACGTTCTTAAACGTGGCTCAAAGCGGCGTTGCGAAGAAAGTGGTGGAATGCTGGGCATCTTTGTTTACAGCCCAGTCAGTGGGATATCGTCTGTAAGTTTTACGTTACGTGCATGGTCAACTTTTAAAAATGGAAATAGAAAACCTAATAAATGTTATTGTATCGCTTGCTTTATAAAATCTACCGTTTGCTTTTCCCGACATTCATTCAAATCCGCTATAAGATTTAAATGCTTTTTTCCCAAAGAACATGCATCAAGCAATTGAGATGTCGGATGTCGTACTCAAAACAGCTTGCTCGTAGCTTTCTGCTTTGATTTGTCTTTTACGTCTTTCATGTTTCTAGTATCCGGTTTAAGTCACTTGACTGGATGACTGGAAATGATGTGTAAAATCTCTTTTTGTTTGACTCGTCATGTGCTTTCAAAATTCAAAGTAGCTTTTAGCTACTTTAGACGTAGGTATGCAGGCAGGAGCAGAGGGCATGGTCTACGATTTGCTTGTGAGAGACTTTGGGAAAATGCATTTTGCCTGTACGACAGGAGCTTTAAACATAAGCTTGCTTTCACCACGACATTTGGGCAAATGTCCTTTCCTGCTTTCACCGTTTATCATCTTTCAAACTGTTTTTCTTAAAACTCTAGTAATCACGGGCAGCCGGCTGTAAGTGAAATGGGCGTAGTTGTTCAAGAAATGGTGGATGCCACAAGAGCTGGAGTAATTTTCACTGCCGATCCTAGAAGTGGAAATCCTTTTGAGATGATCATCACGGCCAACTATGGCCTTGGCGAAGTGAGTGGATCTTACACAGAGACTTGTGATACAAGTCATTAAAAATTCTTTTGCTTGTTTGGTTTTAATGCAATTCAGCGAGAAGACTGGATCGCTCTCGCTGTTCATGTCGTCGTACCTATTGTGTGTTGTAAAATGATAACAATGAACAGGCACTAAAACCGGAATATTGGATCGCTTCCTAATATTTTAACTTCTGAATTGCATAATAATGGTCCACCTATAATATTATGCGCTTAATTTTTATGTTATTCTTCTCTCATTTCTCACGGAGTTTTACTCAATACCACACATTTCCCTCTCTCTAGAGTGTCGTTTCAGGATCCTGTGATCCAGATACCATTACATTAATTCGACATGGACGGGAGCATAGTTTGCGGGACGCGACAGAGAGTGAAAAATGTACCGAAAACTTTCACAATGGGTTCATTATGACTCCCACTAATAATAAATGGTGGACGGACGTGACTATCGGAAAAAAAGTTTTGGGAGAAAAGAGAACAAAAATCATTTGCAGAACAGGAGCAGCAACAGAGGCGACAGACGACGTCCACAACGAGGGTAAAGATGGGAATTCCACGGTGGAAATTAGTATGGCCGATCGAGAATCCCAACAATTTTGTCTTGATGAGGATACAGCGGTAAAGCTAGGGATTGTCGCTGCTGAAATCGAGTTATTCATGGGTCACCATAAACCCGTGGATATTGAATGGGCAATTGATCAGGTAAAATGAATATACATACATATGTATACTTGTTTTATATGCTAACAACAAGGAGAAAATGTTGATTACTTGGCGATTGTGAAGGATTACGAGGATGGGAATGATCATTTTACAACAACAACATGGTATGCTGTTGTTGCTTTCTTGTTGATTTGCCCTGGTATGATATAACGCGTCATCATCAGAATCTATCACTTTCTTTCATCACACGAACTCGGCTACCTTTTCGTTAAGTATTATCTCGTGCCTGTGCCATCATCATCATGATCATGATCCACTCTCTCTCTCTCTCTGTTCAGCCTTTTTGTACATGAGAGCAGCTATCTGCACAAATTGTTTTTCGTTGAATGATAAAAGCTATTTTTATACTGTATCCTCTCATCCGATTTCATGGCACATCGCGTTTTCTCATTTATATTGAGACGAGGCACTGCTTTCATTCGCATTTCTTTTTTGTTCTTCTGTAATAACTCCCATTAGATTGGACAAATATTCATCCTTCAATGTCGAAACCTAACTGCGCTGGATGCGTGGTCAGACTTTGAAATATTGCATGAACTTGACGCAGCCATTCGCACCAAGCTGGATCGATTCACCACTGCCAATTCTGGGTGATTATTTTACTGATTCTTATATAATAGCAATAGACTACGATCCCACATACCACTCCACATACCCTTAAGTACTGCTTATATACTTTAACTTTACGATGATTTCGTATGAATTATGCTTGACCGCGTTATTGCGCCACATTTTGCACTACATTTTTTGTTCAAATTCCTGTCTGGATGGAACGCAATTAGTGGTGGCGGCGGAGTATGAATGAATGCATTGATGAAATGAAGGAAATTGTCTGTAACCAGATATTTTTTTTCACTGGTGTGTATTTTTTTCGAAACAGTGAAGTTCTTCCGAAGGCTATTCATGCAATTGGTCAAACTGTCAGCCGCTGTTTAGACTACACCGTTCAGAAACAAGTTTACTTGCGGAAAGGGGATCCGTTTCCATTAAGTCCGTACATGAACAATTCCTGTCCTATTTTTCAGCAGCGTCTTCACATCAGCATGTTCCAAACAATATATGCCACCGTCGAAAAGGAAATCACTACAGCCTCTATTTGCCTTGATCAAACCATCTTTGGTAGACAAGTAATTGATGAAGAGATCAGGAAGGCTGCTGCCAAACGGTTTGGAGTAGCTAGTGGACGTAAGAAGCTGAAGGATCTTGTTGGGACTTTAAAAGTAAGGGGGAACTCGATAAACCGCTGCACTGCACTGATTGTTTAAAGTGAAAGAAAAGGAGGAATGCTATCAATATCGCATATACAAACACTCAACATTTATGTATGTATACATGTAATGTATGTGCATTTAAATATGTATGTCTGTACGTATATTTTATAGATGTTCAAAACTTTCAAATCTCTGGCGGAGAAAACAAATCTGGAGTATAAAAACTTTAAATTGGACTACTCGAACATTTCACAAAACTCCAGAAATGTATATCAGCAGATGTCCAAAGATTTGATTCATCTTTATCATGTGAGAATTTCAATAGTACTTATATACTTCTTGTCAAGCCAGTGCAAACTGGATTTCCAAAGTCTACGTACTTGCACCGTACATTGACTGATGCTATGTTTTTTCCTTTAAGTTGCAAATTGAAATTGAAACCTGCCGATATGACTTTTTCTTTCTTTTTTTGTGTAACAGACTTGCACATCGCATTTGATCACAACTCAAAGCAGCTCAGGAACTCAGTTTTTCCTGTTTTTGTTCTTGTCAGAGGGGAAGAAACGTAAGTTGAGTTATCATAATACCTATACCTGTGTGCAAATATTTGAATGTAGGCTACTTTTCGCTTGGATGATCTCATCTACTTGAATTTATGTTGTGTAAGCGTGGGCAAATACGCGTATGTGTTTGTATTAAGACGAGGAGGCTATGACTATGAGACGGGAATATTTGTTGAGTTAGATCGAGATTACAATAAAACAGTAGCTTTTGAAGCAAGACCCCCCAGAAGGATGGCCGATTTATGGATGACTACATAAAAGTTAAAGAGTATGACAGTTGAGTGAAAGTAGTGTCTCAAAGAGAGTCTCCTCTAACCCACGCTATCCACGCATGCATATATATCGTGTCTCCTGGTGCCGACTGCTTGCTTGTTGTAGGAAATGCTCCAAACATTATATATCTGCACAATTATTCCTGTCAGCAGTTTTTATCAGATATTATATAGATAGGTTCCGGCGTTGTGGAAATGTCTTTAGACTTTGTGTTTACAAAGGTATTATATCTGCAGACAATTTCACTTTCTCCTTATTTTCTCTTGTTTACGTGTTCTCGTAGCAAGCGAGTGGGACATCAGTATCTTCGAGTCAGCGTCTTCGCTCCTATCCGTCTTGGGATTCGCAAATGTCGAAAGCGCGGGAATTCCTGAAGATATTGAGTGGCTTGGAGATCAAATTATAAAGCACGGAGGAGAGCACATCACAGAGGAATTTTTAGAGGTATCTCCTCACAAAGCCCTTGAATGGTTGAGAGGAAATGACAAGGTGAGCCAAGCTCTCGATGTTTTCTTTGGAAAGCACGGACATCGAGGCTTTGCTGAGGTAAGCATATTATTATATGTACCACCACGCCGCCAACACGATATCATTAGTATTCATGCTTCCAGCTTTCCTTTTCTGCATACATTTCAGTAGAATGTCATTACTTTCACGAATGCCTGCTTTCTCCACCATAAACGCAGTCACAATCAATTAGTTTACAAACAAATAGCAGTTTCAATATATATAATATAATATATCTTAAGTACTCAGCTGCCTAATGCATGCATACTTGGCATTGATACATAAGTAAAGTCGTTCAATTCTCAAAAGTCACACAAACGAAGAGTAGGTAGTAGATACTAATGTGCATCGTGCACAAAAGTTGAATGAAATTTAAGTAGGTAATGATATAGTTTACTTACGTTCGCGGAAGATTTAGCGGATAAAGATTAAATCTGGTCAAAGGACAATTGGAATTTTTCCTTATCAATAGTTTTGATTCTAAAGCCAGTCTCAAGGCTTATGAAAGCTCAAATAATGAAACAAAGAAAAAGGCAAATTACATTGCATCCATATAGTAAAGTTTGTTATCTGAAAATAAAATCTGTAGCTTTAATTAGATAGTTGACACTTTTCCCACAAGGATAGTGGCTGCACGTGACGTGTGGTTTATACATGTACATGTTTCACAATCATTACACATGCCAAAACCAAGATACGTTGATTTAAAAGTTTTGCACATTTTGCTTACTTACCCCTAGTAAAGGAAAAGTACGATTGACATGATACATTGCCCCATTTGCTGATTTTCACTTGTGAAAGAATTTTTGTTCCTCTCATTGCGTTAGTACTAACCTTGTTGACTTTTAGCCGTTTATTTGGAAGCAGGAGATGAGATGAGACAAAAGTACATGCATTCCTTTTTTATTGCAACTCGAAACAACCATAATAATCAGTAAGAAGAAAGTTGCCTGTGTGGTTGGAGGCATAAAAAGGAATTTGTTTTCTTTCAACATCCTGTTTTGCTTTTCGCCTACTTTCTCTCATTACAACTTTCTAAGAAATTTTTCATGTAGGATGACACGTGCTTATATACATTTCTATTTCTCTCAAAGTTGGATCTAGGAGAAAACTCATGGAGAAGTGCTCCTCTGTCGTTTTTACCTATTCTTCGAAACATGTTGAAAAATAAGATCAAACAAAAGGAAACTGTTGTCAAAAGTAAGACAAAAACTTCTTACCGGAATGACGATGAGCTGCTGAACTCGCTCTCGTCAACTCTAAAGCCAATGACAAGGTTGGATTGATTTGATGATTTTGTCTATACGTTCAAACCTTAAAATAGAAAAAATCGTAGACGTTCTGTCAAGAAAAGTAATTGCTTTCTCTATCTGTCTATTTTTCCTAACGGTATTTATTTATTATCTGATTCAGGAGGCTACTCAAATTCATTTTGCCAACTTGTCGCACCGCGGTTTCTTGCAGAGAATTGACCAAATCATTGTTTGTTCGGGTGCTTGACCAGTTCAAGCAGCAATATCATTTATTGGCACAACTTATGGTCCGGGAGCAATTGCTTCCTCATGAAAGTCTGATAGTCCACTTGACTCACTTCGAAATCGGTTTGCTGGTAAACAAAGATGCATCAAGCAGTACCATTCTTCAAAAGTACGTTTTCTTACTTAAATCTGCTCATTTCAATAATGGTATTGCCGTATAATAATGTATTTAATTTGATTTCAGGGCAATGAAGCGGCAGAAAATGTATCCTCTTATGGAAAAGTTGGAATTTCCAGAGATATCCATCGGGCTACCACAAAAGGTACGAAGCTTTTTCTTCCCATCGACATTAAATTTTATTACTTGCTTGTGCGCTACATTGCTCTAATCAATTAAAAGGGTCGTTCAATAATAGAAAAAGCACGTCGTTGTAAGCAAAACTTAGATAGGTACAATACAAATTGAGTATTATACAATCGTCTTCAACCATGCTTGTGGAGATACTCTACTTTTATCTTTGATGTTAGAAATAAGAAAACAACCCTTTGTTGTTTTGTTCATGTTTTAACTTTTCTTTGTTTCTCCCATGCCCCTGCACATCCAGATGGATACTTTCACCCCAGTCACTATAACGGACACAATACAAGCTACTCCAGTTTCAAGAGGAATAGCTAAGGGAGTAGCGAAAGTATGCTTGAGTGTAGAGGAAGCATCAGACAACCTGCAGCCAGGAGATATTCTGATAACACATGGAACCGATATAGCGTGGTCTCCTTTCTTTCCTATTCTGGGTAAAATGATACACGCAGAGCTCTTCTTTACCATATACAACCTTCTCAAATTATTAAAAGGCATTTTGCCAGGTGAAATATTGTTTGCTCTTCAAATGTTGACATGATCTGTGTTTGCATTTGATAGGAGGCGTTGTTACTGAATTGGGCGGACTTATTTCGCATGGTAAGTATGAGTCTTGACTTGACGTGGTAAAAAATTGCCAAAATATATTTTTTGCTCATAAATATTTATATGCGTTGTACGACGTAGGCGCGGTTGTAGCAAGAGAATATGGTTTGCCTTGCATTGTGGGAGCTATCAATGCGACCAAGATATTCAAGAGTGGTAAGTGTAGTAGAATGAGAATCATGAAAATGAAGCAAATTTATAGATTTCATATTTTTGGTTCATGATGATGACATGGGGAGTTACAAATTTGCAGGGGACACTGTGATATTGGATGCCGGAAAAGGAACATTATCCAAAACAAAGGAGTAGCCTCTAACGAGTGGATTTTATTGTAACACTTAACAGATCAATCCAATTAAAAATAAATAATACAAGTATTGCCATCTGTAACAGTATTAAATAATAATAAATAACAAAGGGCTGCTCAAATGTTCAAATCTTTAAACCCATTACTGGTCTTCTTATATAACTATTTTCATCATTTTCTTAACTATTTAAATTTAAGCAAACAGATTCTTGGTAAATACATAAAATACAAAACTACAAAAACACTACAAAAGTAAAGAAAAAGTAACAGAAAATCTCGTGAAAAGCTACAACAATCGCTACAAGAGGGAAGAAGGTTTGTAGAAATGCAGTAAGAACGATTTATTTCCAAACTAAACTTTTCAGATTAATTACTCTATAAGGCACGGCTGGCACAGTCACCAATTTATTTAATATCAGAATAAGTGTTCTCTCCGAATAGGTATATATAGTGAAGCAAGTGGTGTATAAGTAGAAGAGGTTTTACAAAAGAAAAACGAAATTAACACTGTTGTCTGAAATCTGAAGAGTAACTACTAGATATACTGATTTTCATAAATACTGGCATAAGAGAGAGTTTTAGTGTGAAATACTTAATTTAAGTCTTTGGAAACTTGATGGAAGCAATGAACTGCAATGCTATCAAATTTTTGGTCTTAAACAAAATTTTACATATGCTTTTCAACAACCATTAAACTGGTAGCACATGTACATGCTGCAGACACATCTTTGGCACGCTTTCTCAGCAGTTGGCTACGGCCACCTTATTGAACATCTTTTCCTCACAGAGTAAGTAGTTTGGAGTCATATCCGCCAGTTCTGTATTTGCATCAATGGTCAAAACCTGTTCAGAATAGAAAGAAGTGCCTACATGAACAAATTTGCACCAAGGGAATGCCAGATGTTCTCCCTTGATTTGACACACGATATTATGATGATATAACGAAAGATGAAATGTGAACTCACAGGGCAAGGCAGCATCTTTTGCTTGTGAACAAGCCAGTCTTCATGGTGTTTATGGACGCTTTGAAGATATTCCAACTTTATGGAATTCTCCTCAGATCTTCCTCTTTGTCCAATGCGCTCATACGCAATCTCAGGATCAGTCCTTAGGTACACTACAGGAAAGAGACAGAGAGCAAAGAAAAGAGAACCAATTACAACAACTACCCACTTTCCCGGTTACATAATGCACTCATGTGGTAAGTAATTATATAATATCCCGCTGCTCGAGAAAAATGTGTTATGTCTCTAGTATCTACTAGATGATCAGGATCAAATTCCAGAAACAAAGCTGACATACCAATGAGATCGACTTTGATGGGCAAATTTGCCATTGAGAAGTTGAACCACTCCGACAGCACAGCATATTGAGGATCCTCCATGAGACCTTCATCTCGCAAGTTTTGAACAAAGCAATACCTGATAACAAAAATATCCTCTTGATGAGTTAACATATATATGCCAACATATATCCACCACATTCTATCAGTCTATATATCTCTACTCTCTACTGTATCACATTCTGACTTTCACGGTACCATGATAATATGTACAAATGTTATGTACGTGTCATGCGAAAGTTATCAGCACCCATCAATTAGGTTTCATGAAACCAGCATTTTACATATGAAATTTAGTGTGGTCTGAGAACTGTAAGAAAATGGATTTAAAAAAGTTTGTAGGTACTCACTGTGCACTGAATATTGATCTTTCCATCATTTTGATTGGCTGAACAATGGGTTTTGTATGGAGGTCCAGCATGGTGAGTTGTACATAGGACTGGAAACACAGGCTCCATTTTCGAGGATCCTTGTACATGAGGTCCTGTACAAACAAGCCAGAGTAACACATGAATTCCATTCATTCTGCTAAGCATTTTTGCTTGTAGTACGGTTCACAATGAAAACAAAGCGATCATCATCATCATTGAAGCCTTCCTGTCTACATGTCACAGTCACAAACAACCCATTTTGCAGAGAGAACGAACGGTTCTTACCAGTAAATTATATCCTTGACAGTCTCGCCATTTGGAGATAGGCTCGTCAAACACACAAACATTGGGATACTTTTTGAAGTATTTGAGAAACGTTGTTTTTCCACTTCCGATATTTCCCTCCACACAAACTGTCAGCGGTTGATTCATTGTTTCTGACATTATCAAAAAAATAAACTTTGTTTTATGAACGAACGAAAAAAAGTACTTTTTCCAGCAAATTACTCCAGTTATGGAGAAAGTAATCTGGTAGAAAGCTGATCAGAGTTGAGTCGGATTGTCAAAATTCATTGGAATTGATGCTGCTTTTGTCAAATATTGAATTGCCTGGTGTCTGGGTAATATAATTGGTACTTTCGCTCAGTCGGAGTGACGCGGACGTACTGAAACATTTTCTGCATCTCAAATCTAACCCTTTCGAAATAAAAAATATCCGAGAGACAGGTAGAATATTACCAGAAACCGTCAGACATAGGCATCCGTGTCATATGAATGAAAAACCTTATATAAAGTTTTCACTTCTGTAGTACTACTATCAGTATCAGTTGTCTGTCAGTATTTTTTCTGGCTGAAGTTTAGCCGCGTAATTTTTCCCTCTCAGATTCTCAACACATTTTTTTGCATGCGGGTACGCTTTCAACGTTTCAACAATAACAAAAACAACTTCATGAATGGCTACATAATAATATGCACCAGATCAGATCGTAGTCATCATGATGAAATCGGGAAAACACCATCATCATAATATTCCGCCGTATTAGTTCAGTATACACGTTAATATGCCTTGTTTGTGTATAGGACAGGAAGAAAAATAATATATTATCATTATTGCATTACTGGGTTACTGGATGAACGTTCATTCTGACTGAATATAAAATGAATGCATATAAATGAAAGATGAAAAGGATGTTTTCTGTTCTCTATTCTATACCATTCCGTTCCACATCTACTGATCTACTCAAGACTCAAGCTCATATCACTCTCCTTATGAGAGTTCCATATTCAAATCTATCGTTCGCTGTATTCCTCCACTCAAAAGGAAGCTCCAGTCAGAGCAACATAATAGACATGCCCATACTTTTACATGCAGTCTAGTCTTGCATAAAATATAATATCATTTCACTTTTTTTTAAACTAACATCCATAGCACAAATCTACAAACTAATTTAGTTACTCATTCACCTCTGATGTTTGCACCTTGAATCTAGTGCGTATGTATTAGCAACATATATTTTAATAGCGCATGGCGCACCAATGTTTGCACATAAAAAATGGAGCGCGTTTCTTCACGCTCATTGTCTTCAAGCTTGAACCCGTGTAGCGGTCATTAACTGCAAACAACCGAACGGACAAAACAGAAAACGTTGGAATGGATGGAAATGACAGGATCGGACAGGAATGGAAGCTACCCTAGCTCACTACTATGGATGCCTGATGCCTCAAAAACAAAGCTACGTACATAAATATAACCTTTTGAGCTCTTATCTGTACAGTATAAACCTATTTTCAATAGGTATGTTATAGGTATATAAACACCTTGAGGTCCATCATGTGAACGAACTTTGATCAATTTACAGTTCACATTTTATGCAGTTTCAATCTTTGATGAAATGTTTCATCAAAGGTTTCAATCGCACTCGCAAATCAATGACAAATGATTTGAACGCTATTGGCACATACCTATGTATATTGTTTCCAAATAGCCCGACATGCTTTTCTTTAAGTATTAGTATTTACTCGACTCGATTGGAGAGTTGTAAAACTGAGTTTTCAGATGATTTTAAAGTTCGACTGACTACCCTATTAATCCTATCTTAGAATTATCGTATAAACGCCTACTTAATATAATTAATTGCGCTAACTAATCGTTATTGGTATCTACATCATATTATGACTCTGGTGTTATAATGAACACCTTGACCTAAACCACCAATATTAATAAGTTAAGTTAACCTGGTTAACTAATATTTAAACACTTATTTATAACGAAAGCTATAGGGGAATGTTCATAGTGTTACCAAAGATGACGTCTTCCGTAACGTTACACTGCTCAGACAGAACAATTAACCCGGGTTTTGTAATTACAGAAGCAAAGAAATTGAACTCACTGAGAAAATTCCAACGATGGAGTGTGCATAGGTATATAGTTGGGTATTGATATAGGTAGGCATGTATTACTATAATATCAGTCATTCCTTCCTCATAAAAAAGTGAAGACTAGCGATTCATTTTACATTGTCCAACTAACTGGAAAAAATGAGTCAAGCATAGCGATATAGGAGTAAGAATGAACGTTTTTATAAATTAATGAAAAGAAAAATGTGTGTCGAGTTCGAGTCTCAAGACAGCCTCATTGTGTTATTGGACTACATGTAGGACATGTTTAGGTATGCTTCTGGGGTCAAAACTTTAACAAAAGAGGATTTGTTGGGGAAGAAGTATAAGGCAGTCAAGACAATGTAATAAAGACAAGAATATTTTTATAAGTAAAAGCTGTCAGTCATAAAAAGTGCATTTCATGGAGGGGTTAACACTGATGTCGATGCTACTCACTCGTACATTGACACGCATGCTGTAAACTCTACTGTATTTATAGTAAGTGTTGGTTCTGATGTCGTGAATGCACATGCACCTTGTTGCATTGTTGCATGTACAATGTCTAGAGATTAACTATGTAAGTACTCTAGGCTAGACACATGTATTATGCACCTTAGTCGCTCTCTAGTATGCACTTTCCATTGCATTGTCAGCTAGATTCATGCTTTGTTCTGCTAACCTACATTGCAATGCATTGTAATTGTAATGTTCCCTCACGAACGACTTCGACTGGTGATATCATGAATTAAGCTTACAAGAACATGTCGCGGGAGCAAACACGCTTACAAACAACAGTCCAGGAAACCTACACGATATCCATTCAAATGAGTCCGAACGGAGTTTGATAGAGAATCAAGACGTAACAGTGTAAATACTGAGTATGTATTGTTGATCATACTAATTTGAAAATACAAATGAATCTTAAAACATACGTATGAAAACTGTCTGTATAATGCAACTTCGAAGTTCTTCTTTCTCCTCCTACCTGGGCCATTGTCAAATAAGTGATCTCTTTTCCCTTCAAACAATGTTTTATGCTATTTGCAGTGCAGATTTAGATTACACATGCGTAGTTTTTAACAACCGCACAGGCTGTGCGGCACAGCATAATATTTACGTACCTATTAACAGTGAAAGATTTTCTTTGTTTCTTCTAAGCTTGTCCACTGATGATGCGCTGGGGTAATGCCATATTTGTTTATTATCGTTCCGTACAGCTTGCTTGTGGGCGACAACAATGTTATTATCATGAAATGATTGTTCTTTATCACAAGAATCACCAGCACATTCACACTCACACAATCCAGTATCACAATTATCCTCAAAAGGACATTTAGAGAAAGAAATGGAATTTGAAGTGGATACCCGTGACATTTCCCTCTGCACTTTCCATTTCTGTATGTAGTTTGTTGACTTGAAAGAATAATTATAATTTACAGATTGTTTATGGAAATGTCTGTTGAGTTTAGTTAACGTAAATGCCCGGTTGTAGCACGTGAAACTTTTCCATGCTTTGTACAAGGTGCTTCTGCTGCAAGGTGAAATCATGTTGACAGATGACAAAGTGTATTAAATCTCTATTCAAACTCATTACAGTTTCAATGCATGCTCGAGATTTGCTTTGAACTCAAGATACTTTGTGCGATTTGTGTTTATAAGGAATGTTTTAAATGCTAGCTATTGACTTGTTTTGTACTGTATTGTGATTATAATTAAATCTACAAATGACTAGCAGAAAGATTACATCATATATTTTCTTGATGTTCACATTACAGGTATTTTTACGGCACTGAGAAACGTTTATTCCTGGACAAGGCGATGCGTAGCTGGTAATGCATTGCAATGCAAGAGATGTAAGAGGAACAATGTGATATCTGGATCGATAAGGTTTTTCTGTAGCGCCAGAAGAACTTAAAGTGTCGGGGGTATTTTCGCTTACTCGCTGGCTACACTTGAACTTGTTCTTGAACGGGAAAGCGTTTGTGCTTCAGTTGTGGTGTAGATCGTGTTCTCATGTTCATAACTGCATTCAGCAGAATACAAGTATTCTTGTTTCCCATATATGTACAATGTAACACAAACACCACTACAAACAGCTTTCACTCATGACTTTTCCTGGTTATATGACTATTTATGACATGCCGCCAAAAAACGTTATGCCGTTGTCATTGCATATTTTAGTATACGAGTTTTACATCATTAAAGATGCATCACTTTGCTGAAAATCATACACATTCATAATCTGTTCGTGTGGGCGAAAAATACTAAAACCAGTACGTACGACAGCAAACTGCTTTAATTAATTGCTGGTTAGGCTTGGCTAATCTCCGCTGTCTGGTTCCATGAAAATGTCATCAAGATTTGACCAGCGAGGACCTCGCTGCGAGGTGAGTATTGAATAGGAAGCCAGTGGTGGACATTTTCCATTTCCGTTAATAAAAGGGAATAAACCTATATAACCGTTACATACTGGAATCCTTTCTTCAAAATTCCATGGAAATTTATAATATGCTTGATTCAACAAAGGCCCCTGAAACGAATTTATCTCCCTCCGGCACTGGCACCTTCCAAAAAATATGCCTATCAATAATCTCAAAGCTAATGATTTTGTGGAATCAACTGAGAGATTCAGTGAGTCACATATTGCATGAATACACTGGAAAAGTGACAACAATGTCAGCATACAGTATGAGGAAATTGGCACTTCTCCTTATTGTGATCAGTTGCATTCTATCAAGTACCTCAGGACATCGTCGTTCAAAGCTAAAGCACCACCGTAGATCACCACACGATTCAGACAAGGTTCATAATAAAAAGAATCGAGCAAGATTATCATAACCTTTTCTTTATTTTAAATGAATCATTGGTGATGACTTATAACATGTTCTCGAAATATGCAAACCTATAAATCTTCTCTAAAACCAATTTATCCAGCTCAAGATTGTCGTCAATCGGACCGTTGTCAATATTACAACTACATCATCCAATGGCGAAAGTTCGCATGACCCTGTGTTAAAATCAGTAAACACCGTTCTGGAGGATCCTAAACACGGCGATACTCATGTTAGTAGCGGAAATGACGCACATCTAATCCCACATCATCATAATAATATGCATCCATCCGAAAAAGTTGTACCGTCCAGTACAAACAGTGATCACGATCACAAATTATTGGACACTGACGTTTTCAAATCGCTATTAAGCGATTTGGTCACCAGGTTGGATAAATACGAAACTCAACAGCAAACCTTTCCTTCTCCAGTAACAGCAGCAGAAAACCCACTAAACTCCATTCCTGGCGGAGAAGAACACAGACATATAAATTCCCTTAATGCTCGTCATTGTGTTCTTCACGGCTTGTGGTTAAGCACAGTAGCCGGAACTGCAATAGAGCTTATCCCCGTACAGCAGCAAGGTCATATAGAAATTCGCACACGGATCTTTGAACTACCAGATAATCCCTTTCCTCCTCTGATTAACAGTCAATGGACTGGGAAAGGGATAATTTCTCAGGAGAGCCCTACAACTCTTACCATCGTATTCCAGGAACACATTGACGCAGCGAAAGAAAACCATGTATGTAAAAACACTCTGTATAGATAGCTTATCCAGTCATGCGAAGATTGTTTTTTCATACTGTAGGTTTTAAATTGCAATGTAGGTATGTATGTACCCTTGCAAAGGGTTAAGTATACAAACTTTCATTTCATGCAGTTGCTTATTATACGACTATACATTTCTCCTCTTTCAGGTATATATCCTTGGCATATTTGATTATTTCAAACAGAGAGAAAGCATATAGTTAAAGTAATTAGAAAGTTTAATACGGCGAAAATTAACAACCCAACTTTTATTATTATAATGCCGGTTAGTTATCGCTACAAAAGTTTAAAGTGCTCATCACTTCACCGCACCACATTGTAACTTCTTGACAGTTATTGTAGTGTTTGATAGTTTAAGACCTTCAGGGAAATTACAATGGCAATGCTATTTCGCTGTATTTACATATTAAAACGAGCAAAGAATTATCATGCACTGTATAGAGAGTGGAGTGGGTGTTGGTGTGTGAACAAACTTTTAATTTTGTATATAAGGTGTAGAGGACTCCGTGAGAATGGCGGAAGGACAATGAAAATGCCATCTAGTCCAATTGACAGCCTTTACAACGGTTCCTTTACTATTGTTGTTGAGAAATACAAAATAAATTGAATTTATTTTTTTGTATGAAATGAATCTAGGCCAAGGAGAGAGGACTTGAGAGAGATGGAGACAATGACGACGATTCCTCTCCTGTTATTCAGTTGCCTCGCACTGCGGTGTTTGTGGGACAATGCCTTGTTTGTCAGGGAAATCCAACGCTACAAGGTGCTTGGGTTGTATTTCCTGCCTCTCAAACCTGTACAGCTGGTGAGGGATTCGTAAGCGGTAATAACGGGGTGGAAACGTTGGCCCAGCAAAAACACGACTCGATTCGACTAACTACTCCAGACGCAATATATTTGTTGCGTTATTTTTAGGATAAGTTAAATATCTTATACTATCGTCTAAGGAAAAAAATATTTCAGAGAAGCAATACTGCATTAGCATTGTGTGTAGGTCGCAAATACAAAGGAGAAAGTAAAAAGTAATATCTGGAAAGAATTTTCTGTAAGCGTAGAGAATATGTGACGGATAAATCGGAAATCAAGAATACATAATAATATGTTAAATGTAAAACGTCTACTGAAATAAATGACAATCTGTATGGAAAACGATTAAGATGGACATGTGTCAAAAAAAACTTTCTCATTCCGTTGTTTCCGGAAAATTGCATGATGCATAGGTACATACTATTTCCACAATACAAATCGAAAGAAAAAGTGAAAATCTTTTTGGAATCAAAATATACTAAACGTGCTTTATATAATCCAAACACTGAAACCAGCAGCAGGTACAACATGGTTCATAATTCCGTTGAAGGTAAGACCATGCATATTTGATTTTTCACCTATGTTGTATGTATAAACTTTATAGGTACTCTGATAAGATATGGCAAATGGCAATGTGCACCTCAACATTGGAAACGTGCCAAAACTTGCCAGGTGGTTTGAATTTGAATTAAATTACCTCAAACGCCCACTTTGGCCCTGGTGTACTTTGTTAATTTTAATTTTTTATGCTTCAGTGCTTATAATTGCCACAATCAAATCTTTTTCATCGTAAGACACGCCTCATTAACGCAAATAAAGCCCCATAAAACAGCGACGAAAGAACTCTGTTTTGTTGTTAGCTCCCTTTAAATAATGCCAAGTAGAGGCATTTGCATAAACAAAGCATTACATCAGCGTGACCAAACCCTTAATATTTTCACTGATAATTACCTCTTTGCATGCAAACAACCATTTTCTCATTCTCTTACCTGGGCATTACAACGACAACAGAATAAAGTGGTGTAATAACTCTGTTGGCGGAAACTACTTTTGTTTCATTTGATTACAGTGCACAACAGGTCTCGTTCCATTGGATTAGGGATGAAACTGCCCGGTATACATAACCTAAGGTTATGTATACCTAATTACACATCCTGCTGCTGTCATTTGACATAACAGACCATTTCAATAAAAATTATATTGACTATTGAATCGTCTACAAAACAAGTCATACGCTTCAGATTACGAACGTCTAGTATTTTAGGTATGCCATTAAGTTATAATTCTTGTAAATCTATAAATAATTGGCATATTGGAAGACATAAAATAACTTAGTGGACTATGGTCATTTTGAAATCGTACATAAAACTTAACTATAAATACCTACTTAAAATGGCTTAATGGGTAATATGCTTTCATAAAACAACTCTCGTCTGGAGCCACTGTTCGACGCATCGAATTTAATGCCTTAAAAATATACTATTTACATCAATTGCCGTTTCCGGAGTTGTGGAAAATGGTTATGTTATATACCATAATAATACAGTTTCCTTTAAATGAATGAATTGTAGCTTGGGCGGTAGCAGAGCTGAATAGAGATCAGAATTCGGATTGATTGTTTCTGCAAGTATGTATTAGTATTCGTCGACAGAAGCGGATAGTTTAAATTCCACAAAAATCGTATGTTTAGTCCGCACATTTTCAAACTGCCAATGTTTTAAATCGTTGCCTGTCATTTTCATCTAGTTTTGTGTAGACAGAAGTATGGACGAGACGGTAAATAAAATCTTGTTAAAGGATGTAATAGAAAGGTATCGGAAGCTTGAAATAAAAGTATTATCTCGAAGGATCTTAAGTTAAGTTATAATGACCCAGAACCCTTATTAATATCTAATGCAAAAAAATCAGAAAAGAAGGCAAATCTGTTCCTAATGTATTTATGAGCAGGGCTGACTGATTGAATTTAAATGTAGCAGTGACACATATTATATTTAATGTTCACAAAAGCCATATACATATATTTTAGTATGCATGAACTTTTAAAGATTAGATTTGAAGTATTTTTTATGACGGACATATTAGAAGCCATCAACTAACTTCAATTATACTTCCGTTCCTTAGCCCTGCAGTATGTACAGTTCTCCTTTGAATATTGTTTAAAAGAATAGCTATTCAAACATTTAATTTCCTGAATGTTGTGCAATTTACCAAAGGGAAAGTGCAATTTCCTTTTTCATTCTTGATAATATAGTAGCATTTTGCTCCCGTTTTGACATGTGTATGCTTTGATGTCTTAAGCACGTTAGCCAATATTCAAATATGTACATACATGGGCGTATACGTCAACCCTTCAATGATATTGCAAATATTACAAGATCAAAACTGTCACACTGGACTGAACATGTCACATTATGCTGTCCAATTTGTTTTCTTTTGTAGTGCAAATGATCGGACGTATTTGTAAAGATGATATGCCAGGATTAAAGAGGATGATTTTAGCACGTTTCATGTTGCCTTAAAATTACTGGCAATGAATATTATAATAAATAGTTATTTTCTATATTATAAGTTGTACCAAGCTTATTGAATGCTTAGTATGAATGAATTGCAAAGGAACAATCCAAGTGATTAAGCGAATGTGGCGGAAAATATTTGTGTGGACTCCTACGCAAGCTACAACCGATCTAAATTCAAATTATTTTTCTGATACAAATACCGAGAAAGATCACAATTTATTGATATATACATTTACTGTTTCTGTCATACATTCAACCAACGTCACACAATGTGATCCTCAAATAATGTATGTCATGGGCTGGCTGCTGTTCATTTTTGTTAGTTTCTAAAAAAACGATTCCCGCACATTCTCCTCCTCCCGGGTTGCTAATTTAGCTGAAAACAGATAGGGTTTCTCGTATTTTGGCATGCGTTGCCTTCATATGTCATGACCTAAATCAGATGAAATGTGGTTAGTGATAGTGATAGGGGTGTTGTTGATGGACATACACAGAAATTAGAAGCATACATACATATATACAAACTTCTGTCTTGTCCATCCAAAGTCCTCACCGACTACAAGTCTACATAATGACGACCGAAATTCAGAGATTCGAAAGCAGATTGCAAACATTCAGTTCACATCAGAGTGCTTTCTCTTACTCTCGAGAAATGCATGCAAACCCATTTAAAGAGAAGTTGTTTTACGCACATCGTTTTCCGCTTTCTACCAGAATTTATCCGACACTAGTTGTAGATAGTCCATGTGCGATAAAAATGTTGCTATTTTAACACCAAAACCACAGTCTGGTTTCATGCCAGTTATTTATCGCACAATATTCAAAGGTCACATAAACCATTCGTCGGAGAAAGTAGAAATTACTGATTTATATGCATGCATAACCTTTGGATTAATTGTGCATTTCTTCCAGCCATCAATAATAGGAACTAGGTTTTGTAAGAAAACATAAAGAGGCAGCATTTTAGCAAACACTTTTGTTTAAAAGCTAGAAAAACGAAAAAGTTTCAAAACGTCTTTACCGTTAAACGGTGACATTTGACCTCAAAATGACCTCAGATCTATGCGTTATGTTCATAGACGAGTCGAATGATATGCCACTTGACATATGTTCCCATTGAAAAAAATTCACCTTTTAACGGTTTCTAACGGTTGCCGTTGAGCTAGAGGGTTGAAAATCAATGGGGCCCGTCCCTATGGGCTTAGGAACCCATTGCAAAAAACAGAATTCAAAAATTCGGACGGACGGACGGACACGGAACGAAGTTATAAGTTAGCACTAAAGTGCTACCTAATAATAAGCAGCGATATCGGAAATACACACTGTATCTAATTATACCTACAATATAAATAGACATAGGATAATGAATACGCATTAAGCCACAAAATTTAAACTTCATGTGGGTTATATGTAGATCTATAAAATCTCAGTTAACCTAGTTGAATTAATAAAGACAGTATAACGGTCAACTAACCAAGTCTGATTGTAGATATCACTGTCCGACTTTTGAAGCTATATTTGTCCAGAAGATATTTATATTGTATATAGTAGTTAATTTTGCATTGTTCGTGTTCGTACTGACGGGTATAACCTCAGCAGACATCGTGCCTCATGAGCGTTAATAGAAATAGACCTATTGTGAAATATAAATGAAATTTTGTAACACTATTGCCTAATAATTGTATATTGTGGTTCAATTGATAAAACTTTCATTCTCCACGCCTGTTGGAACCCAGTTAAACTGACAGTTTCGTCGTTCCTGTACTGCGCCCACACATACTCATACAATAACCAGAATTTAACATTATATGCTTTTATGGCAGAAACTGATCACGGTTATCTGTTGGTCTCTCATCATAGAAGCCACCGTCATCTTTCACATCTATAGGCTCTAGCTTTCACAGATATTGGTTTAGATGACAAAAAACGATGTATTTATAACTGTACATACATTATGACTGCAGAAAATGACAATGTATCGCTAAAAGGAACTGCTTAGTATTCATCATAGAAGTAAACAGTAAATACAATTTTGAATATTGTATATTCATATACACCTGCGTACTGTGTCGTCCTACTGGTCTCCTCATACTCCCACTCTTACGGAATTGTATTAAATAACTTATTTTTACACGACTTTTCAATATTTTAGCAAGGCCTCAGTTATGAGACCTGTATTTTAGTATATTTAAACCATGCCCGACATGAACCTAAACCTATTTGAAATGTATGGTTTCTTCCTTGATTCAATCAAGCCATTCGTTTTACATTTTGCTAAGAGAAAATTTGAGATGCTGCTGTTGTGCTTTGCCTTGTACATACATTCAATATCAACATTGCTTCTATATCAGAACAATATGTATGCACGAATTCACTTCATCTCAACTTGTCTTTGGTTCTTTTGTATATATGAAACCGAGATCGAGATAGAGAATTTCACTTGTGAATTGTGAGTCTTGGTTAAGCATAGCACACGCTTGCGCTTGCTTATATTGCTTTCAACTTTGTTCCTCACTGAAGAGCAGTAGTGAGCTAGGCAAGGGAAAAGCGGAGGCTCAAGTTTTCAGAAACCAGTATCAGCATTTTTAAGCGGAGTCAAGAAGAAAAGTTGGCGAAAATATGGTAAAATTGTCTATGTCAGTAAGCCCAGTTGTTGGTTGAACACTAGTGGTGATGATAGTGTGTGTTTGTACGAGGAAGAAAAGCCACGGCCACCACCGCTGCTACCGCCACTGTTCTCCATTCTACTCCACAGTCCACACACACGGAGAAACATCACAATATTCTATGAGCTGCTGGTGGAGAAAAAGTACTGAGAAAAAGAGAAGGTATAAGTAAACGCAGAAACTAGTCAGTTGAGAAAGGGAGAGATGAACCAATGTTGTTAGTCTCTTCTTTCTGTCAGCCAAAAACACACACACAAACGAGGAACCACTCACCACCTTCACAAACGCTCTCTAGATACTAGTTCTCCGATGGACAGAATAATAAGGATATCAAAGGGAGAAACGTGTGTAATCATTATGCCCATCTCCTGTGTAAACGCTCACTTGTTACCTCCTTATTCGCTCCCATATCATCGATGAGATTTTTTAAAAGGATTTTGAAGTAGAACTCATAGACTTTGTATATTTCAACTTCTACTCTCCAATTCTTTCTTCAGTGTCAAACGGAAGAGGAGAGAAAATAGTTTTGTAGGTGGTGTGGTGTCTCCTTCAAGTTTTCTCGTGTTTCCCCATCCAAAGCAGCACTCGTGGTAAAGTGTTCCATAAAGTGCAGCATTAAACTGGTCGATGATGACGTTAAATACGTGGCCAGGGAATATTTTGCTGTACGGATAAAAAAACAAGTCAAAGTGATGTGCACATTATGTTCTTTAATAAAGTTTTAGCCTAATATTTAGTGACTAAACGACTTAAGTACGGTGAACAAGTCTGGAGTGCGCTGAGCGGATGAACATTTTGTGTTTAAAAAATCTACGTTCTTACATTGTGCATAAGTAACAGAAAAAAATGAAGTCGTGGAAAGGCTCAGACTTGTCTTTTTTAAATCGACTTTTCTACAATTTTTTGAAATCAGTTTTTCCAAGTACGCAACTTGTTTTGCCATTATTATAACCGTATTACTCCTATTACAAATACTGCCTCTGTAACTATTCCAGAAGTTGAGAAAACACATACACGTCCTTGCATAAATTTTATCTTTTCAGACCAGCCACTCTGTTGTTGGCGAAAAAGAGGGTTATAATATGCTCACATTTGCACAGCTTGGCTTTCTCAAGAGTAAAAAGTGCACAAACAGTTTGAAAACTCCATTTTTCTACTCGTGTGATGAGTTTCTTCCTCTCAAATGGAAAATGTACATTTAAAAAAATAAAATGTAATCTCGGCGTAATTTAAGTACTTGTGGGTGAAACTGTGACTTGATATAGGAGAGTGTTCCGTATAAAGACAGGCAGTGTGACAGCCCTACTGAAGTAGTATCTCCCTATAATATATTATTGGGGCAAAAATAATCGCACATACAAGTGTTTTAGCCATGAGGGCAACCACGAGTACAGTAACTTATTCTTGATAACATTCTCAGCCATTCAAACGCAGCCATAGTAAGACGCGCGGTACAATAAGAGAAGGACGTATTTTGTCTGAGATCGCTTCTTTTTCCACGAAAAAGTTTGTTAATATCATCTCGTCTCTCGTGAAACTGAATGAAATTGGTAAGTTCCATCTCCTCCTCCATTGACTTTTTCCAGCTCTTCAGTTACATTCCAATCATCGTCATCAACATCGTCGCCACACTTACTAAATGCTATCATTATATTTATAGTTTCCTTTCTCTCTTCTTTCTTCCAACGTCATCTTCCTTCTTATGAGATAGTGAAAGTAGACTCTGAGGCAGGCAGGCGAGCAGCAAAGTGAATCAACACTTGTGTAAAACCAATTAGCTCCGGACTGAGAACAGAAAAATCAGTTTAATATTCTTCGCTTCCTTTTTTCTATTCATTTTTCTCTTCTCCAAGTTTATACATAGGTAGGTATATTTTTCTTTTCTTTATAATTACATTTTATACACTTTGTACGTACAGAGAAAGCGTGTTAGTTTCTGCACCATATAAAGTACGTGAAACTAACAAGCAGCATATAAAACTGCAGTGTTCCCTACTTAAACATGCGGTTGTGGTTGGTTGAAACTGTTGAGAGTGTCAGAGAAAAATGTCTTTCGGCATTTTTATAACCACCTTAATATAATCTCTTACGGTCGAAGATAACAGTTTCTATTTTTATAGAAAAACCATAACCTTGTAATATTTTAGTTTTTTAATGGTGTTACTCTCCATGAAAGTTGCGTGTGTGTAGGCAGAAAACGACACGGGAGAACTTTGGAGGTATATCCAAAGACGAAGAGAAAAAAAAACAAATTTGAATCCTATTCTGTTTGAGGCAAAACTTGTCTATGTCTTCGTTCCAATAAAGAATGTAATATCTGTCAGAAGAATAGAAATAGAATATGCTTATCCTCTTCTCGTTCCTGCCCAGATTTCTTAATATAACGAGAACGTATGATCTGGATAGGTTTATTATTCATTCTCACATTTCTCAGGTATTATAGCAGAGGTAACTCTGGAATCATATACCTGACGAACTGTTTGGTTGAAAGATTATGATAGATGTATAGGTATGATGTACCTTGAGAAAAAAGTTTTGTCTTGTTCATTGTTGCCTGTATATGTATAGTTCCTTTTCCTCACTTCTACTATTAACGGGAGGTATTTAACGATCATCTTCTCCTCACAACTTCATCCGTCGTTACGTCACATTCACACATAATATTTTGCGCCTTGTGTCTATTTTTATCGTTTTCAGCTTTTGTCGCTCCTTTTCTCTTGTGCCACACTTTTAATACAGCACCGTCATCAATTCGATTGGAACATGCAAGGTGTCTATTCATATTCCCAAGTATATGCACACCAAGTGATCACCTTCGGTTTATTCGTCTGACAAACATACGTAATATGATGTTTGCGTGGGGTTCCATATCCGTCTAATCGTGATAAAGGAAGCTATAACGAGAACTGAACAAGTCGTAGTGATATGTGATCTTTTTGTTATATATCAAATAAAGACAAGCATATACACACGTACTAGTATATATACCTACGTACATGGAAGCAATCAACCATCATCATCTCTCTCACAAGCTATTTCCCCATTGTATTATATTACGCAATAACAAGGTCTTCTTTCCCAGGAACAGCAATGCAATTCTATGGGCTACTTTTTATGAGATAATTTTCTTCGAAAAAAAGGAAGTAGGGAAAGAAAGTAAAGAGAAAATAATAATACGTGAAACAAGCTTTTTAAGGAGAGAGAGATTTGAGGGGCATGTTGATTGTGATTGTGAGTTGTGTAGTAGGTAGTAGTAGTGATAGTGGTGGTGGCAGAGTATAACGGCAAAAACATATATGCACACAGGGTTGGGTGAAGAAACGACATGAGAGAGTCGTGTTGAGACAGAAGCACGTACTTGTGACCGTTTCATGATGGCTTTACTTTCTTTTTCTCTCTTGATCTCATCTCTCTCTCTCTCTCTCTCTTTCCTCAATTGAAAGAGAAAATGCTCTTGCAAGACATCTATATGTATATACTTGACTTTCACATAATGACTTTTCTTATTTTTACTTACGAGTAAGGGAAAGGAGGACAATTATTTTCCTTTCGCTTAGGAAGAACAAACTAGTAAGTTTAAAAATAAGTTTTCGAGAGGAAATAATAATGATATTACCTATGTTTGTTACTCGTGTTTATCGCGTGTGGTGGTGGGTGGTAAGTTGTACAAATAGCTCTACTATGCAAGTAGGAAGCAAAAAAAGTATTCGATTTTTGTAAACTGATCAACTTTACAAGGGAAGAAGTGTGCAAAAGTATCTAAGTTGCTAAAAACTATATATAAATCGGCAGATCAGTTATGAAACGGCTTATTTAATGTATATAGGAACACGATAAGAAAATATAATAGCTTATGACTGCTCTTCATGGTCATAATCATAATCAAAACAATATGGCACCATTTGACGTTTTATAATCATGGAATAGAGTGATTTGATATCTTCTCAGGAAATTCTGTCTAAATTTCTAAATATAACATTTTCGATAAGGGAGACTATATATATGCAATATGATGTGTATAAGTAAAACATTCTATATTTTGTGACGCTTATTGGTAGACGCTTACACAATGTAAAGATGACTTCAAAAGTAAGTCATAATAATATTAATAATAATAAAAAGATTACGACGATGGCGCAATACAGCATCACCATCAGATGCTACAAAGCACATATTCTGATAAATCGCAAAGGAAAGGGTGGCGGGCCTTTAGAACACTACTACATGCTATAAAAATGTTTTATGTAAAAGGCGATGCACTTACGTACAAAGCCTGAATTTCACGCAGGGAAAACGCCCTACACTAAAGAACAAAGGCGATAGCGACTTTTCATTTTGGCTCGTGCTCGCGTCGTCCTTTTATTAAAGTGAATTATAATGTATATTTGGTTGTCGAGTCGAGACGGACTTGACATAAATAGACACTGGCAAGCTTACATTGCCCCACATGCACATCTTGTCTGAATAAATGTTATAATACTAGACGTAGAAGGCCCGTTGAAATCAACGGGCTCTAGCAGCTTATGTCCTGGTGGAAAACTTGGAAACCACATTTTAAAATGTTAATATTCTATAAATAACGACTTTCCCCCATGGGGTACGACTTTCCCCTCTGAGGCACGACTTTCCCCCCTGTGGCACGACTTTCCCCCCTGTGGCACGACTTTCCCCCCTGTGGCACGACTTTCCCCCCTGTGGCACGACTTTCCCCCCTGGAGCTCGACTTTCTCCCCGGAAGCTCGACTTTTCCCCCTGGGGCTCGACTTTCCCCCTTGGGGCACGAATTTCTCCCCTGGGGCACGACTTTCCCCCCTGTGGCACAACTTTCCCCCCTGGAGCTCGACTTTCCCCCCTGGAGCTCGACTTTCTCCCCTGGGGTACGACTTTCCCCCTTCGGGCACGAATTTCCCCCCTGGGGCTCGACTTTCCCCCTTCGGGCACGAATTTCCCCCCTGGGGCACGACTTTCCCCCTTCGGGCACGAATTTCCCCCCTGGGGTACGACTTTCCCCCCTGTGGCACGGTGGTATTCATGTATGTATACATAGAGAAACGAAATAGTATGTTTGGTAGTAGTCATAAAGCGAAAAATTGTTTGCGGGAATTATGATTCATGATAATTGACTTTTGTTCTTAGTTTTATTATTTTTTCTATTTTAATTGGCGAAAAAACGGTGAAGGGTTAGCTTTCAAAAGGTTAAAATGCGATTCGAATGTTCTATGAGACTTGGGCATTAGTAGAAACGAATAATTATTTGAAACGAATCGGTAGTTTCCTCAAAAAAGGGAGCAGTAGCGATGCAGTGTTGTTCAATTTTTTCATATTCTGCTCATTTTCAACGGACGATAAAACTGTTAAAGATTGGTTTTCAAACGTTCAAAATGCGATTTGCATGGACTACGAATCTTGGTCTTTCATAAAAAGAAAAAACATTTTCAAAGGAATTGGTCGTTTTCTTTAAAAAGGGAGCAGTAGGTGTCGACTTTTTGGATTACGAAACGCTTGGGATTTTGTATATATAGATGAGCTGAATTGTAATAAATGGATTCATCGTTCATTTTGTTCGGGGAGAAAGAGAAACGCTTCTCTAATTTTCCTCCAACAAAGGTGTAGGTAGGTATTCATGTTAACTTTTGCACAAATCACATCAGTCTTTTGTGTGGTGGAATGCCGTACTGCATTCGCTACCAGAGGGGCTATCTCATTACCATCCTATTGTTCTTTGTCAGATTTTAATCAAGCAACACCAACAAAAGATGATACACCTATGAATACATTGCTCACAATGCTTCAGCCAATTCAATGAGCATTTAAGGAAATTTAACAATTTTGAATAATTTTCCAATGCACGATACATCGTCATATTGTGCTATTTAGAACTTTATACTTGCGGGATTTTTATGCATCCAAAGATTGTAAATCTGAGTCACAAGTGTCTACCTACCTATGTATAAACAATGTAATGCTGTGGCTGTCAGTAAACTGATGAGCACAAATTCCATGCAATACTGGCTGAAATTCAAACAGACTAGCTAATTTATTCTGCAGTCAATGATCCATGGTATAAGAAGATAATCATACTTGATGTAAACCCAAAATGCAAACGTTGAGCTAAGAGTAACTTCTTATGTAGCTACACGCTTAACAGCGAGATTTATACTGTGGTGGTTAGCCAAATCTGTTAGTATAAAATGAGTAGTTGATTTGAAATTCGGTAAGGGTCGAAATTACGCCACTACAACTGTAACAAAGCCATTTTGCCTTTTAGCTATCAAGCTCATGTTTGATGTAGGCATGTCAAGCACGCACACGAGCTGACAAATTCCAACAACTCGTATCAAGGAGACAGTGCTGACGGGGAAAATTAGTTTGTTTAAGAGACACAATGAAAGTCACTCACTACTTTCATAAATGTGTCTTCAAGCACGCAAGCGTGTATCGGAATGTATGCAAAAGAACCATGTAGTGGACATAGAGAAGAGTGGTGAATCCTTTGACATTGTAATTTTACTGTTTTTGGCACAATTTTTCATTTTAATGAGTGACTCGCTGAAATTTCCAAGAAATCCTTGCAGAGAGTTTGAGACCAAAGTTTTACAAGGCTACATACACAATACACTATGTATGGAGATCGATATGACTTTAAATATATATTTATACCATAACTAAAAATTACAAGTTGCTTATAACTGCTTCCTGATAATATCGTATTAATGAGGGATATTTGAAAGATTGTATACGCTGCAGTTTTCCTTTGTACAAATGAAATCTAACAAAAAACTAGAATCCTTAGTATTTTCTGATTTATGTACTTTAAATGCCATCAAAGCAGTATTGTGCACTAATGATGATGATACATTAATTACCAAAAACATGTTGCTTTTTGGTGTTGTTTGCTTTGTGTCGCATAATGAGTTTAGTTTGTGGGTGAGCCGTAATTTCATTTAACATATTATTGTGTCAATGATACACATTTATTACCTCAAAGATAAAAATGACGCCATGAAAATGAACAAAAGGATATAACACAAAGCCACGAAGGTCGAACATAAAGCATGAATCATGTGCTAATGAGAATAATGAAAGTGGAACAGTGAAAAAGAAACAAAGCAAAAATGGTTATTATTTCCTCGTTCCCCATATTCTGTTCAAAGAAAGTGCATACCAAATCCTGACCAACTCAGAAGAGAATTATATATGAATTACAGTAGAACGTTTTGACTGTTCCGCTTTAATCCACCGACTGACACTTGAAATGATAAATTAAGCATTCATTTATTATTCGCTGTCTATTGATATACTGCTATAATTCCATTTATTAATTTGAGCAAAGCAAGCATTGCGCATCATAACAATTTTAATTTGAATGTTACATGTATAACGGCTAGACAGATTATTATGCTAGACTATTTGATAGCTCCAAAACAACATAGGAATACCCCATGTATATGTATACTTCTGTTACCATTTTACCATTAT
Source organism: Sinella curviseta (assembly GCA_004115045.4). Taxonomy (NCBI): domain Eukaryota; kingdom Metazoa; phylum Arthropoda; class Collembola; order Entomobryomorpha; family Entomobryidae; genus Sinella; species Sinella curviseta. The sequence goes on along the minus strand of CM023201.3, from coordinate 45,610,584 downwards.
TTTAATGTACCTGTTTACACACTTCTAAATGATCCTTTTAAATTCATTCAGCATTCCTTTAGCTCATCGTGACGTTGATTATTTTGCCTATTTGCTTGAAAAACGAGATTTTTAAACTAAACCTAAGGGCATTTTCGTTTTGGTTGGGGCAACCGGATTCTTAGAAGTGATCCACTACGTCAGTTATACTTGTAATTGGATATACATTATCGCAATAAATAAATGTATAAATGCGCAGTTTAAACTTTGTCTGTTGTTTTATCTATATCCTTATGTATATTTTATCTTTACGTTACTCAACTAAAATAGGCAGCTTTGCTTTCACTTTTTGTATAATTCATTATTCACTCCATTACTTGCACATGTAGGTTTGTAGTAATGATTAATCATATACGTAGCATGATCAACATGAAGCATACTGATGTAATTAATATATGACTTCATTTGATTAATGATGTGACATGCAGGAAGTGGAAGTGGGGTGCTTCCTTGGAACTCGGAACATATACTCCACGTTTCACATGCACACTCGAGGATGTGCTTGCTCACTGTTCACTCAAACGTAACGATCTCAAAGCCTAGCCGCAGGATCTTTTAAGTTTACGACCAAATAATTCCATACACAAAATTCAAACATAAGTAGATAGACAGTTAATACTTGAGTTCATAACAAGTCATACAAATATCCAACATATTACATCACCCCTTATTGCCATATTGGCAACCGTCATTGCTTTAATGCCTGCAATGAGTAATGAGTTTGCAATTTGTTAATGTAGCCGGAGGATGTAAAGAAGATTTTCGCATGTTCAGTTTGGTTGATTAAACCTTGTGCTGAGTGATAGGGTGTTCTATAAATTCTAGCCAGAAAACAAAGAAAACATTAATATAAATACACAATATAAAGGTAAATTCATATATGAAGTACGTATGCATATCGAAATAAAAGAGTAATGTGAGGAAACTAGAAAAGCAAAGTTGATCATTAATTAGGTTTTCAGTCAACTTTTACTAATAAGGCAAATGAATGCGTATATTTGTTTTGTTTGAGGTATTTATTTCTGTACAATTTCACTTTCCTTAATCAATTTAGGACACAAGGAGTATGCAAACTCTTCAATTTTCCTGTGTACTTTTCAGTCTTGCACACACTTCCTGCTTCCAGCCAAATGTTTTTTTTTTCAAAAGTGTATTTTGTCCACTATACTTATTTACATTCAGGTATGTTCTTGTTGTTCTTGTGTACGTATCGAAGGGATTTTTATGTTTCCTTTCTCTCGGCTGTTGAAATAAAGAAAATCAGCACATGTTTGCCACCGACACAGTTTCTCAATACTTTTCAAAAGAAGGTTGAAGTAGTCTACTGTGCATACAAGATGACTACTACGCAGGAAATAAATAAAAAACTTTTTTCTCAAGATAACTACATGTATGCATATAATATGCATAGGTACATATATATTTATAGGTAGTAATAATTCATTAGAGAAAGTTGGTTTCGTTCGCTCCAATTTTCCTCAATGGTTATTATTATTATAGCTCACGGTAGGTTACAGAATAATGAAAATATGGGGTTTTTCCTAGACATGCACAGTGTGCACCTGGACTTTATGCATAAAGGATTGACGGTCTTTCTCGTATCACAACAAAAGCGCCTGTATTCTTATTAGGCAAGTTTAAGCAACTAATTGAGTTCCAGTTTTATAATTAATGCCTTTTATAGATAGTATAGAATAGAGAAAACTTTCCAATCACCTCTGTGAATTCTGAAGTTGCTGTGAAAGAAAAACAACCCCACACTACAATATTGTGAATGCGTCTTTTCAACAATCAGTACAATAGAAAGTGTAGCATCCATGTAAGACCGTATTGAGTACAGTCTGAATTTTGAAACTAGATAGTAATTAAGTTTTGAAAAAGAATACATATATTGAACGGTTAAACGGGCAAGTGAAGACATTGGGGCACAATGACACGCGTCCGTCACAAAAGTTTGCAACATTTAGCACGTACGACTATGTCTACGTTCACATGTACGTACAATTTGTATTCTGGTAGTGCACTCAAAAGAATGTGAAAGGAAGCGTTCAACAGATGGTTTTAAATTCTCAATTTTCTTTCAGTCAAACGACTATGTATAATGTATACATACAAAAAGTATCAGGTTTGGTATATGCTAGTGAACAAATGAAAGCCGAGTTTAGCCTTTGCTTGTTCGCAGCTTGTCGAATATAGCCCCAAACTATAGTGGAATCGCATTGCTTTCACTTCGTGATGCTGAAATTACAAGTTTCATTTATGCTGTTCGTCGGTCACTCGTAGCAAAGAAACTGCCTTAGGATGTTGGGATTGACAAGGAATCATTTCATTGGAATTTCAGGGATATCACAATCTTTTATTAAGTGGCGGAGCCACTTTATAAGATCGAGATGTCCGTCCGTCTGTCTGTCTGTCCGTCTGTCTGTGCGCGCTCTAACTCAAAAACGGTTTGACTTTTTTGAAATCTGTTTTCGGCAACCAATAGGTGGTCACCTCAGAAGGGTCCAGCGTGATTTTGAAATACGTAGGTCAACTGTAACCGTTAGAAACCGTTACGAGGTCAATTTTTTAAAGGCTAACATATGGCAAGTAGCATATCATTCGACTCGTCTATGACCATAACACATAGATATGAGGTCATTTCGGGGTTGACGGTTACTGTTTAACGGTTACAGCGATTTCAAAGAATTTGGCACTTCATGCTCTCCTGCTTAAGTGGTTTGGAATTTTCTACTTCTGTTTTCGACAAACGACTTCTTATCACATTTGCTTTATGGGACAAGCTTGACAACAATAACGGCCGACGGCAACCGTTTGAAACCGTTACGATTTCGAAATTTTCAAATGTGACATACGGCATGTGGCATATCATTCGACTCGTCTATGACCATAACACACAGTTATGAGGTCATTTCGGGGTTGACGGTTACGGTTTAACGGTTACAGCGATTTCAAATAATTTACACTCTCCTGCTTAAGTGGTTTGGAATTTTCCACTTCTGCCGCAATGGATAACTGGTCACCTGAGAAGGGTCCAGCGCGATTTTGAAATACGTAGCTCAACGGTAACCGTTAGAAACCGTTATGAGGTCAATTTTTTAAAATGATAACATATGGCAAGTGACATCATTCGACTCGTCTATAATCATAACACAAAGATATGAGGTCATTTCGGCGTTGACGGTTACTGTTTAACGGTTACAGCGATTTCAAATAATTTTACACTTTATCCTCTCCTGTTCATATGGTTTGGAATTTTCCATTTCTTTTTTTGGCAAACGGCTTCTCATCACAACCGCTTTATGGGAGAAGCTTTATAGCCATAACGGCCAACGGCTACCGTTAGAAACCGTTACGATTTCGAAATTTTCAAACGTCACATATGGCAAGTGACATATCATTCGAATCGTCTATGAACATAACACGTAGATCTAAGGTCATTTTGAAGCTGACGGTTTAACGGTTATGGTTTAACGGTTACGGCGATTTCAAATGATTAAACAATTTATGCTCTCCTTTCGATGATGGGGAATTCGATGAGCACGGTCGCGTGACCCCTTGACATTGTTTGGCCCGTGTCAAAGGTCAAATTTATATAGAGTGTGCCAACGAGCTGAAACTTGCGTAATTTAAATAAAAATTAGGTAATTTAAATAAAAATTACGTAACTTAAATAAAAATTACGTAATTTAAATAAAAATTACGTAATTTAAATAAAAATTACGTAATTTAAATAAAAATTAGGTAATTTAAATAAAAATTACGTAATTTAAAAAAAAATTACGCAATTTAAATAAAAATTACGTAATTTAAATATAAATTAGGTAATTTAAATAAAAATTACGTAATTTAAAAGAAATCCCGCTTTCGGTAGTTGCTTCTCAGGGTTTACACCCTTCTCGTTATCATTGGTAGTAGTCAGTTGATTATTTTTGCTATCAGTGGCGCAGCTCCGCCACTTTGCTACATGTTAGCTTGCTGGGTTTATTTCTCATAGATTTTGCAACAAGGATTCTTTAGACACTGACCGTTACTAGTACAGAAATTTCAATAAACTGGCCGTAGACTATAGAGTTTAAAAAATGCTTGCACAGTTTATTTTTTCAACCCATTCATTCATTCTGTTGTGTATAGGCATACAAATATTATAGTGCACAATTTATAGTATATGTGCAACTCAAATTTTGACATGACACGAGTTACTGACAAAGAGATCAAATGCTTAGTATATGTTAGCTGCAGCTGGTACAAATACATTTTGTTTGGTACATATGAATGTCTTATAGGTAAATACTGTGGGTTAAAAGCCTAAGCAGAAAAGAATGCTTCATGTTTTTTTCCAATGTAGTTTTGCGGAGCGCCAAATTGTGTCTTTCACAAAAGCTAAAAAGTCAAAGTAGAAAGCCTTCAAGAGCTATAATGCATTCTCCGTTCTTGCCAGATCCGACATGAAGTTCCTCTCCGCACACTTCTAGTATCGAGTCACTGAAGAAACATAAAACGTCTGTCTTCATGTGATGCCAACATGTTGTGTTTTTTGTGTTTGGTTTATATATCGTTTTGAACTCGACAAGCACCAAAACCGTCGTATATACCTATGTCATTGTGGCAAACGTTGGAAAAAGGATACATATCTGTCTGACAAAGAAAGAAATTTCGGACGTTTTTTGTGTGTATTAAATTTTTTGTTATGCTTTCATCATCTTTCATTCCACTAGACTGTTCAAAGGAAAACAAGGTGAAAGTACTATTCCATATGCATGAAACGCGTGGGAACTCCACTTCACTCCCGGAGTCAGCTAAATTTCTCACGGAAATGCCAACACACAGACACAGAGACGTGAATTCATACATTTATTTGCACGGATAAAAAGAAAACCTCTGATCATATTATGGTTTTTTCGTCATATGCCTCTCCAATATAGCAAGGAAGGTTCAATATGTAACATTCCTATGCCTATATGGGTAACATACAAATATGTACATATGGTAAAGTGATGACGGTATTCATGAAGAAGAACAGGAAGAAAATTTCGGTTTAAAGAATCCTGGCAAGAGTATTCTCCGTTTTTATTGTCAATCTAGTGTGCACACAAACTAGTCCGATTCTTCAATCAGTCAAAGAGGACACCGAAATACAAACTTCAACAATAGCCAAATAGCAGAAAATAGGTATTGACTTACGCGACGGGAGAATAGTGAATGATGATGAGAAATGAGAAGATTCTACTTTTGTAAAGTTCGCGTTCCTTGCCCCAAGTTTTTTCTCCTACATTCTCTGACTGCACATGGTGAAAGTCATTGGAAATTGAAAAGAATGAAATGGTGAATAGGTACATCTAAAACACACACAACTATTATATATTTTATGTGCTGCTATTATTGCAGAACTGGTTGAGAGACTCCTACATGCATTGCTTTAAAGCTGACTTCACTCCTCAGAAACCACCTGCGAATGGTTAGGTTGATACATTCTATAGGCGGAATATACACCTATACGAATAAGAAATGGAAGCATTTTAAGAACAGCATAATTTTGTGGTTGTGTTTGATGCATTTTATATTATAGTCTGGAGAATACTTATGCAACACTAGCTTTTATTATACCTAGACCCACTCTCTTTTTGACGGAACACTTTTGCTCTGCTGCACCCTTTTTAAAACTAGATTTTATTCTTTCTTGCACACTCTCCTTCACCACCAGTGAAGAGAGAAAGAGAAAAGGTTACTACAAACGAACGAATGTGCTAGTAGTTTCTATCTTTCTTTCGACGTGCATATTATGTGCGTCTCAGCATTTTATATGACTCACTCCTCAGTTGGGTTGGGAGAACGAATGTTTGCCAGGTAAAAAACCGCAACGGACGGATAACTCTATGAATCAAGAAACTATTCAAATGGTCCATTCCTATCTAACCAAGCCAAGCAAACAGGTATATGTATCTTCAGTCTTTAGGTAGATGCATGTATACCTAATAATAAGGTATTTTTATTGTAGTACTAACAAGGTTTCTTTATAACCTTATTATACACACCCGGCTTCAGCTGTTTCTGTCGTCGTGGCCTAGTGCCAGTTGTCGATTACAAAATCCACTTGAGTTTTACCTTCTCCGACTTTCTCTCTATCTCTTGCCTCTTTGACCATATTACTTCTTTCCAATGTTGACTATACCTTTTATTCTCGCTCCTTTGTTTCAAGACACGGAAAGAACATTTTTTTTGTCTTTTACCGTAAATGTTCGCACGGAAAACCGCAAACATCATCAAATCATTTTATATACTTTTTTGTATTCCTTACCATCCTGGAGTTTTTTCCCATTACATTTATGCTGAATATAAGGATAAGTTCATTATACATAAAACAATGTTGTGTATAGTGTCAATTGCAACCGACAATAAGTTTTACGTTCTGCGTAAAAGAACCGCAGGTAATAGGAAAGCACAAATTAAAGTATCTTGCCTGGCCTCGGTTCACAAACATCACGCAACAGAAAAGAACAACAAAGCGAGATTGCCAGCATGCTACTACTACGGAAGACATGTAGTGAGTTAAATGGCAAATTTTGGTTGCTTACTGCCGCAAATCAGTCGGTGAAAGAGAAAGTCCCGCACAAAGATGTAATATACTTTTCCTGCAACGAAAAGTCGGGCGAATAAACAGACACGACTCCGGGTTTGCCCCATAGAAGATAAAGCCATTATAAGTTAGTATAAGTTGTTATTGTATGAGAATACCTGTCAGTAATATGGCAGATCTCCCCAAAAGTGTTTTTCAGCACGGTATGTTTGTTATGGTTGAAGACGTTATAAACAATGCACGCACACGTCAAAACTACAATGACTTTGAAAGACAAAAAGGCAAAGCTCAAAGGACCTTGTTCGGAAACTTGCTCCACTGCTCATACAATGGCGATGAGGATAGAAAATGAGAGAAACAGAGAATAATATTCTTAACAAGTTTACTTTCCCTCTGTACCTGCTCACAATAGAGTTCCCTGAAAAGTAAGTAGAAGTAAAGCACATAAGACTTATTTTCCCTGCCTCCGTAGATGAAGCGAGCATATAAATAAATTCTTAGGCATGCCTGTGCCTCAAGCCTCTTTCATTCATTCATTTCATAGGAGAGGTGGTTCTATAATATCTCTCCTTCATAGAATGTGTCATACATTACATGACTAATAATACGCACACTACTACTATTGCTACCTCACACAAAAAAGAGTCCATCTGGTTGTATTTTCCCTACAAGCTAACCTTACACTTTTGTGTTCCCGTCAAAACCGGTATTTTCGCATACATTGAAAGCACAAAGTTCAGTGACAATTGAGCCTCTACAACACATTCAGTCTGTATAAGTAGTATAAATGTAGCATGCTGGAGTAGTATACGAGCAGAGCAAGACGACGAAAGCTATCCAAGTCTAAAAGCTAGGTCACTGAACACCACACACCAACCGACGTTTCTACGAAACTGCGCTCCACACTACTACTCCCCAGAGCCACATCATTTCCTGAGCAAATAACACACACCACCAGAAAGGATAATAGGAAAAGCAACAGAGCATTGGAAATGTGGAAGTTGGGGAGTTGAGACTGGTAACAATAACATCTCTATAATATGTCCCATTGTATTATGCCTAAACTTTCAAATAAACGTCGATAAATACTTTTCAGTGTGTTCTAATTTTCATATTTTCTACGCATATTGTAGTGTCGACTAGTAAAGAAGATGAGTAAAAATACACACGTGTGTGACGTTTGCACATTATGACTTTGTTTTTAGCCCAAGTTGCTTTTCATTTTCTACTCGCAATGGGGAAACAAGCATTTTCGCAAAAGCTTTCGCTTGACGCAATCCCATGAACATTATTAATTTTACAGCGTGTACCTACTTTCGTTTTATAAAAGCAATAGATTCCCACTCAAGTGGAATTGCAGCGCATCACATCACAGATTTGTATAGAAGTTACAAGAAATAAAATTTGACACGGGGTGCGCAAATATGTACGCAGAGTAGATGTTTATATATTTACAAAACAAAATGGTAATAACAAAAGCTATGGGATCCCAGAAACGTTGTCGCGCCATTTTCCATTCCCCTCGGTTTGACTTGAATTGAGTGTCGCGCTAACCCAGTGAAAGTAATTTTCTCCGCTTTGTGAAAATTGCGAAACAAGGGATAAACATTACACAGTGCATTTTATAGGCTATGTACATAAAAACATGCCTACTTACTTATTTGGGCAAAATTGCATGATACTATTTTCAGCTTGGGTGTATAAGCACCGTGTATTATATTATACTCATTTCAGACTTGAGACATGTTATGTGACAACATAAGCGAAGACAATAAGAATTCGTTCTCGTTGTCACTTCATTTCGGAGTGTATTTATTAAGGTAAACTAGAACCGGCGAAGCCGGCTCGCGTCGGCCGTCACACGGGCGGGAGCGAGATTAGAAATAAGTAACGGTCTACATGAGTGAGTAACGTACATTCACGAACATTTACGATCAAAATACTTACATTGCAAATCAACTATTTCAAACCTTGCATTAGTCAAGGACGATAGAGTAAAAGAGCGGACTCATTTCGCGAAGGAAAAGGGGAACGCGCTCAGATTAGGATGGCCAAGGAATGACCCTTCGCCAAAAAACGATGGGTGGATTTCCCCTCTCAACCCAACTTCCAAAAGGGTTTCCCGAGAATTCACGAAACGGCTGTAGATTGCCTTGGAATTTTGGTTGAGAGGCGACACACCCGTCCCTATGGTGTTGTATGAGGGATTTCTTTTACTCTACAATCCTTGGCATTAGTTAGTATGCGAACACACGTATCTATTAAGCGAGCGTGGAAGCCCATAACTTCCTGTTTCTTGTTGAACAACAACCAAGCTTCCATGCCAGTGTCTATAAAGCCTAAATGTCAATCAATTTCTGGTCACATTTCCCCCCGGCACGGTCATTTAAAAATTGTAATCTTTGACGCGCGATATCAGTAAGTGGTTGAGAAATTGACCGGTGGTTCTTTTACAGCTTAACTTTTTATTCTCTACCTGAATCCACAATAAATTTTTTATTAACATTAACATTCTTAACATTCTCCCACCCCGACCTGGTTTTCCGACCGTAGCTCCGCCGGATGAGGGGGGGGTCCGCACTTTTTATTGCAGATTCGGAATCTACGCATCAAGTTGCTCCTGTATACTTAATTTCAGCAAATTCTACCGTAAGATTTTTCGGCGTCTAAATTATAATTTGTATTTATAACTACATGACTATGAGTACCAACATTACAAAACCCACACTTCATGCACATGTACGCAACAACACAGATACCACACACTGCCTTACTTGAACAGTTTTTTTTGCTTTGGTTTGTCTGCTTATGAAGGTACGACCACTGTAAGGGAAAGCGACATGAATGAATGGAGTAATATGTTGAACTGATACAACAAGCACACCATGTGGAAATGATATTACTTTGAGAAAAGAATGGGAAATATAGAGACAGAAGACAAAAATGTAGGCACACAGCAGCAGTAGTACTAGAACAGATCAGCAAGTTTTTTAGTACCACTTTTTATAACCTCACACAGAAACTTAGCCCATCTTTTTCCAGTGCCACAGAGCCACCGCATAAAATCGTGAAGAAAATTTATTTAGTTTGAGTGGAGACATGCTGTAAAACATTTTACAGCAACATACACACGTATTATCACTCCATCCCATCTCCTCCAAAACAAGGGGCGAGGATTATAAGGTGTCATGAGGGAAACAAAATCTTTTGGATACAAAGATATTATTATGTTGCTGGAGCGTAAAAAAAGAATCGTTTTCTCATGAGAGCAGAAAAAATGAGAATCTTGACTTTATAGTCTATAGAAAAAGGCTATTCGACAGAAGAAAAGTCATAAAAACATGAAATCTTAATATCTTAATTTGTTCAAGAGGGTGATAATTTTTGGTCAAATTGTTTGTGACCCGGGTTGTAACGGAAAAGATTGCACTATGTTGGCTGGTACCTACTCCACTCCCACACTCCTAGAAAGCTCACGATGATGCATCAACTAATATGTGCTTTGTGAAAATGCTCCCGAGTGGAAATGGCAGAGTTAAAAACGACTTAGAAGGATGACAGCAATAAAGTGAAGAAAAAAAGTTTTGTCATTATGACAAATAGGATACTTATTAGATGTTTATGCAGTCAAATTTAGCAGTTTACTACATTGAGATTTTTTGAAGCGGTATAGAGAAGGAAACGTCTGGTTTTAGGTTGTTACAAACTGTTCCAAATTCGACTGTTTCCCATGTGAATGCTGTGTGGATGTGGACTCAATGTGTAAACAGCGGCATTCACAACCATCACCCGCCGTGCCTAATACATAAGAAATGAAAGAAAAACAATTTATTCGGAGTTTCCTCTTGCCACGGTTTTAGTCTGAGGAAAGCGTATACTGCAGAACAGAATCGCAAATGCAAATCTACTTATTATGAAATATCATTACTGCACGGCGCGTCGTGTGAGACCATTCGTTTTTGACACACTTTCTAGGAATGGGAATACTTTTATGCAAGAAGGAAGAAGGAAATTTCAAGAAAGGGCTAGCAGCTGACATTCTCAATTTTTTGCGTGTTTTTGCCAGAGTATGTCGTAATACTAATTAATTGCTTAATATTTCTTTGGTGAAAACTGTCGACGATGTTGATGTCAGGCGTAATTAAACTTGCTGATGGTGACCGTGAGTTATTTTCATCATTATCATACTTGCACATGGATCGAATATATGTGCATGTTCCTCTGCTGTTGTCATTTCAAAGATTGATGTATTAATTACAGCGACTGCGAAACATCATGGATAGTTTGATTGTTAGGCAGTGAGTAGGAAGATCAAAAGTTTTCAAATTGTCTGTTGGTGAAGCTCGTTCTTCCTCTGTCTGAGAAAAATACGACTAGAATAGAGAAAGTTGAGAGACAGGCCGATTACAACATCGTTTTTTTCTGGCGATTCAAATTCACTTTATGAAAACTACTGAATGATTACTGAAGTGAAACGAGAAAAAAAATCCCACCAAGGTCTTCTAATAATAAGAAAAGAAAGCTATAAAAGCCTATCCCCGTTCGTTGTTGAGAATGTTGAGATATTCTTCTTTCTCGTGCTCTCTCTTCCACCACCGCTAGTTTTCTACTCTCCATTGTGCACATGACTGGTTGATTAATGGTTAAAAACATGTACAAAGCAGGGCAGCAGTAGCTGCACACAGAACAAAACTGAAGAAAAATATCTTATATTTAGCAGACCAAACTTATATGATGAGATATTATGTACTATTGCAGAGCGAGAGGAAGAGAAAGCTTCCACGAGTCAGCCACCTCCCACACCACTACCTTTTACGTGTATAACATTTCATTTTCCTGACACATAATGCAGCTCACTTTTCAAAATTATTATTACACCTCCTGTTAACTGCCTTCTAGGATTTTGATATCTTTAAAAATAATAATAAGCACGAAGTAAAATGCATTTCAGAATTCCCTGCTTTTTCTCCTATTGCTCTTCATGACGAATTATCATGTGTATTGTGTGATATGCATGTGCAACAATTTTCCATTCTCCTTTTCCTTTCTCTGAACACTACAAGAGCTCGTTGAGAGCACACAAAAAGTACTTAATCATTCATGAAGCTCCAGAAAAGTGGAAATTTTCTTTTGTTGAAAATATTGCATTCATAAACAAGACACATTATGCTAAACCACGTACACACTATGGCATGGCAGGCGCAAGCACACCACAATACACAGTGGAATTTTTATAACCTTTTGTGAAGCACTTTTGAAACCAGAGTTGCTGTTTTGTTGGACCATTTTATGCTCAATTCACATTCACACAATGCGCGTTGATAAACATGTACTTCTTAATGGAGTGTAGTAGTAGTAGTGGCGATGATGAGAATTACGAGATTTTTCTCCTGAGGGGAAATGATGCAGGTTTCTTTCGTCTTATTTTCCCTTCTTTCTTTTCGTTGTCGAGAACCGTACACCTAATTTATGATCATTTGGAAAGTAATTTGAGAGTATAAAATAAGAAATGTCTTGTGTATTTTCAGATGTGCTATGGTTGATCATTTCTCTAATGAAGACACCACCAGCTGAAGTCGAGAAAGGAAAGAATTAAAGATTAGAGGCGACAGTAGGAGCTAGATAAATCTAGCAAGGATGTGGACCACTGTAGTGGTAAGTACATGAAATGAGAAGAAGAGAGAAAAAAGATGAAAAATGTTTTATGATGATGCAACTTGCGTAAAGTTCTCCGTAGTTTCTACAAAACCAGTTTTATTTTTTTCGTTACAAGTAGATCAGACAGTAATGGAATGGCTGGGGAGGGAGTGAACTTGGAGAAAGTATTTTCTTGAAGAAGATGACGATGATGTACTGAGCGCTTGCTACGGAGGATAATTTAGAAAACTGTGGTGCGGTGGTGCTACAATGTCATACAGTGAGAACTTCTTGTACTCATTCGTCTATTTTCTACGAATGACGGAGGCAGACGTCTGCACTGCCACATCCTTTTTAATTTACCCAACTTTCTTTCTAAGACAACCACCCTTTGACAGGTTGGCTTCGATGACAAATTATTAACTCGCGCAAATGTGTCACCTCGTCGCAGTTCCTCAGAGCATTGCATTTCCTACGGGGAGATTCTACTTGTTTTAACACCATTCCACGTTGGATAGTCCATCACAACATCTTTCACAGATTACTTTGTACATGCATACATGTACCATGCAACCTGAATCACTTCCATGATAAAACTTTCAGCATTTCTGGGGGAAATGAAGAAAATGAACACTGTACTTCACTGTGCTGCCCACCATGTTTTTTCTCATTTCACTGATGCAGAAAGCAGTAGGCAGAAGAGAATGTCAAAAAATTTAACACAAGTACTTTTATAAAAAAATCCAAACAAGAAGTTTACAACTTTGTGTCAGTTTTATGTGTACATTAGCAGCAACTCGCGTACTCAACAATTTCAGTGACTGAATTTTCATGACTAACCATTCGGTATACCTATACATCCACCATATATCCTGTAGTGCACAATCTGTAAACCGGGATATAGATAAATAAAAATGTTCCTACTACAACCCAACTTTCTACGATGACCTTTTTACGTAATGTCAGCATCATCCATGTGCAGTAAATAGCTCATCTGGAAAAGCACATTTATCCATAAAACTGACTCCTAACAAAAGTGTAAAACCATTTTCATCCTTTCCTTCTTCTTCAGTGTCATATTGTTCAGTAGTGAAATGGCAGGTGAAATGCTCACCGAGCACGGTGTGATTACTCACACACACGCAACTTTTCATGTACGTGGATGTAGTATTTTGTAGCGAGTTCCTATAAAGTATTTAACAGAAATACAGTTTATTACAGTGGAGAAAGCAAGGAAACTTTTCCCAGAAGAACATGACTAGAATCATCATGAAGGCTGATGTGACAAGCCGTTTACTCATATTCCAACTGCACCTGTTTGCTATGACGTTTGGAACAGGTTAAGTGAAACAATAATACATACATACATATAATAGATAGAGAGCAGGGAGTGAGTAGGTATTTTATTTTCAATTTTGTCCCAAGAGCGATAACGCGTTAGCCGTTTTATGAAAAAAACATGGTCAAGTCCGGTGGTCGGTCAGTAGTATCGATCTCCCTTGCCCTAGTAGTGCTGCTGTCACTCTGTCAGTGTGGGAATGGGACTGGTGATAATAATGGAGTTATTGACAAGAGTAGCGGAAATAAAAGCAACCAGTCCCTCGTTGTCAAAATTCCTAGCCCGACGGCAGCATCCACATCTGTAAATGTCATATCATCCAACAGTCCAACTGCCAACATTACTCTTAATGCTACTCCTACTAGAATAGTGTCTACCACTCCGATTTCTTCCGTTAGTGAAAGTATATCTAGTACTAAAGCAATTCCTGCTACGACAACTACCATTAGCAGTAGTACGACGGTAGGAGCAGGTGAAAGTAAACTTTCTCCAGGAAATAATAGTAGCAGCAGACCATTTCAGTTGAGAGTAACTCAACTGAAAAATGACAATGAAACACTTACGAGTGGTTTACAATCCACGCAGAAACCACCATCGTCATCATCATCATCATCATCATCAATAACGACATCTTCAACTACGGGAGTAACAGTTCCTACCAACAACAACACATCAACGGTATTCCCACCGACGTCTGCTCAGTTTACTGCTTCAACAAGCGTTCATCATTCGGATGATTTTGCAACTTCAATAAAATCCCAGCAACAACAACATTTGCAACAAAGGTCAAAACTGTGGGCCCCTAAAAGCAACGTAGCTGACTTTTTGAAGGGAATGGATGATGATGTGGGCACAACAAACTCCACAGAAAGTCATTACGCAAAGAGTGCTGGTAGTAGCAGTGCTAGTCACAGAAGTAATGCTAATCTTCCAAGCGAAAAAGTTGGACAACAAACCAGAAGTATTAGAAGCATTAGACTGATTGCTAATATTAATAGTAGTAGCAGTATAAGCAGCAGCCGTGGTGGTGGTACTAGTAGCATCATCAACGGTAACGAGAACAGTTCTAGTAAAAATTTTATTTCTTCTTCCTTCCGTCACTACCATAAGCTAGAAAGTCAACAGGCGAGAGGGGAGTATGCTTCTAGCAATGATGATGTTGTGGGGGAAAGCTCAAACAAAGATGATTCCACGGGAGATGATGATGAGGGTAATGTGGCTGTGTTCAATGTAAATAACAATAAGTTTCCCGTTATATCCTCAATAAGACATTACCGATCTAGGAAAAGTTTCTCGAGAACTCGCAAAAGTACAAATCCAATAGGTGCTACTGATGCTTATAGTAGAGGTATGGGTGGTAGTGGTGGTGGCAGAGCTACTCGATATAATGATATGATGACTACTGCAAGCATTCGAGACCATTTTAATTACGACTCCGCTACAGTTGCAAATCTCCCATCTGATAGATACGAAAAACCTGGAGTGCGGAGAAATCCGGTAAAACCCATCAAAAGTTTTTCGTCCCACTTGAGCTTTTCACGGCAAACAATGAAAGAGGTCGACAATGAAGCTGATGATGAAGATAGAAGCGATGACAATGAAGGGGAACCGGACGTGGCAGGAGATGTGGATCAGGGCAAAAGTATTTATGAAATTCCTCAAGGAGACGCACCACACACGGAGCAGGAGAAAGAGGATGATGAGGCAGCTCGCTCCATTTATTATTATGGAAAAGTGGCAACAAGAAAAATGCACGGGCAGCATGAAGATGAAGGAAGCTACCGAAGTAGTGAGATGGTTGGTGGCACATCAAAAGCCAGCTCAAGCAATGGCGGGCCTGCTGGGTCGTCGCTGTCAAGAGGAGGAGAGCATTATGGAAAAATAGTAGATAAGTCAGTGTTGTTAAGAGGAGACGAGCACATTATTACTGGCAGCAATGAAGGACAAAAAAGCGGTTATTCATCCTCCGATGACACTGCTCCGGCTGTAGTTTATGAAAACTCATATTTTATCCCAAAAGACGTATCATCAACAGAAACAACCGATGGTGGGGGAGGAGGTGAAAGCAGCAATGCCAGAATCCGACCAAGGCCGCTATCTTCCTCAAAGACGAATGGATACGGGCTGCAACATGAACGTCCTAGCTCACAGGATGAGAAAAACTCGAGCATATTGCACAGAATTAATAAAACATTTCTGTCCCGCTCGATGAAATCAAGGCAGCAACAACAGCAGCATCAGAAACAGCAACATCTGGACCTAAGTGGCTCAGACGGCAATGAAAAACATGTATCCCCATCCATTCTAAATGCTGATTTGTTGGTAAACAACTCTCCAGATTTAAATCACTGGCCAATTTCTTCTCGAAAGAGTAATGGCGGTGACAGTAACACCTTGGTTGAATCAGCAAAGGGCTGGGAGAAAGCGGAAACCGATGACAGTCACAATGGTAAAGATACATCAATACGAATGCCAAGTGGAGACTCCTCCAAAGGAATTAACAACTACTTCTCTCAATCTACTTTGACCACAAGTGGGACATCCATTAACGCATCCAATAGCCACCGGAATATGTCAATAGACAGCTCTCCCGATTTATCTGAGGCGAGCAGCGGCATGGCTAGGGTCAGAGACAAGTTGAAAGGTACTTTGAATGACAGTGATTATGCGGCTGTGGAAAGTGGGAAAACCCATTTATTGCAAGAGGCATTACTCCCGTCTTCATACGGCTTTTCTAATGAAAACTCTCCTGGCGTCTCACCAACTAAACAACAGCCGAGAAACCGCAATGGTCAGTCAAAGCAGAGGAGAAAGCAGAAGCAGCAGTCAAAAGGTTCCAAACGACCGGCCTCGGGAGTTGCCGCTGTGCCTAATGATCCTCGCGATGAAAATGGAAGTGGGTCACTGTCAGCAGCGAATAATTTCCATACGTCGCAAGGTAATTTTTGGATTTTCTTTTCATGTTTAATCCAGTGTGACTGCATGCACGTACAATAAAATAAATTTATGTAGGGATTATGATAGAAATACTTGACGCGGCACTTTTCTAATGATAGGTGGAACATAAAACGCCCTCTCTATTTTATTTATAAGATGTCTGAGCAGCTAGACCACATAAAATATAATATGCTATATCGGTGCTTGCCAATTCATTTAAACTGCTTTTTTGACATCTATCTACAGAAAATGCATTCTCTTGTGATAATATTTCAGAGTTAAATTCATATGCGGAACACAATCCTGATTTATCGTCCCCTTCTTTGACAAAAACGAAGGACGTGAAATGGGACCATCAACACAAGTTTGATAACGCTGAGCTGGACTCAACCGATGAAGGCTATCCATATGGATCATCTGTTATAAAGGAAGGTCAGTCTCAGGAGCAAACCCGGTGGAATGGTCAAAGAGCAAGTTATTCCTCGTCTACCGTGGTTGGTGGTTCTGTGCAGGCACAAATAACTCGGGAAAATTCATTATCCACTCGCTCTGATAGACGTGACGGGAGTAGCAAGAGAAAACAACATGACAAACTTGACTCTCGATGGGACGAAAGAAATGCGGTGACCGCTACAACCATCGCGACAGGCATGAACAACGAAAAGCGCACACAGAACATGGCAGCAGAAGAGAAAAGTGATAATGAAGAATTAAATAAGGGCAAACAGTCGACCGTGATGGAGTACTTTCCGAGAGTGGAAAGTTTTTCATCAGACTCTGCCTACGGGGATAGTTCAAATGACAACTTGTTTGATGAGTATAGACCCCCGGGGCCAGAGTATTATGGTGGTGATAGTGGTGACCTTCTTTTGTACGAAGGCGAGGAAAACGCTTCGCCACTGTCAGGTTCAGAAATTTCACCTTCTTCCGCTTCATCATCATCATCGTCCAGCACAACACAAAGGAATAAGCCAGATAGTGATATTGTCACGCGATTCCTGAATATCGTCGAGTCGCAGCATTTGCTCGGTGAAAACTGCACGGCCGGCACAGATTTCAATTTGGGCGAAGGAGTGGTAGACCGTTATGCCCAAGAACGCTTTCGACTGGAAGCCGAGTTTGCCGTGAACCGTGCAAATATGTTGACTCGAATGTGGAAATATGTTAACCAGACTGTACTGCACAATGAATACTTGCTTCATGCCATGGTCATGTCCATGGTGGAATTCGATGATGACATTTTTGCTGCTGGAAATTGCTATGATCAACTCCAGTACAAGAACTACACCTTGTTTTGCCCCTTCGCTTTCCGATACGATGGTGGTACGGTTCTTGTCAAAGACCTGAGTTTGGAGTACCACTACTTGGGAAACAGCTCCGAGTGGTTCTTTATTGCGAGAAAGAATGCTGAAAAGATTGTTCAAGCGTACAACCAGTTCAATAGAGGTAAGTTGAGCGAATAAAAGAACTATTTCTTCTTGTTGTTGGCATTTTCTCCCTTTCCCTTTTGTACCTAACATCTTTGCTAAACCATCCTTGTATGTAAGTAGTAGCATTATATGTACTAAAATGCTATATATATGGATCTCTTGTGACCGTTACAAACAAGCATTCGTACTTTGGCATACACTGCGTTGTACGAGCTAAAGAACAAGTTAACGATCAACACACCACTTGTTTATTTCCAACCACAAACGAATCCTGACTCCAGACATTTATTTAATTGGCATTGCAGGCATCTGAATAATATATATTTATCAGAGCTCTACTTCATAAAAAATAACAAAACATTCATTCTTCTTCATCATATCGTAGCGTAGCACAGTCATAAAAATACGCTATTGGGATGCTTGGTCTTTTGTGTATTTATATTCCCCGCAGGCCTATCAAAATATATTATTATTATTACCTTCTCGTCTCTGAAATGCTATCGCGGAAAAGCGCCTCCATACTTTACGTTGCAATAGCTATATGCAAAAATAAACACAATCGACTCTACGTGATACTTATACTCAATGAACTGTGTCGATAAGAGTGATTATGAAGAAAAACTTCACTCAGGCCGGTTATATCGTCGATCTTAAAGAGTGGTGAAAGCAGCTATGAATGAATGAGGAAACTCATTCAAAATATTACATGTTTTTACGACTACCCACGCACGCTTGTTATCTGCTTACTCCAAGAAAATTGAGCTCACATTTCATTTGAAATCATAGAGTTCTTTGGGTAGCCTGGATGATTCCATCAAATTTTGGAATAAACGCTAAACACTTTGCCATGAATTGTTCCATTATGGCACTCTAAGGAGCATTGTAAACACAACACAATGCGTTTTTTTGCTTTTACTATGTTCCTATTCCCCCACTAAAAATTACGCCTAAACCGAAGCCTATTTTCTCCAGTAATATTCCAGTTTCATGGCAAAATAAGTCCAGTAATAAGTCTTTCATATTTATAAATGAATCTGCTACTGAATAATGTGGTTATATCGTCCTTGAAAGCACTTAAGCCGTTCATAGTTTGTCTATTTAGTACTTCTGTATAGTGTATATAGTTTTTGGTATGCATTCCCATTCCCGAGATAATAAATTTCTGTAGCTTATTTTCTCAGCAGTTGTATGAATATTAACATTAGCTTTTTAACTATGTATGTTCACGCTAACTTCATCCCAGCCTGGAGAAGCATACACGAATATTATTTCATTATTTATGAAATATTCAAGCACCTCTTGCCTTTCGTGTTCCCATCCTAACTGAGCAGTTGTAGGACACTTGCTCATTCCGACGTCTTTATAAATAGCCGTTTTTGTTTGTATTCTACTCCAAGCCTACATCCTCGTCCCAAGATAAGTAGGGTACTTTGCTATAATAAATGCAATAAGTAAAGAGCAAACGAGTCGACAGTCAGCGTAGAAGTAGCAAAAGGAAAAAGAAGAGCGTCAATGTGTTCTGCAATAAACATCATCATCATGTCATATCTCTCTGGAAGTGATCATCATCAACAGAATTACCAATATCATCCCCATCATCTTCTACTTCTTCATCGCTCTGTGTGTATGTATGTACAATCGTAGTAGTAGCTTTTTACTGCGAAACAATCTAATTTTCTTTCTTTTGTTCTTTTCCTTCTTTGCCCATGCGAACGTAGCACTGTTGATGGGTAGTTTGTGTGCATCTGAACTGTTAGGAAAGACGATGATGATAGGAAAACAGGGCAAATAGGAAGTAGTATTCGTATATCAATATACCATACCATGTATATACAGGATGTAGGCAAGCCTTGGTTTTTATCCTGAACATTAATTTAGAAATCCTACGTAACAACTTCGACTTTGCTAGAAACTAGGCACAAGTCCGTCCCTGCCAGTGCAGTGGAGAGAGAGAGAGAGAGGATTTTCCTTTCGATCCAATCCTCATTCAGGCTTCCTATATTATATCTCCTCGTCTCATTTATCTCTTTCTTTCTGTTTGTGTGTGCTCGTCTCGTCGCACTAATGAAAACAAGAGTAGTAGAGAGAGTGGAGGCTAAAGTGATAGGGAGGACCGCACGACTTTCTTCTTGCTTGGATATTGAAGCTGTTAAGGAGACTGTAACGATTAAGTAAGAAGAACGAACGATGACGATTATGGCGATGGTTATCATTACTATAACACTCGCATTTCAGGCATAGACAACTACATATTTACTTTACCTACCTACACAGCATTCCACTCATTTCATTCTTTAATGCGGGCAAGGGGGATGGGCAAACCAGTTGTAGTAATGAGCGTGTGTGTGTATATACAGTTAAGTAGGGAAACCACCTATTAGTGTTTTCCCTTGACTGCATTTACTCACTTTACGTAATGTGTTTCTCATAAGGTGTGTTCCTGATATCTACACTATTATGTCTTATTACCTACCTACTTTCACTTTACAGGGTGAAAGCGCGGAAACACACAAGAACGCAAAGTTCTCACGCCAACAGCACACACCGCGTGCCTGCACTGCATGGTCCAGTGTCTCCGACAAACACACACGTATATTAATTTTGTACTTTTACATAATGTTGTAAAACAAGCGTACGGCACACTCTCATTCATTGTTTTCGTACAAACAGCATGAGCCACTGCTGTGATACTTTGTGCGAGTAAACGCGGTGGTTAGGCACGTTTTGCCATAGTTCATTGGAGTTTTCAGTGGCTTACTCGAATTTGCATATCATCACATCATCAGCTGTCCAAAAGACGGGAACATGTTTTATCCACAATCCATGGCCACGTAGCTTTCATAAAATTTACTTTTCGATAATGAAGTACATACAGGGGGAACTATAGGTAGGGAGGAAAGATATTTCTTTGTTGACGATGACTTTTTACCACTATCTCGTCGTAGGAGGGCTAATATATCTACGACAGGGCTTTGTGTTGACTTCCATAGATAAATGTGTGCTCGGTGCTCACCATCAAAATGTTGAAAAGTCCTTCCAAAAATTCAATACATACATCATGCTGTTGTAGATAACATAAAGCTGTTTGTTGGATTCGTTATACTTTGAAATAAAAGGATGACTTGGCAAGAGCCAAAAACTTTCCCAAATTTCAACTACAGAGTCTCTAGTCTCTAGCCAGGAAAAAATAGAGGACATTTTTCCGGTCGTGGTTTTGACAGAATTCCTCTCAATATATATATACTGCCCAACTTGATAATAGAAAAGAGAGTAAAGTGGGTATAGGTATGTATCATTCCGTATTAGATAAACTCGCTCATCATTGTTTAAAATTACTCATATGAAATCATTGACAAATACATAAACACGGCAGGGCATCTATAAACTATGTGGCCATGTTATTTAGCAATGTCATCTCTTGATAATACAGTCACGTTCTTTTCACACGTCTCGAAAATTCCTGGAACCTGGACCAAAAGCTGCTGCTCTCCAGTATTTTTCCGCCGACAGAGACTCATTCAAAATCCAATTCATCCAGGCAAAATAAAATCCTGATGTAAAAATTACTTTATCCCATTTTTTGTTTGCATAGCCCCATACTTGGTACATTTTTACAAGCACTTCAAACGATGCACTCTAAAGCTTTTACTATGCTTGAATACGTATAGCAGATAGTGAACACGCTGGATGAAATTGCTGAAATGCGCGCTTTTTCGTGAGTCCTTCCTTCCAGGCAAGCGGGATGTATGTATAGAATAAAACTACAAGCTATTGCTGCTGCATGAGTAGACAGTAAATATCACAACAAAGGTAACAAAACTCCATACACTTATCCCGTGTCAACATTTTCTAGAGAGAGATGGAGGGAAAGAGAAAGCCGAAACCAATATAAAAGCTGACACACTTAAGTTTTCCTTATGTTTACATAGGAAAAATATATAACACTTTTCAAGTCATCCGTCCGTACCATATCATCAGTGTTCATTCTACTTGTAAAGTGTTCTAAGGGCTTTCTAAAAACTTTGTTTTGTCCGTCACATTGTAAAGTCTTGATCGTACGTACCGAGTCGTACGTAGTGTATAGTTCCATTTTTTCTCTCTAAAATAAGTGTCGCATTGAGGACGCTCAACCAACCATCTAAGTAATCACTTTTGTGCGCGAACATCATGTAACACTTTAGAGATATGAGGGTCCATACGGATAATGTGTATTTATTATGCTACTGATGACGACAACAAGGATGTCACGCGAATATAATGCAAAATGTAATTTAAATGTGATGTAAACGCTTCTGTTGATGCCTAAATATACATGAAGTATCCATTACCGGATAAGTGGAGAAAGACCTACTTGTCCCTCTAGAATAGCTGATAATGCATATACCGTAAATTCTCAAATGAACGCAGTCTCTAAAATGAACGCAGCTCTGAAATAAACTGGGCACTATTGGGTCAAACAGTAGTAGATACGAATTTTAAACCTGAGTCTGAGTCTACTGACGAGGTATTTCGCTTTTTCACCCAGCAACACATACAAATTTATGATTTGTTAGCCCCTATAAAATCGAAAGTGATAAACGTGAAAAAGATGCGATACACAGTATCAAAGTCAGTAATAAATTTGAAGCAGTTCCGTGATAGGCTTTTGAGTATGTATAGGAGAGTTCCTTCTTTAGTAACAAAGACAAGGATAAAAATAATGGATAAATTAATCAAGCAAGAAATAGTTTACAGTACTAAACAACATGTTCAATTGACTATTAAAGAAAAATGTATATGGAGTGTAAAAGACATGTTTTTACCCAAACAGACAGACAACAATGCCGATTACGACGCCGAAAAAATCAACGAATATTTTTCAAATGTATCAAACGAAGGTTTTACTGGTGAAAGCTTGCATAAGCCTAGTGACATGGTGAATCATGAATGCGAGTTCAGCTTTCACGAATTGATAGGGCCCGTTGTCTTACATTTTTATAAGAAACTCAAGCACAAATATAAATTGACGCCTGACAGCACAGGCCTTTCACCATTTATGCTTGCTCACACGATAGAAGCTCCTAATGTTCTAGATACAATCACAAACATTATAAATATGTCTTTGATCAAAGGCGAGTTTCCGGATTGTCTGAAAACGAGTATCATTACTCCAATCCCTAAATGTACTACGCCGACAGAATACTCAGATTATAGGCCTATTTCAACACAACCTTTTTTATCACTTCTGTTAGAGAAATGTGCTCATGCTCAGATTATAAAGTATTTGAACAATAATAATTTACTTTATAAGGGCCAGTTTGGTTTCCGCAGGGGACATTCCTGTGAAATTGCTATGATTGCATTGACTGAGTATGTGTACCAAGAGATCGATCGAGGCAATGTGTGCCTTCTAGTGTCATTAGACCTTTCAAAGGCTTTCGACGTTATAATACGTAGATTTTTTATTCAAAAATTAGCGTGGTATGGAATCGATACGAAATGGTTAGAATCATACCTCTGCAAAAGATGTCAAGTAGTAAGGGACAAAAATGGCAGATTGAGCAAGATAACATATACTTTCTGGGGCTGTCCACAAGGGAGCGTTATGGGTCCCTTAATTTTCTGTATATACATAAACGATTTGCCACTAGTAGTACAAAACTGCCTTACCATCATGTTTGCTGATGATAGCCAGTTCTGCGATAGCCCAAAAAATATAAACAAGTTAATAGAAAAAGTTACTGCAGATTTAGAAAGGGTGCTGTCTTGGATGAAAAGTAACGGAATGAAACTAAATATGCAGAAAACACAGGTCATTGTGCTAGGGAACTCAAAAAATATCACAAAAATTGGTCAAATAGAGCTCAGTTTTGGTGGCGTCACAATTAAGAGCAGTGACACATTAAAAAGTTTAGGCCTATTGATGGACTCCAAACTTACCTGATATGACCACATAAACGGTGTTTCAATAAGATTTCACCTAGTATCTAAATCCTTGTATCCATTGAAATTACTCCTACCAAGCAATCAGTTGCTATTATTGTATAGTGCTAGTGTTTTGCCAGTCCTGGGTTACATGTTAATTATTTGGGGATGTGCTTCAAAGCGCAACCTGCTAATAGTTGACAGGTGCATCAGGCGAGGAGCACGGTTTTTGTTAAATAAGAAAAAATATGATCCGGTTGCGGATGAAATTCGTAGGCAACTAAAATGGCTATTCCCAAATGAAAGTTATAAGCACCAAATTTTAGCGTTTTTATATAGGTTAAAACGGGTTAATGATATCCCGTATTTCAACGAGTATTTAAAAAGTGTTGCAGACGTTCACTCGTATCCTACCAGAAGTTGTGGGGATATATTTACAAATTTGCGTGTAAAAACAATGTATGGACATAGAATCCTAAGCTCCCATATTGCTGCTTTCAATGCTTTACCTGTAGAACTACAGCAATCTGAGAGCTTAAACATTTTTAAAAGAAAGCTTAAGCAGAAAATCTTGAATCGAAACGACGAAATATTGTAACATTAATTTATCAGATTAATCTCATTAAATAACTATTTAATACGGAAGACATTATCATTGTGAAAATTCATACTCAATTGTATTTAATTTACTATTACTTAAATCAATCACTGTAAATTAGCGTTGCTAAAATTTTGAAACACATTGTAAATTTTCTTTGTCAAACATAATGAGTTTCCTGTGTGAGACAGGTTTGATGAATAAATTATTAAATTATTAAACGCAGCTGCGTTCCCTGTAAAAAATTGTGATTCAGCTTAAAGAACGCAGCTCTCAAATAAACGCAGCCCCTAAAATAATGGAACAAAGAATATGGGTTCAGCTGTACTTCCTTTTCTTTTATTATCATTGTATTGTTGATTATAGTGCACGAAACACGGTTTTTAGCTGAAACATGGTTCTATTGAGTACTTTATTCGATGATTTTGTACAAAATAATTAAAAATACATGCTAAAATTCAATCATTTATGATTTTGGTTCCATGAATTTCTATGAGTTTGCCCTTGACGCAGCTCTCAAATGAACGCAGCTCTGAAATAAACGCAGCTGCGTTACCCGAGCAAATTTTTGATGCTGCCTAAAGAACGCAGCTGCGTTCATTTGAGAATTTACGGTATATACATCATCCATGCAGCATCTTCCATCTCTCGTATTCACGGCTTTCACAAAAGCATTCCAACTTCACTTTTTGCCCGACTACGATGTTATGCTGCTCCTACCCCTGCTGATGGTAATACGATGATGATGACAAACACGATGAAAATATAAGTACGTTAACAAGATCCAAGAAGAGCTTCCGTGCATGCTCACCGTTCATATTATGCGTTCAAGTATTACGTCGTTTTGTGCACTGTACAGACTCAAATGAAATTTGTCATGTGGAAGGAAGGAAAGAAGGCAACGTGCCGTTTTTTTCTCGCTTTCGCTTCACAAGTCAACGTCCCATACACAGAATACACTCCAAAAATCAGTTTCATCTTTCCTCCTCTCCCTATTCTCCTTTGCTAACTAACCATTTCTTTCATTTCATTTCAGCAAAGATAAAAGGGGAAAACGCATGAAACAGGATTTGTACTCTCGAACACATACATATTTATATGGATGTAAAGTAGGAACATACGTTTGTCACTTCTCTTGAAATAGCGCGTTCAGCTTAATCTCGTTAGTTTGATCAAATTTATAAAATGAGAAAGTGCAAACACGATCGCAAGAGAGTGGTACACTCGGTTGGACAATGAGTATGGTAGCAAGCCGACCATGACAATTCTCAAATGAGATCTTGAGAACAACAGGAAACAAAGATTTTATGACTTCCTTAGCCCCTGCTATATCTACGTGAGTATATAACCATTCATTGTATGAATATTTGTATACAAACTGCAGTTAGGTACATACATCCGAAATTTCTACCATCTGCATGTTTTTGTGTAATCCATGTAGGTATTTTTGTCTTTTTTCACTCTTTCTCGAAACCCGGGAGTGTGGATGGCGTGTGAAACGTAATGAACAGAAGCGTGCGCTTCTACATAAGCACACCCGCAGATACTTAACTCCACACAGCACAGACATACAAATTGCTGACCTAAGAAATCGCTGGGTTTTCCTTCTTGTATCTTACAGCTCAAAAACTTGATACATTTATCTTTCCGAGAAAATGTGAAGACAGTGTTTGGCCCCATGCCTCGCATTAGCAGCCAAGAAAAGGAACGAGGTTTAAAGTTTATCAGTGGAAAAAAGCGTGTACACTCGATGGCGATTGTACGAATACTTACAACTTCAACCGGAAAGCGTGATTCTCCATTTTCCAGTCGTTTCAGTAATGAAGGTACATATTGCAGCCAACAAGTTTTTTTTCTTCTCCTCAATAGGCACTAAGAAAACGAAAATACGAGAAAAGAGAAAGCAGCAGGGTGAAAGAAAAGAGCAAAAGTATTATATTATAGCAGTTGGCTCGTTCAATGTGCAAAATAAAGTGCGTGAAAAGGGAGAAACATGAAAAGAGAAAGTGCATAGTGCGGTCACAACAGAATAAGCATAATATATATAGAGAGAGTGGCACAACCACTGAAAAGAGAAAGTTTGCAATGGAAAACTTGGCCGTTATTACTGTTGTTGATAGGATGACGATGATGATGATGATTACAACGTGATAACATATTCCATGAAGTAGAAAAAGTTCCCTTTACTTCTCTCAGCATCCTTATATGTGCATCGCTTTTGCTATATGCTCATGCCGTAAATATGTACGCATCTCTCAGGCTGATTCTTTCTTTCTTGGAAAGGAATTAAATGAGTAATAGCAGCAGCAGTACACATTTCCCTTTTTATCGAAGCAACAAACCTGCTTCATGGTTATCTCTACCGTTTTTTCCATTCCTTCATCTTCTTTCACCGATTCCTTTTATTCTGCTGAGGTATTTCCTCTTCATGTACCATCCATTCTTCTGTTCTCTCTGCTTTTTCCTCTATTTTGAAAGGACGACAACGACACAATAACGGACACTGTGTAAAAATCTCAAGAATACTTGAGAGAATAATATTGTATGTATTTATTGGATGTATGTACTTGTGTGTGTACTCATTTATTGAAGAAATGAAAGAGTGAATGTAGCATACCAACACCACTACACCGAACAATGTCTCCTTGTGAGGTATAAAAGGGCTCACTGTGGTGTTATGTCACGACTACGACAACTACTACTACTACGACTACCCACCACTATAATCATCATATAGCAATCATCAACAACATTCCTATCTTCTTCGCCATTCTGCTGATAATGTGACTGCTTTTTCTCCACGTCTGCGAGTGAACGCATGTATAAAAAAGGAAAAAAGGAGGGAGAGAGAGAGAGAGAGGCGACACAGAAATGGTAGAAAGAAAAAAATTGAGGCAAAAGGAAGATATAGGCTTTGTTCCCCTTTCTTGAAAAGATCTTGTTGCTCGTGTAAGTAACAAAATCGGAAGTGTCAGTAGGAATCTATGCACACCTACGACTACACGACGTAACAGAAATTGTTATACAAAGGGTTGATCTAGATTATAAAATCGATTTAATTTTAACGAAATTTTCAAAGACAAATTTTTTTTTCAATGATTTGTTCGTTCTATGTGGTAGCCCTGCTCCTTAACCACAGCTCTACGTCGCCGCTTCCATGATTCAAACACCCTACCCACGAGAACGGTCGGAATCCTATCCCACTCCTCATTTAGATATTTCCAAAGCCCGTCCCGTACCCACCTTGAAGGTATCTGCTCTCCACTTTTAACGTAACAAATCTTCCTTTTCCCCTTGTAGTAATCAACTCTGAAGAGTGCTTCATCAAGCGTGACCACGTACTCCCATTTATCACCAACCAGTCGCTGTTCGTAGAGCTTTCGAACATTAGTCTTCCGGTTTTGGATGTGGGAGGGCTTACAATTTACTGGGCAACAGTGCAATTTACTTTTCTTACGTTTTTTAAATCCCAAATCTTCACTCAAAGCACGTCAAATAGTCGGCCTTGATATTCTAAGTCGTTTCGCCATTTAATTTTGCGATGGGGGATTCTCTTTGGTGGCCATATTCCGAACCTTCCTATGACCTATGGAGTGCGTTTTGTTCGAGAGTAACTATATTTAGGTTGTTGAAGTCCCTGAGTCCTGGCATGTCGTCCTTTACATTCGCAATTGATCACATGATGTACTCCGGACATCGAGACTATGTGACCTTTACTTTTAACTGTTTAACTATCGCCATTTCCGAACAATGGTGTTCGGAAAAGTATTTTATCAACACTTCCACTTCCTGTTGTAATTTACGGGGCATTTTTAAAGATAAAAACTTGCAAGTTGGCACGATCATAGAATAGATGATAGTAAACATAGTCTGAAAATTTCATGACGATATGTCAAGTGCAGCGCGCGTAAGAAGCGCGCGAAATCGCTTTTATAATCTAGATCAACCCTTAGTATAAGGATCCCTCTTCCTTGTCGTCTTCAGGATGGAGAGAGAGGGATAGGAAAATACATAAAAATAGTTTGTTCTCTGCAAAGAAAAAATCCATCCACTCCATCCGATATTTTGTCGACCTATCTATATCATCCTTTCAGACGGTTCCTTTTGCCTCCTTTGCTTCGAAGAAGCTCCTTGTCTGTATTCTTATAGTTTGGCTGTGTGTTACCTAGGATGAAAAGAAGTACTCAGAATGACGAAAGGCCTTTTTTGATGATAATGGTAGGGTTTTTAAGTTTTGGTCCCATTCATTCATTCATGTAATATAGCAAAATAAAGAATCAGACACTGCGACACAGGCTGTGTTTCTGTTCTATCTTTGCTCCACCTCATACATTGTTGCATAGGTGTGTATGTATGTAGGTATGCTTTTAAGATGACCTTTAACTGTCAAAGCTAGCCTAAAAAATGTCAGTTTGTATGCTTTATCGCGATATAGATATCTTGAATCATAACCGACACGAGGATGAACACTTGCCTACCGATGCAAGGTATCTTGTCATATATCTAGGTGTTTCTTAAGGTTAAAATTTTAGCGAACAGAGAAATATATAAGATGATATGGTACAGTATTTTTTCTATTAGTGAAAGCACTTTTTTGTGACATGAGAAAAATCCAAACGAAGTATAAATTGTTTCAGCAGACTTTCTTCTTCATATTTCTTTGAGTGATCATTCCATTTGTGCTAAAAGCCACAACCATTTTCTGTGCCTTCTCTGGCCACTTGAATAGACATGCACGCAAACAAATGCTCAGTAAATGCGTCATCGTCATCATGTATAAATAATTGATGATGATAGAACCATGTCCGCTTCTATCTATTTTGTAACTTATCACTTGTTAAAAGAGCCAGTCGGGGAGATAGATAATATGAACATGGACGAGCAGACGGCCTTGCTAAAAGCACTTTGAAATTCATAGCCAGTGGTACTTAGTGTTGGCCCTCCTTCGCTTTTCTTCTGTTCCACTTGTCTATAAATTATTAAAGAAATTACATATGACTAATGATGCTACTGACTCAAATAAGTAGAACAGCGTTAGCGAAATTGAGCGACGCGTGTCATGATGAAGCTGTAGTAAACCAAGTAAAAACGGTTTCAGGATTTCAGAAATGTATCGCGCTTTGCTTCTGAGAAAATGGAAGCTCGGTTTGGTTTGGTCACCTTAAGGCATCTTTCTTCTCTCAAAGAACGTTTTATCAAAATGTGATATGCCTCTTCCTGACTCTTCTCTTCAAAGATATATGCATCAGTATGTGTCAAGTGAAAATAATGCTCTGTAGAGACTCGCGTCAAATTATTTTCAGAGATAAGCAAGTACAAAGTATAGGCGTGTAGGAGTGTATATGAGTTGAATAAATTTACTTGCCTGTGTAAAATACATCGTTGTGAATATGGCAGATTTAAAAAATATGATTGCGTTAAACATGAACGTGGGACAGTAAAGGAACGCCTTAAATTTTGAAACACTTTCTTCACAAACTGGAATTCCAAGTTGGGAGTAGAAGCGAAGAAAAGGCGGAGAAGAGAGCAGAGAGTTTGATAGGAAAATGAAACGATGTACGATGCTCGCCACATTGCATTTCACATAATCCTAGTTCGTGTCTCATCTGTCTGAGGAAGAAGTTTTTTTATATACATCACCCCATGCTGAAAGTTTCAAATCAAGATGTAGAACAGTGACGGAGGAGAAGTATATTATGTGTGCATGTCAAGCGAGTTTCCAATGAAGACTTTAATTCCTCGACAGAATCTATCTACCTTCTGCATTGTTAGGTATTTTATCATGTATATCGGATCCATTACACGTAAATAGGTAATGATCATATAAGTATTCCTACCACCACTGCACTGCCACCTTCACAAGCATTAGATATTAGACAAGTTGAATGCCTAAATACGAGTTACTATTCACAAAGCAAGTTTCTTGAAAATAAGGAAGACAATCTATTCAGGCTGGCCTTTTGCTAGATTTCCTTTTCAACATGTGTTGACAGCTCCTACAGCTTCTCTCCCTGCAGAGAGGCTTTATTTTCAGGAAGTACGAAGGCATTTTGTATTAGCTACATGTTTCAGTTTCTGAAGGGTAGTCTGTGGGAAGTCCATATATTCTTCTTGTGCTGATGAGAGAATATTACTAAGTAGGTAAGGTTAAGCAATGCACAGGAGTGGGTAGTAGTAGTGCACAAATAAGTTGTGGAGGTAAGTAGATAGGTAGTGAGGCAGACATAAAGGGTAATGAATGTGAACGGAATTCTAGAACGCACTTAGATTTACTTCCTCCGTTTCGTTCTTGTATTTCCTTCCGTTCATTTACTTTCAGTGAAGAGAAAAACACTGAAACAAAATACAAAAATCTAGTTCGAGTCGGATACAGCAATTTCTTTAATGCAGCTGCTGTTGCACAACACACCATCGCACCATCACTGTCGACAAGTTCATATATCTCATGCTGTATATTTTACAAAGGCCGAAAACTATTACTATATATTATATTGAATTTGTATGGTATACATGTATACCTAGTTTCTTGTACAAATAAGTAAGCCAAAATAAAACGGATATGCATGGCTAGAGAGCAAAATGAAGTGAAATTCAGTGTAGCTTACGTACTTTTGCCTCATTGGATCATGGTATTGACATCATCCCTACATCTTCTCATCACATTTGTATTATATCTTACATATATTTTACCCTACTGCCAAACACGTCTTGTTGTTGTTGATGATGATGATGGTGATATATAGTAAGAATGAAGATGTTGACGATGAAGTGTAGGAGGATGGATAGTTGTGGAAAAGAGAAAGTGAAAAACTATTTTTTCTTCTGTGTGAAAAGGGGATCAACATCACAGCCCGTGAAATCCCTTTGTTAAAATTATATAATGCATGCACGGAACTATATAATACTTTATGGAGGTATGCTGTATCTTTTTTTAACAATGTACTCTTGTGAACTTTTCGTGGCATGATAAACTAGGCAGAAAATGAGGAAGACCTTGTACAATATGTATATCAGATCTCAGTTCACAATACCATATTTATTTTTATTATAAACAAGCATTTTGTGGATGGCGATAAAAGCTTTTTGTACCATTCATAAAACATTATTTCGAAAATTTCTTATCTTTTCTTCCCTCAACTTTCAAAATGCGATGAAAAATCTTGTTACATAGAAAGGATGTAAATATATAAAAGGTCTATATGGATTTTACTTTTTTGTTATGGTTTGTATTCTTGTGTTTGCGGAACCCTTTTCCCCATTTCCGCGGCTTATACCATCTTATATCAATAAATAAGGAAAGGAGAGAACATGCAACACATTTTTATCTATTTTAATAATATTGATTTTTCTAAGAACATTAAAGCATACCTTGTGAATTATTTAGTTGAAGAGTTAAATCTTCCAACTTCCATTATTTCAAGTACAACCAACGAGATACATAAACTTGGAGAAAGAAATGCAATGTATTTTGACATTTTTGGTGTGCCACAATAAACAGACTGAAAAATTGTTTTGTCATTGCTACTATCTCCTCAACTACCAATTTTAAAGTAAAAATTACTACCAACTCAAAGTCAACCATATGCCAAAAGTACGCAGCGTAGTTTCCAGTTGAATCATGAACTTAATCTAAACTTCTGAAACTTTTGAAAGCAAATAATCTGTTTGTACAAACAATTGATTAAAAAGCTAAATTAGTCACTAATTGCACTAATTATTTTTATAATTTTATAATAGTGCAATTTTGATATTTTATGTGAAAATTTTTTCTTGCATGCAAAGAACGCTAGCAGATTGTTCATGATAACAATCCACCAATTCGCACTTTGATCTGTTTGACCTGACGAGTCTTTTTCATCTAAAGTATGCACTAAACCAGAAGGATTTGTAAGTTGATTCATGCATAAAAATGTTTTTGCATAGAAAAAAATAAAAATTCAAACTTCATGGAAACATTAGCCATGAGTAAACAGCCAAAATTTTCTGTACTTCTGGCACACCAAATTTCCATTATTTCTTTCTCCAAGTTTATGTATCTCATTGAGTACAACACACATTCTCATTAAAGAAAATAGCGCTAAAGAGAGAAAAGCAAATAAAATCCATGGAGGAGCACTGCAATAACAGTTAAGCCCTGTTCCAATTTTTTTTCTCCGGCCTGAATTACTTTTCGATTTCCACTGCTTATTATGAAGACGTTCCTGGAAACAGCCACCTGTAATAAAAAAGAACATGCTCCACTTAAAACCATGACGTAAATATAGAACGAGTTATGTACGTATAATGTATGTATTCTATAACAGATAAGCAAAATTATATAACAGCAGATGTTTTCTCTTACATTTCCAATGAGCTTTCGGTAGGCCACAGTAAAAAAGACTCATTTTGCTTTTACATCATATTATAATTTATTAACGTATTTTATGGGAATCAGAGTAGAATACACGTATTCATCGTTCCCCACGCCTTTTAATGAATGCATAGCCCATGTATTATGCAGAGAGGAGAAACAATGCTGTTAACTGCTGCTCTGCTCTAAGCTAAAAGCACAATAATCATACATATAGAATTTCCCTTCCACACTTTTTACGCAAAGCGGGTGGAATTTTTGTCTTTTTTTGCCAAAGTATGCAAAAGTTTGAGCGCGTAATCCTCTTCCTAAATCACAAGCGTTTTTTCACGCTCGCTTTCACTGCGCTTACGCCTATAGGAGTATCGTGTATTCCTTTAATTATAGTTGGTTGTGCAATGGGAAAAGAGCATGCGGGCAGACGTGAGCATATATAGGTACCTATCTGTGTGTAAAATAGGGAGTAAGTGCGAATATTTATCTACCTAGCGGCGAAAACGTGGAGAAAGCGTGTACTTATGATACACAATAAAAACTACTCTGCCTCCGCTGCTACTTTCTCCCTTTCACTACTAACCTTTCTAACTGATTTCCCATTTTCCACTCACCGAAAGTACCGGTTTCTACTACACAGCAGTTATGCCACTACCATGATTGAGCAGACACACGGGCTACCTCAGCTACGATACTGCTACTATTACTACGTGCATGACCACAACATCCATTTATTTGAATGACTTTCGTAATACATAATGTGCCTCCTCCTATGCACACCAAACCAACAAGCTCTAGTCTAGTTCTCTTCTGGCACAAAAGTAAAAAGGAAAAAGCTGCGGTTCGGTTCAACACCTACACTGCACCATCAACACAACCAGCGTTAGTATTATTATTATTCGTAGTGCTTGACAGCTATATAGTATATTAGAAGGAAACCTGTAATTTTGCTTTTGGATCTTATTATTAGTTGTATTCCTGCTGCTGCTGAACAGGCGGGGAGCCATTAGTATTGCCCAAACTTTCTCTATCTTTCTCCGTTTGTGCACTTGTGTATGTACAGTTGGGAGCACTACCTTTTCGAAACCATTTTTCAACTTTTTTGGCCGTGTCTCCCACTATTATACCGCCTGCTCACTGAACTAAGGTGAACCTTTTCAAATTGCGAAATGGAAACGAGAAGGAGCATGTCGATTATTATTATCATCATTATTATTATGTGACGAGTTGGAGAATAGAGAGACGACAAGGATAGAGAACATGGCATATATACATAGGTATAATATTAACTATAAAGTTTGATAGTCTTGTTCCTACAAACCTAATTGGCGAATCTATATAATATTGTATTTTTATTTCAGCGTTTGGGTTTGAAAGAAAAGTACAACCCAAGGAAAAGTCGCCAACGTATGGCTATGGCTATAATAAGCATAATAATAACAATATGCAGACATTCTTTCCTATTCAAGTTGTTGCAATATGTAATAAACATGAATGATGTACGAAAGGCAAATCTAGCAATTGAAGGAATGATGATAATATCTAAGGTATATTGATGTCTCCAGAATAAAACGGGAAAATAGCTTGTTAGCATCTTTTCACAAGAAGATGAGGAATGGTAAAATTTCAACATAGCATAGGTATTTAATATATTTTTTATGAGCACGTGATACTAATGATAAAATCTGGAGTATGCAGGAATATGAAATATTCATATAAACTTATAATGAGATGACTTTCGTAACTACTATAATATGTCTGAACATACTTAACCTTTAATACTGCCTACGCTTTTGTTGCACACACTCGTCTTATTTCACTGACATATTGTTGAATCCTTCCCCAATGATAATATCGTTGTCAACTTACGATTGGCGTGCTCTCTTTTTCAAGTACTCATTGAGATGGAATTAAGTAGTTTTTCGAAAGGGGTAAACATTTGACGTGTTATCAAGAAGTTAAGCTAGAATTCAATAATATTTTGAAAGTTCAACAAAGGGATACTGATATCAAACATAGTCGTGAAAGATGAGAATTCAATGAAACGACCCATATTTCACGCTTGAATGCACTGTTGTACCCATATCCCTAAGCATCACCAGCATATTACTTTATTGAATTGTTATAAATTCTCTGTTTGTGCTACAAAATATGAACATACCTAACTATACAATTGGCAGTCGGTGAAAGAAATTCAAAATATTCTTGCATATAGTCGATATACTGTTGAAATGTATATAATATGTTATACATTTAACAAAATGGCTGCTCACTCCATTCCAGTCAGCCGTAAAAGGTCAGAAATCAGGGTTAAAGTCAGTTATATGCATTTTGGGGAACTGACAAGACATCAGGGGCCATTACTCGTTCAAACTCTCCTCACGCCTGTACCAATATCCTATTTCGTTTTGCAATAGTACAACACAAGAGAGCAAAAAATTGCAAAATATACAGACTTTCACTCCATTTTCTTTCTGAGCACAAATGTAATGTGATGTGGTGTCCAACTTTTATGCTCTGACAACAATGGTACACAGCAATGGTTTTACTGAGAGCAAATGTATTTGTTTTGTACCTCCACCAACAATCATGTTTCTCTTTCCTACATGTTTTTTTTGCTCGCCGCCTAAACAATTTCTCCCTGCAACAACCTTTACTACTACTACTACACAGCACAGTTCATCTAATATTATTTTCACAGCCTCACAATTCCCACCCCAGTTACACGGTATCGTAACAGCGGCGAATAGACTCTATAAATTCCCTTGTGGTTTTTTTACAGTCTATGGCAAAAGTTCCGGGGAAAGTCAAAAAGAAAAACAAATAAGTATATATCCTTGTAAAGTAAGAAAGCAAGCCCCATTTTATTTCAAATTCTGCACTGCTGTTTGTGATTTACCCGAAGAACCCTTATTTGCTAAAAAATAATCTTGTTAAATAAATGACTTTCCGAAATTGGGAAATGCATGCTGGCATATATATTCATTCACCACATTGCATCTGTACCACAACACGATATAACTTTGCAGATAACCATTCAGATTCGCAGGCGATAAAACATTTTCAGTTTACAGCTTTTATTCCTCAGCTGGTGCCTTCTGAACTGAAATCTGTCGGCGATGGATGATGTTGGTGTGCGCTGTGCACCCACCCTGAGTTTCAGAAAAGTGTTGTAGGTAATCTTTCAAAAGTTCTCGCGTCTTATTCTTATAACCAATATTTTCTTTCCTTCAAAGTCCTCTATACCACTTCAAAGTATAAATTTATGAAAAGTTTCCAGTATACATCGTATTATGAACTATACACCACACGTATTCATCTTTTTGTGAGATTGGCTGAAGCTTATATAGTGTTCTTACATAAGTAAGTGCAATGATTACATGCAACTGGTTTTCTGAGAAAATTACACTTAATGCAAGTTTTTACCAGGGAAAGTCGCATAATCTGAATGTACTGCATACTTTTATACTTTTGTTGGATGCATTCTTACTTGTAGAATATTTTCCTACGACAGTAATTTTAGGCATACATGAAAAAGACCGCCTAAAATTATATGTCCTTTAAAATATGTATATATCTTGACTTATGATGCGCCTTCTGTTGTTACTCAAAACTTTTCATCGTTTCATTTGCTGCCTTTCTTCTTGTCGCTCTTTCACTGGTGGAGTCATCTTCTTTGCTTTCTTTTTTTCACTCTCTTTTCCCATCCGCGGTAATAATGCCAAGTCTTATGTGTTTTGGTGAATCATATGAAAGTGAAACATAAGTAACAAGAGAAGAATACTCATAATATTCCTCTATTTCAACTCTCCAAAATACCGTTACACAGTGCCTCTATAATGAACTCCCTCTTTATTATTATTATTAGTGGTAGTAGTGAGATGAAAAGAGTTTATTACCACATGGCTGGTTTCTATACCCAGGAAAAAACTCTCAATAGTAATTACGACCCAGTTTTCACTTCATTCGGCTTAATTCACACAAAAAAATCCTGCAACTTTTCCTATGGGAAATATGGCGTGAGTAGAGAGAGTGAGTGAAAGCGAGAGCAGCAAAGATCCATATGGTGTTATATTGCGCCTGGTTTCTTTGTTTTGTCATTATTCTGTTACAATAAAAGTGATCAGGTTTCGCGAATTTTTCGAGAAACAGCACAACTGGTTGGAAATACCAAGAATGTCAAGCATGCATAAAAATTTCCCTTGAACCGTGTACACAGTTTTGCACTAACTGTACATAATACTGGCGTATACTTATTGAAGCTGTACATCATACATGATGCATTAAGGATTTGTGAAAATTTACATTGCATGTTTGTCTTGTTCTTCACCATTTCTCGGAAAAAATCCCTAATAACATGTTATACTTTCTCTTAAATTAACTCACTGATATTTCCTTAACGAAAAGATAAACAAAGAACCGAGAACCACAAAGAGATTTTTCCACAGAGTCAAGAGTAGACGAACGCACATGTTTTATTTACTCAAGCTGTTAGCCCACAAAAGTAAATCCTTGCTACTACATGACGTATACCTAAATACCATAAGATATTCAGCGACTACGAGCGAGGATACAATGCTGAAATCATTGTGCACACATAATACATTTTTTTTTCAATATAGACATGTGCCTTTAAATGACACAGGACATGGCACATCGGCATCATTCTCATGCGCATCTCTATCCAGCGGACACCCGGAGCACAAGCGTATATATATTTTGTGGTTAATGCGGTTGCATTGCATTACATGTGCTAATACCGAGTGTGTGATGTTTTACATTACAATCTGGACGAATTCGGTTGGATTTTTGTGAGTAAAATTGAGCGTGTGGTTATTTGGAACGTTTTATCTCCGGGGGTCAATTATCAAGGTTCTTTGTTTTCTTGGGCCATTGGTATGGGGTAAACAATGGAAAAAATTGTACGGAAAAAAGTTGTCGCTCAAATAATTATACTGTTTGGTGTCGTATAATAAGTGCTTTGGAAGCACCAAGCACGTATATGAGAAAATGTGTCTTTGATAAATAAATAAAAGTGGAAAACAAAAAAAACATGCTGACGATTGTACGTTCAATTTTTTCCGGCAACTAAGCGTAAAAGTATGCTGTTTTCAGGACACTGCGTACATATTATTTAGACCCGTGTAATTACTTATCCGTGTGTACAGTTGTTTTTCAAACAGATATACAACTTGTGTGTTATATAACTCACTTGCGAAGATCTGCAGGGGGTTTCGTAAACTGCTTCCGCATGCAGGCTAAAACGCTTGTTACAAATTAGTGACAGTTGTTTGTAACAAAGCCAGTAGGTAAGTACTCACGTTTTGTGTGCACTTATTGACAAGGTAGACATTGTTGATGGAACCCTAGCCTTTTGTGATAAAAAATGAAAATATATCCCAAGGGCAAGGATCCACACATGTACATAGGTATGTTAATAAGTGCTCAATATGTGTTCATTTAAATGAAGTCAATGTTGATTTATGGATGGAGCAGTTCGCCCTCCAATATGAATCCCATTCAGTGAGATTTCAGAAAAGTGACGGGTGGTGTGGTTGTTTATTCTCTCAGCAGTTAACACTTTAATTAGTTATGTATTACTGTCATGCGTTCCTATTGATTAAAGGGTTTCTGAATCATTTCAAACCTTTTCTTTAAAACTAAATTACTGTCCAAACATTTAATGCCACTTTGTGGTGATTATAAACAGTCAATCAATTGAAACGAGTATCATTAGAGCGATTTTTAAAATTCTAGTGGTCGTATACGAATGTTTCGGAGTGTTTGTATTTACCTTTCGGCAAAACTCTTACAATGCTCGCCTATTCCATAGCTAAATTACTCATAAATTACTTATGAAGTTGCTGTTTCTGCAATTTGTGTAAACGGCAGGTTGCCGAGGATGAATATGTTCTAAGTTTACATATGGGATCCTGGCAAGCAAGGTGACCTTTCATTACCCATGCTATTTTATATAGTATTGTAGTTGAAACCTTCCACTATAACAATATTGAAGAGTTCTGTATACTACTAGACGGAGAAGGCCCGTTGAAATCAACGGGCTCTAGAAACTTATGTTCTGGTGGAAAACTTAGAAACCACATTATAAAATGTTAGTATTCTGTCAATAATCTAATGACTTTTAAAGTACTTCCGGGTAGACAGATTTAAGGTTATAGAAATCGTGATTGTCCGGCAGTTCTCCCTGTTCTTCAGAGTATAATTACTATCTTTATTATGACATCAGCACTCCTTTTCCCCCTTTTGAATTTTCCCCTTTGGAAATTTCCCCTTCGGAAATTTCCCCTTTTGAATTTCCCCCTTTTGAATTTTCCCCTTTTGAATTTTCCCCTTTTGAATTTTCCCCTTTTGAATTTTCCCCTTTTGAATTTTCCCCTTTTGAATTTTCCCCTTTTGAATTTTCCCCTTTTGAATTTTCCCCTTTTGAATTTTCCCCTTTTGAATTTTCCCCTTTTCAAATTTCAACGTAGGTTCCGTTAGGGAAGCTGTGCCTTTAATTTGATACCAAATTTATTATTGTGGACTGTTTGGTGTCGGAGTGAGAGGGACCCAAAGGTGTCGAAGAATTTGCCTAATTTGCATATTCCAACTTTGTATAAAGGATGTTTCAAAACTCCATGCTCTCTCTATAAAAGGAATACGATTTAACTTTAGTGCTAGGTTCTCCAATGCAATGTCTTCTGTCCTTGGAGGAAAGTGAAATACCTATATATCGTAGGTAAAAGCACGTGACGTGCCTCTGCAATCTATTGATGAGCGTGAACGCATATAGGAATCAAAATCAGTCCATTTCCCACATAGAATAGCATTTATTTTAGCTTAAAATAATTTAAATTCCTCATGATTATACTCAATAATGATCCTCGTTACTGTTCCGTAATTGTCTAAACTGGCCGTTCTTCATGAACGGATACATTCGAACTATGTTTATCGTTTAGATTTGTTTTCTCGTTATGAGTCTAACTCAAATGATTTCAGAAACTAATCAATAAAACTTTTGGAACACTGTAACCTGATATATTATTGTTTCATCGTTGATCTTCATCTTTTCATCCGTTTTGGTATAATAAAATTATTAGTTTTTCGCACGCAATTGCATTATGTATGCACATGGATCGATGATTACAAGGAAAGAACTTTACTATACAATGTAGTTTTTAATGTTTATTTTGCCAAAAACCTTTACTAGCTTCAATTTGCTTTCGTAATGGGAAACCAACCTTGAGTGTAAGCCAGTATCTAGTTTATTTGGCATAATAAACACAGGATTGATGAAGTGCCGGCAGATATTTACACAGTTGAAAATGGCAACTTAGAACAACCAGCCAATCTAACATTACCAACTATCCTTTTATTTGTATTTTATGACATGACGAGTGGGATTGATTTTATGTATTGGAATTTTCCTCCAGTATCAGTTTCATACAAACATAGGTAACGGCAACATTCCACCGCACCATTAATGTGCAAGCGCTAAAAAGGAAATTGTGACTACTCCTCGTATTCTCTGTCTAAACTTTCCACGGCAGACAAGAGCTACCTCAAACATTCATTATTTGCAACTGCAAACAAATGGATAATGACGATGTTTCTGCAAACTGACTACTATAAACTCCAGTTTGTACTTCTTGTTTAGCCTCAACTCTCAACCAAAATAACCAAATTGAATTTATAGCTTCATTTATCCTCACTAATTTCGCACGTGACGGATTGTTTATAATCCGTATACATATATGTTGGCCATAAAGGCTGGTAGAGTGGTGTCTGGAGTGAAAGGTAGATTTACTGACACACTAGCTGCATTCTTCCATTTATACCTAACTAATCTAGTCGTTCTTCTATGTCTACCATTTTATTCGAGAGTATCACGAACGAACGAAATGA
Organism: Sinella curviseta; assembly: GCA_004115045.4. Taxonomy (NCBI): domain Eukaryota; kingdom Metazoa; phylum Arthropoda; class Collembola; order Entomobryomorpha; family Entomobryidae; genus Sinella; species Sinella curviseta. The sequence continues at coordinate 45,569,874 of CM023201.3, read as the reverse complement.
GTGTGTATATTGCTGGATTGATAATGAATACGATGTTCGTGTAATAAGTGGCACAATCTATATATACTTGCATCACTGTAGTACTCTTCTGATAATGATAATAATAATAATAACCCACCTTGTGTAGAGCGTGAATGACGGAATGGCTACGATATTTGCGCTTCCACTTACTTTCCCTATTTCATGCTTCTTTTCACTTGCTGTTCATGGTTAGTTACTACTACATATTTGTATTACATGCGGAAGAATCAAGGCAGCAGTGTAAGCTTGTTTTGTCTGGGATAATACTTCATTAATGAAGTACTCCGCAAGGAAATATTTTATCCTTTGCACATTATTCGAAGAAACGAGGAAAAGCTGGATTATAATGAAAATTGGTAAGTAGAATGTGTTCAAGAACGTGTTCGCTCACCGTTCTTTCTTGGAACCGAATTTATGGATATGTTCAAAGCATGTCTGCGAAAGTGGATAAAGCAAAGTTTATTAAAGAAAAGAAGGAACTTTGCTTGTAATAAATTTTCACGATAACTTTCACCGTTGAAAATTTATATAAATTTTGCTATCAGAAAATGTAAAATTTATTGAATCCATATATACGCAATATGGATGCATGGATGAAGATGGCTTGTATTACGTAGAGATCTCACACAAATCTGAACCCTTTGGCTCGAATGGACTTAAATGAAATACCAAATTAACGCTTGGCTTACGGTGTGTGCCAGAGGAATGTATGATCAGTTTCTAATTTATTGTTGGGAAAAGGTGCTAGCTGAAGGCAAACTCACAATAAATGGTCCAGCAAAACGTATATAGTACTTACTGGCATCTTATTGGATTGAGGTGAAACGTGTAGTGAAAAGGTCAGTTACTTTACTTACCAACATCAATGCTGTCACTATACAACCATCATATCACACAAGAGAAAACACTAAAAGTAAGTTCCATAATTTGGAAACTTATCATGTCTTACAGGAAAGGTGATTCAAGCATGGCCAAAATTAATGATATAATTATGAAATCCGATACTGGTTTGGCCCACTTCAATAAGATGTTATAGATATAGCTAAATGTATACATAAGCCAATATGGTCATATAAAGCTTTACTTGAGTGAGACATCGCTGAGATGAGGGAATTAGTGTTATGCGTAGACAGTCTAGGTATTTACGGGTAATCTGATCGTTTTCATAATAGCGAACCCCTTTGCTAAATTATGCCCAGTAATAAGTAACCTGAAAAGAGCTTGGACGAATCAATATCATTGATCTCCAGGTACATTGTAAGCCTGAAAGATATTCTGTGTAATAGAAGCTGAACTTCTACATATTTCGCTACCATCCTGTATCCCATTGTCATTTTCATGAACAGATTGTTCTGTCAGCTATCTTTCTACTACATGTAGAAAGTTTATCACCGATGTATCAGAAGCGTTAATAACGGCAATGGAAATAATAATAAATCATTTTGGGTTGGCTGCTGTTTGTGGTATCACAACATGGTTATTGATGATGATGAGCCGATCGCGACAACCACGTAGCATATTTTATTGTGTTTTGTACAGCAGTCTATCTGTACAATACCAGACAGACAAGCAAGGGTATAAATGCTGTGTATTTATCTGTGGTATGTTTAATGCGGTACAATCAATTTACGTCGGTTATACACGTTGTTTACGTGGTAAATGGGAATTCAGCAAATGTATCTCCAACGCACACGGTGATCCCTTGGTTTGGCTGTCAGAAACACCTCATGTGAATGAATGTTGTATGCCAAACTAGTCGCCTTTTATATAGCATAGCGTGCAGACGGCAGAACCACTCATATCGTTGGATTGCATGACTCTGTGGCTTTCTCCGAAAACCGTCAGCACAAGGATCACTATATTTTCCCTCGTATAGAGATATAGAAATGTTGTACGCATCAAATTATGGGAAGCCTAATGTGTAGATCACAAGGATTGTTTGCAAAGAGGATACATAGTTACATCGACACTACTCCACCGTCACCCGTTGTCATCTGTCAAGGAAGACTGAAGATATGGGATGGCGTTATGTGATAGTTACTTGTTTCCTTTGAAGTTTATGTTGTCTCAACAGACTCTGTGTTGTCTGAACTTATAAAATGTCCAAATTTACTTGGCATTACCTCTTACTTGCAATACGCGTACTGTAAGCTAGTTAAACACCCGTTGATGCCGGAGTGCTTGCTCGAAACTAGTACATAATGTGTGTCTTGGACACATTCACTTTTTTACCTAACAACATTTTTTGCGAACAACATCACTAGCTATACATATTGGAAAATTGGAGCAGACCTGGAGTAGTATGTGTAGCTTGTCAGGTGCATGTGCATAAACCTTTAGAATAATACTACATGTATACCTTTGCATTAATTAAATTGTTTTTAGAAAGCTTGGGGTTCCCGGAATATTTTGCGGCGTTTATTAATTCGTTGGTATTTTTAATTAAACAGTTTCTCTTGAAAAGGAATTGAAAATAAGCTTCGACTTGTTCAATAATGGTACTGTCAGTAGAAAATGCTGACTAATTGACAGGTTGAATACGCGGAATAAAATGCCGGGCTATGTACCACAAGCGGAAATGGAGAAGTGAGGACACGAAAAGCAGGGTAGGAAACAAAGAAGATTAACCTAGGTAGATTTATTCTTTTAGTTTTTCTGTAGTCGATTTCCTGAAACACCAATGAATAAATGAAACTACACCGGATCACCGAATGATATCGATGGTAGAAATTGGGGACAATATAATCATGATTGAAACTACGAAGTACATAGTTTATGTATGAATTCTAATTTTGTTGTAAACGTCGACGTCGACCTTGTATTGTAGCAATAACAATTAAGGAAACTCGCACATCATCTTCAGAATATCAAGTCCCATTGCGGTTGACACTATTTATTCTCCTACACACTTCATAGTGCGGCCATTATAACATATACGGGTAATTAATTATTATTCGCAGTTCTATATTTCATTCTCAGGCTCGTTTCCGCGAATGAATTACGTTACATGGAGGTTCATACGACACTGACATATATACATACATATTACTTGGAATTTATCAAACATTCTTGTTTATTACGTATTCATGAGCACTAATTACCAAAAGTGTTGTTTTCTCTTGTGAAATTACGAGAAACAGGTCCAAACGCATATTCAACATAAGTACAAATAATATCATTAGTTTTCCTATAGCGGTTTTGTGAGTTGTGACATAATATAAGCTCAGCTTATATGACTTTTCAAACAATAATAATAACAAGCTCATTGTCTTGTTGTATGCTCTAAAAATAGTGTGACTATTATGTGAAGATGAAAGATAAACATTTTCTTTCAATTTGTTGTACCACCACCATAGCACGCATCGCATAATCACCACCACACAAAACAAAACGAACATTTACTCCCTCAAATTTTATATTTTTACAATTCCAGTTCCCAGGGCCATCGTCATCTTCACTTTAATTTCACTTTGAAGTTTCTCAAAAAAATGTATTGTTGAAGCTTAATGTTGCAACACGAGTATGACCGCAGAATGGCTCCTAAAACTTTGCTGACGAACTATCGTTCTTTTAAAAATATGTTGAATCTTCCAGTAGTAAAGGGTCTTATGACTTAAGAAACGATCTAACAAAAAAGTACAAAAGAATTCATTCCTCTGTTAACAGAAAAAAGTAAGCCGCGGCCCAGCCACATACTATAGCAGTTATAAAAGTTTATTCGTAGGAGTAGGAATTCAACTGTCATCGCCATTTCTGAAAAGTGTAACTTAAACTTTATCTACGTCTTAAGTATTTGAGAAAGATTCCTTTCGTCGAGACTAAAGCTTTTGGAGAAAAGGGAACTGGAACTACCAACTCTTTCTCTCCGTATGCGTACCCACCTAATGGAATAAAAGTGGCATAGTGGAGGGACGTATTTTGCACGTTGAAGTATGCTTTCTATATACACAAACCCGTGTAAACCGGCGTTACGTATATATGGACATATATATAACACATTATTGTACAGTTTGCATCCTTGTGCAAACTTGCAAAAGGTACAGCTATACACATTTCTCTTTGCTTACCTAACTTTAATTTTATTTTCTTGATGTTCAATTCCTGTCCGTCCGTCATGCTCTTTTCCTTCAGTGAAAAGAACGGCAAGCATTGCGACTCAACGATAATATACGTACATTCACAACAACTGTGCATTAATATACGGTTGAATTGCAAACATAAACCAAAGGCTCGCGTCAAAACCTTGGAATTCTGCACTCAAGTATTTTCAGACCACCACTTGTGAAAGTTTTGCCTTAAAAGGACTGACTACTGACTGAGTTTTCCTATCTTGGGTTGGGATAGGCATAGCGACTTCTTTCTACACACAGCCTTGAATGGGAAAATAATGAAAGGCAGATGAACCATGAACCAATGCAGCGCAATGCTGACGACTGACCAAATACGATAAACCACATTATCGTGTTTTACACAAAATGACTTTTGCCATCTCATTTTGAATGAGTATTGAACACTGAGCATCTTCTTTATGCGTTTTGGCATGTTTACAGGTTGTCAGTGAAGGTACTATAAACATCAAAAGACATGCACAACAACAACAACAAAAAAGTTTCTAGATGTTCGCATTGTATAATTTTACCCCACGCACGCAATTTGCTACTACGTAGATTCTTGCTGGAATTCATAACAATCAAAAATGAAGCCCACGAGGACCCAGCCTTGATTCCAGTCTTGGTTACAATAATACTGCTGGACATGGACAACTATTTGTAGCCATCTGATGTTATGCCACCGAACAAAGAGAATGCGTTATATCAGGCAATAAAGAATTCATAAGACTTCCATTATATATAGAACAGCTCCAGGCAAGGAAAGAGTGGATGGGAAAATTCACATCTTTTTTAATATTATATAGGTATTATTACATGTTCCTTGGGGCTATTCACCATAATCATGTTATTTTATTACAATGATGATTTAATATTATAGTGGCTCCAGGCTTTATAAGACAATTTTAAAATCATATATACAACTCCGTCATACTTTATTAATAGCACTTTCACTCTGTCTGTGAGAGCCATATAAACGTTCGTTCGTATCACGCGTATTGAATATTATTTTATGGAAGTTTTTTTAAAACAAAGCGCCTCATATGATGACGCCATCGATCTGCAGCTTTCACATCATGGTACATTTGCATTAGCCAAAATTAAGAATTACTATTTAATATTTACTCTTGATTGGAGCGCTGCCCTTTTTATGTTTGGTAGGTTGTAGTTGTGCAGCCGACGCACGCACGTCAATGAAGTTGTACATGAATTGTGATATAACATTGAGGATTTTTATAGATAAGGAAAAAACAGTCACAATTTTGAGGATTATACAAGGAAAGCTGTTGGAGACAGCACGACATTTCCTTTAGGCAAGGTGAAAGTACGTGGGTGCACGTTAAAAATAAATGATAGCATGGAATCGAGAAATTAATTGATTCCTAACCCTGACTTTACACGACATTATGCGAATACGTAAAACGTCAATCCGCGATAAACACAAAATAAATGCCTCCTGTTATGCATGTAGGTATATTCTGTAGGTAAGTAGTTGTTCTGTAAATACAGACGATTACATTTTACCTAACAAAAGCCCAAATAAATTTTGTGGTAGGACGGATAAATGCATTTTATAATTCTTTCGCGTAGCGTATTAGTATTCAATTACGACATAATCTCCAGCATCGCAACACGTTTTTTAAATTTCCTGTCAGAAATTACAGGAAAAGAAAAAATGAAAAGCCGATTTCACCGTTGACTTTCGGAGTGACATTTTTATTTACTGCATTTACACAATTTACTTATAGGGAGTCGCGAATTGCATCCATGTTACCGTTATCACATGTCATGTTTCGGTCCATTGATTGCGACACCGAAAAATCTTTAATAGAAAATTTCCTGTCCTTTGCACCCAACTTTGATTATACTGTAATTACATTTCAATTTGATTTCGTTAACGAGGCTTGCAAAAACCGCTTAAACTTTAGAGCTTTGAAATTATTTATGTAAGAACGCTTTCCCAAATTAAACGAAAGTAATTAAGCGGTGGGAGTTACGTAATAAAGTGATTAGTTAAACATTTTAACGAATGAAAATCTACTATGATAATTTGCAAACCGTGCAGTTCAGTTGGACAGTAGCGCAAACACACCTATAACTTCTTATATCGAACTTTTGATGAAATACTCAATTTGCGAGCGGACAACTTTATCATATCATCATTCTTTTGTTGCATCTAAATATATAATACACAACTGGATGAAAATGGCAGGATTATGTAAGGCGATTACTGCTGGCGAAAAAATAAACTATTTTCAGAACCTGCCAAAACAACTTTTTTCCGTGATGAGCACGTGCGATGTCAGACATGCATTGACATAACATTTATACAGTCGAGTAAACCAAAAGACGACTCCTCGCTTCTTTTTTGGCTAATGCCTACGCATGAATTCATTCATAGATAAATACACTCACTGTACAACTCTAGAGAAGTTCATGATTGAACAGTAACTCTGCTGTTGTCACTTTTTAAACAAAAACACACATTTTACATGAGGTTCTTTAATTTAATGTAAAAACTTTAGTTATTTACCTCGTTTATACTTGCGACCAAACTTTTTTGTTTGCTGTCTCAACTTTTCTTAGACTGCTCAACCGAAACGTAGTTTTGTAACAGCAGCAGCAGAGCGCAAAGCGTTACTTCCTGAAAAGGGAAAGGAGACCAGTCACAGTTCGTCTGCACCACAAAAGAAGGAAAAAAACTTGCAATTTCGCTCTGACCAGAAGGAATGGATGGAGAATGTGTAGGTAGTTCCTTCAACACACTGTGGCCAATGCATACATTACATGTCGTATTATTAACTACCGGAAGCATGAAATGCTTATAAAGGTAGTTATTGCGATTGATTTGTTTGTCTGTCTGTGTGTCTGTGTGTCTGTATGTCTGTTAACACGATTACTCCTCTCCACGTTGACCGATTCGGTCCAAATTTTCCATGGAGGTACCTCAGGGCAAAAGTAAGTTCGCTATTAATTTTGGGCTTCCTGACCCCACCCCCAGGTGAATGGTGTGGAGGGGGTAAGGCCCCCCATACTTCTTTATGGGCAAAATATTTTTATTCGCTTATCTGATAGAGCATTTTAAGCTGATCATTTTTTGTCATCACACCATGGGTCAATTCGACCAACTGTCGGAGTGGTGGCTCTATAACCCTCGGGGTCATGAAAGGGTCAAAATATATTATGTCGGAAATTGATCGAAAAGTTCAAGATTAGTGTTTTCGAGGTTAAACTGGGTGTCAAATGTCACGATTTCACACAACACGTTTCCGGTAGTTTTTTATTTCGGGTTTACACCCGTTCTAGTTTTTCATATCTGTCTGTTGTACACACAATTTTGTTGGCGTTATGTAGGGATTGATATATATAGGTACAAGCATTCCAAATTTATATAATAAAATGCATAGAATTCCAACAAAACTTTCTCCAACTCTTTTTACTTCCTTCTCTCTACCGGTTTCACAAAACTTATTTTAAAACCCTTTCTATTAATTTTTTGCAAAAAATAAAATAAATAAAATAAGCTCGCACAAACTCTGAATACTTTTGTTTCTCTGCTTATCGTATTTCAATTTTTGTATCAATATTCTCCCCGCCTTTTGTTTGTATTTTGAGTCAAACTAGTTGTGTCAATGTGTCAGTTACAAGTAGTGGCATGCCAAAAGCTTTTATGATTTTCTGTTTATTTACCGAGAAAGTTGGGTAATTATATTTTATGTTTTAAAGCAAAACCCAGAGAGAAAGTGAAAGAGAGAACGCGGTAAAGTACGTACAGAATCCTTTTACGCTTCATAAATGGCTTTCATTTGGCATTATTTCTTTATACACTTCATTCATTGTGATGGCGGCCATTTAATTTAATTTCGGAATAACTTTGTGCCTGGCACACATTCACAAAATGCCCATTACATTCGAATTGTTCCAAAGAGGCACTACATAAAATCCGTATTGAGAATTCGCAAAACAGAAACGAAAAGAGTTTTGAAGTAACGGTTGCGTATCATCATGTAAAATTCATCAGTTTCTTAAAAATTCCACTCCATTAAAGTGCATTTTCCAAGATCGTATGGCTTACGTCCAGAAAGATTAAATTCCGTTTGTTACATGTAGCATGTGAATATAAAATCCATTCAAGATTCAAGATATTCATTTAATATTGCATTTGGTAGCCTTACATGATCTACTGGACTTATTCGGAAAAGTTCCTATAAACTTTGAACTAGCGTATAATGCAGACAACTGCAAAATTATTCATAAATTCATAAATATATAAATATGACTTACTTAGTTGTTCTTGGTTCTTTTACTCGGGGTGAGCCCTTTCCAGCTTTCCAGAGAGACTACTCTCCAAATTTTATTTGAAATGATAGTTACATACACGAGTTGATAAATTTCGCCGTTTCCCTGTTGCGAGAGCTTTGCACAAAGGGATCCCTTCCAATTTTCTATTTGTCAATGTTGCAGAAACGCTCTGTGTTTTCGCATTGTAAAAAGTATGCAGTGATGTGTAGCGTGTGGTCAGACAGAATCCAGACCGAAACTTGTGGTTTAACGGAAAAATTTATAGTCAATTTCATAAACTATGCATATTCATTCGCAGAGTCGCTGTTGGTTTGATATCGGGCTAACAATTTTTGTTGAAGCAGTTGTACATTCGATGGGTAAATAATTTGGTGGCAGGATAGACATTTTCTTAATTCCCACAGAAGTCGTATTATTTTGAGCGTACATAATACTTTTATTTTTGTTACTATTTCATGCAAATGCAGAATGCGTTTACTTTCTCTTCTATAGCTTTCTACTGGTAAGTTGCAACTAGCTTGCTGGACCAGGGGTGCTGTACTGGAACGAATCATTCTTTCAGTCACAGCACAGACGGTGTTGTAAAGCAAATTTCATTGAGAATTTGCATAATGTATCCCCAGGAGGGACCATACTTAATATTACAGCCATGTAAATAAAGTTTATTGCTTTCATTTCGGCTGAGCAGATGCAGAGTTGACTGAGTACGCATTGTACCCCAACATTTCCCATTTTATAAAACAAAACTATTCTGTCCATTCATTTTCCGTCCGTGTCAAAACTGCTTTCAAAATAGTATTATTCATTTCATGACATGACAGAGTCGACATTCATAAAGCAGCTGTGCATTTTCCTTCCTGTGCATTGGAGAGAAAACAGTGAGAGGAAACATTATATTAGCCAATTCTACTTTATCAGTAGTCCTAATTCCCCATGATGGTTATAATGATGAAAATTGGTGTGGTGCAAAAAGTTTTCAAGGTATTATTACTATTATAGATTTGGAATCGGGTCCCAGGGAGTCCCCGTGTCTCTGTATAGTATATATGTAGTACGTATAGAAAGTTTTAGATTACTTCTTCTCCTCCTTGTTTGATAGCTTTTGAACAAGTTTACGAAAGAATGATCATAGAGAAATATCAAATATACGCAGGATGCCTTTGCAACTTTGTACACCCAATGCCACCAACACATTATTACAGGAGGACATGCTTGCCCACCCGAAAATCTACTCTGATGTGTATTTATAGACGAAAGAAGAAAGCACGGTTTCTTCTCCCTAATACAACACAAGTAAAAGGACCACTTCGTTGCAGAATTGCAGAAGCGAACACCATAAACGAGAAATTTGAGAATATCGGAAAATTCGAGTAATAAATCATATATATTATCGACCACTACGTTACAGCCGTACAATTTATTTAACCCGCCAGACAAGTCAAGTCCTCCTCCTTCGAAGGTAAATGTTGGAAATAATAAGGCAGAACAAGTTTCCCAAGACCGTTCCTCAAGTAAGCGAACTAGCTAAATGTATTTGTGGTTCTGTTTATGCTGTGAAAATACCCGAAGAAAATGATTCCTGGCAGGCATCGAAATAAACATCAAGCAATAAAAAGGCGCACGTATGCCCGTAAAATTGCTACTGTCTTGCTAAATTACATAATGAAGGGTTACATATTGAAGTGCAGCAATGGGACATTATATTTTATTCAGGTTTTTGGGAGTGATTTCATCTCGGCATTTATAGCAACATTTCATTTCAAGTTACTCAAGGATTTTATAGACTCTGACAAGTATGGAAACTGCTCACGACGACAATAACGATGTCATTATTTTTTATGTCGACGTACACAGAAATATAATATGGAACAGAATTGCCAAAGAACATGAAGCTCTCTGTTCTTTTTATCCATTTATCGCTAAGTGTTGTTATGCATTATCTTATCTTCACACGTGCGTTTTGTACAACTCCCTGTTCTTGACCATAATATAGAGGCACCATACCTGTGATTTCATCGATTGACAACTCTTTTCACTAATGTGCTTTCCATGTAATTGAGTGATAAATCATCGTTCCCCAATTTTCCCTTCTATTCCCTTGACATGCTCTTTTATAGTTAGTATTGATGTATGTGTATGCGTATATCAACCGGAAGTTCGAATTTTTCCTCGTTTTGTATTACTTTCTTCTAGTAAGTAACAGTGTTTCCATCAGAAATGCCAAAAGTGTGTATGTGTTTAGGTATATAACGTGTACTTGTCATTACACTTACACTTGCTACACTTTCCTCACTTACTCTATCTGAAATCTGAATGAATGAATAGCTGCCAATAGTGCTAGCAGCAAAGTGAAAGCATTTGAGAAGGCTATAGAAGTCTGGTTATATCACTTTGCCTCGTTGTACTTTATTCTGATTATGCCATCACCATCATCAAAGTGGGCATTGTGAGAGAAAGTTTGGCCAAAAGCAACAGTTACCTTGAGTAAAGCTCTTTCAACGCAGTAATTCCTTGTGACCTTCTGCAGCAACGAAAAAAGTTTCTAGTGTATAATCCCAGATCACTTATTTCGCGTACTCTTTCCCCTCAAGTAATTTTGCCAGCGATGTTGTTCTACCCTAAATTAACTATTTACATGGCCATCCAACCAACTGTATATGTATGTGTAGTGATTTTACAGAGATTATTCGAATTCCGCAGTTTTGTTTCAAATCAGATAACAGATGCGGAATATAGCGGAAACGTGGCATCACATCAAATGAAACATCCACTTTATATTAGTTCATACAGGAGCAATCGTAGCATATAACAAGCTGTATAAATAAAATTATCATAACAGATAAGGCTTGTCGGCATCGTAAAAGAGGAAATTTTACGATACACTGACAGAGTACTTGTGAGGTTTGCTACTTTTTTTGTTTAACCTTGTCCATGAGGAACACCAGTGTGGAGATTTATGTGGTAGTGTGAGCTGAATAAGGGAAAATTGTAAAAAAATGCATAATTCAGAAGGTTCAGGAAGTGTATTTGTCTGTACAAAAAGATGAAAAGGTGAGTAGGTATATTGAATGGGCGCGGTTTTAGACTGCTTTTATTGCACATTGTATGCATTTTTTTCTTTTTATGTGATATACAAATTATGCCACACATTTCATCCACTTGGGACGGTACGAAACTAGCAAACACAATAGGAAAAGAAAATGATATCTTGTTTTGCAGTTTTTTCGTTCTCTCTCTGTCTCTCTTCCTCTCCTTTGCTTTGCTGAGTGTACAATAGATAAAAAGATGTGCGAGTGTTTTCGCTGAGGCATCTGTACTTCATTCATCCGTGGATACATTAAATTCCTGCAGCCATTATACGTACCGCCGAGTATATAATTTCATGCCCACTGTGTGTACTCTCTATTCACGTTTGTTCTCTCTAAATTGAATGACCAAAAAGTTTGAGTGAACATTCACCTCACGTAGCTGCCTGGTTATGCCAACTGCATACAAGCAGGGCGTAAAAAGTGTAAAGAAAACGAGAAGAAGAAGAGATACCATTAAACTTTAAGAAAGCGAGAAACTGTAAGTGAACGAATCTAAATTGTCGGGGTATAGACGAGAGAAAAGAAAAGAGTTCAGGTTGAGAAGTGTATTTTGTGGAACGACTGCATTTGTTGAAAGGTGAATGGAATTTCATTCTATATGGTGATGATGTTGTAGAGCCATTCAATGGGAGTGTGTGTGGGCAGAGGGAAGTTTTTTTTGTAATGCCGTCGGCTTTTATATAATGTTTCTCTTTTTTTCTCAACCACACAAAAACGATGTATTTATGTAATGGAACAATGACAGTGTGTTGACACACTTTGCCTCTACATAGTTGCCTAACCATGCACCATTGACGCTTGTAATAATAGTCACCACAAGTCACAACTAACAAGTTTAGTGTGTTGAATGCAGCAAGAAAAACATCACAATTCGCAATTGCTACACAACTACACATGCAATTAGGTTTAGCGTGTGTGTGGTTTTTTTCTCGTCGACACAAAATTCCCTCGGTGAAAGTCCTTCCAATTCCCTCGATAAAAGTCCTTCCAATTAAAAATTTAATGGCATGTCACACTGAAAGTGCAAACGTGAACAAATTTCCCGTTTTTTTCCTGGAAAGGTTGAGCTTTTGGATAAAAATTCGGGATTAGAGGACGTAATCTCAAATCACACGACTTCAGATTCAAATGTAACAACGTCCTATTTTCACGTATTTGCCGGCCCATTATTTGCGAAAGAATTTGGGAAAGCAGATGTGACAGATTCCGAATGTTTTAAAATGTAAAAATCGGTTTGGTAGCAGGTGGAAATATACGAACTTGGATGGTGGACAATGTTCAGCAGCGTTTAATGCTGATTCAGATGCTGCGTGAGTGATATATTTTAATGTGCTCAAATTTGGCAGCACATCTCTCATTGTTTGCCAAGTTTTGCAAAAAAATCCCACTTTATTGGTAGAAAATTTGTTCCGTAATTGATGCAATTATTGTTGATTGTTATTCTGAATGAACACTTGCGTTTTTCCCAAATGTCATGAACCAGACGCGACGTTACACAAATGTTATTTTCCTATAACACAATGTGTTATACAAGAGGATGCCATTGAAATTGAAGGAGAGTACAAAATTTATTACAACATATATGCAAGTTTGATCATAACAGAGGGCTTAGTCGATTGATTGGTGACGCGATATTGCTTTATTATTGAGGACGAGGTTATATCTGTACTAGACGTTCCTTCTATTCTTTCAGGGAAAGTTTTCTGTTCATCGCACGTGCTGAAAATCGAGCTAGATAAACATGCCGCCATATTTACAAAGGTGATTAGGTACGCAATTGAAATCAAAGAAAGAATCAAATTGTAGCTGGTGAGAAATTTTGCTGTTATTAGTATAAAAAATTAGATTCAGCTACTTATCATACGGAATAATTTTCTTGTGTTTAGCATTATATTTAGTTAATGAAATAAATAATGCCAAAGAGACAACATTAATTGCAAGTCACACACTTAAAGGTAGATAAGAGAAAGTCAGCAATCAGCACGAAAGATATCACGAAGCAAAATTGTCTTTCCCTTTACCTCAGTTGTCAGCGAACCGACAGTTTTTGGTTGAGATTATTGAAAACTACACGCGTAAAAAGTGCCGAGAAAGCCTGCATTGTATGGAAACTGGTTGAGCTAATTAAATTTATTCATATTAAATCCTAGCAGGGTTGAACGTACAAAATACTATCCATGTGGAAGGTTTGACACAAGTGGTTCTGTCATTTCCTTGTGGTTTTCTTCTGTCAAATCAGCAAACCTCAAAATTAAAAGGAATAATATATATCTCTTCATCTGGAACTAGTTGCTATCTTATACATGGTAGTGTTCGTGACGAGAGGAGGAAGTTTGACTTTTTAATTAATTTCATGGTCTCTCTTCTTTTGTTCCCTGCTACCTCGCGCTCTATTTTCCAATTGTCATGCATGCTCTCTCTCTCTCTCCTTCTCTTCTCTCCTTCCGTTTTTGCTTCTCGGGACGTCAAAGCTATAAAGAATAAAATTAGAGGAGCGTATATAACATATATTTTCTCTCAATTTGTGTGAAAACACACAAAGCATAGTAAAACGTTACTACTACTACTAACTGATATAAATCTGCTGCGAAAATAAAACTTTTTTTCCTTCAAGAGATTATTATTACATTTAAAGCACTTCCTTCTGCTCAGAATAGAGAAGTTAAAAAGTAAAGTCGGAACTTCTTTTTCCTTTACTACTCATGATTAAAAGTGGCTTACAAGATTTAAGAGTGCTCTACAGTCAACGAATTGTTGTGTATACCCACTTACTTTTGCGCAATCTTTTAGCGCCATGAGTCTAGGCACAGAACAGACTGATACACCATTCTACTACAGTTTGGTTGGGTACCTCACCGAGTGCAGAGGGAGAGTATGTTTTTATGCTCGAGGCATTTGCAAACACTCTTACTTAACGTTAAACACCCTGAAGACGAACGAATTGGAGACGGTGAAAAGTAAAAAATGTTATATAGAATTACAAAGAATTTGATGATGATGAGTCTGTGTATTAGCCCTGTTGAAAACCCAATGGGCAAATGGTGAATCTTGATTCATTAAAAAAGGATTTGCCTTCAGAAAGTAGGGACATGTTCGTTTTCACGTGGGGATAATACACTTGAAAAGAAAGCTAGAGCCGGAAGAAATGCTAAGTACGTCGGAAGCTGATTTTGCGTCATTAGTTGTAATTGTAGGCAGAAAAACCTTCCGGAAGTTGGCTGGCTGTGTTGGTAAGATAGATTTAGATGGGTTATGCTTCTCAGCGAATTCATTGGGTGTGCAAAAAAGCATTAACAGCGCGGCAAGAGTCGAAAAAATAAGATTGAATGGGCCCATAAATAGTATACATACATGGTAGTTAAGTAGTATTAGCATTATTATTAAAATTTGTGCGTGCACAACTTTCAGCATGACATTCAACATTGGGCTTGTGAATTTTGAGCGAGCAATCTAATCAAGCAATTTCCCCACTCTTTTCCTTTGAAAACACCAGCTTCAATCCACACACACAGAGCAACATTTTGTGCAAAAACATATTATTTGCCTTCTCCCTAGGGAGTTTCTGATGAAAGTTTTATTTGAAATGGGATGGGGAGATGTGAATGAGTGAATGGATACCGTGTAGAGAGGAGACTACTGCGTAGTGCAGTGAGCCCACTAAGCAGTCTAAGAAAGAGAAAACAAGCAAGTCTCAGGAACAGAGGGATCTAATGATATGAGAACCTTGCTGGTAGACAAACATACATTCCCTTGTACCTACATTACTACTTTTACACTTTCAATAAGGATGGCGAATTCTACTTGAGTTCTTTCTGTAATAATTTCATTTACCGTCTTTACCATCAATATATCATTACTACTGCTCGCATTGTGCATGTATAAGCACCTGAAATTGAACTGACGGTCTAACCTTGGCACTAGGTGGCAGCGTATTGATATTTTTTATGTAAAACAAAAAGCTATTTTTACAACATTAGAAAACGAGGAACTTATATTTAATGTCTTTTAATCGAAAGATGATATCATATTGCATTCTTTTTGTGATAGTAACTTATTAGCTATATTAGAAAATTAGCTAGCTTTATGAGGTGAATTTGCAGAAATCAGAAGCGTCGCAATTTATATTATGTAAGCAACATTGTCAAGTAAATTGGAAGCATTAATTGTTTTCTTCAGGTGGTGAATTTGCTTTTCATATGTGGATAGTACACATTAATCCAACAGAATGGTCATTTCAGTTGAATATAACTTTGTTGGTACTACGACTGTTTGATTTGCTTTTAAATAAGTGTGCGCTGGGTGCTCACGCAGAATCCATTCATTTTATGTAAATGTGAACACATGTAAAACACAATTTAAAAAGGCAAAAGTTTGCTGAAAGTAAAATCGGAAAAGTTTTCGCATCTTGTAAATAACAACATAAAACTACTCACTAGTCATGTTACAAAATACGAAAAAGTTGGAGTCGTCGACTCGAGAAGAAGAGGAATTGAGGAATACATGTTGTTGACGATTATTATTATGCCTTTCTCTTTCCTCCTTTTAGCTTCTTGCTCGCTGAAATACAAAACAGCGTGGTACTTGCCATTATATTACATGGTTTCATCTATTCATCCTCTTTCAAAAGGTTTTATGTCCACAATTTTGTTTAATCCAAGAAGACTGTTCTATAATAATGTTGATGTTGAACGGTGATGTTGCCATCATAAATGTATGGATATTGCATCCCGTTGTGCTTTCTTGGAGGCTTTTGGAAATAAAGAAAACGTGCAAAACACTTCCAGCACAGTTTAGTAGTTTAGCATTTTCAAGAAAAACAGACAAGTTTTAGCGGAGGAGATGCAAACATGGGCACAATAACATGGGCCCTCCAACGACTCTGCTGTCATTACATTTTCCTCATATAGTTTCCAGGTTTATTTCTCATTTCATTAAGATCTAATCCCTTGAGATCTTGTCTTCATTGCTAAACGTCCTTAAATGAAATTACCTTTTCTTTTCCTCGCTTTTCTCCTCGAATCTAATAATAATAGTGAAATGGCCATCTCTTTTATGGGAAATCCCCATGTTTGTCGGGGAAAGTGACAAGATGCAATAAAGTTTTCGTATGTGTCCTTCACAGAACAATGATCGTAGTGATGGGATATTAAAACGTACTTTTGTTGATACATTATTATAACTTTTCAAGACAATCATTGTTGGGTACTAAAACGGGGATGTTGATGGTTGAAAGTGGTGGACATTTTAGTTTGCCCTTTACCTACCGCAAGCGCACACACAAAACTAGAAACTATCTTAAATGCCCATTTTTTGCATGAAAAAAATGCTTTCTTTGAAAGAAAAGTAGAAAAGAAAGTAACGATAAGAATCCATATCGGACTCATTCGAATTGTAAAATATCTTTATCTTATAAAGCAAGTTGTAAAATTGAGTAATTAAAAATTATGCAAAAAATGAAACAGTTTTATCTTTCAATTTAGCATTGCAGAATCAGCGCGTTGGAGTTGCCAGTTTTTTGTTGAAAAGTTTCGCAATGCGTTTTTTATAAAAAAATAATATTGCATGGTTTTAGTGATTCATCATCATATAACTTCAGAAAACGTTAATGTTTGTTCTTCATTACACATTCCTTTAATGAATATGCATCAAACGAGGCATGATTTCATATTACGTGAGTTTCAAGGATGATTCAGGTCATTGAGAACCTATGTAGTTATCTGAGGTAAAAGGAAACGTGTTGACAAACTTCATATTTAACACATGTGAGAATGTGAGAAGTTGCAAAAGTTTACATCGGTTGAGTTTTATGAGCTAAAGGCACTTTCATTTGACTTTGTGCATAAAGGGTTAATCAATAAGGAATAATAAGCAGGCTTTCCATAAAGAGTAATCTTCTTTTAAGGGGCAATTTTGGACGACTAAGCGTCTTCTTCTTATTACCTATGCAGATTGTAATCGACCTGCAGCTGACATTAATATTGTAATCACCTGTTTCAACTTTCAAGTATATTTTATAGATTTAGTTTCATATGCAGTTTAGAAAGAGTTGAGAAATCTTTCTGCTAATTGGCACAGAATTGAGCTTCTTTTCCATTTCTCAGTAGCGAACTATAATAAGTGCCTTGTTATTGACACACATCCCTAATAATCATCATTCATGAGCGTCGCTTTGTGTGTTCTCGCAGGAATATTTTTTCAAGCACTGCTAACACGCATATTTTAAGTCCTTCAGCTATTTCGGATATTTAACTTGGAAAACTTTTTATACCGTAGGTACTGGAGCATGAAACTCTACATAAAGTAAGTAGCAACTGATGAAGGTGCACTTTTCGCGGCCATGATAGCTTTCACTTGAAAACATGATGACTTTTGCAAAAAGTCCTGAAAAATGATGATACAGTCACTCAAACCAGAGCATAATTCTACAATATTACTTTATACTTTGATATAATGCAAGTGCAACATAATAATATTCACATGCTTACTTGCCTACTACATATTTGAATAACTGCTGCTTATGACGCACTACTATCATCTCCAGTTCTAAAAATCCTAATGACTCTTTAGAACTTGAAACCCTTTCCATGAGAGAACCTTGCCGAAAAAGTTACATTGTCACGTTTTCCTAACGAAGTCTCTTTCACAAACTCAGGTTTTGGAAACAAGAGAGAGATCATGCTCCACCATAGCTCCACGGTCCTTTCAATGCCATAAGAAGCTTATTCGCGAAAATGATTTGTGTTGACAATGTTAGTGAAATGCCAGATTCCCGTGTGCACCCTTCATTAACAAACCATACATGGCATAGGATTACCTTTAATAGATGTAATGTAATTCCATATCGCTATAATCTATCAGAATTCTTTGAAACAGGTAAGAAGATCGGAGAACTGAATAAGTATTGCATTTGCAATCTCATATTTTATAGAAAATGGGAAGCACTTTCAAATCAGTGAGGACAACGGCAATAATGTACAACCAATAATGCCATGAAATTGCGTACAAGTAAATAAGGCTTCTTAGTACAAAGCATATAAATCTCATTATAGATATTAATATTTTTTGTCAATGGGATATGCATACATGTTATAAATAGCTTTGCTAAATTACCTGTTCGTTTGACTTGACAATATACTTCAGTAATACAGAGATATTATATATAGAATTTTCATGGTAGCATCGAGCACTGAGGATGATAACTCTCAGATTTTCTTCATCGATCTCTTTTGTTGTGGTTCAAGTGCACCATTTGTTTTGTGCTGAATTTTGTCGAGCAGCCATGAAAGATGGAGATTTTGGTAGACCAACCAACAACAGTACCACTTCTAATCACAAAAATAGAAAGTTCGCCAGGAAAGTTACTTCCTGGGAAAAAATGTCTGTGACATTTTCAGCCAACGTATTCTTTTCCAATGCTCACAACAAAAAGCACTGTATATTCAACTCAATTCCAAGAATCCAAGATTCTACGAACTCAAACGTAGTCGATTTTTTCTCTCGTTTGGTCCATGCTTGTTGCTTTATGCTGTACGTTCTTCAGGGATCTGACTGAGTTTTGTGAGTTATTGACTTTCATGTATCCTTTGAGATTGCTGACATGAATGAGTGACTTGTTGGGTGATGCTCCTTTTCAGTATTTTGCGAATATCTGTGCACGTCGGGGTAATGCAAGGCTAAGCAAACGAAATAAAAAATTAGTTTCAGCAAGCTGAATTTTTATTGCACTACCCACCGTGTTTTGCTTTGAGTCATGCTGTGTATCTACTATCAAAGCAAGGAGAAAGTTATTTTTGAACCTGAAAAAAAATTCAACCTATTCATTCATCCTGAAAAATTATCAATATATTACGTAAACTGGGACTTCTGAACAGTAGCTTGAAAATCTAATAGTAAGTGCTTTTTAGCTAGGAATAAATAAACAGAACATCCTTCTTTCTGAATCAATGAGCATGCTTGAAATAGGGTTACGCTTCACAACCTTGAAGGAACTGACAAATTGATTGTTTCAGATGGGATTTTCTTTAAAATAGGCATACGTGAATGGATTCAATCTCGTAACTTATCTCAACAAACGAAAAGGAAATCGCAATTGAAAATTCATTGCACATTCTCGTGAAATCTGTGGCTGAATGGATGTGATGTATATTATGTAACGCTTTCCTCTTGAATCTTGAGATGCTGTATAGAATACAGTGTATACTCACTGATTTCTGATTACACATACATACCTCTGAACTGTATTGCTGATAAAAAAATGTGCTAATTTACTGGTTTTGGTTTGGATTTCAAGTGGTTTTTCATCACATTTTGTAACTTGATCACACTTTGCTTCAAAACAGCAGCTTCCAATCCTTCGTATCTCTGAAATTGTAATACAAGTCGAATCTTTGTAATTTGTAATGTTGGATTGGATGTGAAACCAAATCCTTAGTATTTAATCAGAATTAATCGTAATAATGAACGAGACCTGGAGATGATCATAAAATATCAGCACAAAAGTTTCAAAGTGTATATATGTGGGTAGGTAGTAGGTATAGGTATGCTATATTGGCTGGTGGCATAAAAAGTTTCGCTAAAATATTATGCTACACGTACAAATACACTTGCATCTACTCGAAAATGTTACAATTTTCATTAATATTCGATACTTTAACATGTTCGTAGTACCTTCAATTTCAAAACTGTGTGGGTAGCCTACGGCATAAATATACATCAAATTAAATATGCCACACAGTCAAGTAACTACACATATTGTGTAAAATAAAGAGATATTTTCCCGAGTTTTACTTTACGCTCTGAAAGTCTAAGATTTTTAAATGCGATATCCCAAAGCATTGTGCAAATCCAACTAACTTTACATTTTATGTTTAATACAAAGTTTTAAAAGTTTTTCTTGTAATTCAAAAGCTCGGCATATTATAGTGTATGCAATTTATATTCAGTTGTAGCATTGGCATTTAGTTAACACTGTTTACACAACTAAAAATTTAGCCCATTGCTAAATTATTTTTTGCTTCAATTTAGACGGATATGTAGGTATAAAGCTATGTATGTTACGGCTTTTGAACATATCTGAACTCAAACATTGCTCTATTTCTCGGCAAAGCAGTATAGCATAATATAAAGTTTCACGACGACTAACGATGGTATCAAAGAATCAAACAACCTTATTTTAAGAAGTAAAGCAGTTGAGATCAGATTTGCAATGGCTCCGTTCAAATTAAGCCAGTTACAAAAGTCCAAATTGAAGTACATATTTTAATTGTTCACTATGTCAAAATCCTTTAATTTGGAAAATGCCAATAGTTGTTACCAGATGACTTTAGTTTTGAAGGGCTGAAAGACAAATTTCTAGACGCTTTGTTTGTAAACGGTGCATTTTAAAAAGCTCTCCGTTGCAAAGGTCAAATATAATTTTATGATAAAAAATCATGCCTCCTATTCCGAAATAGTTTGCTGCTGGAAATGATGTCGCGTTTTTGGTAATTTGAATTTATCAGTGTCTTCCTTTTGTAAATAAACGCCCAAATCTAAGCTTGTGTCTTTGAGAAAGCAAATGACTGAATTAAATAACGAGAGGAAAGGTAGCGTGGTGTGAATATAAACACAAGATGAACCAATGTGGTCGTTTTATTTCGCTTTTGTAAGCAGTTCAAAGCAAGAGTAATTTAATTACGCACCCGTCTCCTTACCGCTGGTATACCAGGAAAGGAAATCAAGCCAAAATATCAAAACTAATTAGACCGAGAGCAGAAGTGGAATTGGCAGAATGAAAATATGATTTAAGTAGTGCACACACCTTATTCGCACTAGCATTCCGTGTCTCAGATAATATAAACCACACAACTGCTGCTTCATATAGTATAACATTTGTAGTAATAAAATACGCAAATGATAAAACAACGATGCTGCTGCAGTGATCGTTAACGTGCTAATGGAAACCTTTACTATTACTACTACGACACTCTTATAAATAGTGGAAGGACATTCACAGTCATCATATATATAGAATTATCGTGGAGTCGAGATCGCTTGCTTTTCCACTTCCTTTTCAAGCCACCACCAGTAACGCGTTTTCAATTAAATAAGGTTCTTTGCTTGTCTGAATACTCCTATTCTCCTATCCACCCTTTTGTAGTAAAAAGGCATACCTACTTACTACGACCACGACGACGCGTTCATTAAGATTGGTTTCCGTCGTCGCAGACAATGCCATAGTAGATCGTTTCTATTAAAATTAAATCTCCAATTCCGAATAAATATATGCATGCCCATTTATATGCGCTTACACCGCACCAGCTACACCCAATAGCTCTTGTCACGCAATATACTTTCTCTTTCTACCTAAATGCAATATGGCAGCAGGCTTTCTGTCACAAAAACCAATTGAAAAGTGTAGTTTTGTATTCAACCACGCTATACAGAACTACAGTTATATACATATGCTCTTCGTTCTCAGTAGTTGGCAGGTCAAGTAGGTCTCCCTCATCTGGCTTTAAAGGGCATATTGTCAGTTATACTCTGCATGCCTTCGTGCTTCTGCTTTTCCGCATGGAAATATATATCACTACAATTCAATTCAATTGAATTCCCCAAGCAAGAGTTGAAAGTTTTGCCGTCAGAAAACAAGGTGACCCAAATGTACATTCTCTTGTGAAAATGGAACGAGATGCATGCTTCGGAAACGTCTGGTTGACTCAAGCATATAGATCATATTGAAATGGCAATAAACTAAGATCTGCACATTTCCTTTATTTGATGAGAATAGGTAAGGGATGTATTCTTGAATAGATACGTTGTTAAAGATCATGGGAGCTCGTTGGAGAAAGCATATTATTTTATATATTGCAGCAAACTGATTGTGTGCTAAAACACAAGTGTTTTTGCTCTTCCTTTTTCATGTCTTTGTGTACATAGCCAAGTAGAGTATGGATTTCCAGAATTGTGTCGGGAGCGTGATGCCGCTGCGAATTGGAGACAAAATAACTACTGCCTACTTAAAGTTTCTGTTGAAAGGAAAACGGTGAAAGCACGCAATGCTATAGAATAGTTAGCTTAAGAAAAATCTAATGCTTGTTTTATTAAACTAACTAATCTTTAATGGATACGTAAGAAGAATTGATCTTGTTGCCTTTTTCTGAACCGCTGCTACTTTATTCTTTTTAGCCCCATGTCCAGATTGTATCGAATAACAAAATATTTCACTGCGGCTTTCTGCTCTCCCCACCACGCACTGTGAGAAAGAGCTGAGTTGATTTATACATTTGTGCACATGCAATTTTTTTTCTCCTTTCAATCTTGATTTTATTTTACGTATCTGTATTTGTGAAGCTCACTTTATCACTTTTGTGAGTCGGTGCAGTAAAGATTTTTAACAAGTCTTAAAATTAATAGAGAGAGAAAGTCTCTTTCTTGTCACACGGTCTGTAATGCTCAGGAATGTATCACACAAGGAATTGAAAAAGAACACGTCAAGTTGTGTGGGGAAATTGAAGAAGAGAAAAAGATTTTTGAAGGATGTCTATGTAATGTGTCTAACTGTCAGAGAAAAGAAGAAAAATGAACGTGGTGCAAGTAAAGTTCATTGCAAGGTGCGTAGTTCCAATGATATCTGGCTGTAACAATGAGCATTTTT
Source organism: Sinella curviseta (assembly GCA_004115045.4). Lineage (NCBI taxonomy): Eukaryota > Metazoa > Arthropoda > Collembola > Entomobryomorpha > Entomobryidae > Sinella > Sinella curviseta. The sequence goes on along the minus strand of CM023201.3, from coordinate 45,546,718 downwards.
ATGAATGCTAACACTGTACCTTACAGTCATTTACCCCGAAATTCGATCGTTCCACATATTTTGGAGTATAGGTATGTGCATCGTTCATGTTCAAAGAACATGCCGCTGGCGCAAATTTTCTTATATGGTTTAATCCTTACGAGCAACCGAGATGAAAACGACTTTACATCACCTATCTATGTGCATGTATACAAGCACTTAATGACGTCATGGCCCAAGCGACATTTGTACACGTGTACATTGCTATTCCATGGAGCTCAATTGAAAAATATGGATTGAGAGCAGCTTTTGTAAAATCTAATTCCAGTACAACGGCATTTACATCTTTGACAATTTATGTAGATGTACACTTTCTTGAGTGAAAGTGAAGATCCTTTCTCTGACATTCCAATAAGGAATCCCATCTTTGTAAAACAGCCTATAATAGTTTAACATGATACTCATCCTCGTCTAGAAATTGCCTGAAGACAGGAGCTGCATATAGGCATATATTGTTGAGACGTTGTAACGTGTGATGGCAAATGGCAATTTAATCCATTATTGCTAGGCATATTCCACCTGACCTTGTTCACCTCCCTCTCTCCGGCTATGACTACAGCTGCAGTTCTCCTTCGTGTTTATTGGCAATCAAATGTTATTGCTGGAGGGAGTAGGCTATACAAGGATATTACTGAATATAAGTCCAAGCACCCATCAGCTTCTAACCAACATGTATGTAGAATAGGGAGGAGTATTTTTACTACAATGCAATGCACGTGCCTTCTAAAAGCTGTGGTAGTAGTACATCTTGTTGCTCTTTTCCTTACTTACACTCTCCTCCCTCAATGATTGATTGCTCAACTCAGCTTAGAGTTGATTCAATGAAATTGAACGTGTGCTCCCATAAGACTGTACTGGCAGTAAATCTACTTTTTTATCTTCCCACGTCCATACGTAAACTTTACGGGTTTTTATTTACATTCGATCGCTATATATTGCTCTAGTATAATATTGGGCATTATTCGAAGGCGTACGAGCGATTGGAATCAAATTGTCAAAGTGAAAAAGAAAGATGACAACGAACTTTGGAAGGAAGAATGATGATAATTTTACATTCAATGGTGTGCATTCTGGTGTTTTGCTGTATCCAAGTATGAAGGATAATTTGATGGAATGTTGTACCTTATTGATTACTTCTTTTGGATTGCGAACCAAGAATTGAACGACATTCCTCAACCAACAAGGCACACGGCACACGATCCACGTTTACCTTCGAAAGATAAAGATAATATGCCATAGCGCTGGCGCACAGATAAATATAAGCTTATTCACAACGAGAAGAATTCGACCTTTTTTTGCTTATGTAAGTAAAGTAGGTGGATGTGTGTCGCCTTGTGGGCTGATGAAAAATATGCTCATTGTATTCATTCGGGAAATGGAATAGTTCAGCAGAGAAACAGCCGCAGTAGGAAGAACATGCAATTTAATAATATAAGAGAAGCGAGCTATGTGGTGTGGTGGTTTGATAGTAATGTCGCAGACAATTTTCATTTGCCAAATCCGGAGGTACAAGGATAATGCAATGTAAAGCATGTGCCATTACACTTTACGGAGATGAAAATCTGAAATTTTCACATACGAAAGTATGGTGGTTGCAGAGTGTTTTACTTATGCATGCTAACAAGAGACCATCAATCTTTGAGCTTTTGTTTCCTGCCCTGTACTGGTGTACTGCTGGTTAAATGACCGTTTCTTCCTGCTTGTTTATTGCTTCCAAAAGGAAAATGATTTATGCAGGAACCATACTTATCACTACTGCAATACGTGGTTAACTGCAATGTATCCCTAGACCTTGTAGGAATGCTACCACTACTGGTTATATACATACAGGGTATGCATAACTAAGCAGTTGTCACGCAAAGCTCCTCACAACCATGCATAAATAATACGTTCACCAAAGGACTAGCTGATAAATAATGCAGAATTTAGGTTTATGCTAGATAGAATCGAAAAGTTGTGAGAAGAACTGGATTAGTGTCGAGAATGTTTTTCTATTACGATTACCATCACAGCATCAACACACGGGTGTGTACTTCAGTTTCAGTTTAGTACGTACAACTTGCAGTAATAGGTACACAAAGCAAAATGAAACAACGATAAATTGTTGTAAAGACAAAAGAATATTATACCGCAATATTTTCAGACAGAAACACAACTACTTTTTCATCTGAGTTTTTTAAATCATCCTTACAACACTGATCTAAAAAGACTAGCTTGAATTGCTAAACATTCGTTGTCGTTATATAATGCCAGATAAAAACACATTTATTAAAAAATTGATCCTTTAATGCTGCTTTGAAGGAGTTATGATGTCTAGTCGTGCAAACGATGAGTTCCAAAAAATGCTTATCGAATATATAGCAAAACAAAAGTATAATTAGCAATAAATCTGTTGAATGTATGTATCTATATTTATCTTTTCCGTTTATGTTGTGTGCCAACAGGATATCACCAGTTCCGGATAAACGAAACATCGATGACGGATCCAATCCCAGACGAAGTTTTGAACGTTACGTATGAGGACGGAAAATGGAGCAAGCCATATTTTGACTGCGGCGGTGCCAATATTTGGATGATCACTTACACGGTGCCCTTCTTTGGATACGACAACACTACTGGAAAGTACTTTTTTAAGTAAGTTTCTCTCTTCCCTTGTTGTTGTTTTCGGGAGCAATAGGTGGTGAAAGTGCTTACATGATTGCCTTTTCCGGTTCAATTTCCGACTGAACTATAGAGGATAGATTGTTGTTGTTTCCCGCTATTGTTATCGATATGACTATGCTCCATCGTGATAATAATGGCTAAATGCATTTCACTTTGTATAGGTATATAAGTATGTTCCACCCCATGAAAGTTGTTGTTACACGTCTGCGGGATATCGCACTTGAGTTCAAGAACAGACATGAAAAGATTTTGGAACGCATCCGACCTTCTCCCCATTTTGACTAAGTTATGCATCATTTAAGAAAGCACATCCCTAAACTTACTGCATGCACAAAGCAATTTTGCTCTTTTTCTTGGCTTGAAATTGACGGAGAAAGCAGTATGCCACTGTATTCATACATGCAGTAGTACATATGTGTGCATGTAAGCGAACAAAGGGGAAAATCATAAAATACAAAGGCCGTAGACCATTCATGTGTTAGAAAGCATCTGTCAAGGAGTAATATAACGCACATATTATGATGATGATCATTACCTCATATCTAGAGATTTTTTTTATCTTGGCTACTTTTTTTTACAAGATAATGTATTGTAATAATAATAGTAATGGCGTCCGAAAAAATATTCTTTCTCCAGTAGTTGAGAAATAAATCGAAAACCACATTCCACTTTAGTGCAAGGAAAAGAATGCCAGTCAAATAACTCAAAAGTATGGATAGTCCCTATGCGTCATCATAATAGTCGATTTTGTAAGTACTTTCATAATATATAGTCCTTTAAAGCCCTCTGCTGTACACTTTTTCAAGACAATATATTCTCCCTTTTGTATACTCAAATAGTCTGAATAGGGTAAAAAATGGGCTGGCCGAGTCAGTAAATCAAATACTTAAGTGTACTTTTACACATTTTTTTACTTTGATGCGGAAAACAGCCCCCACTGAAAAGTTCTTTTTTTACCCGTACAATGGTTCGCTTTAATATGTACTTTTAGTTTTGTGGCATTTTGACTAGATCAAAAAATACAAAGCTACATAAAACGGAATACGCAATTGTCGAACTTTTTTCATATCATGCAAATTATCATTTTAGCATCTTTATATTTAGCTACACGTGTAGACTGATAAAAATAGATTCCGAGAAGATATTGTAACATCTGAGTACTGCTGGCATTAGTGGAACATTTATGACTCTCAACAAGTATACAGCATCAGGATATAGGAAAGTCAAAACCATTGACCGAAATTAATTCTGATTAAAAAGTTTGGAGAAATATGGTTTATAATATGACAGCATATTATGCCAATTTATGTTATACAATGGAATAATACCTATTTACTGGAATTATATTGCTTTGAATAAATTGCGGGTAAACAGAGTAGAAAATAAACGGTAGAGAGGAATTGCTTTCTCTTTTGCATAACGAATATAATAAAATTCCCCCAAAAAAATTAATGGTAGGAATCAAGCGCTTATGTGAGACAGGTAGGTACTTCGAAAGTGATCTGGTAGAGAGCGGTTCGATTTTTCGGCAGTCATTATTTTCTAGATTTGTGGATTTTTCTAACAAAAAATATGTACATATACCACAAGAAGTAAACTGGGGGAAACGAATAATCTCACAAAGGGGGCAGCAAATTTTAATTCCTTACCATATATTTCTGTGTTGCGCAGATTTTTATAATAAAATGCCATTTGTGCTTATTTCGCCACTCGATCATAAGTTCAAGTACATGCTGCTATAATAATAATGTGCTCTATTGTGTTGTAATTAAACTCAACGCATTTAATTATAAAGATAAACATGTGCATGGACCAATGTGTTATTGCTTTTCATTTACATGTGTTTACATCAAAGTAGAGGAAGGATAGAGATTAGAGATATACTCCGCTGTAGAGAAAGCTCCCACATAACCTTCAACTTCACCATTTTGGCATCCGTTGTGTGACATAGATTTGAAATGAAAGTTAGAAATGTTTATTAAAACGTAACAGACTGGAAGTTAGAAGCGTCATTAAGACAAGTTTAATCGACACAAGACACAACACATCGAGTTAGAATATTTTGGCTTTCTAACTAACTAGAGCAGTCATGTTTTCTCATCCTCTGTTGGTTTAAAAGTTGGTAGTACAACGAATTGACTAGAATTCCCATTGTTTATTAAACTTTTTAATTTTCAATGACAACATTGCATTTCTACCAGCAGTGCATTTATCATGACTAATGCACCTTTCGTTCCCACAAGAACTTTGGTGGAAAAGTTTTCCCATTCGTTGCAACTTTTTAAATTAAAAGAATTTACATATTTCGTTTAATTTATCACTTCAAGTACTTTGATCGTTGATTTTCGTACTTTCTCTCCAAACGAGAATAATATTAGAATTTTTATCGGGATTTCATTGAAAACTATAATATATCCAATGTAATAATAGCTAATGTATGCTTTACTCAATTCGAGACCATAACCCACTGGAAGGAATATCTTATTTAACTTATCTTATTACTTTTGTTATTTCAATTGAATTGGAATACGCATAGTTTAAAGATAAAAAGTAAATAAAATATACTTTTAAACAATCCTTGTTTTTTTCTACGTTGTACTGGTGGATAGTTTTATCTTATCTTTTCGTAAAAAAACAAGAACACTTTCTGTATCTCTTTATGCTCTACAGAAATACGTAACGACTCAGATTCGATTTCGTCGTAATTGCCATAAAATCAGAATACTTTCATTTAATAACCCATTTTGAAAACGTTATATGTTTAGTTTGGTTTTATTATGATTATAAAACTTCTAATATGACGCAATATTCAAAATGTCTAAGTTTATTGTTGATTGAAGGGGCAAATGTGAGTGAAATTCATGGCGTTTCTAACGTTGAGAATGATTGGTAAGCTTTTATAGCAAAAAATAAATTACATCAATCTATTATTTTTTTATCCTTTGTTCGTCAAAACGAACTGAAATAACAAGTATACGAATTTAATAAACTCACGAAATCTAACATTTATTTAAAATACCTAAGCCATATTTCCGCAAGTCAACTTCCAGGTACAAAGTGTCAAACACGCTCATCCGAAATTCCCAGTATGACTTTCACTAACTTCAGAGAGGCCTTTTGTTGTTAAAAGTGGCTCTAAAATATTTGATGGGATAATAAACAGAACAAAATCTCCCACTGTACTTACACTGCCTACACTCCAAAGAAATTTTCACATTGATTATGCTTCGTTGACTGACTTTCCCTGAGGGGCTCTGCTTACCTCATCAGCTGCCTTGTTATCACTTTATGCAAAACTTGTAATTTATATGAATATAAATGTGTGCAGTTGACGAAGAAAGTTAAGCGTGTGGGCTGAGAAAGGAGAAAGTAGGACATTGCCGAATGAACTGTTGACGGATAGAGTGCTAGACATGCTAATCTATTATATCAAAACTATGTTTTCTTGCAACACACCACTCATGTCTGATTGCTTATGCATATGGAGAAGAAAGCCTCTCGAAAGTTTTGCAGAAATCCAGATCGCAGAATAAAAACAGCGAACACTAATCAAGCAGATACGTAAGCATCATCCTAATCCTCACTCTAGGTGCGTATTTTGCGGTTTGACATTAGCTCTCACACAAACAAATTATAAAAAAATAAAAGTTTTCGTACGCATAATATTGCCACAAGCACACTACATGTTATTATGCGTAGGTTTAAAGGGTCGTTTCGTTTCATTGTAATACTTTCGGGCATGCTTGTTTTAACGGTCTACCAAGTACTGCAAGTACCTAAGTTGTTTTTATGAAACGATAGCATTGTTTGCTCGGAGCCTTGCACGCCTGCTAAACCACAAAATCAAGCATTCGTTCGTTCCTGAAGTACCTAACGGAAGAGGCATAAGTTGCCGAAAAACACTATGCTTGGCTGCTGACATAGTACCAGCGTGAGATCCGACGGTAGCGCGCCTTAGTGCCCCACTACCACGCAATTGATGTGAAGCACATTTGACTAAAATGTGCACCTACACACACACACGTAAGTTTTCAACTTGAACCCAGGAGATGGGTAGCGTTGTGGAAAATCCGGTGAAAGCGCTTATTTTGCAACCCACGCATACCTAGGTATGTATATGTATACTAGCAGCATATGCATTTGATTAAACCGAACATGCATTGTAACTGACAAAGGAACAGTGAGTGTGTATAGTAGTGGTCATGTAGCATGTACATTGCATTATGATGACTAACTTGATGACTTTATATACGTAGGTATGTACTTGTTTGAACGTATCAGTGGATACATAGGATTTAGTAGCAGGGGGAAGGATTTATGGTCAGTTTTACATGTGGGTTTAGTAGCTCAATATTATTTTATATGTCGGTGGTTATCTTGGGTAGGGAGACTTGCTTTAGACTTTGATGTAGCTTCCCAAACAAAACAAACCGCGAAGGTCTATCTTTCCTTTCCCAAAGACTGATGATGGAAATTTAGAAAGATGCTTTCTACTACCCATGGAAAAATATAAAATAAATCAGTAACATGGTAGAATTTTCTTGTTACGCAATTTTTTATTTTCAATATGAATCATTTTCCCAGCTAAAGAAGCCTTGTGACTAGACAGTAGATAATATATAATATATGCCGTTGGCAAGCCTGGCGTTGAGCAGGCCTCTCTTTCTCTTTTCCTTTAGGAAAATTATTACAGGATTCATAATATCGGACCTCATACCTGGATTACTTTTTTTCTGATGAAAATTGGAAGAGGATCATTTTTCAAAGCAAGTCTAAAATAGAACTGGAGCAGCGGTTAAAGCCCTGAGCCCGAAAGGAAAATGAAGAAGCCAAAAACGTGTATACAGTTCACACGTGTGTTTTCTTTTTACCTACATACATGGTTATCATCATCATTGACAATGTGCATGCATATAGCAAAACAAGCATGCATATGTATTTCTCAGTACTCCGCAAGGCTAGAGAACGGCGTATTTTTCATATAAGTGAGATGATTTATTGGTTTACTTGAAAGGGTACAGCGGTAAAAGACTTTCCACGTTGTAATTTATTCTCTGATATCGGCAATAAGGCAAGGTGGATTCCGTGTTTTTAAATTCAACTTGTTATTGAATTTGCTGCTGCTATGCTGCCAGCAGTTTCTCCGTGCTGCGCCACAGTCTGAGCAGATTATACACACTTCTCTGTTCATTTATCTTGCATAACGAAGCTAATCATCATTCTTCAGACGATACCAATACCTCGAATTTGCATATAAATTAGGCGCGCTAAGCTTCTCATTCTATTTTCGAGAATATTATGAAGGGAAGATGAGAAATAATAATAATAATAACTCTGAAGGAATAATGATTGGCTCCTTGAGGAGGGACTGAGCTTTATCCAAATTCAGAGTTATGGCTTTGCTGCGCGTAGGAAGAACAGAGAGCAAAGATTAACTGTGGCCTCGAATATTCAATCAAAACGAGTTTCACTATAAAAATAGAAAACACCGCTATTATTTAGTATTTTCATCATGAAGTTTCTTTACGCATTTGATTGATGTGTTGTATAAACAAGAATATGCATAGATCAAAGCTGTACCAAATCTGTGAAAGTGGTTGCATCATGGCTGTTATTCTGGGTTCGGGCAGGTAATAATGTGTTTACGGCGGGTCTGTTACGTATTAACCGTATTTCATATTGCACCACTTTTACTAGCATAATGCTGTTTTTAATATGTCGTGGCTTAATAATGAACGTAACGTGTTTTAATGGAGGTTCAAAGAGAGTTTAAACAAAATATAATTTAATTATTGCAAGCCTTAATGTGCATTTGTACTGCTGGTGACGTGTCTTTTATCTAATCTACAATAATATATTATCATTTATATATAACATTTATAACATTGTTTTGCCTGAATCCTACTTACTTCTCTTCCTAGTTCTCGTCCCACGTTATTCTCACGACACCCTATGGATTTTGTCAGAAGACGAATGTCTTCCTTTGTTTCGGAGTAATTTGCAAAGCAATCAAAGTTAAGTCCAATGAAATACATAACAAAGAAAGTATAATAGTAAATGAAGAGTAGTAGGATGTGGTAGTGAAAGTTAATTCTTTGCCGCTACACACAGGGTTTAAAAGAAACAATTTCTTAAGCCCACCTACGTCTATGCATGAATTTTCTGGCTTTTATTTTAAGTATAGCATACTTTTCTCTACAACAAAATGATAATGACGATGATGCTTCTGGGCTCATTCCTACTGGAGTACTGTTGCGTAAAGTACTTGGAAACCCACATAAAACTTATAAGAATATGTCACTGAGAAACAATCGTAGGTAGGTGGTTTAGAGGATGAGGAAAGAACGCCTGGTTTCTCGAGATACTTGCTTCTAACGCTTACAGTATTATAATACTGTGTGTCACACAGTTTGTTTGCGAACCCCTTGCTTTTCTTTTCGCAAACCATTTATTTTGTTAAATTACAATCTAAGACACATCCCCTGGGACAGAAGATGGTGAGAAAAGTTTCGTGCTGCAAGTAAGGCTGACAATAGTATATAAGGTAGCCGGAATGGTTGTATCAATAAATGTTTGTTGTTTCATAACGCGTGCAGCAATAGTATCATGAGCACGACTGCAGAAAAAGAAAAGTAATCATGGCGTAACAGCAGCATAAGAACATTTTCACTTGAGAAAATTCAGCGTGCATGGATATGTATGAGAACGGCTTGAAGACAAAGAATCAACGCAGCCAATGTGAATGTGGTTGTCTTTCAAATATGTGCTTCAGAATTGTTTTTCACTCTCAAAATAAGTGTATTAGAAACATTTTAACAGAGTATCAATTTGTAAAAATGGCCAAAATCGTGACATAGGTAATAATTGTTGCAACGAAAGCAAAGTCTAGTAATAAAATTCAACGTCTGGTCTTGAAGAACTATCATGATGGGTAAATTTTGTATGGTTTAAGTCTGTAGCTGTGGTGTATAAATCGAAAATATTTTGGGTGACCATGAAATATTGGAATGACCTCTTGCAAAATTGAATCAACATTATATTGTGAATACCTGCCGTATTCATCAAATTCGTTGTTTGAAAACTGGCAGCGTAAATGCTTTAAGAAGTTAAGCAGAATGATCTTTCTAAATTTGATAGTTACGTACACAGTGGGATTGGCGAACAAAAAACGATCCTCTGTTAAAAACGATTGAAATTCGGAGACTGATTTCTCCAAGACAGACTATGTGACTATAGTTGTTGTAAACACTGATGGTTATTACATCTCATATTTAGATATACTCGTCATAAAGTTATATGCTACTACGTCTGCATAGTTTAATAAAATGCGCATTCAAGCAAACTTTCCAAAGTTCTCCACTTCCACATCACCCTACATCTAACCAGACATGTGCATTGTTTTTGTTGTCGGTTTTAAATCATCTGGTAAACTTTTATATCGGAAATTGGCTCCTCGACTTTTGCGACGACTCATTCCAAAGGTTTATAATGCCATCTTATGCAACGCACCGTTTCCATTTCCAGAATGCCTTAATATAAGTCTAGATGTAATTTATGTTTACCCAGGGACCTTTTTCTTTCTCCTTGTCTTCCTCTACTAAGTAAATACGCATATTAAAATCATTATTATATAATGACTTAAGTTTGATGTTGAGTTTGCAGGTTTATTCAAATGTAAGAAGCCCAAAAACTTCTATAAACCATACAATAAAGTTGTATAATCATATACTATTATGTACGTAGTGTGCATGCATGATTGATTTCTCCTTTATCTGTTGTTTCTGTAATAGAACTTGGGTACAAACACTTAGTGTTTCTGGAAACGCGTGCTCCCTATAACTCAATATATTACTATTACGCCAAGGTAGGCGAATGCAATTATGAACGGCGAAGCAAATCCGTTTCTCTGAAAACACAAATTTGGTGTAAATTCCGCGAATTTAATTTCATCAAACTGTCTTCATGGTGAGTGAGGGAAAGACATCTACCTACCAGGCTTCCTGTCATGATTTTCCCTTTATTAATTTTGGATGAGCTTATGAAGGAAGATCATGATTGTGTGTATACAATGTCAATGAGAAATTCTAGGTAAAGAAGGCTTCGTTTCACAAATTAAGGCTAATATGATTATTATGAGCGCAGTGGAGCCAGAGCTCCTTGTTTCATTATGTTATACCTACGAGACTCTTGATAACAACAAGTCTGATATATTTTTCACACAGACGCTGTACACCACAGAGTGAAATCTAATTATTTCAGTGAATACAGCTTATTCCTCGTACGCTTTTGAAGATACGACGAACGAAATGAGTTTGTATTCGTGAGCTGCATGAAAAACTGACGATGTTTACATCATGTTGACTAGGCTTGCAATCAGCCAACTATGTTTTTGCATAATCATCTTGCAAAATTGTCCCCGAGAAGTGCCGAAATTCTCATAACATATTTCCCTAAATCGAAAGATGAAAAATGACTGAAAATGTAGTGAGTTTGATGCATGCATAATGTTTACGTGTGAGAATGTGGTGGTTCCGGATGCAAAAGATGAAATATTTAGAGATCCCTGCATATTTTTAGTTTGATTTCAGTTAGACACCTCTAAAGACGCCCACCGTAGCTTTTACCTTAGAGTACATGCAGAAATGTCTTTCATTTTCCATTATAGTGCTTATTATGCGGCCTTTAAATGCATGCATTACGTGAACGAACAAAGGGCATGCATGGGTGAGTACACCATATACATTATATACCTATCTATCTACATGTATACATTGTATGATATGGTATGGTATGTGATCATCTAAGAGAAAGGTGACTGATACATCATCTCTCGTTTCCTCCATACGACGGTTGGATAAAACTTTGGGAATACTAATGTAAATCCCATTAAATCCTCGACGTACAACTTGGAATTTCAATGCGGCTTTTTTCTCTGTGCACTTAGTGCTTAGCCACTTGCTACGTTTTTCTAACACGCCAAAGCACTCGAAACTACTTAGGAACATTACCAGCTCGCCTATATATACAGAAAAAAAAATCACAAAAATCTTAGTCTTCTTTCTGCCTTAATGGTCTTTGTTAGCAGTGCATTGTTGATGACTTTACACACAAAAAAAGTTTCCTGTTTTTTATACATCTTTGTAATAGGTAGGGATACCCTTAAGATGAGAAAAAAGCTTATATGGTGGAGTATGGGTAGAGTAGATGAGTTTTTATGTGATTTTATAGGAAGGTCATCATGTCCATGCTTTTGAGCATCTACGGCATCCGTATCCGCTAGCGCATATTTCTTCTCCGCCACCACTGTAGCACCACACATTCCGTGACATACTTCCTTTCTTTTGACATGATGGTTCTTCGTAAATGTCTTTACTATATATTGAGATGTTGAATTATTGGAGCATAGTTTATATCTGTGAAAGTAAATGTCTGCGTTGCATTGTAGTTGCCATCAGGCAATCTGTGACAAGTGAAAGTTGGCTAATTTTTATATGTGTTTTATAGGGGAACCAGTGGGATCGATATCGATCTGCGAAGAGTTGACATTGATCAGTGTCCTCTCCCCGACAATTCCACGGAGCTGAATATTTTTGCAGGCTCGGATAAATGCAAAAATGCCACCACTATGGTAAGTAAAGTATCTTGAAACTGTGTTTTTTATAGATTTACTTTTTACTGTACTCTGATAATTTTATTTCAACATTGAAATGAAAAAAAGTTTTTTTTTTCAAGTAACTTTGTTTAGTCCGCCGTCCAGTATACTAAGCAGCAGATCTAACTTTACTGGCTTTAACTTTTACTTAAAATCTAAATTTAGAAGTTGGTTCCACCAAAAAGATTTGTTCATACATGTACGGACGTACTCACGTCATTCTTATGATCATTATAGCTGTCACTTGTCAATGACAAGTTGTCATTGTGTCTTTATAATATACATAGCTAATACATACATCCTTGAACACCAGTAACTATTTCAATATTAAATCGAAGCGAGTCAGTAGTATTGCGAAAATTAACACCGGTTACGTTTCTAATATGGCTCTTGCATAGATTTTACAAAGATAGGACTTTCAACTTTTCATTGCAGTATGTTGACACTGTCTACATTGTAGTACCAACCAGACTTGCATTTTCACTTTCAATAAGTATGTAGGTATTTTTCATCGAAATCGATTATGTCATGTTTTGTCTCCATATGTCGTCAGCCATCGTCCTATTCAACGCCAAATTATTGTAGATGTACTAAAAACAGCAACAGCGTCACAAACTGAAGGCTATTGCTGAAACTATTTCGGACTTTGGCAGTTTTGTTGCGACTTCTCATTACAAGTTTCTGTTTTTGTTTAGCTCTTTAGCTCATCATACAATAATGGTAGCGAAACATCAAAGTTGCACCATCCTATGCTATTATTAAGCAACACGTTTATACACGGCTACTTTATAATTTGACCCTTTCAGTCTCTAAGTCAATTCATCCGCGTCCCTAATGAACAAAGTATACATTTTCCATTTCTCTTTTGGAAATCACTTCCTCATATGGCTCCTAGTTCAACCAGTGAGCTGATATTCAAACGTCATTGAGTTCAACCATATAGGCACTAGACTGCAAATTTTACATCCTATTTGTACATTTCAATATATGCCATCAAAAGTTAATATTTTTTGTCAACTACCTCCAAGTGGCTTCTAGTACTCCCGATACAAATACCACGCTACTTCCAACCCTTTCTTACAGTCGACCATATACCTACCATCTGCCACCGTAGAATCTGCAGGGAAACGTAAAAATTGGAACTATTGATGATAAAGTCAATGGGCGGCTATAATGATAGTAGAGGCGAATTAGTAAATGAGGAAGTCTGGGTAGGCACATCGTCGTATACACTACCCACTACTCATCATTAATTTCTTTCTTCAAACCCCGGGTTAGTTCCTGTTGCTATAAAAGTTGCAAAGTTGAGAATAGGTAGAGCACAAACTTGTTCAGAGGCTTAGTTAATGTTTTGTAAAAAGGATATCTTGCTGCCTAACAATTTAGTATCCTCACGTCTGAATATCTTTTCTGTGTTAAGAGCAGCGGCTCACACTGACTTTCTACGTTACTTGTGGCTCTGCTGGGGTAGATGCACTAGACTAGAATACATACATACTACGTAATCTTGTTTTGTTGGTTCACGTATGTATGTAATTAGGGTTTATAGCATATAAAAGGTTATTTAACGAAAAACTATAATTCGATGGCAGTGGTATGATATAACAGCCACAACATCCTGCTCAGACACATAACATACTTTGTCATAGTCTTAGCGTTTTTAACAGTAATGTGGCTGCCTTGTGAAAGTGAAAGAGAGCCGATGTATCATGTAACTTTCTCCAAACTGATATCTAATCTCTGTTGGATCTATTCATTAGAGGCTAATTTAAGTATTCTTGTAGCCGTGCTTAAGTGCTATAAAATTTCCTTCCTGATGAATATCAGCAGCCCACTCCACTCCACTGTATTCAGTACACTAATATATTTTTCATGTTGTGTCCATTTGTCCGTCCGTCCATTGTTATTACATTTTCTTACAAGACCGAACTGAAGCTGTTGTTTATCATCCTATTATATCTAAAAGCGTTGCTACTTATTTTCATCCAAATTAGTCCAGCGCTTATTCAGCGAAACAACGTAGACAGACACTATTTCTGTGTCTTGGGTCAAGACGATGCAATGGCTAGCAGGTTGATAACCCTTCTTAATAAAGCAGAGGGAACGCTTATTCCCACATGTTACCAAAATATGGCAAAAGATACATAGCGCAATCTATTTCTTCATACATACGTTCACGAGTATGACCCTAAAGGGTCAAGTTCTCCTTTTATATGAAAATATTGATTATACAGGCGGCGCAGTGTCTCACATTCTCTTACTGTTTAATACCATGTGCAATTCCAAGGGTATATTTCTTACTCCGCTTACTTGCGGTTTAGTTTGGTATAAAGCACACGTAACACAAGTCCGTTTCCAAAGTCAAATGAGAGTGGCGTACCTCCACTTGTGCCTCTCTAGCCTCACTCTTATAACTTTTTTAAGTCGCCACAATCCTATTTTCCACCACTTTCATCACCACTCATTACCGTATTCATAGTCATTCATATCATCCTAATTTTCCTTTCCGGTTGCACAGACGTTCTGTTCTCAGGCTATCTTTCAAAAGTGGGCATGCACACACACAAAGAGAGGAGAGAGGAACGGTGGAATGGGCATTCGTTATCATCGTATACTTTTCCACTTCTATCCCTGCCCCATCAACATTTTATAAATGATGACAAGCTTCCTAATGACTTCCTAACGCAAAAAAATGTGGAGGCGGAATTAAAGGTTGCATCTGACTGTGTCTCATGTGTATCATTCAATCGTCCTATGCATGGCCCAGATAGGCCCATTAAAGGTCCTACTCTCTACTCAAAGCTTGTACCTGACATTACGGATACGTTCGTAGACTTTTAATTCTTGAGCGAAAACTTTGATTTAGGTCCAAGCTACTTGCTTATGCTTGGGCATATTTAAGTGTGTCGTCATTTCCCAAAAAATATCATAACGGCTCAGCATAACGGTACAGCAGGCTTTACTAGTGCATATTTTGTGTTACACAATAGCTTAAAAGGTTTGTTTGATAGAAAACATGTACTTGCTCTAAATAAATTATCATGATGAGAGGAGAGGACCCTATGAACTATAAAATACACATGAAAATTTTGCCTGCAAATACAATTTTCCCACTAAGATAGACGTAGAAATATGTGCATGATAATAGATTATAATATGGCATACAAATACGAACTCTTGTAAGAGGCATAAAAATATATGGAAAATGTGCAAATGAACGTCTAATTATAGTTGTGTATATATTGGACGGAAATAATCCCATTCAGCTACTTTCACTTTACTATATTTCATTTTCGCTTGATCGTTGTTTTAACTGCATTATGCATAAATATGGACTGAACTGAACATATACATACTGTGTAAAATTTATGTGTGGCATATAATATATGTAGCTGTATTTAATAAGGGCATTTAACTGTTTCGTTTCACCATACAACTGAACTGTACGCACCTTTCCACATGAAAAATGGAGTAAACCACAACAGTAAAAAAACTTTATTTTTGTGTGGGCGAGAGCTAAGTTAAATGATGAAAGCATTTGATGATTTTTCACATAATTTTTCATTTTCTTTATGATGACCTTTCACATTTCTAGGAAGATTCTATTACAACTATCAGGAAAATATGATACAGGCACGAAACAACTTTCATCTTTCTTAAATAGAAAATTCAGACATGAAAATACATTTATTTTCATTATAAGTCTAACTGATTTTCGCCTTCACTTTCAGCTTACGTAACAAAGGGTTGAATAAACATATTCACGTGGAATTTAATTACAAAGGAATGCAAAATAGAATATCGCAAAGCTGCCTTTCCAAAGTTGAATAATATTTGTCCAAACTGAATATTCATGCGTTACGAGTCTGCTACTCACTAATAGTTATTTACTATATGAATGACAAGATGTATTTACCTGATATAATTTACTATCATTGGCTCAGTGTTTGTTTTGCCGGTGGCTCGATTAAAGAGCCTCAGTTATATCATACGGCTACTCGTGGACATGGACGGCAATTATATATTTATGCACTAAATAATAAATACATACACAGAAAATGTTTTCTAGCTATTTCAGCATCTTGTTTAGTTTAGCATATAGACATGACGTGTAGGTGTGTACTTTACGAACTGGAAGCTAGAAATCAGAACAAGGCCATAGTATTACGTATGAATAAACTTGGCATTGACAACAAGGAAGCTGGCCACGACTTTGTGTGCGCTTATGAATTCGTAACTTTTGAATTTTAAAATGGGTTTTCACTTTAATATATGCAGACATCCTTATATACATTTGTAAACTTTTATCAGACAACGAGAAACACTAAACTAATATACTTTGCCTAGCACATAGTTTATACTATTCTTGCTTTTTTGTAGATTCAGGTTTGCTAAAGTCTACTTTCACATAGAGGACAAGGGAGGACTCAAAGTGACACATTGTCAAAAATATAAGTTTGGGTTATAGAAAATGGACATGGAAAAATTGTCACAAAACATTAAAAGCCTATTTGTCAACTCTCTTGAAGTATTCTGTCATCTTTAATATTTCTGCAAATGGAGTTTTTACTACAAAATCGCCTTTTTGGTTTATCTAAATATAAATTGCTCGAAATAGTTGACTTCTGATTTAAGGAATTCTTTGGAACCACCAAAATGTTATTTTTTGCTCCTGAAGTATGAAATCATTGAATGATATAATATGTAAAAACAAAAATCGCATAGTGGTAATGTTTTCTTTGCTGATAAATAAGCAAGATATTTGGTCTGTTTAAAATGGGGTTCCTTTGTCAGGTGAATTATGTGTCCATAAACATTTTGTACCTGAAGTCTTGATTAAACAATTGTACTGTGTATAATGATTCCTATATATCACTAGTGAGCTACATATATGTGTACGTTTATACCTCATTGTTATTATGTAATCAGTGACATTCATGATTTCATAACTTGCATTCAGCGTCATTGAAAACATTAAAGCCAACCGCGTAGGAGAATATATTGAGATGAAAAGTGATACCGCATTCATGTACAAAAGACGGTACAAAACTACAAACAATGCCACATATACACATTTTTTGACATTTACATATTTCACATTGCCTCTAGGCAAACGACTACAACTATAAATAAGCCGGGAGACAATCGGCAAAATCATTTTTCATTATGACTTCTCTGGTAACAAAACAATGTTTGGTATCAGAAAATCGTACAATAGCACAGTATTTTATTAGCTGACAGAGAGAGTGCCTACTTTGCAAATGCACATTGGTATACAGATAGTGACATGACATCTTCCACAATCATAAACACACATAAAACGATCAACATAAAAATCAAACTGCCAATGCAGTAACTGTACATATTTGAGACAGAATTTATACCGACTTGCATGCCGCGTGTCCCCAACCTTGAAAGTAAAGCTCGTTGCGTTCTAACCTTTCTACATTGTGTAAACTCAATCGTTTGTGCAGTTCATCAAATTCGAGAAAAACTGACAAGAAAATTGATAAAGATGAGCAGTGATCTTAAAAAATTTGTAGTAATTGAGTTTGACGATCTCTCAGTTGAAGTAGTTCCTTCAACATGGATAACCGCCGACAAGCGAGTTTTCTTTCCAAGTAAACTTCCTGGCAACTTCACGAGACTTAAATCAACAGCCAATTCTACGCCAGGGCCCAACTGGGAACTTTTCGCAATTGAAATTGTTAGAAGCTACGGTAAGTATTCCAGCAATTTATATTGAGCCGAGAGCCAGTTATTTTGAGAACCTAATTTTTTTATTTTGATAAAATTCGTCATTTATCATTCACAATAATTTGGTCTTTTAAATTTTTTTCAGACGCTTATGAGAAGGCAGCCAGGAAATTGGACCGACTCCTCAAATCAGATAACGACACCAGTGAAGGAGAACCGACAACCAAGCTCCGAAAACGAAGAACACCTGATACCGCCGAACCTGGAGACACATCGGAAACTGGGCCTTATCTCTTTGGTGTAAACCCAGACAGCTCCAATCATATGCTGGAACTTCCGACTGAGCCTACCATCGGTGATGAGCCTCCCCACATCGACCTCCAAACATCTGTTCCAATCGACAGTCCTGTTCCCGTCCCGCAGTCACTTTTGATAATTGACGAGAACAAATTGGAGGAACTGAAGACTGAATTCCGAGGTAATTAATTAATTGTTAAAATTAATTGACTGGCCGTTAAATGTTCAGTGAATTGGATTATGACGCTAACTTAAATTATGACTTGTTAGCTTTTCAGGAAGAAGTCGTACAATCCTTGGCTCAGATTCAAAGTGATATTTCGGATTTGAAGCGTTTGATGATACGTGTCCTTGCCGGAGACGGGGGAACAACATCCCTTTCCAGTGATACACCTGCGTTTCCGCTGAAAACTTTGAATGAGCTTACGAATCTAGAAACTTTGCTCCTCACAAGCGACAAGTTTGAAAAATACGTAAGAGTGCATCAAACTATTCCCATCATCGACGAATCTGGTTTAATTAATTATTAAATAATTTAATATTAAATCACATAATTAGGTACATATTTATATATGCAGGTGACGGCCCTTGCAAGAGTTGGAGGAACTAGTGAAGCAAAAATTGTCAACAACATCTGTTCGTACGTGTTCTCCCATGATTTGGCTCTGAAGATAAGGCTGACAAGTGGAACCGGAAAGCACGCAATTGACAATTCAAAAATTTTGGAGCTTATTTTTGGTATTAATTAGATTAACTACATGCATAATTTTGTTATCAATTCAAAATTAAATACCCCAAACCAATTAAACTATCTCTGTTCTTTCAAATACAGAATCAGTTAGAAGGAGTGGCCTGCAAAAGTCTAACGCAGAGATCAGGAAATTCATCGGGGCTTGGTTTCGTGGATCCACTGACAGGCTTGGCGGGCGTAAGAAAAGAGTGAAAAATGGAGACACCTCGGCGGTCCCAGAAACGGAAGGTTCAGCAGACGGTGATGGAAACATTGCAACGAATCCGGGGATCAACAGTTCAACCCCCACTAAATAAAAAGGAAAGGCCCGGAACCGTTTTTGGAGCTGGCGATGCCGTATTAATAGTAGAAGATAATGAACTCTGTCCTAGTACAAGTGTAGAAACTACAAGTACAAATAATTTAGATTTAAGTCCTATCAATATTGACAATCATGAAGTTAATCATTCCCAACCTGTCTTCAATTGTAATGAATCAAAGTGTAACGATATATCTAAATGGGCTCTTAGTCATAATATTACACACTCCGCTTTGAATGACCTATTAGGTATTTTTCAGAATTGGAACTTGCCGTTTCCTAAAGATTCTCGAACACTACTAAAAACACCCCGAAATTTACAATTTACCGACATTTCCGGTGGCCAATTTTATTATTTTGGTATAGAAAGAAATATTGTAAAATGCTTAGACTTAGGCCTGACAGATTTTAATTACGTGTTAGCCGAACATGCTGGTATTGATAACTTAATCACTTTAGAAATAGGTGTAGATGGTCTGCCCATAAGTAAAAGCTCAAATTTACAATTTTGGCCAATTTTAGGCAGCGTTGATCAGTGCAAACGATTTGGTGTGTTTTTAATTGGACTATTTTGTGGAAATTCAAAGCCCCAAGATAGCAATGAATTTTTAAAGCCATTTGTGACTGAAATGAATTATTTGGAAAATGAAGGAGTCCTGTTCAAGTCAGTTAAATATGTTGTAAGAGTTAGGTGCATTGTTGCTGACGCTCCGGCACGTAGTTTTGTAAAATGTGTCAAAGGTCATACTGCCTATTATGGCTGCGAACGGTGTTACAGAAAAGGAAAATGGTTTAACAATAGAATCATATACCCCGTTAGAAATAAGATATTCCCGGTTCACACAAATGAAAGCTTCAGATCTCACTATCATGAAAAACATCATGATGGCGATAGCATACTTTTAAATTTAAATTTCGATCCAATTAGACAAATTCCTTTGGATTACATGCACTTAGTTTGTTTAGGCGTAATGAAGAGGCTTCTCTTAGTTTGGACCGAAGGTCCTAGGCCTCACAAGCTCTCTCCAACGCAAATTAAAATTATAAGTGATAGACTGCTAATAATAAGAAATTATGTCCCGCGAGATTTTGTTCGCAAAACGAGATCTCTAAAAGATTTGAAACATTGGAAAGCTACAGAGTTTAGAACCTTTCTTTTGTACGTTGGTCCAGCATGTTTACGAGGAGTAATTGATGAAAACAAATTTGATCATTTCTGCCTTCTACACACAGCTTTATATATATTGAGTTCAAATTCAGTAATTGATTAGGTACTTATCTGTTGTTTGTGGTTCAGTATCTCATTGGAATTCAAAGACCATCTGCAGCTCTCGTGACTTATCATTTTCTTCTTCCGTCTTAGAGAGCAGCATAATGGTGCTCCAGAGACAGCTGCATTGTAAGCATGAGCATATAAACACAGGGGAAAACTGCCAAGAGAAAAAGAAGGGAGAAAAGTTGTAGCTGAACTCTCAGTTGTAGACCTCTGTTCCGCTAACTACGTGTGTGTTGTAGTAGTAGCGTACTGGCAGTTTTTTCTTATCAAAGTAGTATGGCTGAATACCTAATTTTTCTCGGTATCTTATTGCTTTCTTTTCCCTTTTGTATCCCTTGGAGTGCCTTAGGATTTCTCTATTTTTCTTTCTTTTCTCCCGCTCGCATACATAGCATTTTCGACGTATTTTCATTATTTCCTATCACAGTTGCGAAACTCAAAGGATCACGGCAAACTTTATTTTTTCACTCAAGTATTATGCATTGTCCGCATGATGTGTACGAGTTTGTGTGTTGCTGTGATGCTTACATTTTTCATTCACAGAGAAAGGTAGATAAACTAGAGATGCAACCGTCAGCCAGCCAACTTTCTTATCAAGAGAGGCTATGCTTATATAAGGGAAACCGTCGTATCCTCATCCTCCCACTTTTGGTTTTCAACATATGCAACCGCAAAAGGGCGGCTGTATTGCACTCACAAAAAAGTTGGTTGTTTATCCCTTACTTTTTATCAACTATACCAAATATTCCTTCCTGTCGACTTTAGTAGTAGGCTTGCTTGCAATTTTGCATTTCTCTTCTTCTTTAACTGAAAGTGAAAAGGAATAAGAGTGACGAGGAGAAGAGACCAAGCATATTATGAAGAAGGGATGATAGAAGCAAGAGCGGCGAATGACAATCAGAAACGTTAATATTTTGATTTAATAGAAACTTTGAACATGTTCTTCTTTGTTGAAGTTCAGTCAGGCTTTTTGTCAATGTCGAATAAAACAACTTTTAACAATCTCACAGTGTATGCACAGTACTGTCATGTGTGTGTATTATGCATTTTATGTGTGCAAACACAATTCATGATTCGTGTATCTGGAGATTTTCAACAAAACACTATTTACTTTCATAAAAGACCCTATTCTACAGACATGACGTTGGGTGGATTACATCCTAGAGAGTAACAGATTTCTTATTTCTTTTGTACTTGACAGACACCTAAATTGAGTTCATGTTGCGTGGGATGACCATCTTTGACGAAATTCGGTATTTCAATCATATTTGGCAGATAAATCTTGGGTATCCACGAAAAAGTCATGCTCGTGCATGCATGCAAACATTCCGTTGACTTTCTAATATCAGTGGAAGCTAGAAAATGAACGTTTTTAGTCGAGCAAACTTTTATATAACATTCAGATGGTTTACATAATATAGGTACTGTATAAAATACCTAAGCACATGTACCGTATAGATTCGACTACTTGTTTTTTACCCATTAAGTTCACCCATGTGTTGGCGCACGTAGGTATATGTTCAGTCTGGTTTTTATACTCCTTACATGCATACCCGCTTCTTAATGGTTTGACCCTAGGGAAATTTGCAAGGGACTGCGTTTTAGGAGGAAGCGTGCAATTCCCTACTCTGTTCGTTTATTGGGTGTATTTTGTTCACATTTGGTGCTTTCTAACTTTATTCAACTTGTTACTACCGCGGAGCTTTCATAACCTCTATATCAAAAAGAGTTGTAAAAAGCAGAGATACAAACTAACACCACACACAAGGCACGCAAGAAAATACATGTTTTTTCTCACTTCAACACGTTCAGTTATATATCGCATTAGTTGCACACATGTTTGACTACTGACGGACTAAGCGATGGGAGATGCACTGCAGTGGTATTGCTGGGCCAGAGCATTCATGTCATGAGTTGGTAATTTGTGATCCTACAGATGATCTTGGGTCCTACAACACCATTTTTGTGCATATGTATAATATGTCGTGTTCGTGTTTCGCTCACCATCATCCACATTGACCTGTTTTTTTTCCTAAAGGATTTCGCATTTTCACCACGGGTATAAAATGAACCATAAAAGAAGGAAATTAGATTCCTCTTTGAAGACAAAATCTACTTGATGATGTTCAGTCAACCGATATACGACGGTATAAAAAGCTTCTCGTGCATTGGCACTAATAGAAGGCGTCCAATTGCGAGTTAGTAGTATTTGCTTTTCGACTACTTTCTCCGTAGCAGAGAAAGGAAAGTCAGGAGTCTTGCTCACAACGGCTGAATGAAAACTTTGCAGCTTTTCATACTACAGGAATGAAAAGGTTAACAATTTTAACCGGTTTTAAGTATTGTGTGTGTGTAGTGTACCTAGATCCGAGAGATACGCTTTGTCGCCTTCTGTGTTTATACGTAATGAAGTGAGGAGTAAAGTGAAAATATCGAATTATCCATTTAACTAACTTTAACTTGGAGGTATGAGTAGTTTACAGCAATTTTGTGATATTACTTACCTCTATAACAGTATAACATGCACCAAGGAGTAATAAACCTGACATTAATTCGTAGAAAACGAGACAAAATTACTTGTTTAGCGAACATTCTCGCGTCCTCTCCTCACCTTCCTTCCCTGTTGCCACATTGTTCTCTCATCCCTGATCTCTTAGACGTTCAGATAACTGGCTGTTCATATTTGCTTTTAACACTTTTTATTGCAAACACCAGCCTCTATTTCGAGTCACTGCTGCTACTGCAATCAGTATTCAACGTGACTGTATGTAAACTGCATGCTTGATATCTAATGAACTAAATAAGAGAGGAGAAAGGCAAGATAATTAAATGGCTTCACGTCGTTATACAGAGAGACAAAGTTGAAGTTTGTACATGTTATGCTTCGCGATGGCTCTAAAGTAGTAAAAAAATGCACACGAGTCTTCATGTGCAACTGACACACTTGCCTCTTGTATTGTGCTATTTCAAACTTAATAGGTTCGGGAGAAAGTTTAATGCAGCAAGCAAACAAATGCATAAATCATGCAGAAAAATAATGGTTTAATTTTAAACTCTGCTGATTTCAGCAAAATAAACCATCTACAGTAGTGGATAGGAAAACTTTTGTAGGATTTATTTAGATTGAAATAATTTTTTAAATAGGTAATTAAAAACAGAATAAAGAAATTGCTGCAATCCGTCTACGAAATTTACTAAAAGCTGGGAAAACGATCCTTGCATTGAGTAATGGCCAAATGAATGGGTAACCATTTGAAAAATGGTATTAACATTATCTTTTTAAACTGGAAACCAAGTCGCGTAAGATATAAAAAAGGGTTATCCAAATGAATCACACGCCTGGCGTTCTTCTAAAAACCAAATAAATAGTGAGAGAAAGCGAGCAAAAATGTGTGACGTTATGTAGCTTATCTTCCCATTTATTCTGCTTAGTGGCTTCTTCAACTGCCTTTCTCTCTCATGTCTCTGATATTATTTTCCATTTCTTCGTTTATAGCCACTTTAAAAGTTGCCCTATTTTTATTATGCAATCTTTCACTGCGATGTAGATTGTGTGGTACATAAACCTACCAGAAAAAACTTCATTGTGGTCTCGTCCTTTCTATATTCTCTACTGTGTGGGGAGATGGAGTTGATAGAAATGCAAATGGAAGGAAAATAAGACATGTGAATTCATCGGTTTCATGCACTAAATTCTCACATACGTCTATATATAATGCCATCCTTTCTTTTCTCTCTTTTTCAGTGTGTTCCTATCATGGGTCTTGGATTTCGCCGAGGAAGTTATAGATGTGTCTGTAAAGATGGATTTTATTTTCCCAATGTAACATCTCCACACAAGTACTACAACGGAACAGTACTTGAAGAAGAATATGAAAAGAAATTTGACTCGGTAAGTCGCTCTTCTCTCTCTCTTTCCTTCTCTTTTCATTCTCTGTTTCTTTATGTTTATAAACTTTATAGAAACGAGCGTCAGTTCATCTATAACGCTAGCACATTAGACGTACATGTACATCAAATCATATTATTATTATGTTTGTGTAGTCCTCTTCTTTGCTGTGGAATGAATGAAAAGTACATAATACATTTTATATGGTATTACATATTGTAAAACAATGGTAGAGATAGTAAGTTTTTCATCAAGATCCAACGCATTATATTGCCTTTATTCTCTGACTTTTTACATTTCATTGAGCTTCGTTACAGTGTAATATTGTTACCATTTTCCATTCCAGAGTATATAACACAGCAGTAGGTACAATAGAGACAAGCCAAAGTGTTGTGTCATGTACAATAATGATGATGGCAAGATACATTTGGGCCAAATTACGGTCCAAAAGACGAATTCGCCTCTCTGAAAGTGTAGTGGTGGTGTAGAAAGAGCAATTTTCATTTTTAGAGAGGAGATTCGTCGAATAGAAACTTTCACATCAAGTGGCTCCTATCCTTTTTCAGCAAGGTTTATTGTGGATATTTACTTGATGTGATCGTCGGATAGTTTGAAAATACGATATAGGCACATTGCTTGTTATTATATATCATTATTATAATATATGTATCCACTCATCCGCAGTAAAGTGAATTGAATTTTATAGATCGTAGTGTCGTTTATGTACATTTTTGTACCACGAAATTGTCACCGTTTTATTGCAAAAGAAATACAGTGGAAAATATATGGATTTGTAATTTGACTGGAAGGACGCTGAAAACGACGTTAGGACCACATCAGAGAAAAACTGCCTACATACCTATTGTCGAATGCTTGCTTTGCTTGTGGAAACCACTTTAAACATTATGCTTCCCACTTCACATTTACTGGGAAAAAGTCTGCAAGCCGAGTGGTATCAAGTGTGAAATGTAACGAAGCTTTTCATGAAGAATGGGTACAAAACCAACAACAACCATGTCAGTTTTTTCCTTACTTCCGGGCAACAGAGCAAACAAACGACCAACGTCATCATGTCAATTTGAGTATGAACATGTTTTTGTAATGATGGGTGAATTCGTCTTCATATCATCAGTTTCTATTTCTGTCGCGGTTTCCGTTTTCTTTGATCAAAATTAGAAATGAAGGGGGCTAAAAATAAAGTACTACATTTGAAACCACCAGCGCATCCAATCAGTGACATGACGTAGTTCGTCCGACAAAAAAACCACGCCTTTAGGCTAGCATAAGCATATATGCATTTTTAAATTAATATTTCCTACGCTCTAAGGATTGTTGAAAACACAAAAGTTACCTGTATAAAAGAGAATCAGTTTATAACAAGGGATAAGAAAAACTTTGTATTAGCGGATAGTTTAACTCCTTTGAGTTATATTTAGTTTTAATTGGTCCTAATAAATGGAAGTGTAACGAAAACATGAAAACTTTATGCATTTTCGTCCTTGAGATAACGGTTAAGTGGGTGTGCGACTTGCTTAATACATGCTCTAAAGAGCCAATTCATTGTATAGGGTACTTTTTGCTAACTTTTTGCTACACTACAAAATATTTAAGTATCACAACAACTAGTTATCCTCGGAAAATATAATTTAATAAGCAACAAAGCACTTAAGCCAAGTGTTGTAATGCTAACCGTGTGCTGTGAAGTCAAGCTGCGGATTTAGTTTGTAGACACCTTGTTAGCAACTTTATACGCTTACCTATATTATTAGTATGCTGTGTATAAGAGTAACCTGTTTCGTTTTGTAAAACTTTAACAATATATCTTCATAAAGTAAAAGTTTCAAGTGGATTTGTAAACTAGTACCGAGTGTCGATCTGCACTCTTATTAATTTAATCTTCAGTACTTGCTCTCACACATACCAATATAGTGTAAAAACACCGACACCTGTTTGCTGAATGAAAATATGTCGGGGAAAAGGAGAAGAAGCCAACTTTACTGTAAACTTAATTTGAAAACTCGGAAAGGCAGGCATGAAAGCATCTTGCAAAAGTTGCCAAATTCTTAGATATCAAAATCAAAACCTTTCAATACACACAACATGTATATGCATTCAAGCACAGTCATCAACACATTTATGACGTGCTTTCTAAGTGGAGTAGTTTCAGTCGTTATTTTTATGAGAAAGCAGGTAATCCAACTGGAACACGGTTAGGCTGTTTTTGACAACCTTCCCTATTTCCTGTTTGTGGTTGTGAGCGAGGTGAAGACGAGAAATTTTGTACACATTTTCCCTTTTCTTTTTTCAGAACGACACAAGTTATTATGATGTGGATGGAGCCTTTGAGTGTCTGAAATGTCCCGAGGGTTGTGATACTTGTGAGGATGACCGTCCTTGTGTGGTTTCACTCAACTGGCTGATGAGAAGCGCTATCCTGATCCTTCAATGCTCCATTATACTCATGCTTCCAATTGTCGGACTGTTCACCTTTAAATACTCTGATGTTAAGGTAAAAACTTGAGATATATGTATATCTGCTCATTACCATTAAATGTTAGTTTCTGAACATTTTCATGCCCTCTTGGACACACACTGCTCATTAGAAGACGAGAATTTTTCTAAAAGAAAAACAAATCTTTGAGTTTTTGAGATCTTCATTCAGATGACCAAATTCGTTTTCATTAAAGTATGTTTTATGCGCACTTTCCGTGAAGGCGCAAAATTTCAAAAGGTATACGTTTGCCCTTTCAACGAACCGTGAACCCCACAGGTGTTCTTTTCAAAAGGAAAGGGCTTTAACTAATTTTAAATGTTAAATCGCCTACTATGGGCTACGTATAATCGAGGATACAAATGACCCGTTCCAACAGCTTAGATTCGTTTTAATGCTAGACGAAGGATGCAGGCTGTAATATTAAGACATTAAAAAGACGCTTTTCTCTCTTGTAAGAAAGTTTTGCACGAGATGAAAAAGAGCAAAACGATGCAGTGAAACTTTTTTCTCCTTATAAACAAACTCTTGGTACAAAAAACACTCCGGTGAGAAATGACCGCTACCTCCTGCAAGCGGAATATAAAGAGAAGCGACAGGGGAACGAGGCTTCTTTTCGAGGTCGAGTAAGGTAGTTTAAACCGTGTTTATACATGAAATTTGAAATGGGATGAATACAAAATGTTGTGTGCTACATATTCTTCGTGAAACCCTGAAATTGAATGAAAGTATGTACATGTGTACCTATTATAAAAAGATGTGCTCCCTAATGACTACGAAGTAGAGAAAGTTCTGCTTGTTGTATGGAAAGGAAACAAGTCTCCAGTAAAATATAGTTTCTCTATAAAAAAAGAAGTAAGAAAAAAACTCCATTCCCACTGGCATCTCTTTTGTATATAATGTAGCAATGAAGAATGTTGATGTCACATCGAGGCATTCATATTTTTTTGCTATTCCCATGTATCAAAAGTGTAAATAAAATTGAACATAAAAAACCTAGCGCGAATGCGTAAAGAAAGCCGTATTTTATTGATATGTCAAAAGGAAAGCAGGGAAAGGAGGATAAAGGAGTAATAGATCTGTGCAGATCGAGGCAATAGATTCGCGTTCTTCTGTTAATATGATATTTGTCTTTGACATCCACTATATATAAGTTACACAAAATTAAAAAGTTATTCCCATTAGGAACTACCAAAAAGTTGACTAATTCATGATTATATAGACTGAGCTCTGTGATGCTTTCCATCGATCTTTAGAAGCAACTAGTTCTAATATTGCATGCCTACAGTGGATGCTATTATCTGTAGTTGCATTTATTTTTTGTCGTTTTATGCAACGATGCGCACAACTATCAGCAAACTTTTACTATGTAAAATTACTCAAGAAGCGTATAAGCACCCATAAAAATGGGCCAGCATCCATAAATAAACCCTCATGTCGACCAATGTTACAAATTTGTTACTTCCTTTTCTTTATAATAATATGCACCACGTTCCACTCTTTCATGTCATCATGATATTACTAGGTAGGCAGGCAGTTTTGCTTTTTTCTCTAGAAGATAATTTTTATCTTTTCATGTCTCTGTTTTTGTCACACAAGTCGTCCTTTTCTGTCAGCGTGTCATTGTTAAAAATGAAAACTCTTTAGGCCTCGTCAAGGTATAAAGATCGCGTATCAAAAATAGAACATTATGTGCGGGTTCAAAAAGGAAGACATTCAGTGGAAAAAAATCCAATTTACTACAAGATGCCTAATACATAGATGGGAGGAAATATCGGGTAATGCTGTTATATAATATCAAGATTTTTTTTGATGAATTCTAGGTTGTTCGTGCAGCTAGTCCCGTACTTCTTCGCTTCATTGTCCTTGGTGCTTTCTTCATTTACTGCACGGTAAGATTTATTATAGATATTATATATAGAGACGACAAGCTTATTACTTAATAATAATTTCGTCGAAAAATCCCCTGGAATCGCTTTTCGAGATTCCTCCAGATTTCTTTTATATTTCGATTTTAAACAACATGGTTGGCACAATTGTGCTTCTTGGACAAAACGCTACTGTGAATGATTGGGTCCCATCTGGCCGTGTATATCCCAAATCCAAAAGGTCTACCAATTCCGATTTTTTCAACATGAGCTACCGTGCTTCCTGTGCACTAAAAGCTCAATCCATGTCAAAGTCAATGAAGCTTGTATTATGTTGGATGAGCAAAATGGTCAGCGTCATGTATCATAATAAAGGGCATTTGAACGGTTTAGAGAAAGGCGAGGATCGAGTAATAGTCCATGGTTGTTTATGTGGTCAAAATGTATGTTTTATATTTACTTAGGTATATGTATGTATGTGTGTATATATGTATCTCACAGTAATGTATTTCTTTATACGCAATTCTGTCTTGTTAAATTTGCTGCATCATAAAAAATTCTGCGTTTTTAGTACAGTAAATACACTTTCAATGTCTTCCAAGGGCGGTCTTGCAGTGTTTTGAGAGTATATAGTAATCGCATTTTGGTTGAGATGTTGTGTATAACCGATTGTTCCTATAATTATATAATTATACGGAGATGCTGCTTTGTGGTGGACCTTTGTTCCTACCCGATTTAATGGGAAAGGATATATACCTATGTAAGTACATATAACTGCACACATGGGTAGTTTTGGATTCTCTTAAAATGCACTCAGCATAAAACCACAAAATCGCCGCAAAACTTTCCGGGAAGCTTCGTCCGTTGTGTTCCTAGTTTTTTTTCGTTTGCTTTAACTGGAACAGGCTTAATAAACCCAACTATTCTGCTTGCATTTGTACTGTACTCTGCTCTCTGATTGAGCATAATAATAAAACATTATATTGGCGCATTTAAACTCTTTTGAATGGGATGAATGATGAAACACAAATGAATTCAGAATTAGTTTCGCGTTATTCGAAATGTTGTATTTACGTTCTTTAGTTGCATACGTCTTATATTGTTCGTGTTGATGTACTCGTTTAATTAAAATTTTCAACGGAGATCCATCTTATAAATAGCCGTTTCGTTTGTGGAAAGTGAACAGCATGGTATAATATAAATAGCATAACCTAACAGTACATAATTAGGATAATCATTGTTGTATATTTTCTTCAAGAATGTTCTTCGAAATTTTAATAGCAAAAAACGAAAAATGCTGATCGTTTTTTGTTATTTGAAAGAAATGCAAAACCCAAGAATAAGCATGTAGCATAGATTATATTTACATATACTAGCTTACAACATCGAATGATAAAACAGGGTACAAAGATATAATATAAATCATGCTTTTTGGCAAAAAAAATTATCAATGACTTTCCCAAGCAATGGTGCTCTAAAACTAATTCACGATGTACTTTGAGATGAGATACAAAATTTGATTTGCAGACAGAGATTACATCATCAGCGTATGAGAAAGTTACACAAAAACCCATGCAGGATAATATTACACATAACACATTTGAAAAGATAAAGGAATCAAATTCCAGGGGACGTCCGCATGTTTGCACATCATTGTTTTGCGGATTTTATGTCATGCTAACATAACTAGTTACATTGCATCACGTATAGAAAAGAAAGGATATAAAACAATTCAGCGGGCTTGAAATTGTGGCTGATGGTACTTCATGACTTTGATGGAATCGGGTAGACCCAGTTGACATTTCGAGTAATTCGAAAAAAAATATCGCTATCGCTAGCATTCATTTCATGGACTTGGCTTGACAAAAAGTGTCATTCGTCTGACAACTAATGAAAATGCTTTTAGAAATGTTACGCAAGACGCGGAGTAATTAGAATGACTAATTGACGCGGTTGTAGAGTTGTTATTGTTATAACTGATGTTGGTGAAACGGGAACTTCCAACAACAAAATACATCATTTTCATTTTCTCGCAGCCACCAACTAGTGTTTCCTCTAAATTCTAGACTCCTGTTATACACGTACTGGTAGGTACTTACTTCCGATCGTATTTCCTGTTACTGTAGAGTTTAGATTTCCCAAATCCAACCCACACACCCACCACCCACTTCACTTCTTATTCAACGCATAAGCACACACCACCTGCTTGATTATAAATTGGTCGCATGTAATCCAGTCAAGTGTGATCTCAGGCGAGTGCGATGCGAAACCATGAACTGCAAATCAGATAGAACAGACAGATAGAAAATCGGTTCGTTAATTCCCATAATAATATTTTTTCTTCCTTTTTTCTCTTCACATCTAGATTCTTGTGATGTATCCAAGTCCTTCCGTGATAACATGTACGCTTCGTGTCTGGCTCAGAGAAATCGGCTTTTCTCTTGCCTATGGTGCCCTTATGCTCAAAACGTGGAGGTGAGTTGTATTTTTTGCGCTCTCATGTTTTTCTTTAATGTATCCATATAAAATCCCTTGGAGCAAATCAGACTGACTGCGAGTAATAATGTTTGACGACAGTCAACGCTACAATAAACGAATTGAATTACTTTTCGATTTGGCTTTCATCAAGAAAAAATTTCCTCACTCCACCAGGAAGATATTATTCTTGCAAAATCAATAAATCCTCCACTCCGCTATATATTTCTACTTTCAACCATATTTATACATTGAGTTAATAGTATTACACTTACGCAATACGCTATGAGAAAACTGAGATGCGAACCAGACAAACAACGGTTTTATATTTCCCACAAAGCAAAGTTCATAGCTCGTGCTTCATATTTTTTCTACCTGTCCTTGTCAAAATAGATCACTTTTGCCGTCTATAAAGCATCTATCTATCTCTATTTACTAATGATTTTCAAGTCCTCCATTCTATACAATAATAGATTTTCACCACACGTGTATTGCAATGCCCCAATCCATGATTTTTCATAAAGCCTCTAATATTTCCCGTCTAAAATTAGACATATTATATGAACTTTGATTGTAAAAGTAGTCCTTTCTATTACAAGTGAACAATATGCAAGGGCATATAAATTGGGGTCATCGAATAGAAAGCCTGGGATTATATGGCTATTTCTATGCTTTAGCCAGTTCTGTCCACATTGTTGTCAGCGAAAGCTACTTATTATAATTCCTTTGATGGTTCAGGGGAATCGTGAGTAACCCTCGAGTATTTATTTTGTCCTACAGAATCTCCGTGATATTTCGAGTTCGCTCAGCCAAAGCAATCAAAATTACGGACCTTGATTTGATGAAACGTCTCGGTATCATTGTGGCCATGTTCACCGCGCTGTTAGTTATAAGGACCCTGGTAGCACCTCCTGCGGCCATTGTTAGCCTCACAGCCGATGATCTGAAAGCTTGGCTGTGCAAAACCGACTGGTGGGATCATTCTTTTACCCTGAGTAAGTAAAATACTTTTTGTTGATGAGCGTTGATTTGAAGGTAAGTTTGGCTAGCATACCATCCATTTGTAACGACGTGTCCGCCGTCTATAGTCTCTAGTCTAGATTTACAATTGGAAAAGTATAAACCAATAGCGGTACACTAACACTTTGTCATTTCATAAAGACTAAAGTCAACATAAAGCATTATCCAAATGACCGCCTTGGGTAAAATTTCAGAACATAACGAACAATACCTGTGCAAAAAGGAAGGGTAAACTTCATTAATTATGAAAATACGTTGTTTACATTGGAACAATCAAAATACCTTATGGTAGCCCATGCTCACATTATGATAAAATAATATTAACATGTGCAGGTGATTAATGACTTGACTCAATTCTTGGGAAAAGACCAGCTGAGAAAAAGGTTTTCAGAATTTCTCCACATATTTTAGCTGCATAAATGTGAAGGTTGTGTGTATTTCACTAACAAACTTAAGCTAACTTTCTTCAGAGATAGTAAGATTACAGGGATTATTATACAATTTTAAGTACCTGCCTATTTGGTTTCCGGGAAGACTATGTACATGCATGCATCTAACTAATTGACCAACTTCGCATCTGCCTTCCATCTTTTCATAGAAGGTAATACACATGTGACTTTGCACAGAATTGCAGTTTAAATGTTATATGCATCTTCTTGAGTTATTATTGTGCGCATAAAATTCCGCCTTCATTAAAATATTTACCATTTAAGGAATCTCTTATACATTTTCTACATATATTCTACACAGAAAATTCATCATATTTTGGAGGGATGTGTTGCTTGTTTTTACACATTTACATAGGTAGATAACAATATTAGGAATCCCATGTTTGCATGCTTCGATGAGACTGATGTTGCTGCTATAAAAAGTCGTGAGTTACAGAATCGATTTATGCTTCCGTAATGTTAGAAGAATTTTATGCGTTATGTGTAGACACATGCTTGTTGCCTAAAACAATGTCAGAAATAACTATACGCATACCTATCTTTTACCAGCATAGCATCATCATTACAAGTTTGCGGAACAACAAAGTTACGGAAATAGAGCGTAGGTATTTTTAAACAATCTCCCTGACTGTTTTGAAGCTCCATGCTTTACAATCTGCACAAACAGAAGCTGTCCATTGTTTTATCTTCCCTGCATTGTATATTACCTTGTAGGTTTAAAGTATACATTACATAGGCGTGTGTTACTTCCACCTAATGTTTTGAAGAATTTTTCTGTATACATTACATGTACAATGGAAAAATTATTCCTGGTATGATGAGCATACGCGAAATACGAGAAGGAACAAGAACGAGCATCTAAAAGTAAAGCTCAGTTTTCAGTGAAAATGTGGCAAACTGGAGTAAAACTACCGACCATTTTCTACTACGGTGAAAGCACTCATCCATCCAGTTTGTTTGTGATGGACGTACAAACTAGCGTAACTAGACATCACCCTTACATATTTTCACTATTCTCAACAAGGCTTTTGGCTATTTCTGTGTTTGCACCATCAGCCTTGGGCTCTTGGTTGTATTATATATTCAGTATTATTTACTTTCCTCGTCGTACCCCTGAAAAGCACTTCGTAATTCGTAGGAGACGGCACTCGTGTCTCTGTACACTCATGCATTTCATTCATGGTTGTCAACCTGCATTGGCGTACGTCTGAAAAAAATTGAGAATTGCTTGACTTTCTCTACCAGTTGCAATTTACTAGACACTTATTTCTGTGTGAACAAAACTGCGTAATATAATAGCAGTATATATACACTTCACTTCAATAACCCTACTTGTACTCAAATAGTCATATAATATAATATGTATGTAATTTGCCTATTGTTGTCTCTATCTTCAATTTCTGTACGTGACACAAAGTGACAATGCGGGAAGAAGTTGTCGAGCACAACATTATTATTATTATCATACTCTCTCTTATCAATCACAAGTAGTCCCCTTTCAATAACGGAGCGCTTCGCAGTGGGCGAAGGTTATCTGGTGTAGTTTTGTTTATGGCTTGATCCCCTTGTTTGTGATTTTACGAAAGAATTGCTCTGGTCATTTCATTTGGAAGCAGTGAACAAAAGAATATGGTATTTAGATATACCTAGTTGACGTTATATTGGGAATTGAAAATTCCATATATGAGCCCTTCGATTCAAGACTATTATTTTATATTTTATTGTGTAGGCGGATCGGATGAAAAGCTAACAGTAAAATTTTGCTTCGAAAAAGAATGTTGACTTGTTTGCATATTGATATGGATTAACGTTTATAATAACAAAGTTTCTCATAACTATAGACGTGACTGTAGTAGTAGTAAAGGTATGGCATTTCTTCGTTGTGTAGGCTGAAATAAGCTGGCATATCTTGGTGAGCAAGGAGCTGACACAAGAATACCTAGACGTGCCTATTCTGTTCTATCTGTAAACTTAATTACATATTCTGAACGATTTTATTTCATGGAACCAAATACTCATCCATTTCAGTGCCTTGCTAGTTGTATGTCGCTTAACATTAAATATATGCTCATCACGTTAACAAGGGAGCTTTTGAGTTTGGCTGGCAATAATAATGGCGCTCAGAATTATAATATTTCGTGCGAAAATTGAAATCCTCGCATCCATAAAAAATTAAACGTAGTAATCGACATTTTATACCAAATTAGTTATCTCGACGGTACTTGGTACTGAGAATTATCGAATTTCGCAGTTAGCTTTGTAATTCAGCGGTACTTTGTAGTGGAAAAATGTTATAGAGCTTAATTATTATATTTTATCAACGATCATTTAAAACTGATATTAATATTCATGATGGCGTTAGCGGCAAGTCAAACATGTGCGCAATTTTGAAAAGGTGAAATTAAAATATGTAATCAATTTCAATATCAGCTTACATAAAAGCATTATTTACGTAAGATCGGTTTTGTTACTTTTTCAATCATGAAATACTATACATTCATGTGGCAGCGGTATGGCATACACAGCAACCATAGCGTGCTGACTTTCCTTTATTACATGTGTGCGAGAATATCTCTGTACCAGAAACTATATTTGTGTTCACACACACAACGCAAGAATGTACGGTTAACAATTCAATGAAAGAACAATCGTGAATCGGATCCTTTACACATTCCCTACGTTTCCCCGTATTACATTGAAAATATAATAATATGGAATTGTACACTACTGTTCGAAGCTTTGCTGATGCTGTGCTCAGGGAAATGGATCTACATCTAACAAATTCGTTTTCATTTTCTGCACCTACAACCATTGTTATCTTCCTTTCACTTCTACTTTATTATTAACCTGATATGGCGTGGATGACAGCAGAGACACTCAGCTTGGGAAAGTAAAATAGGAAAAACTGTGATTTCATCACACAAATAGAAATCGATCCCTGGAGTCAATTCAAACGAGAAAGCAAAGCAAAGAAAGCAGAGAAAATAATCCTATATTCTACAACCAGCTATTCCTTAGACCACCGGGTAAAGCATAATGGAGTTCCAGTTTTCAATTCGCATTCACACTCAAAAATCCCTTTTTATTCCTTGATGTCATTTGTATCGTTCTACATCTCTGTCTGTATACTGCTCACACACAGATACACACAGACGTACGAGGACAAGTAACATAATATTTATATACATTTCTATTTTTAAGCTTTCTCCTTTAAAGCCGTCCCTGCTTCTGCTTCCTCTAATACTTTCATGCTACTGTGGTTGTTATAAAAGCATGCTAGTATGAATACGCGTTGTGCGTCGTTTAACGTTTGTACCACATCTGTCGTTTCATTCCTTTTAAAATAGCGAACCAATCAAGCAACAGTTTCTTTTCCAAGGAATATGAAGAGAGTAAAAATACGAAGCAAACACAAAAACACGTCCTATCCACAATCTACAATGTAATCCAAACAAATAGTCTGCCACCCCATGCTAATTTTTCTTGTTGTGTTGGGCTGCTGCCTGCTGGGTTGAAAGAAGCAGCCGGGTAGAAAAAATATAGCTGGGCGAGCACAGTGAGTAGTAGCAGAGAAAACTCATTTCCTAATAAGCTCCCAATCCAATTTTGAACAATGCATAATGTATACGTATCCTGTGTGTGTACGTAAGGTACATTGCATTGGTATCATACAGAGATGACAATAAAGTAGTTTTTGCATCTTCCATGGCCGTTACTGGTGTTTTGGCTTGTCCTTTCTACACATGTATTGTATCACAAATTGAGGAGAAACACACCGAGGTGGGCTATCATCTTTTTCGAATAAAACGGCAGGATTTAAATTCATATACTCATGGAAAACTTGGAACAGTCTTGTTGACGTCCAAGCAGAGACAGAGAATCAGTGAAGCAGATTCACTGTTCCTGTCTCCTCTCTACATCCCGATGATACATGGTAGGAGGTAACATACATATTTACATGTGTGCGTGTAGATATACTTATATAAGAGCGTAATATATAGTGTTGTCGAGTGTTGGTTCTTTCGTCTCTCTGGCTAAATTGTTTAAGTAAACTAAAGAATCAGAGTACACATTTGCATAGTCAGCAGCAACTACAATATAAACATCACAATATCACCAACAACATTCTTGCCTGAGTAACTAGCTTGCATAGATAGATGATGGGTTACTTTGTGTTTTGCTTGCTTTGGGGATCAACTGCAAAATCGGGATTGTAAAGGATTTACTCATTTGCCAAAACACTGGAATTGAGTGAATGAAAGCAGTGCCGGTGCCTAAATAGAAATGTGTGCATCGATCACATTCGACTGCTACCGGTGTGTGCTGACAAGAGAAAGGTAGATAATATATGCATGTGGAACAAACGGCATGGCATGGTTTCCATTATTATTATCTTGTCCTTTTCTCCTGCCTCATCTGCAATGTACATAATAAACCGTACTTCACTTGTTTGACACAGGAATATGCATGTGGATTCTATTGGGGAAAGACATGCAAGGATTGAGAGAAAGTCGAAATGGAACAAGTTTGAGAGAATTTCCCTTGAGAGACGCTACTCGAGTGAAGAAGGTGCAAGCTTTACGGGATCAGTTGGGCATGCATAGAACGAATGCGCACATGTACCTAGTATGTATATCCGTAGGATCAGTGAAAGCAGTGAAAGTCGGAGCAAGGGAAAGAAGGTATTAGAAGCCAACTTTAAGAGCAAAAACAGAGGTAGCTTGCTAAACGCTGCTTCTATTAAAATATACAGTTTCCTGCACGTAAATAGAAAGTGATAATGTATATTTATACGATCGAGAGTTTTTTACGTATTTTGCAGACGTTTAAGCACCTTAGAAGGAAACATGCAGAGGAATTTGGCGGTCTCTGCAACAAATTTTCTTTTTGATCTCTTTTCTTTATACCTGCGTTGTTTACAGTTTACAAGTATGGGGTCAAATATCTTTTGTCGAACGTCAACTGAAACCTTTTGTCCTTGAAAAAGTTTTCATGAAATGCCGATTTTTCTCTTTAATTTCAGTTTACTTGATTTACATTTGTTATACAATATGTGCTATTGCTATATACTAATACTAGGTTCAATTATCAAGCAAATTACAACATGACGCATTGTTTGTACACGTTCAATGTAGGCAGCATAGTCATTATTTACTCTTTCTTTACTTAAAGAACTAACTCAATTACAGAAATGATCTTCAGATCAATTGTCCATTTTTCGCGAATTTCCTGACTTACATACTATACGCCTCGGTAAATAACAAGAAAAGTTTACTTTTACTGGGTAGTCAAGAGATGAAAAATAGGGATAATTCTCTGAAAGTAGTACAGGTAGGATATTTGCTTAAGTGTACATTAATTTTATTAAGTTTTGCTGAAAAATATCTTTAAGGAGATTGAGTGAGTCTATACATTTGGTTTATTTATTTCCTGTAATATGACGCAGGTACATAAATACAAGTTGACAAACGCGGTGAAAGCTTTATAAATGTATTGTGTGGGTTAAATGTACGAATAGGTACCTACCTATGTACTCATACTTCGTTTGTACAAAGAACACCATGATGTCCTACCATTGCGGTGATACTCGTAGAGTCTACGCTATAATCAAGATAAATCAGTAGGGCTTAAATAAAGATTTACTTCTTCTGTCCCACTCCTCTGATATTGAGAAGAGAAAAGCTCAGTTGCATTACGATTTTTTATATTTTTTCCTCTTCTGTTTGGTTTCTTGTATTCTTGTAGATTTATTTGCTGTCATTGACTTCTCTATAAATTTCTACTTTTGGAAAGAATTTATCGGTCTATTAGCCGTTCATAAAGTTCACACGCTGGTTGCCGTGAAATCCTAGTTTATTGTACGTTGTATATTATTGAGTGTAGAGCGTACATAGGAATCGATAGATGCGGACGAAAGGATTGGATTTTAAGTGAGTTTTTCTATGATCGACCAGATTGTGGCTTCTAAGACTACTCTGGCATAATGCATGATATTGTCACACTTATGAATGGGATTTCCTTCAATACAAGTCCCGTCACTATCAGGCTACTCCATACACCCGGGTTTCCGCATCAGAAACCAATTTCAAATTCCAAAGAATAACAGAAATCAGTACATACAAAATGTTGATCTTGACGGTAATTACTTTTTGAAATATAATCAGCGCTCTATATACCTTGACATATTCTTTCGTCCCCCAGAGACATATTTTCAAGAATTCAAAGCTTGAATAAGATTTGAAAGGGTTTTCTGTTAACCATTCGTGGAGGTGTGCAGTTTTTTGCTAAGGATAAATTTTACGGCAAGTTGGCGAATGAGAAAAAGTTTTCCATCTATGTACATTATAAGCCCGGAAAAGATTTGCTTGAGTTTAGTTTGATAGAAATGACAACTTTTTCAGGCTATTGTATGTAGGTTCTAATCTCTGATAAAAAGAAAACATTAAGGAAGAAATTAATAGAAACTTTGCTGCTCTTTTTCCATTGCATTAAACATTAATTATATTGTATATACTGGTAGTCTTGCATATAAAAAGTAACTTCACTTGACAAATTCAAATAAACCGTTGTCATTAGTCAAAGCTTATTATGAAAGAAAAAACTAACCAGAGTTGAGGTTGATATGGACGTTTTAGGAACTCTATCACAAATTAATATATGAGCAAATGAAATTAAAAGCGTGCTAGAAACTATAAGGCTATAAAACCAATCAGATCATAAAAAGTCAGTGAATGAATTTTACTTGGATAAATTCAGATTCTCAAAACTGTACCATATATGTTTTATCGGTATAACATGTGGATACATTTATTTTTAATAATTACACGATACCTACCTGACAGCTATTTCAGAATTCCCTATTTGCAAACTCATTTTTTGATATGATGGCCCAACATGTATAATGGATAGCTATATAGCTGTTTTCCAGTTGGTGTGCAAAAATAATATGGAGCGTTTCACAGTTCTTTCCCCCATTCCATTTGCGGTCTTCGTCAAAAGTTACAAATGAGAGTAAAATTCGACTCTTACATCCACAGTGGTCCTGGGGGACTGCAATTCCTGTTCGTGATATGTATCATTTCTGTGGTTTTCCTTAGGTATTTTCCATTTCCCAGAGTACTACACAGTTTCATTCCTGTTTTTTATTATGTCAAACTCATACTCGTGACCAAAAGAGTTTGTTAGTTTGTACGCATTTTCCATCCGACTTGTTTGCTTTTACGGCTTCTCATATTTGCTTACACACACAAGGTACAAAAATATTTATATAAGGTGTTTACGATCATGGCGCCGTCATTTCAGAGGACTCAATTAAGCATTGATTGCATCCGTGTTACAAATTATCCAACCATGTACATATAATATGGGGTTATAATTATAAGCGTGGCGGAATTTGTATTTATAAGCGTGCTTGTAACTGACACTTTCAATTTAGGATACGAAAAGGAAATTACACTGGACAGCTTCACTTGGTGTTCTCAGAGATATGCCAAGTAATAACTGTTTATGGGTTTATTCATCTTTTATCATTATTTTCACCGACAACAACATAATAATTATATGCTTCCGTTTTCGTCATGATGCTTAGAGGTTTGTTCTTTATTGAATAGCATGACACACTTATCCGCACGTGGCTACATCAGCTCTCATTTCCACTCAAAAGACAAATCGTACGGATTTTTGTTAACGGTGGGCTCTCATCGTTTTTTATATACACATGCCGACTGGATGTGGGTAACGGTGGAATTTCAGTAGCTAGCCATTGTTCTTGTTTGCAATTGTTGTTGTTTAGCGGTACGCTGCAGTACCTGAATTTTACAATTTAGGGGATTCCTATTACCACTGTGTACTTCAAGATGATACTACTGCGAGAACCACATACAACTGACACCCAACCCATAGTTCAAATTCATTCCAACCTGTGGTTAGATTATGTTCTACACATCTAACCTAACCTTAGCCTTCCTCTCTTGCTGAAAACGGAACTTATATTACGATTGAACATGCATGCGGAACCAGTATGTACAGAGAGCAGCTATTTTTACATCCTAAGTATTGACTTTGCATAAGCAAAATTTCATGTCGAAATGGGTTATGCAATACCTAGATAAAAGTAACAAGTACATACTTATAATACAAATCCAGATTTGATTGCATGGAGTCAAGTATTTTGTTGAGAAAGTTGTCACTTATTTGACATATGGAAAGGGCTTTGAAACCTACGATAACCAAATCGAGACAGGCAACTTTTTTATCGCGAGTATGAGAGCATGCTAACTTGACAACTCTAAGAGGTGCTTTACAATTGAAGATGTTTTAATATAATCTTGAATATGTATTATTATGAAACAATATTAATTTAAGGCATTAAGGGACGTTACACGGTACTTAAATTTAAATATAAAATGCGATTACACCCAAAGATTGGCTAATTTGTCTGAAATTCACTGAGGAAGAGGTTATTTTTTTAAACAAATTGAAAAGCATCATTGGTTCCAGATTTATATAGTGCAATTTAACAGGATAAGAAAACGAACAGATTAACTTGACGGACTTTTAAAGGGCGCTATTAGCACGCTACTAAACCATAAATAAATCTATCCTTGCTTATCGAGTGAAAAGCACATAACACAGCTAATCTCATAATCCCCCGCATTACTTCCGCCAGGAAGGCATTAGGAAGGAATGTAGTGTATAAATGTGTTGCGTCACATTTGCTTCACCATTCGCCATACATTCAGTTGAATGGGAAGGTTGTCGTTTTATGGAGTTGGAGAGCATGTATAAGAGTTCTGTGGTGAAAGTACAACGTTTTCTCTAAATCATTAAGTTACTGAAACTTTAAATGAACTATCTACATATTTGATAAATTGCAAGTTTACAAGGTTATGTGACAAACAGGGATATTGCTCATCCGGATTCCGTCAGCTAATGAGAAAATGCTTTCAAATTCCAATCTTTGATGTTTTCCTTTACGTCATCTGCCATGGAATGAAAAGTTTCTCTGAATGAATTGGGGATGCCCCAGATTTTTGCCAAGAAGCATTGATGATTGGGTAAATGTGCGAAGTATGGTCATGTGGAGTGTGTAGACACCACAGCTTGAAGTTCAGGGGCTCCATTGAGTTTCTTACTTTCATTATATCTACGATCCAACTCTTGTTGACGTTGACAAGCAATCTTGAGATACAGATGGTCACAATTCAAAATTGAGGAAAAACATTCATAATCTTAAAGGATTTATTCTAGAAGGCTTTTACTTTTATGATTAGCATACAGTTTTCATATTTCCAGTGTGCTTGAGTTATGTGAATGGAATCTTCTTTTATGTACAAGACGACATGGAGTGACATAAAGACTCCAGTGTAGATTTTTCCACTTAATTACGTTCAAGCATGTATAAAAGCGCTCGTCTCCATTTCAATTGCCCAGTGGAATTTGATTTAGCAACAAAAGGTATTCATCATCTCGAGAACCTGAAGGGGCGCGTTTCAAAATAATCTTGGGAAGTGGACTCCTTGCTGACAAGTTGCCCACTTTAGGGTACTTTTCCGAGTTTTCTTGTACTTGAAATTCTCGCTTCGGCAATTTGATATATAGCGAAAATGCTCGTTCAATGTCATAAACTAATTTAATAAAGAATACAAAAAATGGCAAGGACAATGCTCAAGGAACATTATTTTGGAAAATGTTCACGATCACTTTAGACTTCAGCTCCATTGGGATGATAGTATGACTACTCCCGGTTGTAAAAAGTCAACGTTTAAAGAAAATGGAACAACCTACAACCTACGTAATGTTCGTAGGCAGGTACCTAAAGACCATGTGCCACGACGTGTACTTAACATTTTCTCGTTAAACAGTTAACAATTTTTTTCGAGCATTTTGTTTACAAAGAATATTTTATTTAACAGAATAACATACACAAAAAGTTCACCTAGCTCACAGTGAACTTATTGCTTCATAATTCAACAGCAGTAAAATGGAAGCCCTTGTAGTTCGTCCTGTTATATTTTATCCCTAACCGTTTATGATGTTAAGTCAAACAAGTGTACCCGCGACGGGTCCCATATGTAATATTAATTCCTTTATATGACGTTTACGACAGGAAGAATTACAATTCAGCAGCTACAGTATGAAATATGTATACAATGCCAATTTTAGAAGGACATAGCTACAAGAACGGGGTAATCCTTTCATACCAATTTTATCTGTTATCTAATTTCTAACTCGTGCTATACACTAATCCAAGGATATACGAGAATAATTTCAGCTCGAATCCCAAGCTATCTATCTCAATATCAGTAAAAATTTCTTCTTAACTAACTCATAATCGCCCACTATAATAGGTAATTACAACCATCCTTGTAATGCTGCTAACACCAGCCCGCCAAGACTGTAGTATGTCATAATGATGGTGATTATCATCAGTTTAAATCACACATAAAAATTGCCTCATCCCAGTTTCACTGTCTTGCCAAAACACATAAGTTTTTTTGGCAGCTTGGATGGAGTGACTGTGGAGAATTTTATGACAAGATATAATATTGGTGCTGCCGGTTTTGTGATAGCCCTTTTGTACAGTTGCACCGTTTACGACCAATTTCTGACTTTCCCAGTTAGCACCACAGACCAACACCATCGACCTTACACCACTTTCTTCTATATATGCTAGATCACTTTTTCGATGCCTCCTGTGGAATCTTTTATGAGCCGTTAACCGCCGTATAAATGTATACATATGCGGCATAAGAATAGAATCGTTTGGTGGTGTGCATTTTAAAGTCACATGCTGGTAGAGACGACCATGATAAATCTTGAGCAGCACGGGCCTTGAGACTCTAAACTGCATCTAAAACCTTACACTTATCTACACATATACATACATACGTACTAAA
The DNA here is from genome assembly GCA_004115045.4 of Sinella curviseta. Lineage (NCBI taxonomy): Eukaryota > Metazoa > Arthropoda > Collembola > Entomobryomorpha > Entomobryidae > Sinella > Sinella curviseta. The sequence continues at coordinate 45,502,954 of CM023201.3, read as the reverse complement.
TGCATCCCTCAATTACATGTTGGAAACATAAAGTAATTCTTATGGTCTCGAGGCTTTCTTGCACACTTGATTACTTTACAAAGGTGAAAGTAAAATACTAAACCTTACTTTTCACTACTTCTATGAAAATTTATAAAATTAATTTTTAATTAAATTTAGTGAATAATGCGGTTTAAGTACAAATATCGATCTCTGTACGCATATTTGTCGAAACTTTATACTTTTTTCTTCTTATAAAAATTATATTTAAACATGTACATTATTGTAGTACAGTTTTCGAAGCAAAAAACGACTTAAATTACTTATCATTGATAAATTCCCGCTTGGTTGAATTTAGTTACAAGGTACAAAGGTAAACCTAAAACCGCTCTCTATTTCGGGTAGCTGTATCTGTTGTGATGTGGCCTATTATTATAAATATGAGAGGAGTACATATGTAGATGGGCAAGTTTATCTGAGGAGAAAGTGGGGCACGATAAGTTCACCTAAAAATAATAACGCTTGCTCGTCATAAGGTTGCTGTAATTCTATATACGGTGCATTCAACTATGAAAAATAGGCAAAAGATAAAAGAGAAGCGGAATGGGCAACCAAAATGAAATAAAAGAGAAAGCCAAAGAGCAGACTTAGAAAGTACTGGCTTGGCGGAAATCAAATAGGAGTGATAAAGCACGACGAAACAAGAAGTGACTTATGTATATTAGAGTTCCATAGGCTCGTGTAATAGTAGTATAATGCGACCGTGAAAAGAATACTTGATATGGGAAAGGGGGAATAGGATGAAACCAAATAGTACATGAAAAAATGAGGATAAACAATGAGGGGAATAACGTACACTGGAGGTTCAAAAGGCAAGGAAAGAATCAGCATCAATAACATCGTCAACCAACTTTTCTCTTACGCGTCAGGATCCTGTTCCCCTTTTATTTAAGGTAGGCAAAGGGCAAGCAATACGATGACTCGATCTTGTCCCTTGATGCTAACTATGGAGAAAGTAAGCCTTTTTTTCTGCTACTGCTTATCGAAAAGTGTGGTATTGTATTGAATAATAGATACTTATGGGAAAGACGTCTGAGTCTGAACGCAAGGACAACACGACAAAAAAGCAAGAATAATTTGGGCTGGCAAATAGTTTACAATATCGCAAGGCATTGTGTCTAAAAAGGAATACACACAAAGCCACAAAAATGTATAAACCAGCACGGAAGCTTCTGTCGGAAGGGTCTGTGCATAAAAGCATCATAAATTGGGTGCGCAAGTTAAATATTATAAAAAACGGGATGTATACGTTATTATATGATACGCTCGTAAATAGTAATGTTATGTTTAAACAATACACATGTTTAAACACGTTTTAAAACGTTTATTTAAACATGTGTATACATTTTTGAATACACAAATACAGTGCACACAAAACGAAAAATAAAAAACAATGTGTTTTTACCAATAAACAAAACAATAAACACGTTTTAAACATGTGTATTTTAATGTTTATTTTCCTTTAATCTTAGCAACTTTTCAAGTACAATCAACTTATAAACAATTACACCCATATTTCCGGGTACGTAAAAGTTTGTCATCAAGAGTAATAAGTCAGAGAATGTTTCTGGACTAGCAGTAAAATATTTGGAGGACGTTTTAAATAATATTACGCTGCTCCAATGCTTCTTGTGGAAGTTTTTTCAGTCCAACAAATAAATGAACTGGAAATTTCAGTAAAAATTGCACACAATAATGTGTTACTGCCGCTAATTATTTCAAAGTTTCCCACTTTTTAAGATCTTTACCTGTCATTTTCTAATATTCCACAAATATTTGGATTGTAGGAACAGTTAATTGAAACCTAAGAGTTGTTTGCACATAGCGGTCATAAAATAAAATTTCCGTATTGATGTAATCAACGCCAGGTCAATAAACAAAAATAAACGTTTATTTATGTTTATTCACAAAAACAAAACGAAAATAAACAGATCTGGGGCAAAAATAAACAGATCGAAATTTTTTGAAACATTTACGCAAAAAACAAAACAAAATATTTGTGTATACACATGTGTATTTTATAACATTACTACTCGTAAATGTTGAAGGATTCTCTGGTCTGGCCTAGAACAACTGTCTATATATCCAAAGGGAGTCTTGCTATGATCTAACGAAGAAAAAATTGTGATAATGATGAAAGGAGCAAAAAAAGAAAGGATTGTGGAAAGGTTTATTGCCCACTTGGGGTAGCCTTCTCTCCTGTTATTCATGTATTCCGCCAAGCTAACCTTCCTTTACCCCTTTAATCCAAATGAAAAGAGACATATGTGACTACTCACTATCCTTCTTGGGGAAAGATATTTTATTAGTATGAAATTCTTTCCTTGAAAGAAAGTACATAAACTTTAGAAAAATATGGCTACCACATGCCGATGTAGCTTATATTATGTAACAAAGGGACAACATACTTTTCTCCGCAAGGATATTCGCCGCTGTGGTGGTGGTATATTCTATAACATCCGTGTACCTATTCTTCTGCAGCATCCCTTTGTCATATCGACATGTTTAAGCCTGTGGCACTTTCCTTTGTATCTAAAATGTACTAGGTGTAGTTAATGTACTATGCCACAATGTTATATACCCGTGGTTATTAATCTTTGTCATTATACTGTAATGCATTCATTCACCTTTTCCTGCTAAAATTACTCTACTTTTGGGGTGGCGTGAGTGGGGGATAATGTTAAATACTCCTTCAAACATATTATTTTGCTGTTATCCTAGCACTAACTGATGAGCTTTGCTGTAATATAATTTAATTGACGAGCATTAAACGACATGAAGAAGGTAATAAAGCAGAGTTTTCACAGTCTAGATAATATATTTTTACGGCTCTAAACTTCCTTTCGTAGTCCTTGTATTAGTTCTCTAGACAAAGTGGAATTTATCCCTAAATTTAAAAGTGGTTCCTCTAGTATTTGGAAGTGCCGTTAACTAGCTTTTTATCCCTTCCCTAACATGATATTAATTTAATGAACATAATAATGTAGCAACGGAACTTTCTCAATGAACACTGCTTGGTATCTCACATTAATTTGGTCCTTTGCGATGGAAGTATAGAGATAACAACATTTTTGTGCATTTACAAGAGATGATTAACGTTGGGAAATCTACAAATTGACACTGTATGTCATTAAGATACCGTTTACCTGCATCATGCTACGTTTATGCTTTGCAACTTGAATATTATCTTTCCTTTCTGTTTCCACAAATATTAATCTAGCGCACTGTCGCCTATTCCGTTTTTCTGACAACGGATCAGATCAGCACAGTCAAGTGAAGTGATTGTAGAGAAGTCAGGTGAAATCGAATTTCTTACCATTATTTCAGCAATTTGTTGTTCCAAGGAAGCTAGAACTTTTCCTTGTTATTCGGGTGTATGTAGATACATAATTTATATCGCTGTTAGTATATGTCATAATATGACAATCAAAGGCACAAGGGATAATTTGTACGAGTAGCAAGAGCAGAGAAGCCTGATATAATCCTCAAGAAGTCTCTAGCTTTCCGTCCCATAGGTCAAGTCAGGAGATGTTTTATTATTTTCTCCCTTCTTCATTCCATTCTCCATGATATTTCTCCGTTCTTACCAAACAAAGCTAAGCATCAAGAGTAATGACAAAAACCTCCTATTGAGTAACACTAGAATATATAGTACCTATGTGTATTTCCTGTAAGTAAGCTATACTAAGTCACGTTTTACATTATTTTGGGGATTTGAATTTCATCTCAAAGAGACCTTGAACCACGAGAAACCAGTAAAAATAATTTTTATTTATGTTATAAACATATGCACGTGTATAAGCATGTGGTGCTTTGAAAATATATTTTCTTTTATGTGTACCTACCTGTTATACATGTCATTTGGCATACTTTTTGATTTGCTTATGAGTTGTTGAAATGTATCGTAGCTTGAAACTTCTCAAATAACGAACAAAAACTCGGCAGCCAAATCAGATTCCCTGTTAGCTTTCTCTCGTCCCTCCTACATCTTTTCGCGACGACAGCAGTGCACTGTGCACATAATACATGATATCACAGTTGTCCCAATCCAGTGATTTATGATGACAGTTAGCCAAGCGTATAGTTTTCCAAACTTGTCACGTTTTTCATTATGATCAAGAATTCGTTATGCTCGTTTGTGTACTCTGTTCTCTTCACCATCACACTCATTTTTCCTGCCATGTATGCGAGTTTGTGGGATAATATGATGAGAAATGTGATATGCTTAGGTAACGTATCCCGTGCATAAGTATATGTACATAATACGCAGAAAAAATAATAAATATGAGCACTGTGGGTAAATAGATAGAACGTGATGCATTATTAATGTCTGCTATTAAAATTAAAACGATGACGTAGGAGGATGGCACTACTATGATCATTTCCTAGGAATAATACAAATAATAATAAATAAAAATGTATGTATCCCTGAATTCTGGGCAAAAAAAAGTCTAGCGCCAACTTTTTGCTTGAAAGGAGAAGGAACACGTGCAGCAAAGGGAAAGTGACATGCACAACTACGCAACAATTGTATGCTTTATTATGAAGTATGGAGTTCTGACGTATTACTTTCGGAGCCAAGTTAGCAGACCATATACAAAACATCTTCCCAATGTATTCCGACATTTTCATTTAAAATAAATGGAATGGAAAATTATTTCCCTATCCTGAGAAAAGTAGCTTTTCCTGTTTACGTCTCGTACCCGTACAACAACGCCTGCCAGTTACTGCCTCCTACATGGTTCTTCCTCCCTTGCACATTATACATCTTTCTCTCGCTGTCCCGCTTTCTTTTCTTTATTTCTTGCTATTTTTTATTTATAAATGCATGTATGCATGGAGTGGTCATGGTCATACTTTTTCATGCTAGGTACTTCATCCATAATAAAGTATAGGCCGCGGCTTGCATAAAGTCACTATCAACAGTCCAGAAGATTCCTGTTTGTAACGAGAGAGAAAACAAAGTTTATAGGCAGCCACTTGCCGCAAGTATGACCTCTGGTATTACACTATGTTTTGGTTATGTAATGCTGAACAATTTGTCAAGATTTATTTGAGCTTCATACATTTCGGTCTATGTGTTTCCAAATTGAACTTCAAGTACCTCGATATGTTACTGGAAATACATGAATGCACATCTACTTACTAGTATCCTGAACGCTAAACTAAAATATCACTGTTGACCCCTTGGCCCCTACTTGAATCAGGAATGATATAATGTGTAAGTGTTGTTAGTACTGCTCCTTGGTGTGATGATGATCAACAAATACATACTATGTATGTGCCTTTATACCTTATAATTTGCTGTCTGTATAAGTAACATTTTAATGGTGAATATGAGCCATTTGATAAATTGCATACTGGTCAGCATATTTTTTTGCAATATGTACTTTGAAAGTTGGTAACGTCTTTGGGTCATCTTCATAAATAATTTGTTAGATTACATAGAAATTATCCTAATGGTTCACAACATATATTTATGTAAGCATAGAATAATTTCAGGCATTCCCCGCTACTCAGAAAATAAATCATGCATCATTTTAAATCCATCTTGGTACATGTTTCTCGTATCTTTTCTTCATCATTAGTTTCCTGGAATTCTTAATGCATTTCAATGCGATGCAGTGCATTTTGTTACGGATTTATAAGTTACATATAAGATAGATTAGATATACGAACTTTCTAAAATTAAAAAAACGACGGTGTACTCTCGTCTTGTCGAGAGATGTGTACTACGGTGTGTCGTGTAGTACCTCATGCTGTGTGTGATCACATTAAGGAAGTGAAATAATAATGAATGAATCTTATTTGTTTTTGTGTCTTGTACATTTTCATGTCATTCTCTTGCTTCTCTCGACCTCATTCTGCCGCCGTCTGCCTGTCTCCCTTACTTTCAACTCCCCAATCAACGAAACGATCTGAAACAACAGTGGAGCTGTCTTTCTTGGTTTGGGGAATACGACTCTGCATCGTGGTGAGGAAGGCACCCTCGGAGTTTAATGAGAGTAAATTTATCTCTCTCGCTATCTACAATGAGTTCCTTCTGTCACTCTTTCTCAACATTTCCATGTAAGTTCATAATATGTACCACATTATATTTTTTGTTCATCTCCTCCTCATTATTCTTCTGTCCTCCTTATTTCATGCTTCATTATAAACAATATTCCTTCCCTCCAACGTTATACATACATCGGATCGACGAAACGTATAATGTGAAACGATAATTATAATGATGTCCTTATTCCGTCTTATTTTTGTAAAAAAAATATTTTTTCCCTTTAACATAAAGGATTATATTGTTCCCATTCTTTTCTATGCACTAGTTAGAGACACACGAAGAAAACTAACAAGCAAAAATTCCTCGTGTAATTTTAAGCATAATTTTTGAAAATTCTGTTTCAAAGGCTTCTTCTCAAACTATATATATTTTCCTTCACGAACCCCGCACGTATTCTATTACTCTCAAAGAGCATTGTACCAGCTCACGTCCCCAAAATCGTCTATACCAAAAGACTAATAATTATAGGACAAGTACCCGGATAGATATTTCTAAAATGTATAACAAGTGTGTTCGCAGCAGTATGACCTGTGGTTTCGGAATTTAACCCTTTGAGAAAAGAACGCTTTGTGTCATTTGTGAAAGCTCTCTCCTGTTTGATGCTACTCCAATTCATGATGTGTATCCATTTACAACTCTTACATACAACATAAATTTGAGTGCACGTCCATCCAACTACCCACTTTGCCCCATACCGTCAAAGCAAATAACACGAAGTATAGCTAATTAACGAAATGATACTATAACTTTCATCTTATACTCTCTCATTTTGAATCCTGCCCCTTACGTAAATACATTTCAAAGACCGACGTCGTCGTCCATTACTGTCCTCTGGTAAAATGTGCTCACTTATTATTGGGTCACATTATTTGACAGCAACTTTCACTGAACTGGCGAATGGAAGACATTTGTGCATTCATCAGGAAATAGGTTGCACTGTGGCATCGCTGCGAATACACACCACATGCACTACTTCTAGGAAGGGACTCGTACGAGTGCGAATGTGTACGTATACCCTGTAAATTATAAACCAGTCTTAAAAGCTTTCAATGGAGGCCAGAGTTCTATACAGATAGGGAGAATGGGGATAGATACATTTGCCAGACTTTCTCTTTTTTGTCCTTACTAAACGATGCGATACTACTGGCCTTTGTTCGGGTTTCAATACATTGCCCATGACGCCAATGCAAGATATACAATTTTTTTCTTCGTTTTATTTATTGAGACAATGCAGGTCCTAAATAAGCGCGAAGAAAAGGGAATTTCTTTATGATATCAATATACCTAAACGGCAGAGTCGATTGTGTAGCACTTCCAAAGGAAACGTGCATTACCAGAAACATATGTGTTATTAAAACTTAATGACTTAAATTTTTTTCGGTACAGTATAGTAAATATTTAATGTGTAGGTGTATAAGGTCTCAATATGGTCTATGATATATATATGATGTAGATAAATAATGTACCTAAGTATACATATATGCAACCCTATATTCTAAGGTGCACGCCCCCAGTCCTCCTTTTTTCCTGTCTACATTTACGTTTTCCTGGAATCCTTGAATCTCTTAAAAGTTCTACATAGTAATGAATAGGTATTTAACATGTAGTATTTCCGTATAAAGGCAGATGCCTTTTAATTTTTTATGACTATTTTCTATTTTCAGGCTATTTCTCCAGTCTCCAGCGAACCCAGATTTGTTGTACATTATCTTCTTCTGTCACGTCCAACTCACAATGACGTTGCTACTCTGTCTTATTTTTGGAAGTAAAGTAAGTAACGAGCACGTGTGCATTCTTTTAAAAATACTCAATAATTAGTGCTTCAGATGTACATTTTGCTTTCCTTTCTTATGTAATAGCTAGGTATTTGATTTTTTCGTCCGTTTTGTTTATGCTTGAACGCTGCAATATTATTAACATGTTCCAAAGACAACCACGTACAAATCTAACGTATATTTACCTACCTGTAAAATATTGATCATGTTATGATATCGCGACAAATAAAATTGATGAAAAATGCCTTGCTACTAATATCGGGAAAACGAATCTTCTGGTGATGGTGAATAGAGGAGTCCGCCGTGTTCAACATGAACCTGAGTAGTTTTCATAACTTTTGTTGCATGACGAGTTTATCAGAATTGAATGACGTGCAATAAAACGAACAATAGTACGTATTTAGAATCATTAGATAACAACAGAACATTATGGAGCAACACGGACATTTCCCTCAATCTGCAAAAAAAAATGTTGCGTTGTATTACATGATTTTCCAATACCTGATCCCGATATCTACGCACGAACAGTGTTTGTTGTACTCAATTTTGTGATATTTACAACATCAACAGCAACAAAGAAATACAAAAATTGAAAGTAACGACAAAAAAAGTAACGTGGTGCTGTGCAGAAATCCACCAAAATGCTACATGTTTGATTTACTTGAAGAAAATGATCATCCAGGTTCGGTTTTCTGACGAAGTCTACAATTTTAAAAAAAAACATCAGTTTTTGGTCGATATTGAACAGAATGATCTGTCTGAAATTTCACACTAACAGGTTTAGTGAAATGTGAGGCATTCTTAAAAAATGTATTTCAAATGATTGCTACAATCATTCTTATAGACGAACAGACTGACAAGGAAAAATATAAGATGGCTTCCTAAAGCGCGTTACTTTGTCCTTGGTAAGGCGTAAACCCAATACTCATCGCTACAAAAGAAGTAAATAAAGATTGCATGTAGCTGACAAGCCGCAATCTCATCGGCTTTAGCGATGAAAGTCGACTTGGCATGAGCAAAGTGAAAATTGAAGCATTTCCGCAACTTTTCATGAAGACTAAGGTTTTATATCAAAGTAGCACGGAAAATAAATTTATTCACTAGCATTCATAAATCACTTTCAAGGGAAAGGAAGAAACCATCGATGAACAAAAGAAAGTCAAACTATTACTTATCGTTCCTGTTATTATATGTATACTGATTTTTTGTTTGCTCCTATATCATGTATGGTTCAATGTATAAAGATGAAGTCAGCTATAAGCTAAAGGTGGTTCAATAAAGCTTCGTATTGTAGCAGTTCATTCGAGTTATAAAAAAGGAATAAAGCAATAATGGTAAAATGCTGAATAATAAATGAAAGACTGATAACCAGGATATGTGTGCGACTTCATTATGAGCAAGCAAAGGAAATAACAATTTCCTACTATGAAAATCCTCCACATTAAAAGAACTTTTCCATCTTTCAAATGTCGAGTAAATGAAACGTGCGAAAACAACAATCGACGATATTCATTAAATAAGCGTGCTAGAAGGGAGGTAGAAATACGGCAAAGCGATTTGCCTGAGTAGAAGTAGAAATCAAAGTTATGATGCTATTGTTTCTCGCTTCCGAACTTTTTCTCCCATGTAACAGAAAGGAACAAACCTCTTATTGCACTCGTGTAGGATAATAGATTGATAAACTCACGCCTCCTAAATCTCGTGTTTGCGATTTGCACACACTTTCCCTTTCCCTCAAATGTTTGCATCGTATCGTATGAACATCATGAATTATTGGAAAATTGTTTACAGAGCGCACACAAAGGTTCCTATAAACAAATTAGCCGTTAAAGATATGTATGTACATCTTAAATAGAAAAGCAAAAGTTTGCATTTTTGAATGAGATTACGTTTTTCTCTGTCATCTGCCGTTACAACTGTGAGAGGGAGAGAATAGTAATAAATGGGAATGATATTAATCCGATCAGATTTCACCTCTTTTGCACACAGCACCAGATTTTTCGTGAATCCAAAAATGAAAATCTAATAATTCTGCTTGTGATGTGTTTGGAACTCGCTCAAATGAAGATTAATGAAGATTGGATTTGTTCCCTCCCAAACCAAACTCTTCCGAGTTTCGATTATGAACGAAACTGCGTTTCCCTACTACTGCACGGATCATGGTATAGATATTGTAACATGATCGAGTGCGTTCCCAACTATTTCCTCGAGGTTCTTTGCAATTTTTGGAAAAGTTTGTTGATGGGAAGTGCTTGATGATGATAGTAATCATCATCATCATAAAATTATTATTATTACCCTTCCAATTTCTTTTATTCTCATAAAGGAAAACTAGTTGTATTCAGTGCATTAGTAATAATATGATGATTCAGACGTCTGTGTGTGCTTGTGTCTTTTCCTTCTTTTCTCATTATAATATAATATCATAGATCAATTTCAAAGCGAAAACTGGCATACATATAATCGTGGAGAGCGCATGACGGCTGAATATGCTATTTTGGTCGCAACCTATACGTGTACTCTATAAAGTAAAGACAAAAAGAGTCCTGTGATAACTATGATGTATTTACTTATAACTGCATTTGCTACATTCTGTACAGGGCCGAGCTTTTTGATGTTTTAAAATTTGACTGTTCATTCTGAACTACATACATATTGTACTTTTGTAAGCAACTGAATGCATAAAAGATTAATCCTTCAATCGGTAGGAGCACTGAGTTGCTGCTCTCCAGCTTACTGTTCAGAATACCGATGTTGCGATCTTTTTAACAAATGACGATAAATCTGCTACTTGCACAGCGAATCTGCACACATTGCAAGTACAAGATCCCTCCGGTGTATTGTGACTATTTTACATGCATGGCAAAATATTATGGGTTCGAGTAGGTACTCAATTTGCAGTAATCTGTCAAAAACATGCTGCTGTAGTGTGGCCTGGAGGAAGTTTGTTGACTTTGCAGTATACGTGACTTGTTTGTCTTTATCCATTATATAATCCATTTGTCTTTCACGAATGGAAAGTCACTCGAGGTTACTTCCGTTTTAAAAAGTCACTCAAGGTGGTTGGTAATATTAAAGTATTAGTATGTATGCAGTTCACTACAATTTCCGGCGTTGCGATATTTTAGGCAAACATAAGTAGTATAATAGGTAGGTATGAAAGTAACGAGTGTTCTTGCATTGCCCCTGTTCAAATTTCTGCATCTTCCAAGGTCTATAGTCTAAAGTTCCAAAATGAATTAGATGAATCACGAACAACATACTACCCGACCGGATTTTGATTTCACCAGTGGTATGCACAATGTTCAATAAAGCTAATGTACTTGTCTAGCTACGTACTCAGATAGTCAATAGGAATGGGAATATCAGTATAATGGCACTACGTTGTATTTTGTTTGAAAGCATGCAATGAGCGCTGTTTACTAACCTTATGCGTGGGAGTGAAGAAAACGTCTTCCAAATATTTTGCAATGGTACATACTGTTTTGATGTAATTTCAGATATTACTTTTGTCACCATCAATAGAATCCTGTAGGATATTAAATTAAGATTTTTATATAACAAATGTGAAATGATTATGTTCTGAAGATTGACAGCAAAACTGGGGAACGTTTGAGTGTGTATTTACCATGTATGCGTATTATACGTCCGTGATTATATCCAAAATCCGTCAAACGCTGCGCAACTGTTATATTATAGTTTATTAGGCAGATAGAAACATTTCTGTATTAACTTTCTGTTTGATTTGATTCATACCCCTTTCGTTGTAGCAGTTTGTTTAGATAGAAGTTGTACAATAAGAAACGCAGTTCTTGCCCTTTATTACATAATAACATAATGATCATCATGTAATATCATTCGGATAAGTAGAAGCATGGGGTGTATGTCACAGGCAGAGAATGCGTAGTAATCCTTTGATATTTTCAGTTGACTTGGCTTTATGCTCTTATTTAGGTTAGTTCTGGCAGAAAATAACTTGTGCTTGACACTAATCCGTTTAATCATTCAACACGTGAACCATGACCCTTCAGAAGAAGAAAAACTTACATGAGTGTAAGTGCGTAGTTCCTGTAAAGGAATGGCAATATCTTGTTCACTGTTGGACAACGACAGACAGTTCGAAATCATTATACATTTTGCATTAACTGCACACATTCGGAAACTTTGCCCCATAATTGCTTTGGTCATGAAAAAATCATTACTTACGTGCGAACAATGTATCTACCTGCTAGGGAGTTGGGGACGTATCTCTACTTTAACTAAATATGTCTACGTACTTATGACCCCTAACTCATTATTAGCTATTTATAAACATACGAATTGTGACGGAATTGCCACCAAGGGAAAGTAGGAGCAGGTTGTTACTTATTATTCACTTACCATTATTTTATTTCCTGTTAAGAATACAAAAAAAGTTACTAGATGCATGCTACAATTTCCGTCTGGTTTCTCACGTCAGAAAATTTGTAAATGTTATTACTAAAATCATGCAATGATGTCATAAAACGCAGTTCTTTGAACTATACATTTCTCCTGAAAGGTTGTCCGAAATGGCAAGTGAGCCAAATTGTACTTTTTCATTTAATTCATCTCAAGGACGCAACGGCACTTTTAGAAGACTCGTAATGTAGAATGGCACTAAGCAGAGCATGAACTTGAAAACTTTAATAAACTCGCAACCCCGTCGTGGATAAATATTTTTGGGTACGGTCACAGATTTAAATGTCAGAGTAAGCAAAAAGTTGAATTGGTATACACAGAAAAATAATCCCGCTTGCTTAGCTGTTTTGCGACCGAGAGGTTTTTGAACGCGATGTACTTTTTATATAATATAATTAATTACGTCTGACTACTGAGGATTTGAATTACAAAAAGGAATTTCTAATAAAAATAGACTACATACCAGACATTACGACTACAAACGGTACATTAACGTATAGACTAAAGCATGTTTTAAACACCAGACTAGAGAAAATGATTAAACCAGCTAAAAATAAAATAAAACGCGACGAACTGGATAATAGAGTTGGCTGCTGCTCAGACTAGATTCGGGATTTGTTTTATCTTAAAAGGGCGACTGTTAAGGGACCCTTTCAAACAAATGTAGGGAGGCAGGTAGATGCATATCTACTTTATTTTTTATTCCGTTTTCCAGTATCATCAATTATGCTTATTCAATCAAGCTACTCTGAAGCGCATATACTACAGGCATACCTAGATAAGTGGATATTTTATTCCACATTAAATGAAAGGAAGGTGTTGTACAACGAATGACGCTGTCATTCCTATTTTAGGCCAAAAACGAGTTTCTTATATATTGATTCTAATTTTAAATGTCAGTGATTCTGTATTGATATGTCTCTATGTACTATTTATACCATACTCCCAATGGATTAACTCGTGTAGTCGAATTGATTAGTTGGTTGAGTTTAGTTTTAAAAAAGTTAAGAGATTAGAGAGCCATTGGTGTTTTAAAGATATGTATGTTAAGAAGTAACGCACGTTATTTACGTCAAACTTTGAAGGGGCTTTTTATATCCTACATCGCTTTGGTAGGGATGGATGCATTGCATAACGTACCTGCTTTGGATACCTAACATTTGAGCATGGTTTCATAAGGAGTTCCAGGAATTTTTTGAATTTGCAAGCTGTTCTAAAATCTGTTTTTTACCCACAAATGTGTTGTTATGTTATAGGATTACAACCGTCACCAAAGTCAGGATTAACATGTTTAGATATGATATGCTCTCCCACACATATGGACGTTTTTGTAAATACTACGAAGGATGGGATTACCGGAGCGCAATTCCAAAAATGTTAATGAATGTAAAATATTTAGGTAAACGGATAGGTTTTGGGTTTCTTGACTCAGCATGGGCACCTCATTACTCAAATAACCATGCGTAAAAATAATAATGACAGGTGGGCACATAATATGCCTATGTGTACTTATATAAAATGACGAACCGTTGATCCGAACCGGAATACCTGCAGCTGAAAATCTGTCAAACGGAATTACAAAACAAGAGAAAAAATAGTTGTGTATAAGTCCGTAGCTTTCAGGACTTTTTCCCTGAATGAGCCAGTGAGTGAACGTTCTCAATGTATCATTATCTTTTTCTGGAAATTACACAACTGTATGAATGTTTGTGTTTTTACGGTACCAGAAAACCATTCATCCGGGTTTTCTGTTCTGTGAAATGTAAAATCGCTCATACACTGTTCTATGTTCTCTTAATTTCTCTGTTAAAAGAATGGTACCAGTTCAGCCAGAGCAGTGGGCATGCCATTTTTGTAATTTGTTTTTTTTCTTTGGAAAAAAGAAGAAATAATGGTCCTTGACAAACTCCCACAACCGACTTGTGCATTGTTGATGGTACAAACAAATTTCGTTGTAATTTTAAATGACTGAATGAAGTAGGTATGCACGTAAAAGGCTGGTGGACAATTCCTTGAATTACCTGGTTTTCTTACCTTCTCGAGTTTTGAAAGAGGTCCTTTGGAGAAATTAATAAAAGTAGAAATGTAGTGGCTGCCTACGACTTTTGTCCGCATAAACTTTACATGTTCTCAAAGAAATTACATACATGTAAGTGGTGCTGCATATGTGTGTACATCAAAAGTTAATATTCTATGATACCACCACTTCAAAAAGTTTTATGTTCTTCCATTGTATTGCACGTAAATAAAGAACACAATGTATTGTACGCGTATGTAGTCATATCTAATTGGCCAATTTCACTAACTCTCCAGGAGCTGAATGATCATGTTGTAATGTGTGGGCGCAGAGATATTTCTCTTCAATTTTTTCATCATGAAACACGCGACAGCATGCGACAACAAAAGTACCTGTACAAGTACAAAGTGAAGTAGTTTTGGCGGTTTATAGATGCTTGCCTGGTGTAAATGGTAAACAAATAAAGATTTCAAACAAAGTGATCATATTATCCAATTATTTTTGTACCTTTCAAGTACCAAATGGAATATGAATATAAGCTATTTAGACAATTCGATTAACATATAATTTGTTAAAAAGGACACATTTGACAAGTAGAGGATAACTCAATAATTAAGCATGATATTTCCTATTTTGGTTTATGACAACTTTCTCCCGGTAGCATTCTTCAAAGTATATTAGTAGGCGTCATATAATACCATGTTTAATACCATGTTTAATCACAACTACAACTTTACACCAACGGAACTGGGAATGCGAATGGTGTAATGGTTGCTGTTAATGCAATAACTTGCTCATACATAGTTTTCAATAGACTTCAGCTTCCGTGAAATAGTTTAGTGGCTTTGATCAGTCGGATTTTCCTGTGAAATGTTTGGTTAGCCACTCAGAACATCTTGAGAACTACTCTGTGGTTTTTTGTTGCTGAACGGAAATTACTACTGACCACGTCATAATACGTACAAGCGGTGCCTTGTTTTGTTTGTCAGCTTATTGTAGTTTTACTCTTTGGAGCAAGCAACTTGTTTTTTAGTTAATGACATTTTTTGCTTTGATTTTTCATTTCATCCCTTTTTGTTTGTGATGTATGTAGCTGGAGCTTTGGCATGTCTGTAATTTGTAATCTCTATTTTTCTACCCTCCTTTCTCTCTAAATAACGCCATTTATAATCCATTTTTGTTTTTCTGTACGAAACAAATAGGCTTACATGGTCTTCCGTGGACAAGGGAAGGGAAGCACTGATGAGTCAAGTCGAATGCCTACATCAAAGTTTATTAGCAAAGGGAGGACGGGCCAAGGAAATAAACAACTCAGTGCCCATAACTCCACCGGCCTACATTCATCCACCACCTCCACAGGTCCAACAGACCCAAACTACAACTCCCGACTTTCAGAGGATGTTCAGGTAAACATGTGTATTTTAAAGTGTTGAGCAGATGTTGAACGGAATGACACCCTCATGTTCTTGCATTACCCCAGGCACTTCACAGGATGTAAAATTTTAATATTACCCAACTAATTTCAACTACATAATGCATGTTGAAGTGGTCAAAGTGTAAAAGGAACGTATACGAGAAATAGCAGTTCAAAGAGTAAAACACACGTAGTTTACCTGCTTTCCTTTATAGTCCATCATCACAGACAGTAGGCATAATCATTTTACAGGAGAGCATTCATTGTTTTCGTTTATGCTTTCCTCCCGCGTCTCTATCCTCGAGCATCTCACTCAACTTTAACTCAAAGAGACACTTGAGAAGCGAAGCTCTTTATCTTAAAACTTTTAAGATGAACATGACGCATTTCCCATTTCTTGGGTGACACGCTTAAATATCAACAACACTTCGTTTCACATTCTGGACAGAGCAATACATTAGCAGTAGAGGAGAGTGAGTGAGTGAAAGCGAATAGGTGGGCATGTACACGTAAGTGGTTTCATTCCCGTCTCTCTTTCTCTCGCTTTCTTTCCATTCCAGTTTTAATCAAAAAGCACAAGCTTATTTTCTTTAGAAAAGTGCATACACACAAGACAGGCAACCATAGTTAGCCACTCATTTCGATCCCGGTTTTTTTACCATTAGCAATACTCGACTGGGTCTTCTTCCCCTAACCACACACTTCAGGTCAACAAGAGAATGTTTTGTCAGCCAATTTAATGCGTCTTGATTTCTTGGTTTGCTTTTGTTGACTTACAGGAGGAATTCCGTCGCCTCTACGCTCAACTTGAAGAGCTTAAAGAGAGAAATATGAGACTTGGAAATAGGCACTTGGTGGCGAAGATAGCGGCAATGCAAGAAGCTGCAGATAATATACTGCAGGCACCAGCCAGTCAAATCAATGGCCAGTCTCATACCTTAATACAACAGCAACTTCATCAACTTTCTCCAGGGAACAATTCTGGTATCAACAACGGGAGCGGTGGTAGTGGTGGTGGTGCTTCTGCCTCCTCATCCGCTTCTCCGGGTAGTTCTGGTCATTCACCACACACAAAAGGAAAATCTCCATCAGCTTTCGGTCCTCTTTCTGACATTTCTGAAGAAGAAAATCCTCTTCAATCTCTATCAGAAAAACTCCAGTCTCCCAGAGGAAGGGGTCCAAAAGTGCTAGAAACTTCTATAGACATTGTAATCCAAAATGATTCCAGCCGGAAGACAACCACGGAATTGGGTGACAATGAACAAGAAAATAATCTAAATAATGGATTCCATCCACTCGCTCAAGGCTTAAAATCGTCAGAAGAAGGAAAAAGAGAGACTGAAGATTTAAGAAATACTATTTCGGAAGGGATTACAAGAAACAAGGATGGAGAAGTTGTTGCAGTGATTGAAGACTTGTCTTGTCAGCAGCATTCACAAAACTCTTCATCTGCACATGATAAGAGTAGTTGCGCCCCGGATCCCAGTTCACGGAAAGATGAGAAAGACGCTCCGGAAGTAAACATGGGAGAAAAGGGATGTGAGCCGCAGCAGCATAGGCCTGCAAACACCTCAGGAACAAACTCGAAGAAGCAGTGCGAGATCAAATCTGTTTCCATCAGTGAAAATATACAAACTTTGTCATCGTCACCGACGCCGTCGTCGACAGGAACCGCTGGGAAGCGAACCTCGCCCGGTAGGACGAGAGAAAGCAAGGATGGAAACAAGAAATCCTCCAAAAGTCCCTCAACTTCACCTGCAAAACAGCAGCATCAAGAAGGTGGGGGTAGCAAAAGCAGCTCAAAAAGCAAACATCATCAGCAGTCTTCGTCAACATGTCAAAAATCTGGAGGACCTTCCTCCACCGACGGAAAAACTGTAAATCACAAGGATGCTGTGTCAGGTAGTTCCTCCGGCACGGGTACTAGCGGAGGTACAAGTGGTAACTCCTCACAAAAAATTATTCTTGATTTGGATGACAAATCTCGTTTCACGGAAGAGATCACTGTTTGATCACAATTTTTTGCTGTCGGTGCTACTTGTAGCAGTCATAGTGGTTGTAGTAGTAGCAGCATATTCTCGTTGTCGACGACAAAAGTGGCACCAGCATAAGAATAAAAAATAATAAATAAACAGGAAGAACCTTACGTACCTTTAAAAAAAGCGCAAACAGTGGAGTGGCAGTATTAGTAGTAGTAGCACTACCAAACTTGAAGAATGAAATAGGAGGAAGGAATATTTTATCATCATCGTTATCTCCAGTTCTCCTACTACTACCACTACCACACGTATGTCGCCATAATAATAATATATACGCATCCCACATAACCCTTTCCTCAATCCATCCCCTGTTTCCCAACAAGACTCAAGGATTTCTTTCTTTGCTCATGCATGTATTCATGATGAAATGTTTTTGAGTGCTTCCCATTCATCCATGATATCTTATTTTTATTCCTGGAACGAGGAAAAATAAAGTTGACAGGATGGAAATGGAGTGGTGATAGATAGAAAAAATAGAGTCAGTCATTGCTTTTACAAATATTGAAAGTACTTTCTTATTTATTATGATTAATGTATGCATGTACCTACTCCACACCATACTACTCGCTGTACAAATATATAAATACACTGACACACACCAAATCAGCGACGACGCATTTCAAACTCAATAAAAAAAGTATATTATTAGGCCTAATAATAAAAGTCCAACAACATGACTTGAGTGAGTGAGTGGCACAAGTACAACAGCCACGCAGAGTAAAAAAAAGTCCCATCATCATCCTCATCATCATAAATCGGGAAACGAAAGGAAAAAGTGAAAAGACTCGATTCAATTGAATATTTGAACAACTACAACAATCCTTCGCATGACCGAAGTTGTATTGAAATGTTTATTGATGCTTTTAAAAATAAAGCTGTAGCTATATAACAGCAACATTATAACACTCCTTATGCCCGCTAGAGAAGTGCCGTATGTATTTAGAAGGCAGATCGAATTTTAATGGCAATTTTTCAGTCGGATCACAAGAGAAAGTCAATTTATTGCGACATGCTCACAATTGTGGGGGAAGTCGAATTTGCACAGGCTAATACTTATGCGCAAAGTTACATTCGAAATGAAGGACTGCTGTTGAAATATGTATGATTGACTCCATTTCACTCAGCAGCATTGTTAGGAAATGACAATTTCATGGATGAGTTTACATTTGGGAGAAATGGAGCGAAGAGCTGTTTGGCGATTGATTATAAAAATGAGGTTTCCTGTTTACAATCTTTGGGATTGACTGTAATTAAATCAGTATGAATTCATAAGATTCCATGAAGAGAATATAACTCGTTTTACGAATTTATCATCAATGCTCTATTAGTGGTCATCTATACTAAAAACACGAGTCATTTCAAAGTGAATCATTTCTGCTCTAATGAACAAACTCGCTCTGCCGATGGCTGCATCTGGCTGCATTGTTATAACTTATTGAAGCGGAAACTTCATACAGTTTTGGACAGACAGTTAGTTGGAATTGTATTGAATTCAACGATCATTCCACTGACGTTGTGTTTCCGATCATTACACATATCATGTAATCATCATATCAACATTATCAACTTACTATCATCAATCATAAAGTAACGAGTAATAATGTTATTTATTATTCTTGTAGCACATTTGTTTACTCTCTTGCTCCTATTATACGTTATTCGCTTCCAATAATTTCCATTCCATTTTATACTAATGGACATATTCACTGGCTCAAACATTCTTTGAACTACCTATATGATGAACGCGAACATGTGTCGCGTGCATGTGTGACGTGTGCACAGATATTTTGGCAAAATCTAGACCGTATAGAATGCGGATGAGACCCTGTTTTATGTACATGTTTCTACTTATTAAATGTGGCCGAAAGTATTCTCGGTGAGCATACATGACAAACCACGTCACCGGTTTAAACTCTGCAGAATGGGGCTTTTTGGCTAGTACTGTTTGTGGTAAAAGTTTGATAACGAAAAGAAGTGACCACGGAACAACTGTTGGGTTGAAAAATTTAATTTCTGCGAATTCCAGCGTGTAAATACATACAATGAAATGAAAGTAGCAAATGCCTGCCTAGTTCTGCAGCACTACTTATGCTCTTCCCATACTCAGTTTATGTACAGATTCGTGTTTTAAATGCTACGACTCAAAATAAAGTAAAATCTACCTGGTATGGTGTATTTACTTATTTGCTCCAGAGAGAAACGGTAGTTTATTTAGGAAAGAACACTTTGCTTAAAACTCTTTTAGCGATAACACTCATGTTGAGGTAAAGGCGCTGATACAGACAATTTTTAAAACTTCTTGAAAAGTCAACTCTACACTTTTCTTTTCAACTTTCTCTACTCATTGATCTCGTTTCTGAACAGAAGACAATAATTAGTTTTATTCCTGTTCAAATAAATTTTAGGTAGCTCATATTTAATTTAAGTATCAATGCTGCTTTCTTAACACAAACTGTAATCGGGTTTGTCTCCTCTCCTACACTTTTTTCCTCTTGGATGGCCCATCTAAAATTGTCGCTCGCAATTGTCTTTACGGCGGATCGACTAAAAATACAATCGAAAATGAGAAGAGGTTCAGAGGAGATGAGACTCTTCTGTTTTAGCGTGTTATATTTCTTTTAATTCTTAATAATATTCGCTTTGGTGGGTGCTTTCACTTTGCTTTCACTTTTATAATGCTTCCCTTTTGAGGGAAGGAGAAAGCTTTTATCTTCGAAAGCTTTAGTAATCATCATCCTCTTGAAACTTGAAACCAGATTAATTGAGGCACAAAAAATTGACACCTGCTACATACCTGTAACAATTTTCCAAATAATTTTAATCTTATAATAAGAATTACAACACTTTCTTTCGCTTTATAAACGAAAGCGTAGCGGGCATTCCCTTATTTTTCTAAAGTTGTTCTTGTCTTGTAGATATTTTTTGTAAAATCATACTAGAAGCATTTTCAAAGGAGTTACTATTATGTAAGTTATTATTAACCTGTGTGATTTATCTGACAGAAAAGCTGTTTATCCGCCCACGCTCCTCGGATCATGTAATATGAAAACGGCATAATCATTCATTTTACCTACCAAAATTTCAAGGCCAGTAATTCCTGCTACGCATTATGAATTTTTCATTTCTTTCTTCAAATATCTGTTGAATTTTGATGTGATTAAAATTTCCCGTTTACTTGTTTGATTACAATGCGTACGGGTCGTAATTCATGATACAAAACGATACATAAGCTGTATGGTGAAAAGAGGATATATGCTTGGTTGTTGATTCCTGAAGATTTACAAAGTCCCTTCTTTACGTGGCGGTTACATATTGGAGAAAGCTTGGGAAATGGAGCAATACAATTTA
Organism: Sinella curviseta; assembly: GCA_004115045.4. Classification (NCBI taxonomy): domain Eukaryota; kingdom Metazoa; phylum Arthropoda; class Collembola; order Entomobryomorpha; family Entomobryidae; genus Sinella; species Sinella curviseta. Next base: position 45,481,824 of record CM023201.3, on the reverse strand, counting down.
GTAATGTCAAAAAGTTGTTGTTATTCCAAACTTTTTAGTTCAGAGTTTCCTTCTTGGAATATAAAATTAAATTTAAGGTGGGCTCAGCACCAGGCTTGTCGTTTCTAGTGAAAAAGAACCGACCGAATCCCGTCTTATGAAAACAACAAAGTATGTTTTATTTCCTGGGTACATTCAACATTAAGATCCCCGACAAAACTATTGTACAAGTCTATTGTGATGTGCGTTTGGGTAAAAATATTGTAAAACTCACATTATATTATATATTATATCATTTGGCGACATTATTATAACATTCTGAGCCAAGGGAAATCTTTCCAGGAAGTTTACATTGTAAGCAAATATAAACCTTGTTTAAACTATTGTTCGTTTCGTTAAAATGAAAAAAAGATTGACACTCGCACGTCCACGCGAAACTGATTGTAGTAGGCATACAATATTTTCAGGATTCTGAATGTCACTTGCAAACATTTACACATTTTTCTTTCTCACCAACAACACCTCGGCCTCGCCCTGGCAGAACACTGACTGGCATGTGTCATGTGTGGCATTCGCAATGAAAATGAAAAGTCATAGTATCATCACCAACTGCATTTGGAAGGGACAGCATGGACTATATTATTATAAACTTATAAACACTTTTCTATAGTTTTATTATTTCTGACAATGATTTGTGTGAGTCATGCATAACGCTATTTAAATGTCTTACAATCCAAAAAAGTTCACTTGAGTCCATCTCCGTATATAGGCATCACAGTTCTTGAAACTTGAAACGGTCTGTCATTCAGAGAACATTTTCACTTTTGTGCACATATCTGCGATAATGTAAAATGAATCCGTGAACAAGACATTTGCGACTAGTTGTCATTATTTTAGTCATTCTTTTTTTAAACAATCTTACATTTTCACTCGGTCAAGTATTAATGTTAAATTACCAATATTAGTTGACTTCTTTTTGGACATTCAATCCTCTTCCATTTCCATCCTGTACATTATATTTGCTTTTCCTATTGGAATGGGGAAAGTCGTTTATTTATATAGATATATTATTTAACTACCCAGTTTATAGAATGTGATTAGCAGAGCGTGAATCCATGCACGAGCAAACGATGATATGTAACCTAACCAAGAGACAGGTGTCAAGTTGCCCCCCAAGTAAGAACAACAGATCATCATACCAATCTTTCCAGTCTTTTGTCATTCCTCCTTGTGCATCATTATCCTTTCGTGCTTTTCGAATACACGTTTTGTCAATGGTTCATGGTTTCGACCATTTTTTGCACATAGAGAGCCCCTTGAGGCTTAAAATGCTCGAAACTTGGGAACTCCGACTATATAGTGACGTACATAACATTACATAAAGCTACTAGTAGGATTACTGCAAGATGTAAGGTGCTTTAGATGTTTGTCGTCTCGTCTCTTACAGAGTTTTCTATTTTTCTAAAGTATATAGGTAATATGTACGTTGTATCAATGTTTGTTACTAAAACATTTTTTGTCTACAGTCGACACATTCATAACGTCGCTATTTCATAATGATAGTTCATGTTTGAATACCTACATATGACATATAATTCTAAAATCCAATATTTCCAACAGTGAATTTTACAAAGATATATCTTTCCGTAAGGTATAGGGATAAGATGCAATTTCTGTGATCATAAGACGTTATAAATTATCTATTATTAATGGTAGCTAGAAATGACTATAAATTACAAATAATATGTACGTATCGCAACACATTCTGGAGTAGTGATATGTACATTTATAAAACGCAACAACGCATCATGTACTACATTAGGATAAATGATAAATCATGTTTCCCAATTTACCAATACTACCAGTAGTAGATAAATACATTCACAAATCACCAGCAACCCTCACTGTATGTAGGTATACTATGACATATATATTAGACCACATTTTCATGTCCGTTCACGCCACACGCGTGAACGGAATTATTGAGTGCGATACGATGATGAGTACGGATTTCTTTCATAACTCTAACGTATTTATTACTGGTACGAAGCAAAATGTGTGACCTGAGTAAATAGGTTTGTAACATAATTAGTGACAGTATTGTTATTTGCCATAATATTATGTAATCTGATATGGCTATAAAAATGTCAGTGTTTATGCATGTTTGCCACGGTTAAATGTACGGTTATTAGCCGGTTGTTAAGTCCATACTATATTGTCTATGGTGTGCTTGCTGTAATAATAGGTTAGGTAATACAGTAATGGGAGGATTTCGCATGGGAAATTGAACAAATTATAGTCGTAACAAAGAAATTATCCCAATGGGTATAATTATCGAGGCAATTGTATGGTGCTTTGTGTATTTTAATAAACTACAAAAATATTTGGTGGTCTAGCTTATAAATATTCCCTGAAGATTAACGACCCTTTAATCAAGAAGATTGGAAAGCATCGGAACTACACAATGTTTGACAAAATACTCTCATACTCATCTCCAAATGGATAAAAATTTCCCTTCGGAGAGTTATAAGCTGGACTATAAATCATGTATAAAGTACATAAAAACAATAAAAGGATTAAATTACTTATTTACTCTTTACTAACACCGTTGTACCTTCTTCATCTACACTAACCCTATGAAATAATTTCATTATAGTACACAATTTAGCAAGCTAATATATGATCATATATTGTTTGCTATAATGACATTATTTTGTGCTGAGGTTATCCACAACTACCAACTACTGATGAGCAGTGTCTTTGTGAACATCTTTGAATGTCATCAGTTATTTAAGCTTTGTACGGTCTTATGGACAAGCCAGCAGACTTATGGTATATGCGTTTTTTATTAAAATGGCAAAAGAAAACTATCTCAATTTATGTGGATACGTGGAAAAATCGAAAAATTTACCTATATCGGTATATTATAATATATTGTAACATGTATATGGTACTTAATTAATTAGCCAGAAAGTAATTTATATCATAATCTGTGGCATAATATGTGATTACGTGTTGATGAACTATATTCATATTACTATGTCATATACACTATTTTACATGTTCGTTCGTCATCCAGTATTGTTGTAAAATGTATGTGATACGATACAGGTTACAGATTTCTGTACTACACTAACATTTCATTAAAACATTAAACCGTACCCAATATTATATATTTAACAAGCTTGAATGATTGTAACTAAATGAGTCGAGTTAAAGTTGAAAAAAAACAGAAGTTTGATCAATAAAAACGAATTAAGTGATTCAGTTGAAAAAGCTTTTGCTTTTTAGACTTTTGCAGACTTATTTTTTATATTTTGGGTACTTACTCATTTCAGGGAAAAGTCGGAAAGAAAGTATCAATAGTATCCACCGGCAGGAAATCCCTAGTTCGTACAAAATCATTACTATAAAGAGTTTTAAAGATCTTGCAATTTCCGAGTCCCTAGGACATCCGTGTTGTTGTCAGACAGTTTCAGATTTCCACTTTTCATTGCTTTCTAGGGCTTTCTGGTATCCTACAAACTATGTACACAATTTCTAAAGCCAATTTCTCTTGAAAATTTAAACTATAAACAACATGTTTAAAACAAGTCATCATCATTTTGTAGATAATGCATCAATTAAACCAATTCCTGTTCTTGATGAAAAACAGTAAATTATTGTACTTCATGACGATATTCGCATAACATCACAATAAAACGAAAAGACAACATTCTCATCAGCTAGAATTTGGAGAAAGCAAGAAATAAATTGAATGCAGGAAATGATTTTTTTTGCTTGTTGAGGACTTATTTCGCAGATATATCACCGTTTCACAGTTTGTATATACAGAGGCACGAATGAAGTGGGGCAAAGTGAAATCATGCTTAACGGCTGTGTGTTTATCTTTGTTACATCACAACTGCATTTTGGTTAACATCCTTTCCCATGCACGAGGAATTATACAAAGAATTAAAGTTCCCGTTAACCATTGGAGCATTTTCTCGTTTTCCAACTTACTCATTTGGAAATATTTGGATTTAGTTTATGTACATAGTATGTAATCCTAGTAGCATTTAGTTTGTAAAGTTTTAACTACAGGACATTTGCTTGGATCATTGGATGGAAATGGAACCCAAAGAGAGAGAATCAATAAAATTGAATTGATCTTGATTACAGATGCCTTATGATACTACACATCATGTAACCACCATGCACGTCCCTTTCACCTTTGCAGTCGTTCCGCATTTCGTGGTGGTACTACTGATGCTACGAAAGAAATCGGTTTTTGTAAAACCGTGATTTTGAAAGGAGCCGGAAATCTTTTCTCCCTTTAATGGTTCAATTTCCATATTTTAACTCAAATAAAATGATTTGAGTCTGGATCAATACCACATAAGAATTGCGAAATAGCATATTAAACTTTTAACTTATTGATGGAATGTAAATGTTATACATGCAAAAAAATAGTATACATGTACGCGGTTTATGGATAAACGTTTGAATCTGCGTGTTATGCGTGCTCCAATAGATGTGAAAAAAGTTTGGGAATCAAGGAAAATCATCATGTCACATTCGCATATATTTCACACTCATATTGCTGCTGATCTGAACACTACCAAACCAACCGCAACCATAACCAACCAACTCTGCTTATTTCGTCTATTGGGAAAAAAAGTGACGGAGATGGAATGAACGAGGTTTTCGCTTTCACCAGCCAGGCCAATAGGATTTGTAAAAGTGCTAATACGCCATTATTACATACATACAAGCAGATAGAATTTTATTTACTTTTTCCCACGGTATGGATTATTGAATTGGAAATTGAATGAGTCTGTAATGTGAATGTAGCATTCTAGCCTAGCACCCAAAATTTATACGAGTACTCCAACGTGCACAAATGACAATCACATTACGGAACAAAATTGCTAATAATAATGTGCTTACATCTCTCAACAAACTCACACAAGTAGATTAACTTCACACAACAGCAGCACACAGCTCCACGTGCTATTCTTGCCAAATAGAATTTGCCCTAATCAGCGCGCGTGTGTGTGCTATTTCCAGCAATTTCGTTTCGATATTTTGAAAAAAGATCAAAACCACGACATACATATGTGGTTAGGATTTTTTTATTCAACTGAAAAAAGCATATCATAACTATGTACATATCTATACATACATAAGGTACGCAAATAGGGTTTTTGTCCCACTTTTACAAAATTCAGTAATAAATACATCGTGTTTTATGATATGGATATATTTCCATTGCTTTCGCGTGCTCTCGTCGGTAATCCCAGAGAAAGTGATCAATGAGGATGGAGTTAATGGAGGAAAGGGGAAGGCCCGCCTTGGACAAGTGACTTCTTACTTTCTCCTTTACGAGCTCTACAGCGTGAATTGATGCTCCTCGTATTTCCACTTCCCTTCGATCACCATTTGGCAGCAAATTATCTAGACATGGTCAAAGGACAAAGACACACGGTTAGTTTGCACCCACACACAAGGCAGATTTGGGTGAAAGTTTTACATGGTACATATATAAATTCAACTGCATATACCTTTCTCCAACAGCTCGAACAACTCCTTTGTGTACTCCATTGCTCCATAATGCAAAAGGACTTGAGGGACCCTGTAAGATGAAATAATATTGTATGCGTTACATGTAGAGGCAATTAAGTATCATTTACAAAAAGCAACATAATTATGGTATTGCTACTTATGTTATATACGGTACAGTGATAAAGTCACATATCAATCAATCAACTAAAATGTTGTGTACCTGTAGTCCGCAAACATTGTCAAAGTTTCAATATCATCAAATTGGCCCAATCCTTTCCCCTCGAAACAAGCCCAAATATCCCCAATCAAAATCTGCACTCGTTTGTATATGGAGACTGTAAAGAGGGAAAATCATACAGAGTTAATCAAATGATTGATAAACAATTTCCTAAAATAAAACTGATCCATATTTTCAGGGATTGTGTTAATTCATCTCATACCTCGCTTTCCTTCAAAATCAGCTTCGTCTCGGTAGGAAGGAAAGTCGGAAACGACAAGACTCATTAGTTTCTGGGCACTGTTGTTACATGCCTTTATGCAATTGACAAATGAGCCTTGATATTTTTCCAGTAGCACCCGTCCAGCTTCTTGCAAATTCTTGACACGATCCTCCAAAAGAGGAATTGGGGTTGACGTTGCCGACCGAAATATCTTGAGGATTTCATCGCCGGAAAGGGAGCCATAGACTTTAGGATTTGTTATATCCATTCCCTCGTCCTAATTCAGTGACATTTAAATAATATTAAGCTCTAACGATGTCAATGATTTTCATTCATGATTGATTGCAATTTTGGAAATACATATTAATAAAAATATCCTTACAATCGCTTTATTTACTCCGGCACAAAGAGCAAAGTATCCAGTATGAACTTGGTCCTTGTAGGAAACCTCCCATTTTGGTGGCGGGTTCTCGGAACTACCACTTCCGTCCTCCGACACTCCTGACCAAAAGGAGAAATTCAGGGTGTCCACAAGAAATATCCAGTCTGCCGCTATATCGCTTGAAGCCTTTGGGTGCAAACCACACTGGCCAAAGTTTCCCGGTGTCAACTTTCCCTGACTTGACGGCTTCAAAAATCTAAGAGATAAATCATAATTTTATGATTATTATGTGTTTAATGACATGAGCTTCAGACATCATTAAAAAACTGTATAAACGTTACTAAACTGTTACCTCTGAAGCACATTTGTCAACTCCGCTATCCACTACTTTGACGTGCTTGGCATTGGAGACAATAAACTCTCCGGATTCTTTTGGAGAAAGCGCTTCGGAACTGGCTGCCATAATTTTCACAGAATATGGAATGATACTGTTCAGCAGTCGTTTCACTAAGCAGTTAATATTTCGAAATTTTCGAACTAGAACCATAAAATTTTGAGATCCGGACGAGCAGGCAGCAAGTTGTGCACTCTCCAGCAGAAGAGAATCACATGGAAAGTAAGCAGCACGCGTTCACGTGAGTGAACGGAACGGACAGATGAGTGCATTCCAAATTCTAGATTCCTTTCATTTTCGCACAAAAAGGGTAGCTGTCGCTGAGATGCGATAGATGCCAATGCCGTTGTATGCATGAAAGTGAAAGCAGAAGGTAGCTTGGGTGGTAAATATTTTCCGGTCAGATAAATCGGATAACTAATTATATTGGAAAAATTAAAATGTTCTGGCTTTCACAATACTTTCACCACTCCACCTCAAATGAAATGATCGATCGCCTTTTCTCAAATTTGACTATGTACATGACTTGATAGACATTAAATTATGTTTTTGCTGTTATTTTTTATTATTTTTCGACGTACAAATTTTGAAACAATTATAGATTCAATTAATTATAAATATGATGATAATTGTAGGTAGTAGGTACATTAAATATATATATGTGCTAAAAAAGTTTACAATTCGTAAATACATTCACACAAAATAAGTATGTTAGCATCTTAAATATTTATAACACGAGAGAGTTTCTGAATACGATTGAGAAGGATATCTCCCTGTTTAATTGTAGATTGGTACTGCCAGTTTTTGTTATCCGGTCGGGTTGTTTCCACAATACCTGAATATGAAGAAGGAAAGAAAATATTTAGAATAGATTCTTGATTGACAATTAACTCGAGCATGTTAAAGAATTCTTTGCAAACAAATTATGCAATGTATTGTACCTGAAACTTTGTCAATTTTGCAGTGCAATCGACCAGCTGCAATAAAACGATGTAGCTCTCCGTCAATGAAATCCGTTGTGACCCCAAAGGATCGGGACATGTAATCTAAGGTTAAGCTACTGTAAGATTCCAACAACTGAGAATACGCTTTGATTCTCATCTCACGGACGTAGTAGCGGTAGTGGGGAGAAAGCAAACGATCTTCTTTCAGTGCCTAGAATACACAACACAAATTTTTAAAATATATTCATACAATGAAGTATGTATTTTTGTATTTCACTATTAAAGAAGTTTATTGGTCAAATACGACCAATTTTGCTATTATTATTACCGTTTCGATTTCAGCCAACCTCTTGAAGAAATCACCATACTTGCACTCATACAAAGACATCATGTACGATTTCAGTTCTGGCTGGGAATGAAGCACCTCCTGGATTTCCGCTCCTTTGATGACTTTCTCTTTGAGCTCATTACGGGGTAAAGCAAACATACTGACAATGACGGTGTATCTGACAAAATCAATGTAGTCCATCAATTCGTAGGAAGTGAAGGTTGAAATTGTCTCCAGGAAGAGATCTGCAGCGGTCTTGAAATCCCTAATCGCCATTGCGTACATGCCCTACAATCATCAAACATAAAAGAAAACATACATGTATTAAGATCACACTAATTTTATGTTGTGTACAATGCCTACGACACTATGTTAATCTACTATTTAAAATTATACCTGATAAACTTTCAGGCGATTTCTTCTATCCCAGTCCCCTCCCTCCTCTATCAACGTTTTAGCCTTATCCACATTTCGTGTAATGACATCATGGTCCATGTAGAATAATCCAATACGAATTTGATTGAAAACAATATCCAGTCTCTGTCCCAATGACACCGTTTTCTCGTACGTCTTTCGGAACGCAGGCAATGCATCGTCCTTATTCCCAATTCGACAGAGATACTCGGCTTTCTTCAGATTATTCTCTCGAACCTCCATCTCCGTCAAATTTTTTTCCGCATCCTCAATGAACGCATCGAATTCCTGGATTTTCTCAGCGTTTCTCTGCTTCATTGCCGCAATCGCATCCTCTGGCAGGCGACCAAGGACTGGATTGTTCACATCCCTGATAAGCTCATCATAAAAAGGTGCCATGTTCTCCTTTTTAATCACTGCCATGAGCTTCTCCGCAATTTCCACACGATTATGCTTTTCCGAGAGCTCGGGAAGCTGCAAAAGATGTTTCCATTGCGCAAGCTGAAGATCGGGGTTCTTCTCCAAGCCCTCTTCTTGAACTTCCAACGGCATGATTATAACGACAACGACGAAAGTTTAAAGTAATTGGCGAGAGGAGTTAAACGAACAGCTAGTTTCCTTCCGTACACTCCGCGAAATTGACTAATGACTGAAAATCAGAACAAAAACATTTTTAACGCATTAACAAAAAGATAAATGAACTTATTGCAATTTGCAAAAAAAAAGATGAATAAGATTATTGTAATCCATTGTTATCTTACCTTCTCCTTGAAACAACTCTGATGATAACCAAACTATTTTTGGATAACTTTTTATGATAATTAAGAAATATTTAATTAAACTGGCTCCTGAGATTAAATTCACTAAAGTTGACTAAATCAAGTCTTTTGTGCAGCACAGCAAACTAGACGGCAAAAATGCATCTCATTCCGTCTTCATGCCAAGTCATATGTCAGGTGTGAGAATTGAGCGTAGAGTAGTAGAAACATAAACAGAGGCACAGAAACATCATCCAAAAGAAGCCAACAAGCTCAGCTTTGGAATGACAAGCGGTTTGCCAGAGTTGAAATCAGACGCGGATTATCCCAATGCCCCATTCAGGAAATAATGAGTGCATTTAGCATTCGCGGCAGCAGCGATGATTTTGCAGTTTGTGTTTCTGTCTCTCAAGTTTTTGTAAAGGGCAAAATGCCATAGTCATCCGGTCTTGTTGTCTTGCTCGGTGTCAATAATTGCGTGGAGCTGAGGAAAGTCTTGTCAATTTTCAACGAAATTAAACTGGACAATTGCTTTGATTGAGAGTTTGGTTGTGTAAGTAAATTAAAGGGATTAATATTTTAAAGTGTTTTTCATCTATTGGTCAATTAGTCGATAATTATTGGTTGTGGAATAATTTGTCATTTTTAATTGTTTGGTTTTTCAGCCCTGCCTAATTGCCTGTCAGTGAAGTGAGCTTAAACTGAAGTTAAAATCCTTTGTGAAAAGATTCGAGGATCTTGAAGCATAAATATGGTAAGGTGGAGTGGATTTTAATTACTGTGATCATTGTGATATTTAAAATCTCTGAAATGCCTCAATTTTCATGCTTGACTTTTGTGTTTTGTTTTTATAGTTTCGGAATCAGTACGACAGTGATGTCACGGTTTGGAGCCCTGCCGGTCGCCTCCATCAGGTGGAGTATGCTATGGAAGCTGTAAAGCAGGGGTCTGCTACAGTTGGAGTTAAATCAGATACTCACGCTGTGGTGGTCGCCTTGAAAAGGGCTGCTTCTGATCTTGCTGCTCATCAGAAGAAAATCATTCCTGTGGATGAGCACATGGGTGTTTCTATTTCTGGTATGGATAAGCATTAATAGTGTTATTGTTATCTTTAAAAATGTTTGCCTTTATTACTACTGTCTAGTTTATAGTTTAATTTAAATTTTATTGTCCCGTTTTGTAAAGGTCTGACAGCCGATGCGCGACTGATGGTACGGTGGATGCGAATGGAGTGTTTAAATCACAAGTATGCTGATGACGTACCGCTTCCGGTTGGCAGATTGATGTCCATGCTTGGAAACAAAATGCAAATGTCAACCCAACGGTACGATCGCCGTCCATACGGTGTTGGTCTCTTGGTCATTGGATACGACACGCGAGGACCTCACCTGTATCAAACGTGCCCGTCTGCCAACTACTATGATTGCAAAGCTATGGCTATTGGAGCGAGGTCGCAGTCTGCTCGAACGTACTTGGAGAAACATTTAGATAGTTTTGGCCCTTGCAACTTGCAAGATCTTGTTGCTCATGCTTTGCGAGCTTTGAGAGACACTCTACCTGCAGAAATGGAACTGAACAACAAGGTGAGCATTTTGTTTTAAATCTGACTATTTAATAGCATAATATGCCAAATTGGAAAGTAGGGCAGGACTAAAGTGTGTTTTAATTGTATGCTTGCAGAATGTTAGCATTGGAGTTGTGGGAAAAAAGACCGAGTTTGCTGTGTACGATGATGACAACGTCGACGAATTCCTTAACTTATTGGATCCAGCTGAACGTCGTGGCCGTGGAGCTCCTGCCGCAGGTGCTGGTGCTGACGGAGATGATGCACCTCCTCCAGATGCTCCAGGTGGTGATGAGGCCGTTCCAGCTGCGCCCGCAACAGAAAGTATGGAAACAGATTGAAAGCGTTCTTTGTAGAAGTTCAGGGCCGTTAAAAATAATCTATAATAAAAATAAGGTGTTAACGTTTGTACCAACAACTCAAATCATTTTTATCCATTTAGTATTACAATTAATACTTTGTTGAATTGCCAGAGAGTGTGAAAATAAATTCGAATATTGTATTTGATTATAAACATTACGGAAAAACGATTCTACCATCATGCACCTTTGATGTTATCACAATACACATGAAATTCATAAATGCTCCGCGCGAAGCGGATTTCTATATCCTTCTCTTTGGTTCAGTTTGCCAATACAGCAACTGCAGCTGAGTGACTTCCATGTGACCATTGAGATGTCTGAATTTTATAGAAAAGTGACCACCGGGGGTTGATTATTTGACCTTCACCGAGGCTTGTTTAACCTATCGTATTGCCAGGTGTTTTAATACTGACCGACAGTCGTCCACGGTTATCACTTCAAAATGAGATTGACACGATTTTGGTTGCCGATTACCAGCTTTAAAAATGTTCCAAAGCCATACTTTCTTCCGTTTTCATCATCCATTACTTCAGCCGCATTCCATCGTCAAATTAGTGGAGTTGCTCAAAATTATCAATGTTCATGTGCTCGCTCGAGTAAACAGTTTGACAAGAATTCACTAATGACCAGTGTACGACGCTACAATGTCGCTGCCTCCTTTTTTGTTCACTCAAGAGCATTTTCCAGTAGCGTCCCACCAACCGTTGTAACGGATTCTTCGTCGCCAACTGCTGGAAACAGTGACGCTAACGCCAAACCGAAGAGTCGTACGTTGGACCAGGTCGTTTATCACTTACAGTCAGACATCAGAAGGAAGAGGAGGATTCATAGAGCCGACATTCACAATGCCATTGAACTAGTCGAAAAGGGTATGATTTTTATGTATATGAAATATTTATCTGGTATCATTATATTTTTAATGAGGGCGAATTTAATTTCGATTTTGTGTTTTAAATTTGTAAATTAGCGTCCAGAGTTGAAGATTTTGGAAAGTTCCTTTTGAATTGCTGCTGCGACATTCTTCCGGACTTGCATCCAACGTACCGAGTCAAGTTGGCGGAGAGAATTTGGGCCGTGATTCAAAAGGGGAACGAGTACAGCAGCGGACACTTTGAAGCGATAATGAAAGTTTTGGCGTTAAACGAGGATAAGAGTTTGGACCCACTCCGGTTTTTGGAGGAGGCAAAATCCGTTGGAGTGAAAGCGACAGGAACGATGTACTTCTTTGCCCTGCTTTTAGTGTGTCAACGAGGTGATCTGGAGGCAGCAGTTAAAATATTGAATACGATGAAGGACAGTACGATTCCTGTAAATGAACGATTTTTTAACGCGCTCATGCTGGGAAATCTTAGATCTGGGTGAGTTTTTGGATATAATAGTTTTAAACAATTGTTAAAGATTGCTAGAAGAACTTACTTAAGATATACGTTTTGTTTTTCACGACTTGTTTTCAGAGATCTTAAAGGAGTAACAGACATTTGGAGCATTATGAAAGCTAGTCAAATCGAGCCAAGCGTACACACATGGAACACCCTCCTCCAAATTTACACTGAAATTGTATGTAAATCCTCAGATTGCAAATTTTCTAGAATTACGACATGATGGCATGTGGCTTTTTCACTAATTATAATGAACTTTATACGCAGGGGGATTTGAAAAAGTTACGGGAAACATACGCAGAAATGGCAGCATCGAGGTTAACCGAAGATCAATTTTATGATTTGCTGAAGACTGCAGGAAGGCAAAACAATTTGCAAATATTAAACTTGGTTATTGGTTGGGCCCTGGCGTCAGAGAAAATTCATGCCCTCAGCGTGATGAACGTGAGCCTTCAGCTAATGCACTTAGGAAACTTTCAAAGTGCATTAAACATTATTTTAAAATTCGAAAGCGTTTTACGGTCAAGAAAGGAAGCTCTTGGGACATTCTTTATCAGAGAGCTTCAATCCGTCAGCACCTTGACAGTAGGTCAATGTCCATTCATTTAATTAATGTCCAGTAGAATCGTTTACTGATCATTTCTTTAATTTATGATCTTATTTACCATTTTGTATAAAAATACGTTTTCATATTTTTGCAGGACCCTGACGAATACGTGAGATTAGTTAAATCTCTTCAAGAACAAAATAGGAATCCTTATGCGTTGAACCTGGCGGCTGAATCGTGTTTAAAGCATAAAAAGTTTGATTTCGCGTACAGAATATTCGAAAATATGCTGCCCATTGAAGTGCCTGTTCGACCTCACTATTTCTTGCCCGCATTTGTCGCAGAAATGGAAGAAAACGGAACTCTGGGCGGATTAAAAGTACTCAAACAAATGCACGCACTTGGCATTCAGCCTGATTGGGATATGCTGTTGAACTGGGTCATTCCAATGCTTTTCCATGCGGAGAGTAATCTGTTGGAAGCTTTGAAAATGGTTAAAGAAGCTTGTGGATTATCCTATTCATCTGGTAATCTTCTTAGTGCCGGGCTAGTCGTTGCTGTGCAAGAAGGAAAACTCCAAGAGGGAATTGAAGTTGGTACGTGTTGTATTTTAGAGCTGCTTATCAATCCGTTAACTTTTTATCATAATGATAACATAATAACAATGCTTTGATTTTTTAGTGGGAAAGTTAAAGGGGAAACTATCGCATCCAGAAGCAATCATGCAGACTCTCCTGCTCTACATTTGTGATATGGAAAAACCGCAGGAACTAAAAAATATTATTAAGTTTATCAAATTCGTTTCGGATAACAAGTCATTTCAAGATAAGCAGGATTACGTTGGTTCTTTCATTATAAAGCTGCTGGAAGCCGACCGAAGTGAAGAAGCTGAGCAATTGTTGAAAGACATTGTAGATTTGAGCATTCCTGTTTCGAATGCCGCAGCAGAAATAGTGAAGGAAAAGATCACTCTAAAAGATGAGCTGAAAGTCGACGCTGATTTATGTTTTCAACATTACTACAATGGAGTTGGCAAGCATATTCTTCATGTTAATGAAATGGATGCAATTGGTCTGGAATGTCACAAACAAGAATTAGAATCAAAGGGTATGAATGCGCGAGGAACCACACGGAAGCTGTTTCTAAAATATTGCACAAGTGGAGAACTGGAGAAGGTACTGGAATGCAAAATCAAGTTTGAAAAAGAATTTGGAACTATTTCTCGAGGCATGAAATCCGCGCTAATGGGAGCATACGTTCGTCAAGGACTGCTGGATCCAGCACTGCGACTATTTCAAGAATTAACTGACGTGACTGAAAAAGTATCAGACGTGGTCGTCGATGTGTACAAAATAATAGACTTGGCCACGCTGATGGTTAAAAATGGGAAGACAGAGGAGGCTATCATACTAATTCATGAAAAATGTCCTACGAGAAGAATACATCGACCCGAAGCGATATCTAGAAATATTGTCAGATTATTGGAAGCCGTTTCAACGTCAAGCGCGGATTCAGATTATGTAAGAGAGTTGACGCAACTGTTGTTGAAACTGCGATTTATCAACCCCACAAATGCAAGTCTGGCGCCTTCAATAAGGGACTTGATTAGAAAGAATGATTTAGAGGGTGCCGTTGAGCAATTTGAGCGGTACACCCAACAATTTTCCGTTAATCCTTGTCTTCAGGAACTCACGTACGTAGTTCTGGATAAACCTGAATTACTCGAAAGGGTGACAAAATGTTCTACGCTTGTCAAGGGTGACATCATGGCCAAGCGTATGTTAGCATTGGCCAGAGCTGATGTGGGTGATATTGATGGGGCTGCCAAAGGATTTATGGTGTGTAAAAAATATTTGAAAATATGTAGCACATAACGTGTCATTACAGACGTATTCCGTTTTATCTCTGTAAACGATTTCTTAACTAACGTGAGCCTAACTTTTTTTGTTGATACACAGGAACTCGGTAGTGACCTGAGATTTGCTTCTCTCCAGAGCCAGTGTGAATATCTGAGTTCGAGAAACGAAATACAGAAGATTCTTAATCTAATAAGTGCACTTCAAAAAACTGGCCAAAGTTATGATTGCAGAAGTTTATATGACATCGGAATTCAAGCATGTAGTAAGTTCCCAAATTTTAAAAACAATAATGGATATTATATTTCCATGAATGATGAAATGAGTTTACAAAGAAAACTATGAACAAGTTGGGAGTTGTGAAAAATATTATTTTTAAATTGCAGAACGATCTGGCAATAATGAGGGACTGAAGCTACTAATTTCAAGTATGGAGGAACAGGATTTGTATATTTCACAAAGTTTAAAAGAGCAACTAGTCAAAAGTAGTTAATTTTTTAAAATGGAAGAACCTCGTTGCATTTCATAGTATTAAAAACAGTTACTTATTCTACGTGTCAGAAATGATAAAAATCGTACAATTAAATTCAATTCGATCGTCCTAAAACTGCATCATGTGGCCCGTTCCAAACTGCACTTTCCAACTCACTGTCAGCTTGGTCCATCTAAAAACAAAAAGCATAGCGGTAATTCGTTATTCAACTATTACCTTATCGTTAGCTTACTTCTAATTATGCGTAAAAATTGCAAATAGGTCGCACATTACAGATAAAATATATTTGATTGCATACATCATTAATCTCCTCCTCTTCTAACGCGAGATCCATTTGATCGTAGGAGCCACCAGCAGCATCATGAACGCCAGGTCTGCTACCCACTAAATCAATTCTATTCAGTCCATCTCTTGCATCTCTGTTCGTAGGATCCAATCTACACAGACATAATAATAGTGAACGTGGATTTATAGATGAGAATTGTATACAATTTGAATGGGATAGTAAAATCTGATCGATTGTGTTTCATTACTTCAATGCCAACTGGAAGTGATCTGCAGCCTTATCTTCGTCATTTTTCTTCAGATATAATTGTGCTAGTCGTACGTGAACTTGTGCTGGGTTCACTCTGTGCTCTATTTGGCCTTCCAACAATTCAATAGCTGAGCTATAGTTAGTTTCCTGTCAGTTTAAATAAAATTGTCAATGTTCATCCCAAAATCCTACCCACATGAATATGCATAATCTTGAACTTGATTTTTTTCAATATACTTACGTGTTCATAAATATCCGTAAGCATAAATACAGCGGGCAAATAAGAATTATCAATGGATAGGGCTTTTTCTAAGTATGATTTGGCTTTAGGCCATGTGAGAGGGTCCTTCGACAAAGGGCTTGCGCACATCTGCAAATAAAGAAGAAAATTGGTTGTTAGTTTAAACTTGGTTAATTAAATCCTCAAATATTAGGTTCTCCGGGTCAAATAAAACAGCTTGTCCTCGTACGTACCGTGAGAACTCTCGGAGTTTCTCCTAGCTTTTTGCAAGCATGCGTAGCTATCGTCGATGCGTCTCTAAATCTTTGCATGGCAATATAGGCGTCAACTAAACCCTTATGAGGTTCGTAACGGAAGCTACACATCTGAGTCGCTTCTCGGAAAACTACACATGCCTCCTGCTTATTTCCCAAGTCTAGTAAAATGTTTCCTTTGCAAATAAGGGCCTCCAAGTTTCGGAATCCACTACAAATTACTGCTTTCTGGGCAAAGTACAATGCGCGAATACCTCTGTTTGTCAATTGTGCGTAGTAAGCCAGTGCTAGAAGTAGAGGAAAAATTGAATAATTTAAAGTTTCAACAATATGTAAAGCAAAGGGAACTAGTAAACTATAAACTCGTATAAAAATTACCAATCCATGGCTCGCTCCTTGTCTCCCGATAGTCCAATTCTGTAAGCCGTTGAATGAGTTTTTCAAGATCATGAGCACGCTTCTCTGACCAATACAAGAAAGCCAAGAGATCCATTCCTTTCATATTGGCGCTTTCAACGGTACCAGCCTGTAACGTAAAGTTTTACAGTACAGTAATACAAGTGCAAAAACTAATTGAACATAAATGGGTTGTATTCGAACAGAACATCACATTTTCCTATTCAATATTTATGCGAGCTTCATTTCATACCGCTTTCAAGGGATTAATTGCATCCTGATAGTTTCCTTGCATTGTGTATGTCATTCCAATCGTCGTCAATAAATTAAAATTGTTATTCAATGAGTTCTTTTCTTGAAGATACGTCATCATTTCAAGGGCCTGTGGAAAATCTCTAGCGTATAAACACTGGTGGGCCTTTATCCACCGAAAAAACCAATCTGAAAACGGCATTTTGTTAATTTTGTGCTGAAAAAACACTTGCAGGTCAGCTTCTCGAAGTCCTAATGAAATCAATCCCTCAACCGCATCCAGTGACATGGGTGCCTCCTAAAATTAAAACGACAATTATTGTAAAGTCGCTCGCTAAAGATAATTAAACACATTCGTCGTGCACCTTGAGTTACATATTAAAAATATTTTACTCACCCTTAAAACTTCTTTAAAGGAAGTAATTGCTGCCCTTTCAGATCCATTCTGTACATACATTTTAGCCAACGCCAAATTTGTCCGTGCGGTCCTTTGTTTTGCTGGAATGCTTTGTAGCATATTTAAAGCATCCGTTGTTTTCTTCAGTTGGACAAGACACAAGTGCAATTTATACTTCAAATCTGGAAACAAAAAAACAACATTATATAAATGGCGTCGGTTAAACTTTAAAAATAGCTTACATTAAACATTTAATCAGCTTTTATTTTTGACATCATACCAATGCTGCAGTCATCGGGTAACTGCTCTTTCACCTGCTGCGATTTACTAAGGTATTTATACATTTGCAGCGCCCGTCGATAAAACGCTTCGGCCCTTGTAAATTCGTGCATGCTGTACGTGGAATCGCCCATTAAAATTAAAACGTGAACTTGCTGTGCCTCCGTCAAAACATCCTTCAACTTCTCCGTGAGGTTTAAGCAAATTTCCCCGAGATACACGACACTGCTGAACAACTGCTCCTTGAAGAGGTGGTTAATGCTGTCAATGTAGTACGTCTTTGACGGTTTAAAATATTCGGCCATGGGGCTGGTTAGCATCCCAGGATTGGATTGATTTAGCAGAGTCGAACACATTTTTAAAAACTTATTTTTTACAGCTTAATTTTTTACTATAAACAAGACAAATTTAACTTTAATCACTTTACGTTCACGTATGTATATTTTGAGTGATTTTTTCAGTGATTTGATAGGAAGATAATGAGATCAGGTAAACTTGAAGCGTTCAAAACTACATTACAAACACCGTTATATAATTAACTGCATGTTGTTAGTCTTATTTCCAAAAAACTCCAAACACCAAAACATTCACGTCAGCTGCTGTGATGGACTGGACTGGATGATAGTCTTCTTCATGGATGCGCTTGTGTTTATGGTTGTTTGTGTGTTGTGCATTTTTTTGCATCGTTCGACGAAACTCAAATTGTGCTGCTCGTCAATGAATGAATGAAAGCTTGACTGTTGGTTTTTTCGCAGTTGCGTGCGCTCGTTGATGAAAATACTCTCAGCAGGTGGATATTTTTCACAGGAGACTAAAATGTTAAAAACTGTCATTTTTACTAACTGCTGAAGCTAATAGACTATTAGTAATAGTTGGACTGCTAATGAATTCCAATTTTATATGGATGCTTTTTATGCAAGTTATCAGTGGTTGGCATTCTCGTGCAAAATTCCAAGTATGAGCTCAAGTAGCAATATAAAATGTGGTGATGAGATTGATGCTATGCCGGTTTTTATCATTAAAATTAATGGGTTCGGTTCATGTCACGTGACTCATTCAATTAACTAAATGATCCTCCTATCTTGCATACAATATCATAACTAGGTATATCCCTTTGTAGCCGAGACGAGAGCGAGCCCCATACCCATGTCATCACCTCCAGCCCGGAAGGAAGTAGGCTCTGTTGGGGTCTCTTAATATGTAGTAGTACCTAAGCAGTTATCTTTATGCATGAAGGTCTGCAATTCGGTTGTATGTACCTTATAGATTGCGAATTAAGGTTGAATAATTAAAACTCGAGTGTGAGTGTATTTAATGTACTGGCTTTTATTTTTTTTAATACGAAATTAACGAAAAATTGAATCATGAAGTTTTCCAAAGTCTTAGTTTTCAGGAGTTTTCCGTTAAAAACGAAAGTTCATTCAAAATAATAATTTATTTGTCGCTGCTTTACTTTCATCATCAGTATTTTGATAAATATATCTAGGTCCTAGGTACTTATATTTTATGTACATAAAATGAAAAAAAAAAGTTTATTTTTATTTAGATAATTTATTTTTTGCTCTTCGAAATATTTGGTGGCCCTTTAAAGGGCCGTTGCGGTTGGAATGAATTCATAACCGCCAAGAAAGGTGTTCTTGTCCAATTTACTTGCTGGATGTGTACTTTGTGACTGCCTTGGTCCCTTCAGACACAGCGTGCTTGGCCAATTCTCCCGGAAGCAGGAGACGAACCGCGGTTTGGATCTCCCGAGACGTGATGGTGGTCCTCTTATTATAATGGGCCAGTCGGGACGCCTCAGCAGCAATACGTTCGAAAATGTCATTCACGAAGGAGTTCATGATGGACATGGCCTTTGAGGAGACGCCAGTGTCAGGATGGACCTGCTTCAACACCTTATAGATGTAAATGGCGTAGGACTCCTTCCTCTTGTGCTTCCGCTTTTTATCTCCCTTCGAAATGTTCTTCTGGGCCTTTCCAGCCTTCTTCGCAGCCTTTCCACTTGTTTTTGGTGGCATTTTGAAACTTGGATTTCACGACAGAAAAAAAACTCAAAAGTCAGCAACTAAATTGCTTATATGATAACGTTCAATAAAAATTCCACTTAATATGAGTAAAGTGAGCTCTCGTCAACGGAAAATTTCAGAATGAGAGAGGTCGTTTACGTGCTTTCTGTATTTATGAAATTTGTCTGAGTTGAGGGAGTGATGTGGGAGGGATTATAGGAGCGGGTGGCGAGTCGCATTCCAAGTGCAGTTTTGTGTGGAGAGCCAAATCCCAACTCGGCTCGTCCCCGATGATTCATCGCGTTGAGTTGAAAAAGTGGGTGGTGGAATTGGCTGGGTGAAGCGTCACTTTGTTTACGGCAAGTTTGCATAGGGTTGAGTCATCCAACTCACTGCCGGTCCCCGACAAATCTTGCAGCGTCCCCTGCGGAAGAACCGTATCACGTAGGCCAAAAATGCGGATAGGAAAAGAACAAAGGTGTAATTACACGTACATTAAATTTGGTGGAGAAATGACGGTTTTATTTAAACGTGGAATGTACAAAAATGGCATAAAATATGCGTAAAATTAACTACGTCCCACTTTAATGACAAAGAACGTTAGCTGAGAGATCAATAAAGCGGTTTCTAACACGGAAATCAGTTTAAAAAAACGTAAAAATGTATGCGTTTATTTGCTCTTGTGTTGCTGTATTAAAAATGGTTTGTTTTTTACGAGGAATTGAAATGATTGCTCTTCGAATAATATGGGTGGCCCTGAAAAGGGCCGTTGGTAATAAATTAGGTGTGATGAAGGATATTATCATCATCAGTAAACGCGTTTAAGCTGATTTCTTCTCGGTCTTCTTGGGAAGAAGGACAGCCTGGATGTTGGGCAACACTCCGCCCTGGGCGATGGTGACGCCTGACAAGAGCTTGTTCAATTCTTCATCGTTTCTGATGGCCAGTTGCAAGTGCCGAGGAATGATACGCGTCTTCTTATTGTCACGGGCAGCGTTTCCGGCCAACTCCAAAACTTCCGCAGCCAAATACTCCATCACGGCAGCGAGATAGACTGGGGCACCTGCTCCGACGCGCTCAGCGTAGTTTCCCTTCCTCAAGAGACGATGAATACGACCAACGGGGAACTGGAGCCCGGCACGACTTGACCGGGACTTTGCCTTTCCCTTGACCTTTCCACCTTTACCACGTCCAGACATGACTCAGATTAAATGAGATACTTTTAACAAGGGAACAAGAGTCAAGAAAATTGACTATAAAACGAAACTTTCAGATAGTTAAAGATTATGTGAGCAGTTAGGGAACCAAATGAGAAATGAAGAGGAAAGATTAGCAGAGCTTCGTTATCAACTTCTTTGTTGAGTTGAGAGCAACTTGTGGGAGTTGAGTTGAAACTGGCTCCCGACGACAAAGGGGCCGGTCGGGGGTCTGCATGACTAGTTCGTGTGCGGACGTAACTGATGGCTTTAAAGCAAATTGGAAAGTAGTACGTTGCTCTCCACTTTAAACTACCGATTTAAGCTATTATAATTTACTTTAAATGCGCAAATTATGCTTAATTTTATCCTAAGGTATTAAGCTGTCGTTTACTACCATTTTACTCGCTTCAAATCAACAAATATGATAATAAATTGAGTAGAAAATCGACTCGAGTTGTAAAACTCGGCTGCTGATGACTCAACACTTTTAATTATCGATATTTACGTTTATATAACGTTTCTGCTTTACAAAATTAAATTGTAACATCCCTGTTGTTATTAAGCGATTAAATAAATATGGTGATTTAATGATGATTAATGCACCCGTTTGTATCGTAGATTAAAAACTAAATGATTGCAATGCAAGTGAGCCGACTTTTCTCCGAACGTTTACAAATAATACCTATATACATAATACATACCTAATTTCGTGGAAAAATTATAAACTTTATTTATTTAAGATTAGATTAGCAAAGTACGAATCATTCCATGCGCTTAGAAATTAATTACATTAGTCATCATTATTTTTTTAATGAAGTTTTTGCTCTTCGAATAATTTGGTGGCCCTTAAAAGGGCCGTTGATGTTATTTGCTTTGTCATGTGATGTTAAAATGCAATCCGATTTCATCAGGCAGGAGGTCGGTGTGTAGATATTTAACCTCCGAAACCGTAAAGGGTTCTGCCTTGACGCTTGAGAGCGTAGACGACGTCCATGGCGGTGACGGTTTTCCTCTTGGCGTGCTCAGTGTACGTGACAGCGTCACGGATAACGTTCTCAAGGAAGACCTTAAGAACGCCACGGGTTTCCTCGTAAATCAGACCAGAGATACGCTTGACACCACCACGACGAGCGAGACGACGAATGGCAGGCTTGGTGATACCTTGGATGTTGTCTCGCAAAACTTTACGATGACGCTTGGCGCCCCCCTTTCCCAATCCCTTTCCTCCTTTTCCTCGGCCAGTCATGGTGAACGGCGAAGATGTGTAAACGTTGAGGTGAGAAACGAGAGAACTTTGAAGAAAGAACGAACTGAATGAACTGACTCAAGAGAACACAAAAACACGAATAGCTTGGCTCAAGAAAACGTTGCTTGTTTTAAGGCGATGGTGGAAATTGAGTGCGGACGTACGCGAGAGTACAGAACAGCAATGAACTCAACTCGGTTGGTGTTTTTCCATTACCAGTAAATGCAGCTGCACGCAAAAGCGTATTATCCTAGAAATTCATACGTTGTAAATTCGTTCTGGTCACTGGTCGCAAATAAAGCTAACAGCTCTATTTGGCCTACTCCTAACACCTAAGAGGTCATGTCACTCACGTCTCAAATATCATTGAATTCCCATGATTTGGCTTATCATTTATCATGACAGGATGTATTATAATTAATTTTCTATTTTGTCATGTTGTCCAGTAGTAATTCAAATAGAATGCATATGTAAAGATAGGTAGCTATTTAAAAGTCATAATCATTTGCACTTTTAAATATTCCCCTGATGAGTGATGAGGTGTGTGGCTGTAGTAAGACGGCTTGCTACAAAATTTAAATTAGTTTGATGAATTTAAGAATTTTCATTCACAAAAATGTAAGTGAGAAGGCGATAAGAAATTGAATAGGCATTTGGTTTTAAACTTTTAATTTTCCATCAATTCATCTTCCATTGGAACATCCAGAAAACCTTTATCATCAATTAGTAGGTCAGTCACCGTCAGGCATATTTTTGGCGTTTATAATAGGCGATAGTGCTGAATGCTGAAGAGGCAAAGAAACATTACGGCGGTAATACGTTGAATGTACCCAGCAAACAAGTATGTTCACTTGATGGCGATGGAAGCAAATTGCAACGTAAAAAATATTCACTATTGAAACCCTTTCTTCTCCGCGCCGCAAACAAAAGTTGCACTCAAGCAGAGGGACATACATGTTGTAATGAGCCATACATGCACTCCGCTTGAGTCATTGAGTGGGTTGCTTTTCTGGGGCGAGTCGAGTCTGAGTGCGTTCAGCAGTTCAGCAGGCTGTGTTGATGTTGATTGTATTTTTCCTGAAAAGTGCGAAGCTCGACAAACCGCGTATTTCTTTGTGCTGAAGAAACAAAACGTCAGAACTGTTTGTGTTTTTCGGGCTAGTGCTTTTTAATTTTTGTGCACCACCACGGAGGTTGACAATTAGCGTCATTAAAGTCAGTTTGTTTACTCCAGTTTAATTGTAAAAGCACCGTCGGAGTGTATTTACGGTTATTGCAAGTTGGTAATGTGCACTAATTTCCGTTCAGAGCGTTCGAAAATTTGTCTTTGCAAAGGCGAAATTTGTTGGAAAGTTGGAGCGTTGAAAGTGCGTTCGGTTTCGAACTAAAAAGTGGAAAAATGGACTTCAAATTGACAACTGGTGCGGTTGCGGTAAGTGAATTGATAACTGATGATAACCTTTGATGATAACTGGTCGTTGTTATTGTATTTAATTATTGATCTACTGTGATTGAAGTTTGATTGAACAAATGGCAACAATAATAACATTCTGAATTAAAGATGAATGATTGCACTTTAGTAATATTAATTTTTACTGATTGTTTTGTTTATTGTACTTTTATAAAAGTAATGTTTTATTTTTATTTGTTTATTTACAGACTCTGATGAAAGGAGGGGAAGTGGATAAGCCTGTATTTCAAATTCTTGGCTTCAAAAAGATTGCTGGTCAAGGAGGGAATGACCGTTTCCGGTTGAACATCTCCGATGGATTACATTCGCACACGTTTGCAATGCTGGCGACCCAGCTGAATCCTATGATTCCGGGTGGAGAATTGGATAACAATTGTGTGATTCGAGCTGAAAAACTCATCTCTAATGCCGTCTCTGAAAAGTAAGAATTTTCAAGCTTATTAAAATTTAATTTCAATTTAATGAAAAATGGGCAGTAAATCTTTAAACATCGTTGTATCATTTTATTGTTGCACTTTTAGGCGGGTGCTCATCATTTTGGATCTCACAGTTATGGCGAAAGGCACAGAGGTAGGCGCTAGGATAGGAAATCCGGTTCAGTACACCGAAAGTAACGCAGGTCTTGCTGATAAGGCTGCTACAACTAACGGAAATGGCACCTCAGCTGCTGCACCTCGTGCTGCTCCTGTGCAACGTAATAATCACCAAAATAATTTAATTAAAGAGTGTTAATTACTTGATGTAGTATATTAAATCAAATTAAATGATTTTTAAATTTCTAATTGCAGCTGTGAAATCCGAGTTTACTGCTAAACCAGCGGCATCTTTCTATGGTCAACAAAAGCCAGCTGCAGCACCTGCACCCAAGTCTCCGGCACCTAGCCGTAACAACACGTCATTTGGAAATACGAGTCTGACTGACTCTGCCACCGTGCCGATTCGTGATATTACTCCGTACAATAGCAAGTGTACCATCAAAGCTCGTGTCACCAACAAGTCTACAGTTCGAACTTGGTCCAATTCGCGTGGAGATGGCAAGCTGTTCAGCATGGATTTACTCGATGAAAGTGGCGAAGTACGGATGACTGGCTTTAACAATGCCGTTGACCAGTTTTATGACCTCATCAAGGTAAGTTTGCCTTTAAGTAATTAATGGTTATACGAAATTTATGTTTGTTCTACCTCATAGAGTTTTATGTAATCAACTTTTACATTCATTATCCCTTTAGGTGAACGAGGTCTACATTATTTCCAAGTTTAGTGCAAAACCAGCAAATAAGCAATTCACTTCCTTGAACCACGAGTACGAGATCAGTTTCACTAATGACACGCAAGTTATGCCCTGTTTGGATTCAGACTCCGAAGCAATCCCATCTTTATCATTTGCTTTCACTGAAATTGCATTCATTGAAGATATCGAGAAAGACAAGATTATTGGTGAGTTACCGTTATTCAGTTACGGTATTTGTTAATCTAGGTGTATACTGACGCATTTCTAAAAATACTAATGTGATATTATTGATTCATATTTTAGACGTTGTTGGTGTGTGCAAACGACGGGGAGATATTCAAACCGTAACATCCCGTAAGGATGGCAAAGAGTTGAAGAAAAGGGATATTACTCTCGTCGATCGAACCAATACGGAGGTCCCACTCACTCTTTGGGGAAAGCAAGCCGAGGATTTTGAAGATGATACAAATCCTGTCGTTGCACTTAAAGGAGTGAAAGTCAGTGATTTCAACGGAAGGAGCTTGTCCATGCTGAATTCATCTGTTATGCTACTCAATCCTGATATCAAGGAGAGTCATCATTTGCGTGGATGGTTTGATAATGAAGGAATTAATGCAGAGGCTAAGAGTCTTGTCGGTCAACGAGGTGGCGGTGGTAAGTACATCACACAGAATATCCTTTCCAAGATTATTCCTATAAAGATTCTATATAGTCTAGGTAAGCCGTTTTCGTATACTGCTTTGATTTGTGTTGATGCTGATGAATTTTGTTTATAGCTGGTGGAAATGCTCCTTGGAAGATGATTCGTGAAGCCAGCGTTGCTGACCCTACAGCTGCAGAAACTGGCTACTATTTCAAGAGTAAGGTGACTGTTTTGGCCGTGAAAAGAGAAAATGCAATGTACAAAGCTTGCCCAGAAGAAAAGTGCAACAAGAAGGTCATGGATTGCGGAAATGGCTTGTACAGATGTGAGAAGTGTAACAAGGAGCATCCTGAGTACAAGTGGCGAATGATTCTTAATGTAAGTTACTATTATTGCTTATTGTTCAAATGCTTTGGCAAAGTGACAAACAACCATAAAGCTAAGATACTCAATATTTTTTCAAAAATTATTTAGACGTGCTTCGGTGATTGTTCGGATTCTCTTTGGGCCACTTGCTTCCAAGAGCATGGAGAACTGCTGCTTGGAAATACGACCGACGTATTAGGACCCCTCCATGTAGAAGATCAGGATGCATTTGATGGCATTGTTAAACAAGCCGTGTTCAAAAGCTACACAGCAAAGTTTCGAGCTAAAATGGAAACCTACAACGTGAGTTTTACAAATCGCATTGAGTTTATATGAGGATGACTTTTTTACATGTCATGGTATGACATTTTTTGCTTCTTGCGATGAATTACAGAATGAAAATAGACTGAAGTATGTGGTGATGGAAATCCAGCCCCTCAACTACGCCGAATATGCACAGAAACTGGTTGCTGAAATCAAAGAAACTATGGGTTAAGGGTTGGAGTGAAATAATTTAAGAAAAACAAGTGTAACTGTACATAAATAGGAAATAGATATAGCTTTCCGGTGTACTCATTCTTTCATTCGTACTATTATAATTTTATTTGAACCTTCTGTCTTTTTATGAATCTTTAATTTAATATGATCTGTAGTGTCAATAATTTTTTTTGATGAAATTCCAGTGATCTAATTAACAGTTAAAAAAGTATTAATAAAAACGCCCATTCATTTTTAAGAAGAAACTCCATTATTTAATTATAATTATTATATCACAATTAAATATAAAGTTATGTCTACTACTGCATCTTACAACAACTAAGTAATTTTTATAAATATAAAGTGTCGTCGTCGTCTCATATAGCTTACTTAAAACTACTTTCGTTTGGCTTGTACCGCGGCAACTGACTCCTTTGAGACTTTCGTAGGGTCGTACTTGTAAGTCTTTGGAATAGGACCTTTCCCGGCACGCTTAAAGCTGATTTCGTCATACCGTTGCCTATCTTCAATTTCCCTTGTGATTTTCATGTTTGTCCATGCTACGGTATGTATAAAAAATCATAGTTAAAACCTTGCCCAATTTGAGCTTGAGATACTGCAGAGCTACAATATAGCGTAAGGGTACTTACATTCCTTTAAACTTTCTTTAAATCCCTTCTTCTTCGTGAGCATCATGTCCGCTGGGATTTTTCGCAATGGCTCAATCTTAAGTTTTTCGCGAACAGCAGGTAGCTTCAGAACACTAACTTGAATAAGGGAGATCGCATTGGTGGACACCCAGTAGCAGAGAATTGCAGCTGGGAAATTGATGGTGAAGGGAAACATGATGACCGGAATAGCCCTCATGAAGTACTTTATAAGTTGTCCGTGCTGAGCACTGTTAAGCTTCATTCCATCGACGCCGACCTCGAGAGTAATGTATACAGTTGCACTTGTTATCAGTGGTAAAAGGTAGAAAGGGTCAGCAAGAGTCAAGTCAGTGAACCAAAACAATCCACCTTCCTTCAAACTCTCCACTGGCAAATTTGCCATCTTTCTCAGTCCGAAGAAGAAACTGATGAAGACGGGAGCCATTGCAAGCGGCACTAGGAGACTTTTAAACGGACTGATGTCTTTCTCCTTCATGAATAGCATCATATCTTGGCCATACTTTGCAGCTGAAATGAAATTTAAAAATCAATGATTTAAAAAAATGCTTAATTGACACAGAAAAAACATGAATGAAAACCTGTATGGTCAGTGAATTACTTACACAGCAGTGCGTTTCCAGTCTGACGGGCTTCTGTCATTTTTGCTTGAAGCACTTGTAGTTCTGGCATATTATTTTGCATCTTTGCCGCGTTCCGTTGACTCTTTACTACTAACGGGAACATGAGAAGACGAACGATAATTGTTCCTGTTAAAATTGACGCCCACCACGGCATGCCTAAACTTGCGTGAAAAAATTCTAAGCATTGTTGGATCATTCCACTAGGCGACCATCCTCCCAGTCCCATACTCGCCAGTGAGGGTTCTCCTAATGCATTCAAAGATACTTCTTCCACAGATGTAGGAACAACAGGAGGTTCGGGAATACTTTCAAACACCAACGGCTCCTGTATCGTTTCAGAGGACGAGGTAGCTTCCACTGGCGGCGATGCAGCTACATTACTTTGACTAGTTGATGTGGATGCATATTCAGTCGGATTTACTCCAGATACAGGCGTCGACGTCGCTACGATATGTTCAGAACTCTCAGTTATGTTCGGACTTGACTGAACATGCCCTCCGTCTGTAAAATAAAATCACAAATAAATAACAGTTCAATGCATAGTCAAGTAAACGGCTCAGGTGCCTATACACTAGGAGATGTTACATCTCAGATGTACCCTTATTAAGCTACCTGATAGTGTTGAGTTCCTAGTTGTGGTAGATTCATTTCTGGATATAATGAAAACAGACGCTGCGTTCCTGCCAAACGAGTTAACAAACCCATAAATGTTTCCACTGCCCACGCTCCGAAAGTCGCGATCAAGCTGCTTAAACCTCACTGGCGCTAGTGAATGGAGTGCTCGTCCACGAGCCCGAGCACACTGGAACCAATACGTCAAACATTTAACATAAGCATAAATAAACATATTATGACGAAGTGACGATTATAAATGGAAATCTGACTAAGCAGCTTCCGCTAAATGTTATCAAAATTATGTACATTATCATGACTTAAGGATTGATGGGAATCAGTAAACACGTACCGTCAATATTCTGCCAGAATACTGGAGTCGTTGGTGGATAACATTTCGAATCACTTGATGTGTTATCATTGACATTGTACAGCCAGTTTAATCGAAACTTTTCGAACCTCCAGATAACTTGCTCTAAAATTAATTACCGGTACATGAAGCCGTAATGAACCTCTTATTTAACAGACGCAATTAAATTAGTCCACTATCATTAAAATTCGAAGAGGTATGAAATTGAATCCACAGACGCCGATGATAATGCTCACAACTTGTGTTCGCAACAAGTTCACTAAAAATTGAAAGTTAACTGGAAACTGGAATCCCAAAACACATGCAATTTTCAACTGGAATGAAAAGCGCGTTCTCTTGTTTACCATCTTTTGGGGGATAACGAGACGTCTGTGTCCTTTTTGGAGCTGGTGGCGCACGAACGACTTTGTCGACGACAAAAACACATGTTTTCGTCAAAGCACATTGAACAGTCATTCAAGTCGGATGTCCTTTGTCCTTTTTTAATCAACTCTTCTATTTTATTTGAACAATTAAATAAATACGTCTTTGTAAATCCCTAGTCAGCCAAAATCTACAGTTAATCAAGTGAACATTAAACAGCAAAAATGGAAAGTGGCGTCATGGAGGGAGTCCAGGCGAGCTCGGCGCACGGAGTCAGCGGAAGTTCGGAAAAGGTGACAGAGGAGAAGGAGGGAAGTGGTGGGAGCGCGACATTTACCACGGCCAACGAGCAGCCCGTTAAGACGCAAACTGTGATTCGATTGAAACGTAGAATTGAAGATTCTCCATCAAAGATTTTGGTGGTGTCTTACAAGAAATTGAAGACGGAATTTGGAGGCGTTTACATTGATGAAACCACGACTGATGATCCATCTACCTCGGCCTCAGGGTCAACCGATAAGAAGGATGTTTCGCCTTCTGAGGACACGTGCAAACAAATTTTGCGACTTGTTGGTACCGTCCCAGAGGAAGAGGTAAAAAAATTATGATTACGATTCAAAATAGGTTTGTATTTTGTAAAAGCCTGTGGAATTCACTGCGTGGATGCAATTGTTGTAATGTTGCGTGTTGCAATATTTAATGTTTTAATGCTTCATGATTATTATATCTCTTTTTGCAGGCTGATAACAATAATATTTCGTTGACGGTTAGAAATATCATTGGTTCAAATGTATCAAATGCCGGTTCTAGTTCTAAAAGTTCTGAGGATAAATTTCCTGCCCGGAGAAGTGTGAAAGCGAAGACATCGAAAGTAGCAGAAAAAGCTCGTGAACGAGTAAAAAAGAATGCTGAGGAAAGCAGGTTCAAGGTGAGTATATTTATACATTTGTTTCATGGGTGTGTTCAGTGTTTCATATTGTCCAGTTTCATTGATTTGCATTTGTACTTTTGTCATTTCTCATGTAGATAATCGCCAGCAAACGAGGCATGACTGGTGACCAAGAAAATGGTGACGAATATGATAAGGATTTACTCAAACTACTCGATTTGGTTCCAGAATCAGATGTAAAGCGGAAGAAAGAGAAACCAGAAGGATTCGAGGTAAGTCCAAGTTTCAAGATTTTAACTCTTTTGAATTGCTTATCAATGAGCAGCAGTAGATATTATGACAACTTTGTTGAGTCATGTATTGGAATGATCTTTTTTAAAATAGGAAGGAAATGTAACTTGCAATGGAAAGCCGATGATGAAGGAAGTTTCTGCAGATGAGAAAGGTTTCGTTTATGATCTGTATCTCACCAGTGATCCTTCCATTGAAGATTTTATGTGCGGTCAGTTCTTAAGGTACGCTATTCCGTCATCATATTCAACCAGTAAATAGTATCAATTAGCTACTTACTTGTTTCTATTGTGCAATTTTCTTTTGTAGTGTTGAGGAGGGTGACGATGAATTGGAATTTGGAGAATTTGGAGATGCTCCAGAAGAGGATTTTATTGAAGAAGACGAAGATTCAAATGCAGAAGATAATTGGAGAAACGATTACCCAGATAGCGAAGAGGAAGGGTTGCGCGAAGAAAGCTCCAGTTATGGTGCGACAGGGAATGGTTCTTATGATGATATGCATAATCACTTCAATGGCTTGAAACTTAGAGGTAATTAGCATTTTAAAATAATTACGATCTGTCTTAAGGATAATACATAGGTAAATATAAAAATACATTGCATTGGTTTTAATCATTTAGATGATTCATCAAGCGATGATGATCTCGTGTACGGTATTGATGATGACAATGATGGGATGGGCTTTGATAGAGCATACTTACGCTACAAACGTCGGGTGATGCAAGAAGAATACTCAGATGAGGTCGTATCTTCAAATTCTGATAGTGATTTAGATGGAAGCTAATTTAATCAAGATACCTATACAATGTGCTGGAAACAATAATTCTTGTATTTTACACTGATAGCTTTACATGTGAAATATTTTTATGTCAATTTTTACCTTCAAGTGTACTTCGTTTTAAAAATCTACTTCTATAATGTAACTGACGTAAATTTCGTATTAGTAATTTAATATATGCTAAAACATGCAATAAAGAAACCGATATTTCATACTTGTTTGTATCTTGTTTTAATATAATATTGCTTCATTTGGACTTTTAGAAGTGCTGAATAATTAATACCATGAATCGATCTGAACCACTTATCATAATATCATATCCACCGTATGTTTTTAGGATAATATTAGTACCTGATCGATTGATTTATATGTAACGGATACAAAGATTGAACCTTTAGTAAAACATACCTTCTATATCCCTACATTCACTGCTGGATCGGCAGATTTTTAACCGGTATTCATTTGCTTTGTTTCTTTTTGCATCTTTCAAAAATGTCTCATAATCTTTCCAACAGTATCTGGAAATTGAAGCATCATTTTCGTCAAGCTTTACTGTTTCTTCTTGTTAACGAATTGCTACATTCACTGGTAATCGGAAAAGACTTTGACTGGTGTACAGTCACAATTATTAATCTATAATATAATAAATAAAACTATTATTGGAAAATCTTTACAAAAAACATATCATTATAGAAAACTGTTACATTTGACATGACATATATGTATGTAGGTCGAATCTGGTGGAGATCTTGGAAGCATCGAATGTGTGAACGGAAAATGGCAAGTGGACACCAAAATTATATCTCTCATTGTCGTGTGTCCCATCCAACTTTCATGGGTAACAGACACATTTCCAATTAAATATAGCAATCGTATAATTTGTACACACACACACTTTGATTTTATGGTTACATATTATTCTGTCGTAATAATTATATATCATTATGGTGCAGGATAGCCTCATGTGCGTTTTCAGACGACTTGGCCTCTATGAAAATGATGTCATTCATGAGGATTTCCACATATTTTTATGCAGTCTCTTCACTGGAGATCTGGTTATGCATTGCATCAATGCAATGAACAGGTGCATGGGCGCATTTGGTGGAAGTAAGTTGTGGTTTTGTGATCTTTTGCTGCTCCTGTATATAATTTGCTTACATGAACTCACACATGATAGTAATGGGCTCAATTATGTTTAAAAAAATTAATGTGATGCGATTACTTTTCTAGTCTATGCTCTGCAGTTGATGCTGCTCCCCGTTGGCCTGTGTTTATGGAATAATGTTCACGACAAAGTGGTATGCCTAATTCCACGTGTGGAATCAATAATAGTATTAACCTATCCAAATATTTAAAGTATGTAAATACAATTGTCACTTTGATTGGTTTTCGTTGCAGAATTGTACCGTTTAAAAAGCTGTCTCGACACTGGCACAAGCTCGACGGAAATTACTTCTATGAATCAAGTATTGGCAATGGTTTATGATTTCATGGTTGCATTGATAAACGAATAAAATATAATTAAATAACAATTAGAGCAGAATGATCACAAAAATAAGTACAATAATCACGATGACTGTGTGACTGGTATTCACATAAACAGCTTCATCTTGCAGTTGGTTTGACTGAGGACTACGGCTGCTAGAGTGAAAGTTTTGGCTAGAGAATGGTACTGGGGTGACTTGCGAATTGCTTTCTCCGATAGTGCAAACAAGTACAAGCTACTAGAATTAGATCTGTTTCGTGAGTTGTGGGTGAGTGCAAATGTAAATCTGAAATTTTAACGCATAAACGTAACGAAATGTATCATTATAAACAATTACTTTTATTATCAATTAGTATTAATAATCTAAGTACATCAATTTCCTAACAATAAGTCATAATCGATTTGTTGCGCAGTATTCATGTACGTCACTCACGTTGTTCTGATAAAGTTGCTGCAATACTATGTTATAATCATATTGTTTTATAATATCATTCCTCGAAACCAAATTTAAATCATACTAGTTCCGGGTAAAATACCATCACGTAAATATGAATGAATTGGTTAGGTACATTTGTTACAATCCAAGTGTCTAAAAGTCTAGATGAAATATTGTGAAATACTGTAATCTGAACAAAATTCCTATGAAAGCTATAGTCGCTATTTCATTATTAAGTGGCGGAGCCACTTACTAAGATCAGTATGTCCGTCTGTCCGTCCGTCTGTCCGTCCGTCTGTCTGTCTGTCTGTGCACGCTCTAACTCAAAAACGGTTTGACTTTTTTGAAATCTGTTTTCGGCAATCGATAGGGGGTCACCTCAGAAGGGTCCAGCGTGATTTTGAAATACGTAGGTCAACTGTAACCGTTAGAAACCGTTACGAGGTCAATTTTTTTAAAGGTTAACATAATGCAAGTAGCATATCATTCGACTCGTCTATGACCATAACACATAGATATGAGGTCATTTCGGGGTTGACGGTTACTATTTAACGGTTACAGCGATTTCAAATAATTTTACATTTTATGCTCTCCTGCTTAAGTGGTTTGGAATTTTGGACTTCTGTTTTCGGCATACGACTTGTCATCACATGGGTTTTACCTGACATGCTTACCTGCTCCAAAGGTCAACGGCAACGGTTAGAAACCGTTACGAGGTCAACTTGTTTAAATGACAACATATGGCAAGTGACATATCATTCGACTCGTCTAACAACATAATACACAGATCTACGGTCATTTTGAAGGTGACGGTTACTGTTTAACGGTTACCACGATTTCAAATGGTCTTGAATTTTGAACTTCAGTTTTTGATAAACGGCTTCTCACCACAAGTGCATTATGTGAGAAGCTTGGCTGCCATAACGGTCAACGGTAACCGTTAGAAACCGTTACGATTTCGAAATTTTTAAAAGTCACTTAGGGCAAGTGGCATATCATTCGACTCCCCTGAGTGTTCTTTATGTAAATCCGAAGGCATTTTAATCGTAACGGTTACCGTTTAACGGCAATACCTGATTATTGGTTTTTATGTCCTAACTTGATAATGGATTGGAGTATATGCATTCTGTTTTTAACAAACGATTCCTTATAGTGGTACTCAGTTGACTATTTTGAAAATGAATGTTAAGGGTGTCCCTGCTCCGCCACTTTGCTACATGTTAGCTTGCTGAGTTTATTATTGTGTAAACGTAACGGTTACAATTTAGGAGAATAATAACTCTCAATGCTCACACACCACAGTACAGTAACACATTTTTAACATAATCTTCTTAGCACACGACTGTTTGCCCTTTCCTAACATGTTCTTTACGTACATGCATACATAATCAAAACTGTGTACTTCAGCTACTATTGCTAAATAATTCTTACTTATATAACCAGTGTAATTTCATGTTAGTTTTACAAAGTTATAATTGGTGCTTTTAACGACACAGTTCCACAGCGCCGCATTGCTTGCGTTCCGCAAAAATTGTATGGTCATCAATTTTGCGTAGTAGTTCAGAGATGCGACCATGAAAGTTGAAATGAGGAAAGCTTTAGAATGCATCGTAGTTGTAGTAAATTTAGAGTTTATAATATCAAAGATTGAAATGAATAGCACACATCTAACGTTTTAAATGTACTTCCTAATGTAAAGTTAGTTAACTTAACTATATAAATTTGCTGTATATGTTTATCATACATAATGCATGTGTATAAGCTTACACGAATATTTCACACTTAACTTTAAGTATTCTAGGTACTCTTGAATGATTTGTAGTAGGTAATATAAAATTTATGTTTTTCACTGGGTTTGTATGCGACGTCTCCTGTGGTTGATTATTTATATCAAATGGTTTGATCATTTCAACCCTAAAAACCTGTTGAAGCGAAGAAAGATTACAGGTGTAATAGGAATTAAGATTTAGATAAAGCTGATGTGTTGTCGCTAGCACAAAAAAATTATATACCTTCTCTTAGTTGGTGGTCCCAATATTGGCAACAAACATGCTTTCAATATCCAAAATACGAAAAATTTCCTTTTTATTAAGAAACTGGAGAGTACCGAAATTGAGATATTTTTTAAAACGAAAGTTCTGGCATGAAACATGCCTGTGTTTTATATACCTAACTAAACTATCTATTTTATTATAATGTTCATACTGCATAGCACTCTTCAATTTGCATTTACTACTATAATAGAATTCATAATTCATAGTTTTTTGTCAATCGCCGAGAATGAATGATGTACAAATAGGTAATATGTACTTTTATTACAATTGCACCAATTATACTGCATTTAAGTATACTGTTCCATATAATTTATAACATGTACATAGTAATTTAGTAACCACACTGTATAGTAATGAAAATTTTATTTCTAACATCTCATCGATTGTTTCTCGGTGTACATATTATATATGTTACGAATCACGAATTACAAAAATAAAATAAACTCTCGTTCCACCTCATTTCACACTTGGGCTCGGCTTTCTTACGCAAGAGCCTGTATAGCTTTCGCTACAACTTTACATAACGTAGGTATATAAATATTCACACAAGTCACGATGACAAAAATATTACTACAATCATTCTGACAGACACGCACATTAATGAGCACAAGTTTTTCAGACACGTTTGCTACAAGTTTTTAAGTACATGTATTATTATACATACCTATGTGTTTTCGTCAATTTTATCTATTATTATTAATAAAACATTTTCATTGTACTATATGCAATCGTAATAATAACAATAATATAATGACTGAATTAGACTTTACTTATCATTATATTTCCAACTTCAACACAAGAATAAACGAGACAACACAAAAAAACACGCAACATCACACACAGTAGTAGACTTTTTCCGATCCTTCATAAAGCTTCATAAAACATGGAACTCAACGGGCGAACTGATGAAAGGATTTGAATTCGAGGATGTGTTTGCCTCCCTCCTTTTCTCCTATTCATACAAAGTCGTTTCGTCGATCGTCACGCTTATCCCCTGTTAAGAATCAAACAGAAATCATGAAGATATTATTTTTCCAATATTCCATTGTGTTTCTCTCTACATAAACAATCAACATATAAAACAGATAGCTCCGCCACAGAATGCGCAATATGATTTCATCTCAAAATGCGATTTCTTGCAATTTCGTGGAGACAGTGAGAGAGAGAAACATCTTTCTTGTGTGCATGGATTCTTTCTGTACAAGCTTTTGTACGAGAGAAAGTCTCACAGCTTCCAAGACTATTGTAACAGCGTCAGTAAAAAGTAAATATGAAGAATAAATTGATTCTGTCATCTCCAGAAATAATTCAGTAGATTAAATCGCATTAAGGAAAAACATCACACGGTGCATTCCGCATTGGAACGTATCCCGATAAAGTGCACAATAATATCATTCTTTAGGATACAAAAAGTGAACAACGATCATGCAAGCATGCTACTTACTCTACAAACTTTCACTTCCTTTTATAGAGACGGCCTTCCTTTTCATGCTTTCATCATCATTACAATGCAATCACAAAATTACCGTCTCAAATGCAAAGCAGCAGTCAGCAGCATGCACTTTATTAATTTGCATTGAGATTGCATGCAATTTTTTGTCAGCACGAGACAGGCGATGCATACAATTCCTTTCCTCGGGATTAGCATCATTACTAACATCTGCAAAAGTCTTTGACATTTCCTGTCCATGCTTCATGCTCACTTGACTCGTGCGAATCAATAATTCAAGAAAGCAAAATTTGCAGGTATTATATACGATAAGGCAAGTTGTTAGTACTGCATCTGCTCATTATTACCGAAAGTTTATGAACTCTTTCTTTTCTAGAAAGCAAAGGGTATTCTTACTATTAAACTTTATAAGCAATGAAAGCTATTATGCTATTAGGCTCGTATACGATAGGAAAGTCGTCAATTGTCACAGTCGTACTCTCAAATGTGCCCAGTTGGTAGTCTCAGAACTGGTTCACACGGTATTTTCAAATAATATTGTAAAATCTGTGTGAACCAGATCTTTGTCTACAAACAGGATTTGATCATACACGCTTGTGCACAACATTATTGCTCATCGATATATACCTAAAAGATCATGAGGGAGAATTATGTTGGCTTTTTCAGCACTCAATTGGATGACAAAAAGTCGTTTTTTCTTTTTGTCTGCAAGTAAAAGCCTTAATAAAATAGGATAAATTCAAAGCGTGTTTCCTACTAAAGTAACTACAATTCAAAAATCCTCTTTATTACTGAGAGATATTCTCACATGGCATGGTTAGTCTATTCTACATACCACAATGTGGCTGCTTCGTGTTGACAATTTACTCTCCTTCGACTCCATGCTTTTGTACTTTAGTTAAACATACAATCTAGTTTCTATTTCTTAAATCACAAAAACAAAAGACAGTAAAATGTTTCGAGAGGGTTTGAGTATTTATGAAAATACTGATGATTATTATCTACAGGGAGTGTATTGAATTGATAGACATTAAAATAAAATACTAAATTAAGGCATTATTGCTATAATTAAACATACATTTAAGCGCACAAAACGTCACAATGCTGGTATGTCCAACATCACAAATATGTTGACACTTGACATTGACACCATCAAATTGCAGCAGACTGTACAAAATTTCCACAAAAGTTCTTCAGTTTAAATTGATGTACGTACGCACCCACACATGCCCATCCATTGTTTTACAGGTGAAGATGGTGATTCCTTGGATTTTTTATTGAGAAGCATATAGCTATTTTGAGTACCGTCAATAGGAATTAAGCTAGCACTAGGAATGTACTGACAATTTATCAGTATATAAAGTACCAAATTTGTAGTATTCATTCAGTAAAAAAGCTAACAACCAGTACTGTAACACATCTTAATACAGCAACAAAGAAAGGAGAAATATAACAATGCACACAAATATTATAGTATGGATCATGCTAATCACTTCATGGTTAGTATTTACAAAAGTTTCATTTTTCTTTTCCTGCTCAATATCGATATAATAATATTGGATATTTAATGTAGTTGGAAAAGTTTCTATCAACCAGTAACTGTCATCAAGTCATCATTAAAAGCCCTGATGTAATAAACATTAAAATAAAACATAAAATTAACTGTACTTTTTACAAGAAACTGTTCATTAATAGCTTCTCGGGACACCTTTTAAAAACGACTATTATCCGGCTGGAACATTTTGTTGTTAATTTAATGTAAATGTAAAGTCGACAAAATGATCGAGGCTACGTATTTTGTGTAAAAATTTAACTAATCGATTAAGAAAGATACCGAAATAAAAAGCTTCATGAAGACTTATAAAACTGATTTTGGAAAGTGTGATTTGATGTGTCACGAGTTATTCTGAATGTATCAAAATGAAACGTCCGTGTGATTTCTCTCTCACCAACTAACCAAGTGAAGAGACGCATCTTTATTGTGTCATTCCAATTTTGAATTTCCAGTTGTTACTCCAATGCAGTAGTGTATGTACAGCATCACCAATGGCATGCAACCAAACAACGAAGAGCTAAAAATTAATTTACTGTACCATCACCCACATGTTACCATCAATCCATGCATCAATCTCGTTTCATCTATTCATCCTGAAAACCCACAACCATACGTATGTGGGCGTTTTTCCAAAAATGGAAAGGTTATTAAGTCTGTTGGCTGTTGGAAGTATAGCTGTTTCTCAGCGTGTCCGCTTGATACTTGAAATATGTGTGTATAAAAAGGACAACGGGAAAGTATTGAAAGTTTTTTTTGTGTTGTGTTGAATAGATAAATTTCTCTTTCAGCAAGCAAAAAAACTTGTCATCATGCACTTATTTATCAACTTTATTTCTGTGAATGTGTTTGGTCAAATAAGGCCATGCATAAATTGAGGAATTATCATCGTCATGCTTTTATATCATCTTTTTTTATTTAGCAATTTGGTATACAAGCAATTTCTTAATGTTTCCACTTCACTACACTTTAAAAATTCATCCCCTTTAATAACTACCACAAAAATTACTTTATTATTATAAACTCGAATTCCAGTATCATCAACACTATCACTTTGTATGACACATGCATAAAGATGATATTTTTTGTGCATTGGTTCAGTATTACTATTTATATGGCATGCAGTGTCAGATCATCATGCTGTATTGTATGTGTTTGCATTCCCTTATTTTCATTCTATATTTTTAAAGGTCATATTATCATCATAATATAGTGACATGCAGAAAAATTAATTAGGAATTAGGGTAAAAGTAGAATCCATTTTGTGTGCCGGTTGGACTTCTACAACAGTTTTCACTTGCACGAATTCAATGATTTGGGGATTACGGGAGCGGAGCAGGGGGTGTACTAAAAATGAACAAACTATATGGCAGCAGCGTTTTGTTTTGTTTGCCTTTGCATAGTTTGCATTACTACAAGTGGTTGTTAAAACTTTCATTTGGCCAACATGACTGGCACTAGCAGACTAGTAGTGTGGTTAATTGGTGAAAGTGCAAAAGAGATAGAGGGAAAGTGTAGAGGTATGTATATCAAATACATTCTTCGATCAAACTTTTTCGATATATGAAACAGTTAATTGTAACCATATTTTGGTGTGTAATGTAAGTACGGAAAATCTGTAGTATTTTCTAAGCTTATATTGTTATATGCTGCGTTCTGTTTGGTATTTTGGCATCGGGGAACTTTCGCATATATTTCATAGCAGAGTTGTTGCTGTTATTATTATTATTATTGTTAATAACAATAATTGCATTATCTAAAAAATGTGAACGTTTATATAAACTACATTGAGTGTTTCAATTTTATGTAACTTGTTTGTATCGTGTAAAAGGACGTCATTTACCATGTTTTGCAATATAGTATTTCGATAAGTTTCAAAGCCTCGCGTTGACAGTAAATCAACCATACATTATCATTTTCCATTTTTTAAGTTATATATTATTATGTTTAA
Organism: Sinella curviseta; assembly: GCA_004115045.4. Classification (NCBI taxonomy): domain Eukaryota; kingdom Metazoa; phylum Arthropoda; class Collembola; order Entomobryomorpha; family Entomobryidae; genus Sinella; species Sinella curviseta. Next base: position 45,441,921 of record CM023201.3, on the reverse strand, counting down.
AAAGCTTTTCGTTTCTGTCAGAAGCAAATATTTTATAGATATTTTCTGAAAAGTTTCGTCGAGAATATTTTTTTGATTTTAGAGTTGCGTTATCTCATCTGGACATGAGCGAATACTGTCAGAAGTGTCGACTACAACCTCAAAGGAGGTCAGGGTTGATTTATTCGGAGAGCTGGTTAGGATGGTTTGGGCATTACAGTAACTACGAGATGATGCCCTTCTTGGTGTTTTCAAAGGGGTCATCAACGTTAAGGTGGATGTTGAAGGGAGAGCAGTACTGACTGTTGTATAAGTCGGTTGAGAACGGCTGTATGGCCAACGGTCATACGAATCCCTGTTCTTACCACATGACAATGTTCGCCCGAAAGCTCGTCGGAATTTCACTGACATCGCATTGTAGAGGATCGGGTTGATAGCACTGAAAAGAAAATAAGAGAAAAATTGGACATAGGCATATTAACCATGTGAATGGGGCATTGTGGAACTTTCACCATTATGCAGAAATTTTTTTGTTTCAAAGTCCTAATTGGGAGAGAACTAGAATCGTACAATTCGTAGTGATGCGTAAACTTCTTTACTACAAACTACAAAATAATTGCAGTGGTCTTGAATTGTTGTTGAGGTTCGTCATTCGTCATTGTCTTAACGAACAAACTTTATCTGTTCTTGAAAAGTACATGTCTAATGTACACACACAAAAAAGTACTGCAAACAACCAGTTCACTTTTTTCGCTAACGTCAGTATTTTGGAAGCTGTCCATACAATACAGCCTACGGCTAGCCATGCATAAATATTCTGAAATTCAATTATTGTTTTATTTTAGATTTACAAACTATGTATAGGCCCTGTGGAAATACGAACATAGAAATGATATTGTATATTATGCAGTGGGCAGATTGGCACATGACGAGGTCATATGGGATTCTCTTAAGGCCAACAAAATAATAATAATAAATTGCTTATGAAGCATCGTCTGCGAACATCAAAGTTTGAATGATCTCCAGAGACAATTCTAGGGATGCTCGCTCACCAACCATATGTATATTATTATTTTTATGATTTATATCTTTTGGCTCGTGGAATAGTTTGTCTGCTGCACATATTCATAATTTGATTACAAGTCGACATTCCAAAAGTTAATATGCCACAAGTTCTTATAGCAAACAAGCACATAATATTATGTAAATGTAGAATACTTATATACACTCACAGTGGAACAGTTGTTAGCTCATTGTCGGATCTTAATGTATTCTTAGCTGAATTAATTTAGGCTTAGCGTCAAGATAAGATCAGAGACAGATTGGATGCACGTCTTCCTACACGAAATCTTAATTAGCCATTAATAAACAATTCATTGAAGAAGTTTTAATCCTAAGCCAAGCGTGGAAGTTTAGGCCTCTTGCTTGATACCGTGTCATAAAGTACCTACGACATTCACTTTATGTAGCAGGAAACTCAATGGATAACGTAACGATGTTGAAAAACTTTCCACGTGATGCTTTCACCTTTTTGTTCCAAATCATTCGGCATTACGCAAAAGTTTTTTCTTCTTCTTTTGATACATCTTTGTTGAAAGCATAGAATCCGATGAAATGATTTGTTAGAGTAGTTAGTAATGACATTGCGTTTTAGCATTATTATAATAAGTATATACCTACATTCACATAAATCATACTAGCATATCATTAATCAAGGTAGGTGGATGCTGTCTAAGACATGCATAATATTCAATGCGCTTGTTTGTCAAAGGGGAGGCCTTCCTGGTGCTTGTATAATATATACATAGGTACCTATGTAATTAAGTCAAACAAGCAAATATGAAAAGATGGTATATAATATAAGGCTTATATTTATTCGAAACAAGGATGATAACAAAGTTGCTAGATAGAAGATGATAGTAACCATTAAAACTGTAACAGCAACAGCAGTAACAATGTTCCTTTGTCTGTTGCCGAACACAACGATATAAACAATCTTTGGCGGAGCCAAAACGCACAACCTTTTAAAGCACATCTCTGTTTTCTAAACATAATTTTTTTTTCTCTCTCTCTCTCTCTGTCGATTGCTGGGTTGTCGGAAGTAGTTTAATTATCTAAAGAAACCAAATCCCGTCAAAAGATTATAAGCACAAAAGAAGTATACATGGTATGATATATTCCATAATATTTTAAGGGCCATATAATTTACCGTTATATATGTATGTAACTTTTTTACACTCCATATTATTAAGTGCATTTTAGGCTTCTTTGTATTGTTATTGTTGTGACTCACACACAGCGCTAGGACGCTTATTACGTCGTCTACTATCATCGGTATACCTAACAAGAGTACCTATTACATAAAACATGCGTGTTTTATGGGATCACATACCGGATTTACTGCTTTACGCTTCACGAATGTCAAAAACTTTGTTGGCATTTGGCATGCATGCAAAGGGAACTTTGTTGCTAGAAAATGAGCAGTTCTTAAGGGTATTTGTATCACTTTCTCTTCATTTCCCCAACTTTTGCATACGTTCCTACATGCTTCCTTTCTTCTTATATATTGCTCTAAAAGTTGTAAAAAAATCATACTGTATGGAGTACGCTTTGTGTCTTGTGTACACACTCGGTCGACACTCATTCAAGCCTTTTTGGCTTCTTTAATCAAGAATCGTAAATCCTTACATGGACACTTCCAGCAGCAACTCTCGAGTTTATTTTTTTTACCCTCTTTGCACCAGCTGAATGCATACAGAGGGGAGTTCAAGAGTTAGTACATGTGCTACTTTCTATACTGGCCAGAGAAAGTATCTTCTAGAGCATAATGGGATTTTTCATTTGTTCCAAGTACATATATTTGTGTGTGGGATGCGAGTACATGCAAGCGAAGTTGCTAGTTTCACTTTTAATTTACTAATCTCTCCTGGTAAACAATAGAGACTACATTGTCGTAATGAAAACTCAATTTTCTTGTGCTGGCGGACAACAATGCGGACGTGTAGAGTATATTTGCTAACTTTTACGTAGTTTTACTTTTAAAGAATCAAGATTTGGGTGACACAAATCTGGAAGCATGAAAGATAATGCAATTAAATCTAGGAGATGATAACAAACTTTTAGTGGGAGTGTGAACCAGGTACAAAAGTAAACACAAATACCATTAAATTTGCCTCAAATTTTCTCAACTTTTCAAGTCATGTATATATGTAAATACACCATTCCTGGCTTTTAGCTTGAAGTAGAAGTAATAAGTCATATTTATGTACTGATTATAATCTCGCCACACCGCGTACATATAAATTTATTTGATGCCCTTGCAAGACTATATACAATATAATTGCTATTTTAGAACCCGTTACCTTGAACCATTATATTATGCTTAAAATACAATATGGAATTTCATTCATAGGATACAGTAAAATATAAATAAAAAATTCTAAATGTGTGGTGTTGAATGGTGAATTCGAAGTTCATTTTTGTAATCATGGTGGGCACTGTGAAATGTGTTCACAAAAGGGAATGCATACGCGAGCGAGCAATAAATGTTTTATTTCTGGCAAATGACAGTGTGGACGACCACGAACGAGGAGCGTTTAGCCATAAGGGCTTGTAACTGAGAGAAGTGTACGTACACTAAAATTCAGCACATTCCTCCGCGCTTTCACTACATATCTACCATTATCTTTGTTATCTGAGAAACACGTATTCTCAAACTAACAACCACAAAAATGCAGGCCGTGTCATGTGTCGTGTCTTTGGATATGCTTGTGGTTGGTAATCAGTACAAGGACAATACTATGGCATAAATATATGCCTATGGATATTTATGTCATGTCGCATGTCGCGAGGTAGCTATTATTTTAGCCTACCGCAAAAATTAGTAACATGAAAAGAATTAGAGAGAAAGCGTGCATGAATTTTTAATAACTTTCTTGTCACCTGCTCAATTCTCTTGAGATATTAAAAGGACATATTTGAAGTTAAAGTAGCCCTTTAGGGTACCGGACTACCATAAAGAAGTACTTTTTTAAATCCTACACATGGCACAAGCTCATTTTACGTTTTAATTTTGGTTAATTCCTCCTACACTGGTATTACCAGGGCTTTGTATTTCATTTACGCAAATGAGAGGCATAGAAAAATGCCGCGGCCTAGTGACTCGTGCTAAAGCTGAACAGTGAAACTTCAAGTCAAACGAATCTAGTAGCCACACTTTCATTTCACATTCACACTCTCAATCCTATTATTATTTTAGACTATAAATAGAACAGAGCACTATAATCATCCCGATGAGCAGAAAATATCATGATGTAGTACATTTAGCGCATGACTCATGAGAATGGAGTTAAGCATTAAACTTTCATCCCACAGGAAAAATGCTAGCAAGGTTTGTCTACTCCAAAAGCATTAGTAAAAATGATTATTACCCTTGTTTGAAAGTCTTTGATCGATCCGAGGCACGTACGTTTTAATACGATACTACAGACGGATGGACTTTTTGGGATTTGCATTTGCACGTTACGTTTAGTCTTTCTACTTACTATAGTCTCTAGATACCTACAGCCAGCTCATTGAAAGCTTATTCTACCATCTTTTGTAACATTACTACATGTAATTTCAAAGTTGGTGATAATGCTGACTGTAGTAGTAGTGTGATGAAAAGTGACCGTATATAAGCTGAAATAAGTATGGCCGGTAGAAATAACCATCAGATAATCTCTGGTAATGAAATAGAGGTTTGGAAGTTTGAGTTAATGAGTAGGTGCGAGCCATTCCCAGAATTAATGTTCGTAAATGTACACTTTTTTGTTCTACTACCATCATGAATCAAGAGTATTATGGAGCATGCCTTTTCCGTCGAAAATAACAACGTAACCGCTACACTACGGTGTACAATATTATGCAAAATGTGGGTACGAAAATGGGGATATGCTCGATGGAACATTCTCAGCTCGCTAATAATGAGACACCGTTGAGTGCTGCGCAGAAAAAGTAGAGAACGTTTGTATCTCAATTTATTTGAAATATCCTTAGAAATTAAATATATTTCCTACCGAAGTTTTTAAAGTCGTTAGAATTTTAACGAGAGCGTAGACTACAAATATATATGCTTCTGCAGAGTTTATAATCATAGTCATTACCAAGTTTATAAAATTTCGAGTTGTCTTCACATGTTCGGATATTTTCATTAATTATATACATTACAGTCAAAAGCCGAATATCTATGTAATTTCCTGAATGCTCAACTTCTCAACTCGTACTTACTTACTTCTTAACTTGTGAAATTGCCGTTATCTTTCTTATTCACTTGTTTGCGTTCCCACTTTACCCCATATGAGAAAAATAAAGTGCCTAAATGCGTTTTATTTTTCAACTCGTTTAAACTGAGGAGAGAACGGGCACGGCATTTAAAAGGTCACGGTCATGCAATTTTACTTTGATATTTCTTATTTTTTCTTATTTTGATATTATGCATTGCCACGTGTGTCACGGTTTAAAAATCGAGATCGCTTCCTCTAAAATGTCTTGAAAATTTATAGTTTCAAAGTTCCTTCTTCGAAATGTCGCTAGCAGGTTGTTTATTACTGGCGAGAAGGGTTTTAAAATTTCGAAATCTTTTCCGGGATGGCGAGGGCACTGGCAAACATTGCCTGGCTGTTCGTGAAGGTTAACTGACACTTGAGAATCTTAATAAAACTTTCACCTTGACTATTTTATGAACCGTTTTCCTCCTCAGGTTGTTCAGTTTCAACATGTTATTTGGTGAAAAAACCAATGCCAACAGGAAGATGTAAGAGGCCATCACATGCAACACCCGTTTAGTTTCCATTACTTAACGAGTCTCTACAACAAACGCTGATGGTGTGAGAGCCATTGGTCCCATTAGTATATAATAAAACGTATACTATGTATACATGTACTTGTTCTCATATTACGAAGCATAGCACTAAAATGTGCAATTTGCTTTAATATGTAGGCGTAGCAGTAGACATTGAATCACTTCCTAAGTCACACACATATTTTTTTCCAATTCAATACCAGGCTTGAATAATATAATTGAGCATAACATGTCTAGAGTATCAAAGTAACACTTTAATGTAAGTAATTTAACACGCATGAAATTTAATGAAAACGAAATGCATCCAACATTTTACGTGCTAAGTACCTCCTTTTTTTGTTGGTGAATGTGATGTGATACGTAATACGGGAAAAGTGCCGTTTATAACAACCTCACTATGCATACAAACATGTAGTTTTTTAATGTGATTTTAAATGAACAGCGGAACTCTTCATAACATTAACATTTTTACTTTCACTCTTATGTATGCAAATTTTAAAAGGAGAATAAAGGGATTTCATCGCTTGGCATCCCGGGTTTTATGAATTTCTCTAATCTTGTTTGCTGAAATCGAAGTACTATCTAGGATACGGATACAATTGACCACGTTAAAGCAGATTCACTGATGTACAAGCAAATTCTGTTCAAATACAGCACTAGATAGATATGTATAATGGGGAATTTTAAACATCCGCCAAAAATATCTTCTCGTAGTAACGTTCTTAACGATATGTGATCCTTTCTAACGACGTACATGGTCGGATGGACAAAAAAGTATCGTCTCATGCTACAACCGTTTTTAGTAGATCGTTAAAGTCTCCGAGAAGAAATGCGGATGATGTCAGAGCTCGAAAACTCAAACGGTACTTAAAAATGAAGTGAGATGGTCCGAAATTGGTTCATCAGAAAGAGTAAACAAGAATCCAAAACTTCCTTTAACTTTCAATAAATATATATATACAGATCCTAAGCAATGTAACTTTTTGTCATTCTGTCTTTATGTACTTATCCTTATTTGTATGGGTAATTTGTAGTCATTAAATTAAACTAGGTTTGTTGAAAGTTCAGCTCCGGTTTATCGTATCGTCAAGTTCCGTTATATTTTTGGAAAGCATCTCTTTACATATCTGTTACTATTTTGTTTGTCCCCGTTTTCGCTTCACTAACTTACAATACATTGAAAATCATTTGATCATTTCATAGAATTAGCATCAGAATTTTTGCTTTTTAAGCAAACCCCATCTACGATTTACACCGTAATAAATATGTCTATTAGAATAGTTTCAAACTGTCTATAATAATTTAGAATTTTAGAATATTTTATATTATGTATTATCATTATTGGCGGTTTGTAGTTTGTAGGTATATCTGTTTCTCAACCATGTCGTCGTTCCATACAAAAATACTGTCATATTAGGTACATCGACATTTGGTTTAATAATAACGCATAAAAAGTCCACATACCTGTTTATATAGACACAAGTCTTACAGAGCATTAGATACCATAAGTCCATGAATTTCTCCTTCGCCAACGAGTTATAAACTAGCATTCCCCGATATGGCAGCCAGAGGATAGCAAAGATGACTACCACCATCACAAGCATCTTGACAACCTGGAAAGAACAAAAAATTTAAACTAATTATACTCACTTTTGATACAAACGAACGTGGCAGTATTTATTTATGTGCTTTCTCCACTAATCCCATATCTACGCACACGTACTCCTATGCGTAGGTGGTTTCATAAACCGTCATCGTGGACTTTGTGCGTGCATGCTTGAGATGTTGTTTATCCTTTTTCCGGAAAGTCCCAGTACGAAAAAGGAAATGAAAGTGAACTATGTCGCAACAATTTTGTAGCCGCTTTTCCCTTAAAATGCTTACGCCTGTCTAGCTTACTTTAGAAGACACGTTTTGTCAACTGTACATACAGACTATGTATTATTCCTGGGAAGACATACATATGCATATAGTACCCTTACTACTACATTATATAGAAATTCTTTTCCCACAATCTGTGGATCTGGTCCTTTTCACTTTGGAGAAAGCACGGCTGAGTGTATGTACACGTAGGCGACCCTTAGGTTTATAATGTATCATGTCAAGTCAAACAAAATGAGCAGCAACTTCTACCCTTTGGCTTCCACACTGAAACAACTCAACCAACACACCGTAATAAAGCAATTGCAATAACATTGCAACCAACCATCTATCTGAACCATCCATACAAACATTTTTTGTACATGAATCTCAAGATTTTGTTTGCAAAAGAAATCATCTACATAACAAAGCAAGTTCATTACTCTTCATAAAAAATATCTGTAACCTATGTATGTACATAATTCTGTTAAACTGTTGTGATGTGCATACATTCAAGTACGACGGACTTATTTGTATACTTTACCAATTGTTTATAATACACTGTTGTCGATATATTATGTAAGTATGCTAAATTTTTTTGCTCTTTTGTTTACTACTTATGCTATGAATTTTGGCATTCCTGCCAAGAAAACTAGACTATTTTCCATTTTCCTAACCCAGCTTTCATTTATTATAATATTTCAACAACCTTTGTCAAAAGGAAGACGGTTTCCCTGTGGGGAAATATAACATGAAATGAAAATTCCAAAATACAGACCGTTATGCAACAAGAAATGAAAATCCCACGCAATATTACCGAGTAGAGTAAGTATAATTGCAATGGAAGTATTTAGTGATTTATTTTTTTACATAAACAATGTATATGACAGCCGTAATTAATCAAAAATTTTCTTTATCTCCATCCACTTACATTTGTGCTGAAAACAAAGGCATGAAAAAGCCATTTCGAAAGTGAAAGTAAGGAGATGGGCGGGTTGTTTAATTAAGTAAAATTATGTAATGCTTGATACACACTTTTTTTAAATGTCAGTGACTGAAACTGGTAGGCACGCATATTGTTTATTCAACTGCTGCATAACTTTTTTAAAGAGTAAAAGCAAGAAATTCTACAACTTAAGTAAATATGTACAGCTTTTTTTGCTTTGTTTTTTTATTTCTAAACATAATTTATGTTCCTAATAAGGAAGTTAAAGTTATAGAGTCACGCAATATTTAAACTCAAAATCATACCAATTTCCTATTTAGTATTTGCAAATCTGCTTCGAGGAACATGGATCTAAATGGAGTTATCAAATAAAGAAAAATCAAGCGTGAAATTTTCTTCACCGAAATTTATTCGACATTTCCTTGAGTGTTCATTTGAGTAAATATTATGATTCCATGTTATTCTTAATGGAAGTTATTAATCATGAAATCTACCCTTCTGTTACCAGAGGATGTGATCCGAAGGTAATAAATTCTTTTTTCTTTCAGTTTTAGTTCGCCTGTTTGTTTTACTAAACTATGCAACTTCGTGGATTCATTTTAATTTGTCGAATTTTCCAAATGCCTGCTAGAAAATTTTAAGAAAAAGTTTGCCACTTGTTCATCTCTCATATTATCATTTCTACAATATTATTGTACATATAATATGTTTGTATGCACCTAATATGAAATGATACTCCTACGCGGAATCATAAAATATTAATTATTATTATATAAAGTGAAATAAAAGTTTTTTTTTGTTTTATGTACTTATGACGTCATATTCAGATTTTATCTTTATCACCTTACTCCCTCTATTTTAAGACAAAATTCCATCAAGATCTCATTGTAAGTGGTTCTTTCTCTCAAAACTAACTTGAAAGAAAGGCAAAAGATGTTCGTTTTCGACTTCTCTATCCATTACCGACTTTGTAAATAGCAACTAGTGACTAGACTTTCACAGGACGACCCTGCCATCCATGATCATAAAGTTCTCGCATAAACTTTTACTCTGTATATAGGTATAAGCACGTGGCTGAGAAACGAGATGCAAGGTGAACAAGCACATATTATAAAAGAAGTTTAAACAAGTTTGGATTTCTTTTGAGATTTCGATAGGCCTGCAGTATCCCTTTGAGTGTATTACTTTCGTTCTTTATAAAACGCAGATACACTCGACCGGATGACCATCTTAGAAATCTTTTTTTAAACATATAAGCATATTGTTCATGCTCGAGTTAATTACCAATTTCTGTAGGCTATGGACTAGCCTAAGCTATTGCATTGGGAATATTGTTTAAATTAGGTTTGTTGAACTTCTAACTTTGTTAATCTTCCAGATTTTTGTAATTTATATATACGTAGTTGCTGATTTCCAGCTCATTGAGACGATATTACTGCAGTCATTCTTCGATATTTAAGATTATCATCTTCGGCAAACCCTTTGCATTAGTGTAGACGATGTTTCCAGCTTTACCTTCGAACATGGATTGTCCAAAATATGTATTGATTTGTGGGTTGCATATTAGTAAGTTGATGAGAACTTTTAGAACTTCAAACTATAACTATTGATGATGCTAGGAATGTCGCTCACCTTGTATTCTATGTGTTTTCCAGTTTTTAAATGACCAACATGTACAGTTATTTATGCTTCAGCGTGCACTGACAAAAATACATTCGGGATTGCCATGGGTACCTACAAAGACTACATACCTCCCTCCTTTCGTTGCACAGACACATGGCACATTATATGAAAGTGACCCTCGCAGTTGGTGGCAGTGTGGCAGCCGTTTGAACGAATAGAATTTCTTTAATTAGGTTTATTCATTATATTATTATTCATTTATGCGTACACTTGCCGTCTTGGGAGCATCCTGGCATATACAATGTTAACATTGTTTCATAAAGTATCATGACATATACATCTATTTGGTGGGTATCTACATAAAAAATCCGGAGGTTATTGCGTAAATGATCAAACTCCGACACAACTTTTGCAAACATGTGTTGTTGACTGTGACGATTATCTAATCAGCTTTTTCTTTACTTTTCTTTTGTCGTTGATTACGTAATGTGACATGACAATGCGACGGAGAAAACCTATTGTGGGAAACATGATAACTTTCTCTTGTTCCGCCTGCATCCGAAATCCATATCTTTAATTTGAGGTAAGGAAAACTTTCTGTCCTTGGCATATATGCGTACTCTACTGTTTAATTATAATGCTAAAAATAATAATAAGACGCATATGCTTGCCTAATAAGACAATGACTTTTGTACTCAGCAGAAAGTGAATGTGTGTCAACAAATAAAACGGAAGGAGTTCATTCGTAATGGTAACGGTAATGAGTCTACCGCATCAAAAGGATGGCCAGCAGAATAGTACAGAGAACTCTCAAGTGTTATAATTTTGTAAATGGAGCAGGAGAAGTTGTTACAGTTTTTCAAAAGAATGGGAGGGAATAAAAAACACAACTTTTGTAGAATTATGCATGCATGGCAGTTACCGGACAGCAGCCTATTTATAAAAAAAATACCTACAAGGCAGCATTGTTTTTCCTTGTTTTCTTACATGCATTGCTATCACTCAAGTTGCTCTTATCGCCAATATACAGAGAGACATACTGACATGAAGTGGAATGAAAAAGAAAAGGCTACCATTAGAGTGGTGATTGTAGGATTATGCACCTAAGTTACTTCACTTTCCACAGAGGCATTGTTTTTGTATACATGCTTTCACTTCTCCTATGTGGGTATTTACATGAGAGGATCAGTGAGAGCACCCGCGACATATTTTGTATGGCTTTTTAGTTAAGTACCAAATAAGACTCGTCGACTAGAGACAAACTTTCTTGGTGAAATCAAGAAACCGTGAAATTTTATAAGTGTTCCGGGACTACTTTTGGCATTTCTAAATGCCCACAAACCTGGTTCAGTGGCCAGGATAAGTTTCTAAGTAGATTAGGCATGTTATAGCAGGTATACTTTGACGAAAAGACAATTCGCTTGTGCTTCCCCATTTTGTGTGCACTTTTACTTTTAAGCGTGCATGAAGAAAGCAGACATACGTGTAACTACGTAGGTAAATATACACTGAATTACCATTTATTCAGCTACATCCATTTTGTGTCAACTCTGTGAGTGTGTATGTTTAACAGGATTTTTATATATGAATGTACGTACAAAAGTTCGAAATATGTAGTATGTATTTTTTTCTTATCCGTATAGTCAATAGTAAACTTATTTTTTTAAAATTCGTTTCAGCTTCGTACTTCTGTCTCAATAAAAAAAAGTTTAATTTACTGTGACAATATTGCACGCTTTCATAATTTTCAAACTGATGTTCGTACTGAAAGGAGGCGAAAGGCTTTCGCGAAAAAAAACTTTTCCCTTGGCTGCTGTAATAAAAAACGGTGGCTACCTATGTGTTTCAAAGAAAAGAGACAGGAAAAATATAGTTTGTTCCCTTTGACTTTTTCCTTGGTTCTGAATAATATGCTTTATTAATACGGTTCCTCATAAATAACGTTATAAATGCAGTTTTACTTATGAAAAAACAAAAGCATCGGTTTCGAAACTCAGTGTGAATAGTTTAAACTCTCAAAGGATGAGATGTGAAGGGAAAAACAAAGAAAAAGATGAATTGGCGAGAAAAAGATGAATTGGCGAGAAAAAGTGTATATACATAAATAGGTATAATTGTATATTGTATGTATGTTTACCACCGTTATAACTACTTACGTGATGTAACAATGAAAATATGTTGAACTTGAATACTTGGCGGTTGAGTGAAAGTATTTTAAATTCAACTCATTGGCCAATATAATATGTTGATATCGCCATTACTTTCCCTACATTATATTTTACGACTTCAACTGGACAGCGACAAGGGTATCTAGATACACTTTTTGTTTGTAGAGCCCTTTTATCAAGGTTGGGTTTACACAAGTGGGTGGGTGGATGAATGGTGTACGAAATAGACCACTAAGCCACATTCTTTTTCAAGAAACGTAATTCATTATTCGCATTTTTCATACTTTCAACAGCGCTTTGTTGATGCAATTTATTTTAGCTTTTGGGAGTTAGTGAAAAGACTCAAGTTTGAAGTTAACATTGCGAAAGCCACATAACTTGTAAAAATGCAAGACACATGCCATCCCTTTGGACGTAATTTTGACTAGATATTTAGCTATGCAAAGCATGTGCTACCAACAAGTCCAATCCAATGAATGGAGCAACAACATTTGCATAAAAAGAAAGTAAAGAAACAAGAAAGCAATTTAAATCTATTATGGTAAACTATCATTCATCCATATAGTATATGGCATATACACTATGGTGCCTTCGCGTGCTCTACACTTTTGTATTCTTTTTATTGCTGACCATAAAAAACTTACTGAATGAGGATGAGGTGAGGTTAATAGGAGTATTATGGGCACATGGTACATGCCTCCTACTCCTCATCATATGTTTATTATGCTTTTCATTTTACGCAGTGGCTGCCTAGTGTTGAAACTTGCCTCTGTTTATGTACAACTCATCAGTTTAATATTAAGCAGATTCCCAGAGCAGTTCAGTCAGCGGCCGAGTCAGTGAAGTTAATTTTTTTGCTCGTTGAGAGAGGACCATAAATGCCTCGTGAGCACTAATAATGTCAGCAACAAAAGTTATTGGATAAACGGAGAAAGCTCAGGGAAAGTCGTCAAAATGCGAGGACATGGATCCCACCCAAGCGCTACGACGGAGTGGGATATTGCACGAAACAGGAATAAAAACGGATTTGGTGTGGTGGTGTAAGTTGTTTTGAACTAAAGATAAATGCGGCATCACGAGGAAACGCATTAAAAATCCATACGGAGAAAAGTGTAAGAAAAACAGATTTTTGGTTTTAGACGGCTGCCGCTGTCATCCTTGCCATTATATGTGTGTAAACAAAAGAAAGAACATATACATCAACATGGAAAAGTTTCTTTTGAAAATGAATCAGTAAAAGCATACTTACGCTTTAACAATGAATTCATACAAACGGCAGCAGCATCTTTTACCGGAGACAGCCAATGACGGCGGTGCTGGTGGTTAGTATGACGATGGTGCACTTACACTGATGGTCTCATACGTCATAGCACCAACGAGACTACCTATTTGTATGTTCTAATATTAGCGACTTACAAAGTTGTTCTCAAGTAACATTCCATGGAAGACAAGAGACAAGATAATGGTTTCAATGAGCCACATGAATGGCAAATGAAAGTGCACTCGCAAATATATCACCTGCTGTTAGTATGGTATAGCAGTGCTTGATGTAGAAGCTTCCTTTATCCATAAATCCATATCCACAACATAACATGGTGTAGTTGCGAAACTATTATTATTGCTTCCCGTTACTGCATGTACTACGGCCATAATGGAAGGAAGCGAATTTCAAAACTATTTCCGACCGACTGAGCTAATTTCTAATACGTTGTTGTGGCAGATTGAACGGAACATAGTGGTTTAGTAGGACCACCCTGAGTGTAAGATATACTACCTATGCTACTATGCTTCCTGAAGAATCTTCTACTATTTATATTACTTTTCGAGTGCCTCTGGCTTTAATAAGTTGAGTTTCTTCCTTCTTCTCATCAGAGTATGTACTTCTAAATAAGTTCTGTAATATTGCTTTCATAAGTTTCAGTCTTTAAAAATTTAATCCATTTTTGCTGAGTTTTCATCTTGTTTGTTCACTCAAGACGATACAGAGAACATGAGACAAATATATGACCATGATTAGATGAGCTTTCTGCGTTTACAACAAAATATATGTTAGATGACTTGTTTACTTAAGTAACAACTACTCCAGACAAAAACGTAGACTTGCCACATGCTCGTTTCGTGTACAAAATTCTTATGACTTGTTATGTCTTCCTTGAAAAGCAAAACAATGGGAACCACAAAGATTTTTTTCTACTTCCTTCCTTTCTCATTAGGTACTACCACTTTGTTTGAAACTATTTCTTTAATACACGTATGGATAATGCATAATGCCAAGTGAAAGACAACAATCTTTTGAAACAATTCCCTATTGCAAAAGTGTCGAAATTTGGTGAAACAATCGTTAATATCCCAACCAAACAATGGTATTTGGAAGGGAAGATTGGCTAGAGTTTTGAGAGATAAATGACATGTTCGCAAACTGTAAACAGTAGTTATTAGTTATCATTTGTTTGCACCCATGCTGCTGCTTGAGCACAGGAATCCATGCATTGGTATTTGATAACGAAAGTTCCTCGTGGATTAATTCATAGTTGTATCAAAGCCATCCTTGTGTGGTGCTGCTCACTGCGTGAGTTTCATAAAAAAGAGTCAAAGCTTAAAACGTAAATCTCTCGGAAAGCTCTATATTATTTGCACGTGATTTCATTTTGACCTCCTCTATTATGTCGAGGGCCGATGGTAGTCGGTTTTAACCCTGGTAGTCAAAGTTTACATCAAAATTATTTTATCTCTGCAGCATACATGCTTTCATTTTCCAATAAGAAGCAATTTCACAGACCAACAAAATATATAAATACCACACACTGCTCGTCGAATGTAGCCTATTCCTTCGAATCAATTTCAGTTCAGCGCGACTTTTACGTGTGTGTTCAAAATTCCTTTGACTTTGTTCATATATCAGAAAGCCAGATCAGCTATTTCCAACGAATTCATCCATATAACACGTAGTTGTTTGGGTATTGGATCTTTCTCCTTTCCAGGGCACTCCTCGTGCTTTTAAGCAAACGTTTGTGTGTGTGTGAAAGACACCGAGAAAGTTCACAGCAGCACAACTCTCACAGCTTTATCTAAGTAACATCAAAATTACGGTTGGCGTCAGACCGTTATTTCCTCTCCTTTATTAATCCACCGTGTGAAAAAGGAAAGATGAGACGTGCAAATTACAGTGGAATAGCAGGCTTTTGGGTTTTGATTCTAAGTCACTCATGTGAAAAAGACGGAGCCAACCTCACAGTTTTACGTGTTACTGACTACGTTTGCTTTCACTCGCGAAGAAAGCATCCTTGGTGAGATGTTTTGAGAGCATATTTTGTGGGTTAGGCTTTTACCATTGTCGCACGGTTAGTTTATCCGTTTGTACGAAAAAAATCTATATATAGCATGCATACACATACATATATTGTTGTTGATACCCGCTGATCATAGTCATAGTCTCACGGAGAATTGAAGGCAGCATTGACACCAGTATTATTGCGGATGTATTGACTACAAAAGTTGGAATCAGGTTACAGCAGACCAACTACCAGCGACAACATCAATAACACACTTCTTCAGCAGGATGTTTTCGCTGAAATCTTTTTATT
This sequence comes from Sinella curviseta, assembly GCA_004115045.4. Lineage (NCBI taxonomy): Eukaryota > Metazoa > Arthropoda > Collembola > Entomobryomorpha > Entomobryidae > Sinella > Sinella curviseta. The sequence goes on along the minus strand of CM023201.3, from coordinate 45,425,919 downwards.
GTCTTGGTCCATTTGTGCGCTGTCGATTCCTATCTTGTGATAATCATATCAGAGGTCCTCGAGTCTCAAATATTTTTCCTCTGACTTCGACCGGGCAATTTCATAGAAAGTCGAGGTTTTTCACGTAGTGTACGTACTACACGTGATATGTAACGGATCGAAATAAATATTGTACTGATTTACCCGTATTTACAATTTACCCTTCGCTCTCAAGCGACAAGGCATTATTAATACACGCCACGCTCTTTCGCAGAAAGCTGTAATTTGATATCACATAAAATCTTACAATAACAATACGTTCCTTGAAGATTCTTAACGATCAAACGAAGGAACAAATGTGATACCATTTCCTGTGTATTGAAAATTATTTCCGTTTACTCTGTGCACTTTCTTCATAAATAAGCATGTATACACATCTGAGTGGTGTATGTTATTGCCTCAGCCTTTAGCCATTATATTCTGATTACATGACTTTGCGAAAGTGATCCCCTTTCTTGTTTTTTTAAACAACGAAGTTGCTGATTTTCCTTCAGGAATATATATTATGCATGTACGAAGGCAAAAGTATTATGCACTTTTTCGATTTAACGAGATGATGAAACAGTGCGAAAAGAGAGCATGTTTAGCAAATGCAGCTTCAACACATCCATAAAATGGCCATGACCTCACTGTATTGCACGTACTTGGCGGGAAGTACTTTCACCATTTATAATTTATACTACCATAAACACATCTTGTATAAATGTATGTAAGATAGAATTGGGGAAAATATAACATGAAGGCATAATGATCACAAGGGTAAAAATTGAACTGTCTACGAGTTGTAACTTTTGTTTTGAGTAGAGATTCATCGCCAAATAACTTAGGCAAGTACACTTGCTATTTTCCTTTAAAGTTTTAAGTTTATCAATGAATGTTATGATGTTATTCGAATTCGAATAGATTTTCATTTCATACGACGAACTTATAATGTCGTCTGTCAAAATGACGTACTTTATCAATGCCTCTTCATGTTTCCATTTCCCACGTAAAACTCGAAGCTGTCAAGATCGAGGAAATAAATGTTTCTGCTATTTTCAGATTGATATAGGCATTATGTATTTTTCTGATATAAGTAATACAATATACATAAATAACAGGTATAAAGTAACGTAATTCTAAGTATTACTTTCATAGACAAGTTTTGTTTGTACCTATGTACCTACTGCATAATGCATATTCTCTCGTTCTTCAAGTCAAGCAATTTTCTCCATTTTCTCGCATTTTTGTGAAACGAAGAACGACTACTTGACTTATGATTGCTAACTAAATCACGAAACGTCGTTATGCACGTATGTATGTACGTACTAGTTTGTATGCCCTAAAATAAAAGTACTCAAGTGGAAGCAAAGAATGCGGACGAATTCACGTATACCCTTCAAGGAGGAAACAAGGAGACATTTCGCTCATTTGTAAAAGTGAAGTGTGTTGTTTCCTCGGACTATGCGGAATGCACAATAGAATTATACAAATATCAGTAAACGCCCGATGCCCGCAGAAAGCGTGCATCTATACATGTAGTGATTGATATAAGTCGAGTTACTTCGTAAAATATTATCTAATCAAAAATTAGAGTTAAATGTGTTATGATTTCTGCAACTACTATTACATAAAATATTCAAATGAGTTACGGTTACGACCTTCTAAATTACCACCTTTGTTGCCGTTTGTCTTTTGAATGCCACCGTTAGTGTCTATATTATTTTAAGTTATGTTGGCACTAGTAATTGGATTTATGGTATATGAAACAGTTTGTAGTTTGTATAGGTGCGATTCAACCATCATAACCGTCTTCTACCTTTCTTTTGATTATCTCTTCAGCATTTTCATCTTCCCATTACAAATAGTACAAGACGAATATCGGCTCTCTTATGGGCTTACGTCATCCAATCCAGCAGATATTTAGAATATAGGGTTGGGTTAGAAGACGAACACTCACTTTGATATTGATGATAATTTCCTGCGGCTAAAAGGTAAATAAGAGGCATCGTGGGAGGCTTTTACAAGCAGCAGATGCCTAACAAGTTCACACAAGGGTTCCATATAATTGTAAAATTCTCTTATAATATATGATAGTGAAAGTAAAAAAACCCAGCAGCGGCTAGCTTTGTGTATTTTGCGAAAGAATACGGGAAATGGAATGGAGCGCCACTACGAGTTGGGCAGAACCAGTAGTCCTATCTTCTGATTTTGGAGGCTCACATTCACATGATTCACATCTACCAGTAACATCACACGCTCTCGCTGGTTTCCATTCATTGCTTTCTTTTCAAGATTGCATACTTAATGAAAGAAACATAATATCTCATTTCCATTAACATGAAACCTTTAAAGTACATAGCACCCCTGCCATCACTCTACGTCTATTACTTGACGGTACCCATTTCAAAATGCTCTTACTTGTTAGTATGCACCTATATAATATACTCCTTCACTTCGTGCCATGGTCTGATGTGCTGAAATGACAAAGCATCATTACTGTAACGTGATATTAGAGAATCATCATCATCATCTTCTTCACTGGTCTAGTATTGCCCGAAGTCGAACTAAAAGTCGAGTGGGAAATTGTAAGCTTCTTGAGGAAAATGCTTAAGACCATCAGGGAAAATTGAATGAGTTCTCTTTCTAATGAATACATAGTGCTCTTTGAGTAGCAATAGAGTACTTTGTTCTTTAAACTGAACGCGTGAAGAGAAAAACCACACAAAATGGACCTGACTACATGTTCAGACAGTGTACTTTTAAAGAACGCCAACTACCGACCTGACTGTTTCGCTTCTCTCGCCGCTTTCTCTTTTTTAACTTGAAATTTGAACGGAGATAGGCACAGACAAAACTGAAGCCGTGCACCGTGAGAGTTTTTGAGACTTTTTGTTCAGATGACTGTCATTATGGAAAGAGAAAAATTGAGGAGGAGGCATATAGAGGAACGTTCTTCGCATTTTTTCCATTGTTCAGGTTTGGCCACCAGGTCCTTCCCCTTGTTGAATTCAATAAGAGTAATAACAACAAATTAATCAAATAGGGAAGAAAATGTCGACAATGTAGAGAAGAGACAGCTATAACAATGCATTCTTAATGTTATGGGACCATGTAGGATACATGATCTTTTTATGTTTTATATATACCGGCAAATGAAAATCTATGAAATTGTCATACAATTTAGATACTGTCGCACATTAATTTGTCTGACTGAACTGAATGGAAAACCTTGCTCAGTCGTAAATTAAATTTTCTGTGTGACAAAATCTAATTTTGAACTCGATTTTTATTGCAACATCGATGACACTGATAACAGCGAATGTTCCATCTGTCTGGTTTCATTACGTCAATACAATAGCGTATATTTTCTTTAGAAAAAAAACGAGCATGCCGGAGAGAAAAAAACGGCAAAAGTTTCATGGTACTTTCATGATAAAGCAATTTGTTCGCGAAGCATAACAATTGAATAGCAACAAGGCTTCAGTTTATAAATGTTTTATGAAGATGCTACGCGAAAAACGCTTTCACCATTAAACGAATGGCTAGTTGGCGCACAATTGCAATTTGATTGCTGAAAACGGTAATAGAAATGCAAGTGGGAGGGGAGTTCAGGGACCGGTCATACTTGTGTATAATTTGATTCCACCATTTGAGTATAATTGTCAATTGTGTACATGAGCAAGGAAGAATAATGCTGAGCACTTTTTTACTGTTGCTGTTCCTCCTAATATTTGCCCTTCATTCGTACGTTCGCTGGCTGGATGATGTTCTGATGATTCATAATTTACAATACCGCACCACAGCAGGAAGTCGAGTAGTGTTACTAGTGGTTTATGTAAGTGCGGTCTATATCTGTGCAATGTGTGCACCACTTCTGCCTCCTTACTGCCTCTTATAAGCCATGGCTCTGTCAAATGGAAAATTCGTCTTGTTGAAAATTCATCCAACCGTTTTGTGGAAATTAACACAGCATGGAACTGCTGACAGTTATTACAACTGGAAGTGACTAATTAATTTTTGTCGCATTGGATTAAGTACATTGTTACAAAATAAATATTAAGTAGTTAAACATTCGCGATCAGAATAGAATATAGAAAAGTAGAACTAACTGTTCAATATAGAAATAAGAAATATAATATCAGATCGAATGACAAGTAGCAATTCAAGATGCATCACTCTGTTGCATCAATGCATACTGTAAAAGAAAGCGTGCAGAAATTTAAGCTTGCCAAACGGTTAGATACTAACAAAAAAATCAAACATGAAGAAACTATACAAATAGTAAAACAGTTGTAATAAAAATACACGATTTTTGGTGGGTATGTACATATGCCATTTTTAAGAACTAGCATTCTGTATAAAAATGGTCAGTACGTACTTAAAAACTTGAACGATCTGCACGGCAATTTTCTTTGTAGTACTTGTACAAATGCCCACGGAACGGAAAAGTTGTCAGACAATGCATAGACATGAGGATATATGGAGTCAGTCGGGTTCACAGGAAGACAAGCAGAGCACAACAATCAACCACCATTAATTGTGAAAGTTGTGTGGTGCTTAATTATAGAACGAAGCATGCTTCAATTTGGCGTAATTATCCTGTATACTCAATACATAAGCTAAAACACTAATTTCGAGGAAATACGATCGACCAAATTAACTGGTTTGTAACAAATTGCCTACAACATGTATTTGATACGTGATATTCTAGTTTATGCTACATAATTGATCGATAACGTTAATAACAAGACGCCTTCTAACTATTAACTTGACAAGAAATGCAGAAAGCACGTACACACTACACACGTGTGTAAGTATTAATTTATTTCATTTTGACACATGCATGCACATGTACCACGCTATTGCGTACCGAACTTTCTATATAAAAAATATGAGTCACGGTTTGTAACTCAATAAAGTAAATTAGTTATTTTCCGTTCCTTTAGAGTGTGTACATATGTAACACATACAATCAATTAATCTGAACACGCTAATGTAATTTTATCGTGTAAATCACATTTGCATCTCGTCATCTCGTGTAAAACTACACCTACATATGTAATACATTAATGTATGCTTAGCCTTAATAAGCAACTTGATCCTTCAGAAGTTTGCCCATGTTTTCGGCTTTATATGCTTTCTCACATTTCATATTGGAACTATTTTCAAAGGATTGGGTGACTAATTACACATTTGGATCCGACAATAGGTACATACCTATTGAATATCTAAAGTACACAAACCATATTCAAGAATCTGGGAGTTTTTCACGAAAACTATCTCCAGTTATGAATAAATGCCTTTACGCAATCCACAAGCTCGACTTAATATTTTATTTGTTGATAGGATTTGAGATATTTATGCATAAAAGATGAAAAATTCCTCCCAAAAACATATTTTATATATCCAGCTTACGTGGTTATGTAAATTTTGCTAATCCCTTCATTTCGTCAAACCAGACGTCACCTTTTGAAAATAAAGTCTGCACACTTTTAATACGTAGCAAAGGCGAAACTGTTTTCTCTTCTATAAGTTTGTTTAAAATGTCATCCTTGAGAAAATTTATTCCATTTAACAAAAATACTCAATCATGAAGGTACGATGTGAAACTAGAAGTGATAAGATGGAATCTTCTCAGAAAGCTTTCCCGCTCCTGTTACAAGTTCAATTATGAAAATTTACGACATCACAAATGCGCTTCTCATTGCCACTTGTCTGTGTTGCTGCAAGTTGCAACTCTGCCAATACAAAGTTTCGCGGGAGGCCCTGTCATACCTCAAAAAAGTATCTCGAAGTGTGATAATTTGCGTTAACAGCAAACAGTTTGGAGAAGTTTGTTAATCTTCTTAAGTGTATCTTATAATTCTGGTCTGGTTCCTCCCTCACTTTTTACACACTATTAGAAAACTTTCTTCGAGTAAACATTCCTAGATCGAGTTGTTCTGAAGAGAAAGTAAAACTTTGTTGGTGAAGAAGATTTTTATGAGGAGGCTATTTTGGTATACCGCAATTAAATTTGCTCAAAGAACGCTCATCTGTACATCATCGTGTATAGCAAACCCAATATAAAAACGCTTATACACAGTTCAAGAAACGTCCTGTCAGAGAAAGTGAGGTTGTCAAACAGTCAAGCGAAAAGAAATTAAGCCGATGAAATGACAACTTCCGTAATAAAAAGTCCTATGGTTGTGCTGATCAGGATGTTGTATCGGAAGACAAACAAATGATTTTGTCGCCAGCTCCCCTTGCAGTACACCCATTTCACGGTCAACATTCATTTCCCCCAAACAAAACAGTACGACTTTTACTTAACTTTCACCAAAAAGGCAACCCGTTCGGTATTGCATCTCTGCCATTTTTTGTGTTCGTGCGGTGCGGTGTGCGGTTCACCATTGCCATAAACAGTAAAGTACACAAACAACCTCAGAAAACAAGTAAATACCTCGGGGTGGTAGGAAATATCATTAATACGTGAATGTTGTATAAGGACAAGGTTAGTCGGTCGCTGGTTTTCATTAGACGTTCATATCGCCCTTCTCCGAACAAAACCAATAATATAAATTATCCATTTACCCGCTGACAAAAACTGGTATTTTCTTCACCAACTACAATCCAAGCTGTGCTAGGTAGGGATACAAACTCCCATCATGAGATGATCATGATGGTATAAAGGCCGTATTACAAACACAAAGAAAGGACGATGAACAAAAAGGAAGCTTCAGTCTCCTACACAGCGTAAAAGGCCACAAAAGTAATCATTTATTTCATCAGTTTACGTTTTTGAATACGCGGACTGCGCTTATAGCTAACCTTGCTCCTTACGGTACGAAGAGCCTCAAATCTTCATCATTGTGGCATGGCACGGCGTAGTGGTGGGTGGTGGTGGCGGGTTTATGTATATCTATTATAACGTGTTTTTGTTGGAGGAGGCAATAATATACTTTGAGGCTTTTCCCTTTCTAGATTTAATCTATTACTTGCAGAGCTAATAACGCGATTCCGAAGAAGCTCTGTTGAGCTTGACTTTACTTTTCTGTCTTCTCCCTTTCCATCCTTTCCTGAAATGGAAACGAGCCGCAAAGTATTGCACTGATGAATTGATATCCGCACATAAACTTAATATCTCAAGCCGATTCCCTACTGCTGTGGGGAAATATTACGGGATGATGGTTGTATAATGTTGATCTTCCAAGAAAATGCACTGCTACATTGCTAGCAGTATATATTTACATATGTATCATAAAAATGTGAACGTATGTACATAGATACATGTATCAATTTCACAACTTTAAGGGTCAAGTTTGACCCAACAACTTTTTTACATTTTTGATCGTTTTTTTTCTTTTCACTTTCAATTCAAACATAATAATTTTACAGAAGGCTGGGAAAATTACAAAATATTTTATGGGAAAACTGAAAACTGCAGCAGACATTCAAGTGTGGTTATGCTATAAAAAAGAACCGTTCCTATTGTACATGATCGCACATGATTAAATTTTTACGCTTATTAAATTTTATTCTCTTATTTCACGAACGAAAAGAGACAAAAAAGCGTTCAGCACAATTTCACCAACAACAGCAGTTGCACAAAGCTCCCACTTCAACCAGATATCATTCGCGGTGCAAGAATTCCATCATAAGTATGTGCATTTTGGGACTGCACTGATACTAATAAGGTATCAGCCCTCCTACGACAAAGACAGCAATAAAATGCTCTTAAAATAATATTCAACACAGGACAAATAATATAGCTTGATTTGATTTCCCTGGAGTGCACAATATAGTGTTCTTTACATCGTGGCCCAATACCAAATGTATGAAGCGAAAGACCTATTTTGTACTTCTACCAAGTACACAATACACTGCATTGACCTGAAAATAGAGCTTTCACCATCTCAATGTGCTATATGATAAAAAAGAGAGGAATAGAATATTGAAAGTATTCTGCCACAAAACCAGCTGCAGATGAGTACATTTTTAAAGCATACGATCAAGTCCATATCCCATTATTTTCTTCAGCGACACTTGCCTTAAATACTATTGCCTGAAATTGTTATCCAAAATTAGAAAAGGTACCACCACATACAATTTTCAAGTGGAACGTTTCCACAATTTCTATGCTTTTACTAACGTTATTGGCATACAAATGTGCGAATTTTACAAGTGGGCAGACACATCTATAATGGCGTGCTTTTCGTTTCCCGTAGACAGTCACGCATTTCATTTACAGATCGTAATAGGTGTTTGGTATTTTTCATTATGCATTATGATTATGAAACCACAAAATCTCCGTAAACAAGAGGAAAATGGATTGTTAAAATTCCGTAGGAGTATCGCAGTGCGGTTTGTGCCAGGTCACAGATTTTGACGGGAAATGTCTCCGAGTGAGACAAAGGTTGGGGCATATTGAGAGCGTTTCAACCACAAATAACAACCGGATATTATATATAAGATATTGGTTCTGATACTTTTAGTGCTTGGATAAGACAAAAGAAGGGTATGCGGTACAGCTATATATTAATGAACTTACAAAATGATATGGATAATAGACCGATATATATCACACCCTTTTCAGTTTAATATGTACATCAGCTTATTTGCAAAATCCCATCTCCAGAATCAACATTCTCTCGGTTCGCTGGAAATTCGTTGGATTTTAGGTTGGCACTTTCACAAAAATCTCGAGAAGAATACAAATAGAAGGAAATGTGTAAATCCTGTCAAATAGTAAATGGACGAGAGAATCTCTGTTCATGTCCTACAGAACTGACAGGAACCATTATTGAAAACTGAGAACTCCTGACACGCTTGACTCATCATTCCCTATACTTGACTCTAAGCTCATTACCGTTGAAGACAATAAGATCCAAACTCTTAAGCTGCTAATGGAAAACTACTATCTGCGCTTCCTTTGTATGTTTAGATACATTGTCTTATTCTTCAATACTGGATAGTCTATCAAACAAAATGTTTTAAAATATTCACTTCAAATGTGCATATACCGATGTAAGTACTAGTCTTGTCTTGCTTTTGTGTGGTAGGATCTAAACTAAACTGTTAACTAAACCAATATAACAAAAGGTTTCCACTCATTTGTAAATTTTCCATTCAATGTTAAGTGAAATGTGCAAAATAATAGATAAACGATACGTAGTACAGTCAACATTGATTAATTTTGATAATAAATATTAGTGTTAAAGTTACAGGAGATGGCTATGCTGCTGAGAATCTCTTACTTTTTTACTTTTTTATGTACAACATCCTCTTCCTCCTAAAACGCTTGTCTTCTTGGAAGCATTATTTAGCTGTCAGTGCATTTTATCAACGCGATGATACCTTATAAATAAAATATTACCGTACGTTACAGTTTAAAAAGCGGACCAGTCACTAGCGCAATATCAGGTGAAAGGTGAAATTGTTACTTAATGATGCATCAAATAAACAACATAACTAATAAAATAAATAAAATATGAATGACATCATACCTTCTATCTAATGCATATTTACCAACTTACCTGTATACATTCCATAGTCTGTGTAAAGCGGTTGTGAAGTATGGAGAAAGTGGATGTATCAACAAACAAATGTGCATATTATTTTTATCTACATATCTACGTGCATACATAAACGGTTACAAGATATTCTGGCCACAAACCTATTTTACAATAATGATATGCATCAGTTACAATTACAAGTTCAAACTATTCTTACATAGATCGGACTTATTGGTCTTCCACTGGTTAATGACGCATACTACAGTAACTATGCTATTTGGCCGTGTTTATTTTATCTTTTGATCAAGCACCTAACTGTTCTTGGAATTGCACTCACTAACATCCCACCACCGTATCAGCATTTCTGGAACATTTTCTTTTAGCTTTGAAATATGCTTCGCTTGTGTCCTCGTCCTGCATTTAATGAGTACACATTTTGTGTAAACACACTAACATTAAAACATTTGTTTATTTTTTATGATTCTGACGCAAATGGGTCTTAACGAGGTCGGAAAAAAAAAAAAAACACAACATATAATTCCGACTACCTATTCAGATCTGTAATGTGGTTTAAATCAACCAAATACATTCAACAACAACTTGGCCCATAACTTTCTGTCTGACCGTCAACATGGATGTCATTCAAAGCATGTAAACCAAACTGTTCTTTATATGCATACCTATGTACCAATTATATTGCAGTATAATTCATAACTGCAATACAATAATCGTGGTGATGACCCCATTATGTTATAAATTGCGATATTTTTAGCTCCTCGGTAAGAAAATACAGGTTAATATTAGTTAATGGCTGTCATTTGAAATAATATGACATCATGCAATTTTCTCCAGAAGTAGATATTTTCTGATGAAAGCCTCACGTGCTTTGTGTGGTTTCCAAAACAAACCTTGGTAGTCTCAATAAAAAATAGCAAAGCCTGGTTTTATGTGTAATCAAATTCCATAGACTGTAAGTAGTAAAGCAGCTATAAAAGCTATCATAACGACGACATTGAAAAATGTGTCACCAAAAAACCTTGGCTGTGGCTTTCTGTATTTTGTATTTTGTGTCATTATTAAAATTATAGGCACACCCGACGCAGACAGGACGATTATTCTTGTTGTTGTTGATATGCATAAATCTAGGTAACAAATCGATATCTTTTCCCCAACCTAGGGTTAAGGAAGTATAAGTAGTAGTAGTTTAATTGTGTTGACAATCAAATGATTCTTTCATCTTTCCTTTGTTATCTTTAGGTACGGCAAATTTAAGTATCAAACGAATTCGTTTGTCTGCTGCTCTGGATATTGGTCATTGTAACAAATAATATGGATATTGAAAAGACAGAAATACGAAACAAAAAACTTATTCGAGCAAGACGCAACTCAAAATGTCACCACTGCTCAACCGAGAGTGAGGCTACAGTAGAGGTAAAGGATTGTGACAATTTGGTATGTATAACAGCAAATTTGAAATAACTTTCGACTATTCGACTTCGATTTATGAAGGACAACTCTGGGAATCTTCATTTGTTTTTCTGAAATGTACTTCGTTTGAGCAACCGAAAGGGTTTTCTAAAAATATGTCTCAATTCTCAAAGTCAAGGACCATTAGATTTTGGTTCAGCTATTATTTAACATCAATGGTTAAGGCTTTACTAATAAAATAATGACATTTTGGGTAAATTGACAACTTGCTACTTTGGGTGCAATAATAAAAAGTTACTTGAATGGTAATTGCCTATATATGCTACCCTTGGGCTTGTGTTGGGAAAGAATCTTCACATGGACCTTTATCTGCATCATTACTGTTACATCACATCACCAGAGGTTGTACGTTGTTGCTATCCGTTAATATCCGTCAAAAGCGCACCTTAATCTATGATATAATGTATGCAGATGCCATTTAGCTTATGATTCTCAAGGGATCTCTTCGACTCGACTCACGAAAAGCACTTTCTGAACGCTTTCATCATGATTTATCGAAAAGAGTTGTAAATGATGATACCACGTCATTCATGCTCCAACACGGGAGTAACCACATTTTATAGCACTCTAACCTTCTCCAGAGCTCACATATCTTTATAACATATATGCTAATTCAATTGCTTTGATGCTCGAATAATCAAGAATAGCGTGTATATGACATTGAATAAAAGGCAATGGGTAGAAGATCGGTCTCGTCGAACTTTAGGTGCTCTTATACAATTGATGGATAATGGATAGCACTTTCATGCTGAATAGAAAAACGAGAGGATATATATGGTTATATGTATCTTAATAATATCTGTACAAGTTATTTCTCCTCCCTTTTCAACTGTTACGTTTCTTCTTTGATTAATCATTTGGGATCTCCTCGAGGGTAATGTATACTTTATTGTCGCCAAATTAAGGAAGATTGTCAATTGGCAGCGAAAGTTGAGAGTTGAGAATCACGACTTTTCTGAATTCATTATTCGTTTTTTGTGTAGGAAAAGCCTATTACATTTTCTGCTTACGCAAGCACATTTCATCAGTGGTGATCATAGAATCAAACCAATTCTTCTGTAAATCAGACAATTGTGTATGTAATTTGTTGAAGGCTAGTGATTACTTTGTAAGAGACAGGATTTCACTGATTTAAAAGTGAACAGACATAGGCAGTGAGATTAAAATTAGAGCTACCGGTAATATCAATTACTCCGTTTAATTTCCACTGTAAGTAATTGGATCAATGTGCACACATTATGTATGGAAATGCCATTGCATTCCGTACCATGTACGTGCAAGTACTTATACTAGTTTGTGAGAGAAAGCATGCACAAAGGTGTGTTACGATTCATCGAACATCATCTGTCGTTTTCTCATTCGTGCTTTCACTTTCACTGACGGGGTTTCAACTAGTTTGGGGGTACGTGCGATGTGTTCGTTATGCTACATATATATGCGTAATACATTGCTTTAGATATAGGCATAGGTAAGTTTATGCAAAAAGGAAGGTTTATTATCTTATTTTCGTGGCTGATCGATGGGTTGTACCTTTGCAAAAAATTATAGGTATAAAAATCACAGAAATTAGTAGACAAAGAGAAAGCAGTGTAAAAGGCCGAAAAAGAGAAATGATGAAAATAGGAGAGCAGATAACAAGGAATGTAAAAACTTTGATGAAATGTGGAAGGAAAGGCCTTTGCACAGTTATGAACTTTTCACATGCAAATTTCCTCCTAATCTTGAAAATAAGGTAATATTTTTTCGCATTAGCATGAGTATACCATGATATCATACATCGCTCTATCAATCAATAGCGCTCAACGGTGTATAAAACCAATAATTTTATACCAAATTCATTTCCTGTTACGTAAACCATCAAAGAAGGCTTCAAGAACAGCAACACAGCAAATAAATAACTTTTTGCAGAGCTGAGACATAATTAAAAAATATCACTTGGATCTTGTGAGATTCATGTATGAACACATAAAATTCAAAGCAAGTACAAAAAGTACAGGTTAACTACAAATCCATCATTTTAAACTCGAAGAATGACCTTTTCACCATTTGACTAACAAATCAGTATTCGTTGGTTGGCGGTTTGAGTTTATCAGAGGTAAGCATATCGTAAGGAAAAGGTATTAAGGTATTGAGAATGCTGAGAATAAGTAACATTGCAAACTTAATATATTGTATAGTAAGGATAATGGGATAAATAAGTAGGCATATACGAATGGACAAAAAATAGATTTTCAATGAAAAGGAAAATGTCTAGGCATATTTCATACAAAACATTGAATGGAACTCTCAACGAAATCGAGGTCGAGAGATCAGTTCATAACATACAAACTTGCCTGGGAATGAGCCCTTGGAAATTGATACTTGAAACATGTTAGATGCACAGAATTATACGTTTGAGTCCGTAAACGTTGAATATTATCTTTGGATTTGAGATGTTCATCGTTCCCTCTCATTAAACACAGACGGGGATTTGAAAGATCCCCTAGGTCGGATTCATAAGTATCACTATCTACCAGAGAGAAACAACAACTTTGAGGAATTCCTAAAATATCACGATTTTTCATCTGAAATGGTTTCATTTAACGTGGTACAGATCAAGACGAATAGACACTTTCAAATTTTTGAAGAATATTTTAATGGAAGATACTGAATTATACTATCGAAAAGATTCCTTGATATACATATCTGATCTACCTAATGTAGGGTTTGAATTGAACATTGTTTGTATGCACTACAGTGGCTTCGATTGTAATGCACCATTAATTTTGAGCATCGTTTCTAGCAAATGTGAAAATAACACCCTTTTTACTTATACATGTTGAGAACTGGGTGCGGGCGGAGAGGAATTCCGTAGGGTCCAACGCATCCCGGATTTATTGAAGAATTTATAAAAACGAAATTCATGTCTTTAACCATTCCATTTAAGAAAAATGCTGACAGGCGGAATCGTGGCCCATCTTTGGTCTACATAGTCACAACAAGAGTGGAATTTATGTTAAATTTCGGAATACCCACTTGTCATATTGCGTCTGCAATGGATATCAAATCACTCAGAGTTCTGCCACAACCTGATATCAAAGATTACATGAAATTCTTACACGTTGTGAAATGGTAATAACCGTGGAATATACGAATTGTAGGTTTCTTACGAGCATATTTCTCATTCAAATCCGCAAATTCTCACTCTGAATGTCTAAGCAATGAAGATTTTATTCAGATCACGCCCCCAAGTTACGAAATGTTTTCAGGAAAATATATGGACATCAAGAATAAAAACATAAACAGAAATTACATTTATGAATACTTATGTACAATTTAAATTAAAAATCACTATTGGTTGTATATATGATATAATTCTGAAAAAAATATCTAATATTGGTCTAATCTAAATTTTGTGCGATTAGTGATTAGTATAGTTTTTTACTTAAGCATAGAAATGGCAAAATGATTCCACCATGTCTAAATATACTAGAATACTATAAAGGGACTATTATATTATTCTAATTGTAGTACACTTTGGTAAAAGAAGCCTTGTCTTGTTTGAACTGCATAAGTGCATTAATTACAATATATTATACTATTGATTGCACATCACATGAGCGAACTTGCATCTAAACAGTACCCTTCTGGAGATTCTCCAAGAAAAAGAGAAAGTGACTCGAATTTTCAGCGATCACAACATGGTAACACTACGTTGAGACAAGATAACGGATAGATTTGACGCATATGTGTCCACATAGTTCATGTGGAGGTAGATGACGCATATATTTCATCTAAAGCTGTCCACTATACTATATACTATACAGTAACAAATGATTTGGGTAGCTCCCTAACACTAAATCGTAGCATCTTCTTGATATTATGAATATAAAGCTTAATGGTAAGACCCAAATTGCACCCTGCCTGTACCGTGCCCTATAAATTGCGTGCGTTCTTATTGAGCGATTAGTTTGAGGCTGGAGGAAAAAGCTGTCTCGGGGCATGTCATTCATTCACAGTACAGTAAGACACAACTCTCTGGTTACCCTATTCTGCACATATTATCTTGACGTTGAAGAACGTCTCTTCCACAAAGATGATGAGATGTCAATATATAATGATCTTATGCCTCAGTAAAATAAAATACGTGTCTATGCTCCCGTTCTACATAACAAACGCTAGTGAATCCCTCGACAGAAGAACGTATCCTGTGATTCCGTTCTTCCAACAACGGCTTACAAAACCGGCGTAATTGAACTTTGTCCATATATAATGTATGTACTATCCCAGTTGTGATGGGATATGGAAATGTTTATATCTTACGTAAAACGAACATCAAGTCATCTCTCATTCTCTCACTATTCATGCAAGCCTTTTCGTCGGTTTACTATATGCACTTGCTGCCGCTGAAGAGTGGTTGCATGCTCAACCAACAACACCAACTATACCCAGTACTTATATTGAACGCCAGCTTTTGACTCGACTCGTCACAGTTATCCTATTAAAACCGGAACGTGATGATTACGAACTTTTTTACTACTACTGCAGCAGCAATACAACGAGTTCAGTCACAAAACAAGTTAAGAGAAAGTCAGTAAAATATCTCACATCCCACATTGCAATGCTCACGCTCCACATATGTAAATCCAAAACGAAGAAGTCGCTGTTACTACTTCTCTCCTGATGTAGTAGTAGCGTTCTAGTTTAGTCGTACCAATAGACAATTTAACATTCAAATGACACATGCGAACTGCAACGAGTACTGACTTTTTTATTTAGTCCGAATGTTTATTTATGCATTCATTATTGCGCACTACAGTGAGGCGTACCTAATTGAATAATGAAATTTTAGATTTCTATTGACCCTGTGAAAAATACAAGGATATTTACCTTGTAATTTAAGAAAAAGGGGTTTTCTCTCATCCTTATACCTAGTTAATTTTGTCCTAACTTACAGATGTTGAATCAAAGGGTTTGCCATTTCATACTCAAGCATCTGAAATGAAAAGGTCCGTGATTATACGTTACCAGTTTGTTATTTTATGCTGCGTGCCGGGGGAATAGAAAGAAATTTCCTACTCGGCCAGAAAAAAAAATATTGACGTGATCTAAAAAAAGTGAGATGGGATAGATGAAAGGTAGGCTTATAAAGAGTAATATTAGCCTAATTCGAGTTGAACTTGAGCTCAAGTTTGTTCGTTATATGGCTGACTGATACACTCTAGTGTTTACAAAATATTGTGGAGAAACGGTGATAAAAAGAAAGTGGGTCTGGGTTCATCCCATTTCCAACCTATTCATTATCTGGCTAGCTTCCACAAAATGAGAACTTGAAGCCCACTGGAGACTAATTCATTATAAGATGTTTGATTACTTCTCAGAAAGTCTCGATCAAAACAATGAAGCAGGCATATCCTTAGTATCACCCATTTGAAAAACTAAACCAAAGTATGGTCATGGCCATCGCAATTTAACGCTGACAATCGACATATCATGGACCATATACCACAGCCTCATAAGTACCAGGACCAATTTTGTTCCACTTTTAATTATTTGCATGCTCCTCTGCCAAATTACTCCTTGCACATGCAAACATTCAGAGTAAATAGGTATGCCAGTGGCGAGAATTTGGAGTGGCAAGAAAATTTCGATTCATGTGGAAAGAGATAGTGCTAGGAGGATGAAGGATACAAAATTTCTAAAACATTGCTATAAAGAACGAAATTCTTCTTTCACAAATGTCTCATATACTTACTAACTCTTCAATAGTAAACTGTAATGTGCCGAGCCTTATTCAAAAAAACATTTGACAAGTGAATAATTTATCACTTTACTTCACCACATCAGAGAAAATGTGTGCCTTAAGCCCTGCAAAGTTGAGTGGAACTTTTTTCTGTTTTTAGCATTCCTTTTAAGTGATCACTGGTTACAGTATCATTCATCCAGCCACCCACTTGTACTTTATTTCACAAAGCCACAATAAATGCACGCATGCCTTGTTCTTGTAAACTCTTCCGTGAACTAACCGATTTCGCCAATATACAAGTTAAATATAAGCAAAACCACATCACATTGAAAATCCCTTAAAGTATAAATAGCTTATAGTCATCCCATTTCAGCTACATTAATTCAAGTTCACGCGCATATTAATTATTATGAACTGACAATACCTAACTTACATAGCCAGAATTAGCCTTGTTTTAGGCACGTGTAAAAAGGAGTAAGCTAAGTGGTAAAGATACATACTTAATTTATAACGTTGACAAAAAGTGGACGTCATTACACACCACAGTAGTTTGTTTCATTGTTGATGGAAGGATTATTTTGGGCACGTATGTGTGCGATTGTAGGATTACCTGTTTGCTGGAACCGGAATTAATATTTTTTCCATAATAAACTTCTGTGATTCAGCCCTGAAAAGAGCATTTTTACTGCTACTTGATTTAGTTAGTGCTTAGAAAACCTAGAAAGTTGCTGCTGTCCGCTGTATACACGTACAACACGCAGGCTCCTATAACTTCCGGGCCAATCCTTACCATCTACTTTTGAAGCTATTTCCTAAGATTTCACTTTCCCTGAACAAAAGAAAGATGCTTACCCGTAGAGGTTTTAGTTTTATATTTTTATATGTATCAAATGAAATCCCCTTTGGTGTAAAAGAAAGTGTGCTCAGAGCTAAAGTGTGTCATATGGTTTGCGAGAAGAAAATATAATCTGCTGAAATGCAGGAAGAATTACTACTTGAATAAAAAGAAACCGTATAAACAGACAAGTACGGAAATAGGCTGCTACACTGGATTGGAAATAGATTGTTTCGTCGGGGATTTAGGAAGATGATAAGGTGGTATCCGAATTTCCATTGAACACAGGAGCATTGAAAGAACTAAATTTCCGTTTCCGCCTTCGAAACTTCACGTAGTACTTACAATGATGATACATGGCTGATAAAGTTGTCGTTATTGAGAAGTGTTGGGATACATCCGCCGCCAGAGTAGTGTAGCACGAGTTGTGGGTGGAAAAATTCCATCCCACGGTGAAATATAGTCACGTAAAGTGCAACGAGCCTAAAATATTTTGACAATTTTTATAGGGATTTCGAAGAGTAACTCAACTCGGAATTATTGATATAGCTCTCTATGCATATGCATGAAGGAATGAAATGAGGAAAAAACAAAAGAAAAAGCGAAACTTTTTTTTCTGAATCAGGATAAAATAGCAAAGTAGATAAATCAGTTGAGCCAATATGCACCGTATCAAACATGCGACTAGTTTATAATAGCGGAATAGGCTGTGTCAACTTCTTCCGTCAAAATATCTCATTCGCATGAACGCGAATGGCTTTGATTCCCCAAAGTCATACACAAAATATTCGATTCGCTCCAGCTCATATATTTGAAGATAGACATATATGAGTATTTACTGGTATGCCTTTGGACACCTTCAGAAAATTGGACCGTTTTAATAGAACAATGCGGAGAATTGTGGACTTTTTCCGTAAAGGAAAACTGCCGACCGTTGAAGGAAAGGCACAGCATAATATCAAAGGCAGGTAAAATTATACGTTGATGCTCTAACGGAAGTCTTGAAGAAAGTAGAAAAATAATTTTATTTTCAGCTACTTTACGATAACGGGATTCTGTTTGACTCCTGTAGTTTGTCCGAGAAATATCCATTAACTTTTCAGGACTACTAACTGTATGTAAGGTGTAGCAGCAAGATATGCAGTGATACGAAGGAAAAAACCTTTTCCAGTTGATACCGGTTGGTACACAATTTAATATTATACGAAATACAAACAGCTCTACTCTAGTGCTCTAGATTTGAATTCTAGCTTATTAACTACCGGAAGCATGAAATGCTTGAAAGGTAGTTATAGCGATTGATCTGTTTGTCTGTCTGTCTGTCTGTCTGTCCGTCTGTCTGTCTGTGTGTCCGTACCCACTCTAACTTCCGTTTACGTTGACGGATTTGGCTCAAATTTGGTACGCAGATACCTTGACACAAGGGGACCTTCCCTATTGATTTTCAGTCATGCACCTCGTCACTGACCGGAGGTAGGGGGGTCGACGTGGGGGGTGCTGGCGTTGACCAAGGCGTGAAAATTTTTATTGTAGAAATGGATAGAGGAGTTCATGAGGATCATTTTTTGTCAAAGGAGCATGGGTCAAATCGGTAAAATGGTGGCTGGGTGGGGGGTCGAAGTAGGGGGGTCACCAGGTGGCGAAATTTTTTATTCAACAAATAAGTTTAGATGTTCAATTTGAGATTCACTAACGTAGTATCACGGTCGAATGTATACCTAATTTGTGATTTGGGTATGCTCCGGTAGTTATATATTAAAGGTTACACCTTACTAGTTTGGACACAAATTGAATTAGGCGTCTTTTACTCTGTCCACGCTCTGTTTTAAAATGAGATTTTTAGTTACATTTCTCCACACAGTTATAAATTTTCGCTGGTATATATGAGACAACATACAATGCCCATTCCCCATTGTGCTGATGAAGCTTTATTATATTGCCTCAGTTCTATATACTTAATAGGACGAGTCGTTTTATCTATTACAATGCATTTTAGCTAAATATACGTAAAATGTCTGCCATCACTTGCAATGGATAGTACAAGAGTTGGGGATCTCTCATGCGTCAGGGTTAGTTGTAGTAAACATATTTAACAATATATACGACTTACATATGTACATATATTCAAGCAAATATACGACATGTCCGCTTTTGTCTGCTTTTTGCTTGCACGAGAGGAAGTATAAACGGGACTGTTGTATTGTAGCCATGTGAAAGCGCGTTCCTGCAACTACCCTTTAGTGTAAAGCAAATATGTTAAATTGGAAGGAAAACGGAAAAGGTGTTCAGGTGGGGGAAACATAAGTTTTATTTATTAGTAGACCGAGACACTTTCTATTTCGCTTTTGGTGCGTGTGTAGTTTGTGCCTATGGAATAATAAGCATACTATATAGAAAGATATACGCAGACGGTATTAAAGCATAATTGATATATGTACATACATGCATACATACAATATTATGGAGGCAAGTAGATAGAAAGCAGAAGCCGTCGTACGTTCTAACTTTCTTTTTACAGTTTCCTCTTTCCTGTTTCTCAGTAGTTGTAAAAAGTAAATGATATATTAGTGTACGAAGCAACGGAACGTCATAACTTGTTTGATTTTATTTCACTTCTCTTAGTTCTAGAAAAAAAATATCCTGTTCTTATTAGACCGTGTAACTTATTTATGCATACTAAAAGGGTAAGAACGTAATGGGATAATTTATCGTCAAAGGTGTGTGCTTGTTCGCTCATGTGATGCAATATTATATGAAATCATAACATTGAGCTTTAAAAAGTTTGTCGTAGTTGTAACCTAATTTTGCTGTTGAAAACTTTAAGTGGTGGAATAATGGCCGAATGAAAGCAGAGTTGAAAGCATGCAAACACATCGAGCGAAAGCAACTGATATCTCCCACTTAAAAGTCGTAGTCAATATAACCACATTTAAAATTATAGTAATTCATTACGTTACGTAAAAGTGATATGTGAAGACTGATAGTATATTTAATTTATTATTCGATATTTTATGCTCGCTTTATTGCATCAAGTTTGACCTTCCAAAGGATTCTTGGGGGATTTTAATGTTAAAAGGAAAGCCATGTATACCTCGAGATTGCACACATAATTTATTTTCCCATCACGTTGAAGCAAAACAATATATATAAAAGTGATGAAAAAAGTTACAAAAACTTGACAATATCTGATCAAATTGAAAACTAGGAAGTCGAAGTGTCGTGTCGTCAGTATACATCACATCACTCGCTCTTTCCTGTCACCCTCCAAGAGTACCGTCAACAAAAACAACGACAGTATCAACTCTTGATCTATATATTATTTCGTTGTACTCAATTTAAAAATGTTGTAGGCATAAAAGTAAATAGACTTTATGCAAACATAAAATACGCCTTACTGTTGTTACTTACAAGACTGACATAATACACTGATATGAAAAACCCATTGAAGCGATTCCCGTTCGTTTTGCCCACTACTGGTGGAATCCAGGGACTGACAAAGTCACCTTTTTGAAACCCTCCAAACTGCATGCCACTAGTGTGCTGAAGGAAACTATAATAACAATAACATTAGGTGCTGGTGGCACTATCGCCAACATCACATCGTCTTCAAGTTTGCACTCTAGGAGTAAGTAAAAGTTTTTGATTGTTATGGGACCTATCAAGGTAAAATGATGATGTATTCATAATAAAAGCTATGAGAAAGCAGCCTTCTGTTGTCAGTCAACTAGTCCTACATCAAGGTGATGATATGTTGCTTTTGAGCTTTACGCATTTTGGTTGGCTGACACCTCCGCTTAAATTCACAAGTACACATCGTGAAAGCGGCAAACTAAACTTGTTCAATAGAAAAGTAAATTTTGTAAATGTCAATAAAGTCTTAACTTGAACGTGCATCACATTTCTCAAAATGAAGTGTACAATAAAGATAGCAGTAAAATTCGACGTGTGTGAAACACTCTCCTCATATACGAAACAGGATGCATTATATTTGAATGAATCAGGGTGGTTGGTTGGGTGTTCTTGGTGGTGTTGAAAGCAGGAAAAGTTGCCGCTATGAACATTATTTAATATAGCCCATCTCATGGCATGGGTAAAAGGCAAGAATGAAAAGTATAAAGGCCGTCGTCTCTCCTTTGTCCAACGTACCCCTCTTTCTCCACTTCACACACACACACTCCTCCGCAAAAACTGCAGGCGTGTGTGTAGGCAGTAAATGACGGCAAGTCAGGAAAAATATTATGAAGAGGAAAAAACTTTTTTCTCTTCACATTATGCATAATAATAGAGACATGCAGTTGCTCACGAAAATAAACTCTCGTGCAGCATTTCATTTCATTCTCAGTATCACATTTTATGCGCTAAGCCTTTTTTCTAACAAGTACATAAATCTAGTGAAATATCGTTTCTCTTACCTGCACCCTGGCTGCGTTGGGTTTTGACAAGTCAGTGGTAAGATTTCCATTCCCCGAGGAAGAGCCCGTGCAAGCCGCAGTGGCGGATGATTTGGAAGATTGACTCTTGTAGAGAATCCGAGCAATCTGAGTGTAGAGTATGACAGAGAGAAGCAGTGGAATCACATAAAAGACGATGAGATCGGTGAAATAGTAGCCCAAATACTGCTCCCGAGACAATTTAAACTCGCAAATCTTCACGTCAGAGTAGCCCTTGTAGTAGAGGGGAAATGTTGACGTGAGGAAGAGCCAAGGGAAGCAGTAGATGAATGCAAATATCCACACTCCGCCGATGATCTTTTTGGCTCGATTCACGGTGCATACTGTTTGTGCCAAAAAGGGTTTGCAGATCGCAATGTACCTACATTGATTTCCAACAAGAGACAAGCAATAGACACTTAATATCATGTACTTGCTCATTGTCTATTGAATTTTGACACGCAATTTCCATTACATGGCTAAATAATACAATCATAGAATGTGCATGTCTTGTATCTAGTCTTTAAAGGAAAATTCTGTCTATTGAATACAATGGAGTACCATTATCCAAGGTTTAAAAAGTGTGCGTTGCGCCCTCAAATATAGGCATATATCTTCCATTGCGTTTTAACAAACAATAGAAAGTCAAGTAATCAAAACTTATGAACCAAAGAATAACAATAATAATGTTTCATCAAGAGCATAACCTGCGCCAAGAACACATATAACTTGAATATTAAATTACGGCCCAGTAAGCAACACAAACAATAAGATGTCCATTTTCAAAATTGAAAAGGATAGCAAAAGAGATATTCATAAAATGATTACGTGATATGAACAAGCATGCAGGGATTAGAGAAGACTTTCTAGAAACAAATAGTGACTCTGCTTATAGCACGTAATACAGTATATATATATACCTATGCGTGTTGATACAGTCGTACATACCTTTCCACGGTGAAAGCAGCCAAGCTCAGTGAGGATGCGTTGATTCCAAGATGCTGGAAAAATATGAGAAGTCTGCATCCCACGTCGCCCCAAATCCATTGATTCCCGACCTGTAAATATCGACGATATCAGTCAAGTAGTAAAAAGAACAAGACAGATAAATGGTTATAAATGAAAATGGACGAACGTTATGGTTAAATTGATTACGAGAAACTTTTGAATGCATGTGCCGATAAAAGGTAATTGAGTTTCATGTGGGAAATGGGGATGCCAAGTTTAGTTTCTTTTGTTTTATTGTGTTAATATATTATTTATCTGAAAAGAGAAAAAGGAGGGCTAACCAGATAGTAGCTGACAATCTCCTGTGGTATCGCAGCCAGTAAAACGATACAATCCGCGATGGCTAAGCTGACCAAATAGCAGTTTGTGGGTGAGTGCATGCTCTTATTGCGAGCGACGACAAATACCACAAGAATGTTTCCGAGTACCCCAATGAGAAATATCAGTCCTTGGAAGAAAGTGCCGACAAACCGATAAGAGTATGTGTAGTACATGGGATCCTCGTAGTAGTAGGGGTAAGAAAGATTGAGTGCTTGGAGTACACTGTCGGGATCGGAGCAATTAATCGGCGACGGCATTAATGACGAGGAATTAACACTTTCACCGAAGAATCCTGTGTTATCTTGCATTAAGCCTGCGAAAGTTTCAGCACTGCTGGAGGAGTTGTCTCCCCCGTCGTTGTTTACGCCATTGCCGGTGAGGGAGTTTGCCACATCTGCAGCTGTTGATGACGATAGTAAATTAGGATCATTTGGCAGCAATAGCGTTTCCAAAATATGCTTTTGGTGAAGCTCCGGTAATGATGGGAATTGATTAATAGAATTTGCCCAGTCAGGGAGCCCTGCGAACTCTGAACCGTTGCAGAGGACGTGCATTTTTACTGCGGTTTTTATTTTTATCGTTTCCTCCGTTTTCAGTTGAACCAGCGAAAATAGATAGGACTAGGGTTTGTATATGGGTCAGTACTTTTTTCAGAAAAACCTGTTCAAATTTAAAAAAACAGTTTTAAACGTATCTAGTTTCAGTAAGAAAATAGGACAAAGTAAGAAAAACAAAGGATATATTATATTGCCCGTCTTATGCGAAAAGTACAAACATCAGTCAAGTGAAACTTTGTTTATCGTACAGTTTCAGTTTCTTGAGAAGAGATAAGAACATTGGAAACAAAATACCCGTCGCAAAAAAGAAAGCTGGAGTGTAAAAAATAAGAGAAAAAAAGCTTGCCTTTTTTGCATTTCAGGTTGACATCAGAATTTCGTTTTCAGGAAGTCGGCAAAGAAGGAGTGATTTTCTAGCTGAATGTTTCCTTCTTGAGTGAATAATTTCCACAGATAGTTATTGCAGCCATTATAGTGATTGCCACAGGAGAGGGGAATTACGAGCTGACTCTAAAGTACGTACACGATGGAAAAATTATGAAGTCACTGGTAATTCTCCAGGCTCACACACCCACATATTTCACAAGGGATGCTGGATCTATGTACGTTGTAGCAACTCTAGCAAAAATAGCTTAGAAACGTGAGTTATTTAGCAGATGGCTTCTTTTTATTAAATTTTAACAGTTTAACTTGTTACGTTTTTATAGTACAACTATCGTGCTGGATTTCAAGTGGAGCTATAAGCACCAAAATAAGTATATTGGTGAAAAGGATGATGTCGGCTAGAAAAACTTGGAGATTCCTTTTTTATAAAATTATTTCCGCTGCTGCTCCCACACTGCAGTTATGCTAAAATGTTTTCGGCTTCCAGCAGCTTACTCGATTTTCAAGGAGACTGCGATATATCGTAGCAGTGATTCAAACGCAATGATATGGTATTCAAAAGCATTAAGTTGATGAAGCGGAGATAAATTTAATGAAAACGCTTGAAAGTAATAGGACTTATACAATACATATAATTATAATGCGTTCACCCAGTCCTGACGCTGCATAATGTCATTTACCCAGGGAGAACAATCTGGGAGCACGCAGTACATAAAATAGCCTTCTGGAACTAGAAGAAAATTCTTTCCCTAATGATAACCAGATTTTCTACGTCTGGAGTCGTGACATTTCCTTGTGATACTAATAATGTATGTGATATTTGGGTGACCTCCGCCGCCAAGCAAGTGCACCATTGACAGGGAAAGTGTTGCTAACGATCGTCTGAATCACGTAAACGACCGTGACAAAGAAACGGTTCCTGCTTGCCAATTTCTAGTGTCTAATTCGAAACACTTTGGACTAAAGTTACACGCAATCAATCACAAGTTGACTACAAAGCCTCCACCCACATCTTTCACTTTAATGAACAATAATCTTAGTCTGCTTTTAAGTGGGCATTCCTACAACACTTTTGTCTACCACCACGTCTAAACTGCAAAGACTTGCAAAAATGAAATGGCACAATCTGTTCTGTCTGCGTTTATATATGAAAAATGTCGTCGGAACAAGTTTGAGAGACCAGGAAACAAGATGAAAAGTGGATTGGGGACAAAAGACACTACTTTCAATTTATTCCGTCCGTCCGTCCTTGTACTTAAATCACTGTGCTACTCCATGAAGCACTACAATTGCATTACGACTATGATGTTCATGCTACACAGGATAATGCTGTTATTTTGTTTCTCAGGTCCACACGTGGATATGTACACACAACCAACGATGATGAAGTATTGTGAAATAGTTTCCTTTCTTAGAAAAATATTTAGTGAGAGAGGAACTTATTACTTTTTTCTCGGTCAAATGGATAAGCAATCAACACAGAAACCATAACCGATCACTTCACCAAATAAAATGTACCTGCTCTTATAATATCTGCCAGCAAACACAAAAACACTAGGTCGGGTTGATTGGTTTGCTTTTCAGGAATTTGATGGTTCTCCAAGGATTATGATAGCAAACTGGACAGTTTATGCTGCTTTGGCTTCTTTGGGCTGTGAGATAAAGACGATGACTCTTCAGCACCGCATCTCTCGCTGATCGTTTCAACACGCCAAAGTCTAGATCACTTCTGGCTTTCCCCAGTAGAGAAAGCCTGATTCATATGGAGAAAGTAGCGAAGTGCTACAACCCAAGCATCTACATAAAAACCAAACGCGGCAGTTGAATGCAGCACTGCCATTGTAGTCGGTGAGTGCTGTTGTATCAGACAGGGAAACCATGTAGGAGTAGAACCAGAACCACGATATGGTGCGGTGCAGTGCTATCTCCCATCCATATAAGCAACACCAACGTTTTGGTTAGCTTCTCAGAGAGAAATTAATGGATTATAAGGCAGAAATGAAGTGCTGCTTTCATTAACGACAGTCATAAGATCATTTTTAATGTTCGGCTCTCGTGTATAATGTGGACTGAAAACTTACCTATTTTCACCTTTCTTTATTTAAAATGAGCTGTCAGCAAAGAAAAGTGAAAGTTTTTTGTACATCCATATTGGAGCTGTGTGAAGGTATGTACTATCAAAGTGGTGGTATATTCGTCTACATAACACAGTGCTCACCCATATTATCAGTTTGATATCGTATGAAAGTCCTGTTAAAGATGCATTTATACAATGTATTTCAAGTTGCATCTGGCAAATGTAATAAATATGTAAATGTAAGCGATACTCTTCAAAGATAAGATGCTTCTCGACCAAATCCAAGGCCAACCAAATCGTTTAGATCGGTTACACCTCTAACTAATACATCAACTTTAATGCACCACCTGTCGTTTGCTGTTGTATGTCTGTTACTGTTATAAGAATGTGGTTTCAGCAAGCTTCACATATCCGCAACAAAATATTATGCTTTAACCGGAGTGCACGCAAACAAGGGTGCAATAATATTTTGTACAAATAAGTCTCAAGGCTTCGCCACAAAGTGTACCCACTGCCGTAATGTAAAATATAAATCGAAATTTGAAGTGGCTAACTGTTACACAATATGTTTACATTGTGTTACTTTCACAATGCATATGCATTGATAAGGCAAACAACCGATGTGGTTGGTACGTCATATCATCAACAGTCATGGGAAAATTCCGAAACCGACAATTTGCTCACAAGCTATAGCCATAAACCGCAGGAAACAATTACAGAGCGAAAGAATGAACGAAAGAAAGAACAACCGTTTTTACGTTGGAGTGCCGACGACTGACAGACTGATATGGTTGAAGGAATAATATATGCGAGCTGTTTAAGCAGCACTTTGTAATGCACTGTGTCAGTGAACATGTAATTTTCATCCCTTTTGCAATATTCTACTCTGCTCAACTTTTTGCTGTTTTTCTCCATAGGTTCTGTTCTTTCTGATCGTATACATGTAGCAAAACTTCGGTTGTAGCATCATGGAATTGTGTGTATATTTAGGATCTAAGCGTAATTGTAGCGAATATTAGAGATAATGTTCCGGACAGCTGTACCACAAAGAGAAG
Source organism: Sinella curviseta (assembly GCA_004115045.4). Lineage (NCBI taxonomy): Eukaryota > Metazoa > Arthropoda > Collembola > Entomobryomorpha > Entomobryidae > Sinella > Sinella curviseta. Next base: position 45,398,524 of record CM023201.3, on the reverse strand, counting down.
CATAATATTTTCCCATTTTCATTGTTCTTGGTGGAAGCTCAAGGGAAACAAAGAAAATAGAAAGGAAAGCAACCTGTTCGTATACCGAAAACCATGCACATTGAGCGTTTAATTTCCAGACAAAGATGTTTGTTGTTCCTGGTTCTCTGGTTGCCCTTTTTAAGCAAAGCGTTTGAAAATTAAAAAGGAAGTTACAATCAGGAAAATATCTTTGAATATATCTGTGATGGTACATGCTTACTAGAGACTGTCGTTAAAAAGTACAACAACTACTTGTATGCAAAGCAACTTTTTCTTTGCCAATTATTATCTTTGTTAGAGAATTTAATACAATTATTTTGGACGATAGAATAAAAAATAATGCAATGTATACGAATACGACTACACATACAAGCAGTCAAATGATTTTACTGACACTGTGAGTGAATGTTACTTTTGAACTTTTTTGATACTTCATAAACACAAACTTAGATACAACATCATCTTCATCATTACAAGCAAATAAACCACAATCAAGCGGTGTAAGAAAGTTGCTCTAAATGAATATACCAGAATGCTATAAGAAAGATCAAGGAGAGCAAGAGTTTTATAAGAGGTGCCTTCGTGAAGCCCGATTTTTAATAATATTCCATTATAGGCAAAACGCCTACTACTGACAGCTGAAGGTAAACACGCTTCTCATTTAGTGAAAACTTGGCATTCAACTTCGTCTTTATTAAAAGTAATGCTTCTTTGTAGACTAAATTTGACCAAAATCAATTTACGTGTTCAGGTTGTATTGTAGAAAGGGTTTTCCAAAAATCATTATGAGCAATCTTTTCTTAGCAAGATACTTGTTTATATAAGTTTTTTAGATCTTGTCATCGTGTTTTAGAAGAAACTGACAGACGGTACAAATAACCTTGCAGTTTGTTAATCGTTATTAATAAGTATGTTGCTTAGACTGGCTACCTGATTCCAAACAGTTTGCGGCACATGTCACAGTTTTTAGAACGGAACACTTATTGGAACCAATACATTTGCTGTCCCGTTATACTAACTACTATACTTGCCGTACACTATCAAATAGCCAATATCTTGATAATTGCTTCCTTTATAAGATATTTATATACCGAATATTGTAATCGTACGATTCCTTATTTGTTATAAACTAAAAACCAACCCCTATATCTCTAGTCAAACCTGGTAGTAAGACAAAATGTAAAAACTGGAAAATAGATAAACAGTCAAACGTATCCAAACAAGGACGAACTTTTACTTCTGTTACCAAATACTAATGGAGTTTATATCATAATTACATGCTCCTTCACATTACATGCTTTCTTGCTTGTACGCTTCACCCAACTCCGCCGCGCGGTTCTATTTGCAAAGGACGTTCGCAGACCTCTAAAGTTCCAGCCTTTTGAACAAGTTTTTGAATAAATTGAAAAGATGTATTGTATTGTACCGTATGATATCATGATATTATTATGTGAAATAAGCGAAGAATTATTAAAAGTGCACGAGCCACGAACTAGATGCGTGCCCGCTTCATTTTTGTCGAATAGAATATACCTAGACTACATAAACTCACACAAACATCCACAATAGGCATATGAATGTAGCATCTACCATTGCCTCCATCTTACAAAATGAAAGATCAGAGAGGGCGAAGCTGAATAAATATATCATGCCTGTGTTCTATGGATAGAATGTTCCTTCAATGCAATAGTATGTAAGCGTTAATGCTGGAGAAAGCTCACTGTTTAAGCGGAGCGGGGAGGATACATGGATGCCGAGTCTATTCATTCTCAAAAATATTTTTCTTGAAAGGCTTTCCTGCAGATTCTTTGTCGATATCACAAGCACAGCTCCGGGAAAATATGTAAAGCTGCTTGTAAAGAAGGTGTAGGGCCATGCATGTATCAAAGAAATAGTATTGTGTTTATTATGGACGGACCTTGTTCGTTGACGATAAATTTTAATGAAACGAGACAAAGATGTATTGTGTCTTTGGTTCGGGATTAGGTGCCTTTTATCTGCACATGAATAATTAATTACATTTGATGCACGCACCATAGAATATATTGTAGACCATAGAATCGCCAAAAGCTTTGAGTTGTCAACGTTAGTCTCTCTGGTTTTGTCAGTGACATGTTGGTAAAGGTTCTGGTATTGGTTCTGGTACTCATGATACTTACGTGAATAACATGCCATATTCGCTATTTGAAAGCTGCATGATTTTTCCAACTGCATGTTTCTCAATGTGCCAATCAAATCAGCTTGCACTTTGCAGCAACACTTAGCACACTTCCAGGCTATTTCCTCATAATATGCGATGACAAACGGCGTTTGTTCATCGACAAAGACTAGAAATTAATTCAATGGGCAAGGACAAGGACAAGTGGCGTTTAGCCAGGGTAGGTTTATACACAAACAGGCCTGCTGTGGTTGCCGATATTGGCCATAATTCTTTAAAGAACAGACAATGCAAAATATTCAGCAAGATCAGCCAAACGCTTTCCTATTGTTTTATCACGCACTCGCTCATGTTGCCTTTAAATGAAGCAATTAATCTAGAGTAAAATGTCATCGCGTACAAATCCCCAAGTTCTCCGCCTCAGACACACCATAGCTATAGGGTTGTGTTACGTGCTATTACTATTAGTATATCCGAGTTGAGTAGGCAGATTTGAAATAATGAGGATACCACTGCTGCAGTGACAATAATATCAACTAATGGAAAGCTTCACAACAAGTTGGGTGTTTTGCTAAAATCATGATTTGCTTACTACTACAACACCACACGTTATAGTGACATCAAGGAAATGTGTATCGTGAAAGCGGAATAAAAGACTTGAGTGACTATAAATAATCTCCTTGAATGGCGAGCTTTTAGTACATCCATTATCTTTCCATTTAATATATTTTGATAATATGAGTGGCATCGCAGTTGTTATTTGTGAAAGTGTAAAGACTTGGAAAACTACAAGGCAGCAAATAAACAAACTTGTTCTTATAAATATTCATAAATGACTTTCCCTTTGCTTTCCCACATTCATAACAGGAAAAATTAAGAAACATGTCACAATCTGAGGCACTGTTCTGTAAACAAGTAACCTTCCTGGTTGAAATATCCGTCCAATATATAGCCTCTTCCCTTCCTTGAACTGGGTAATTTTGGCATTTTACAATATGCGTTGTTGCACCTTTAATGGGTGAATAAAAATGGATTATGCAAACTTGTCATTTTATGTGCGTGCGTAGAATAACAATGGGAGACAAATGGCCTTGAGTTTGTGGGATCATTATGTAAGTCATTTAAAATTGGTCTGGAGTGCGACATTGTCATTCAAGCTATTGCGTCAGGTAAACAAGGCTAGTGCATCAACGTTTCATGGATGCGGTGTAAAAACCGAATACAAATATTTTTATCACAAGTCCTACCTGCATTGTATCCCAATTCCATACTTTGAGTTGGGACAATACGAGCGTCATAAAGCCTACTTCTTGGTAGAAGAACACTTTCAAATTAAAATTGGGAAAGGGCTAAATGTATTGTGCTCTCTGACACATCACATATTATGCAGTTGTGTGCCATTTCATGTTTGCAATCATGAACAATCATCGTGTAGCATTGTAAGAAAACATCTCTTCTTGATACGAAATTGCCTTTGCCGACATAAAATATCTCGAAAAAAAACTTTCAATAGGTAGGCAAGCAATGGAGCGTGGAAAAGAAAAGCTATAGTTGTTCTGTTCACAATAACCAAACCAAAAAAATATATTACAATCTCAACATGTCGCTTTCGATCACATTTTTTTATTCTTTACTGTTTGCGCTCTCTCGCTCTGAATATGATGATGTGCTATAAGATTTTCCACCACACCTACCTGTAACAACTCACACATGAGTCTATATATTATGTAAAACGCATTCAACATTAAGCCTATGTTACGACACACATTCAAATATAGTAAATATTTTATGCAACCAAGTTTTCTCCTCAATGCTTTCTCCGACTGAAAAACACGCATATTTGATGTTTTGTAAGAAGAAAGCTGGAAATATATACGCTGCTGTATTCTTAGTACGAGAAGTAGCACTCGAGTCTGCATTTGTCACTAACGAGAATATCGTATCATTTATTGAGGGACGTGTTCTAAAATTTATAAATTGTTGCTCGCTTATAATATGCTCTCATACAGTACTGTATCAGCACATGTAGTAAGAATTATTATTATTATTATTTAAATAATGTAATGGTGGAAAGGAATTCTGTTCTCCGCCCCCAAGTGTCTGTGAGTCCGGGGGAACTGCACCGGTTGTAGCGGTAACGAGAAATGCTGAATTATAAAGCACTCTTTGTAGTAATAAAAATGGCTGGTGTCTAAGAGAGTGATATTGGTGGTAAAACTAATCGTTGTATGAACCGCCTTTTACGATGCTAACGCTAGCCTCAAACCTTAGTCGTGTAATACATATGTAAATTATTTCTTATCTTGACTACCTATAGCTATGTGCAGACGTACAAAACTAGTCAATTTTACTTTATTCCACGGTGAAAGCCAGAGTGTATATCATTCACTCAATTTATACGCAAGCAATAATGAAAATACAACTTTTCCCATATATTAACTTTAAATACGCTTGTATAGGTGCACATAAAAAATGAATTGAAGCGAAAGAGCAATTTATAATTTTGAATGGCCGTGCGTTTTATAATATAGAGTGTAAGCATTGCAGACGCTGGTCTGTAGTAATGATTACAAATTACTGGTTCAAGTTTATATCAGATTCTTCACCATTAAGAAACGTCAGCAAGCACAAGTAAAAAAGATGCGCTAGAGCACTGTGACTGCTTGCGTGCATACGCTAGTTGACACATTTGGTTGGTTGTGTTTGAAAGGTGCATTGTGATTGGAAAATCCTATCTTTTCCCTGTGAGATACGGTGATTGGAATATAATGAGCTAACAAGATATTATGCAACTAATATTTAATATTGCTTTGGTAAGTGTAATTCTGCCCACACCTCGGTAATGTTTCAGTTAAAACTTGGTCGGTCTATAGCACTTCGTCATAACAGAGACATGTATACATTCATATTTCAAATTGTCTGCAAGCAAATGGATATATGTACTTCTGTAAATAAGTGGAAAGTCTATGCAAGCAAGGTTTAGAAAAACGGTCACACGGACAGACAGACAGAAACTCGGAACAGGGAATCCAAAGATGATATCCAAATACTTAAACATCGCTATGTGGAGAAGATAATGGAAGTATTATACACAATAAAAATAGACACGCAGCGCACATAAAGACATTTACAGACATCCGCTTGCCTACATCTTCACAATCACAAAGAAAAGGAAACACGTATACATGTATGTACCTACTTACCGACAAAGACAGGCTATTGGGGTACAAAAACATGTTTTTGCAATCGCCATTTCGATCATTGCAAACTTTTTCGTATTTTACAGTAATTCAAGTAAAACTACTGTCAGGTTGACAGTCTACAGAAAAAGGCTCCATCGAGTGAGTGTAGCAGCAGTTCACTTTAACCATCATTCATTCCTGTGGAAAGTATATTGGAAAAGAAGAAACGTACGACGAAGTTAAGTGTTAAGAAGTCTAGGTCTTCGTCAGAGAGAAATGAATGGGCAAAGGTAAAAAATGGGCAGACACAAACTAGGTTTAAGGAAGGATGATGCTCAAATTCTTTTTTCGTTTCGATTCAGTGGCACGGAATGAAAAAGGGAGTGAGAATAGTCATGCAGGCTTTCAGAAGAAACATACCGTTTTACTTGGCCTTTTTACTCTTTGACCCACTCGTTTATATGCTGTTTGTGTAGAGATATATATTTATTTCTTGTTGCTTCTCTGGAAGACTCGGATTGCAATATTTTACATTATGGTTGTTGCGGCGAGCGTACAGACAACAGCGCTAGGTTTTGCTGCGTCGATGCTACATGTTAGTGCTTGACTGAAAAAGTGAGCGAACGCTTTGAAAATCGTTATCACACCACCACGTAGTAACCATATTCGACGACTGGAATAATAGTGGAGGGCTACGAATAGGAAATGACCTCTTTAGAGCTGGACACATACTTCCGTCTTTGGTGCACTTGGTTTTGCGGAAGTCGATGAGCACATTGTATAGCTTATAATAAAAAGTCGGTATAAATGTGTGTGTCAAGACTGACAACAGGATAAATATTACACAATTATGGACTGTTATGCAGCATTCGCCTACGGTTTCTACTTCAACTTCAAACCCGTTCACCGTGGAATTCACTTTCACCCTTTTACACGGCTTTCCCATCGACTCGCTCAAATGTATTGGATTTGATTATAAAATTGGAGTTGAATTTGTGGAATTCACATGCAGGAATACAAAAAACTAGAATTTGTTATTTGACAACGAATGCGTTTATGATTAGTCGTACTAGTACTTTATGTAATGTACATACAGAAACAGACTTGTCTAGCAGTCCTAAGTGTTTAGTTAGGATCTGCGCGTGGCTGAGCCACACTCACCATCAGATCAATGATCAACACTATTTACTTCCGAGTGTGTTGACTTTCGTCTTTGACCGTGTTTGTTTGTTTTTTGGCTCAACAAAACCAATTTAAAACTGAAAACATGTTTATTTTAGCACAAAAATAGTTTAACAAAAGGTCATTGAAAAGACTACAAAACATTTTCTTCGCCCTGTAAACCAATTGAAAATTAACAATCTAACGTTTTCTTGTATACTATACACCCAACATAAAATTCTACCAAATTTATATTTGAAGATTATGATTGGTGACTCATTCCAAGGATATGTAATTATTTTAGTTTTATTTAAAAAGATAATGTTCCTACATTTGTAGGGTCAGAAGAATGCATGTTCTTCAATAAAATTCATAAAAGGTATACCTAATTTGTTTCCCAATTCTTTCCTAACTCTTCTACGTATATGGCATTTCATTCCGAGAAGTGGAAATTTCTCCGAATCTCTAGATTTGGCGTTTCTTCTATGAATTTTACATTTCGCACTTTCACTCATCGTACGGCGATATTTTATGCTGTGTAATGTTGAAATACGTGCTGAACACTTGAAGTACTTACTTTTTAGTAATTACACTTATCTAGCCTGAAGCGTATACCCTAATTCCCGTAAGGAAATGGGAAATTTTAGCAAACTGTTATCCTTTTTTCATAGAGTGGTTTTACTGGTATCAAAATTGTTTGATCATATTTCAATTGGAATTAGCACACAGATGGAAATGCGCATAGTTCATAGTCACAAAGTAATGGATTTAGTCACTCGAAAAAATAGAAGTGCCACTTCAAATTGCCCATTTGTACTAACTAAAAGTCATTATGATCTGAATGAACGTATTCACTTGATATAAGTATAAATGTGATCATTCTTACATATGAACCAGCTTTTCGGCTTTTCCTATGATAAACGGTTGATAAAACAGTAGTAATTAACGATATTTAAAATCTCATTTTTAACTACATTAGCAGTGCAAATTTAGCACATACATTTTTATACTGCAACAATCAAGAGCAGATTTCTATTAATGTAAGAATGACTTTAGAATTACAGACTATTTATATATGCTAATGTACGAAACCTGCGGAATATGTACAGATTATATTTCACAACCAGTCAGTCAATATGTCACTCCTGCATATTGACTGACTGGTAGTGGGAATGATACATATTTAGTTTTGTTAACATTCCACGATCCCGTCGGTTATAAGGATTCTTCGCACTATTAATACACCTATACGTGCAAAGGATTCTCCAAAAACCTTCATCTCCATCATAATGACTCTATGACGTGGAAAATTCGGTTGCATTCCACAGACTGAGTTTTATTGAATATCATCTGTACTGGCATGACATTTTGAAAGAGAAAATTGACAACGCAATTCAAACGTCGACCGCAATATATTGGATGACTGAGACTGAGGAGAAAGCAGAAGTAAACGTGATGAACGCAGATGGAAGTTTTATCAATCCGCTGAAACCCAAAGGTTCTCGTTATTTTCAAAATGATCAGAATAAGATAATCATGTTATTAAAATCACGAAAGGATGCTGAGTTTCAGCAGATTGAGTTTTATTTATTGCCATTTTTCTTTTCTTTCAAATCATAGTTTATGTGTACGTGATAATGCATGTGTAGTTTGATATTTATGACTGTAAATAATGTGACATTCCACCAGGAACCGCATAAAAAATGCCTGAATTTAAATTGCTTTGTCTGTGCAGGATTATTACTGCACACTAACTGGCAATTCAAATTTTAACGACATTTCACATGACCTCTGCGTTCGTTCACGTTCACGCGTTTGATCCCATTCCAGAGGAAGTATTGGTTTATATGCAACGTGTTCGTTTTTAGTTTCCCGTGACATAAAACATCAAATAAAAATAGTTTCAGCTGTTATTTCTCAATTCCCAAAACACTGGATAACTTCAAAAACTCAAAAGGCTGACTGTCACTAACTTCAATACAAACGTAGCATTTCATATAATTCCTCTATCATAATACAAACTTTTCCTTGCTGCGAATTCCGCAGAGCTTTGTCGAACCGTAATTGTAGGAATCTCATGGTTTGACATTTGTCTGTACGGAAGTTGTAATTTCACCAGAAGAATCAGTGTATGAACAGAATGTAATCGTAATAAAAAGAAAAGAATACGAACCGCTCCTGTGGAACCAAATGTATTAAACTGCTAAAGGTATGGCACGTCTCCTTTAAGGAGTCATATTCAGAATAACGTTCCATTTCTATCATCCATATACATGTAAAGAGTGAAATGGGCAAAAATAGGATTGCAGCATCGTTCATATTACAGCTTTATTGAAGTTTTTTGTGCGTGTGTGTGAGCATATATAACATTTTCCCTTGAACTATAGTATTTTGTGATCTATCGATGATTTTGTGAATGAATGAATAATATTGTTTTCAAGTAAATTCCATATACCTGAAATTGCATATTTAGTATGAAAAGAAAAACATATTTTGTCGATTTTGTTAAAGGGATTTTCGGGAAAGAACGTAATGACATCCTATTTCAATCCTGAATGAAGCTCCAAAAATGTCATGGCTGGAAGGTCCTCTGTATCTGCAACAATACATCCTGTTCGCTACGAAATGTATTCTTGTGATATATATTTAATTCTTCATTTAGCTTCATGTACTGAAGATATTTTGTAAATGTATCTCCAGTAGCACATGCGATCAGTCGATTAAATTGGCTACTTATCAATTAAGGGAAGTCAAAAACTATTGGGTATTACGTGCACTACTTCATATTTTATCTTTCATTTTGTTTGTAGGATAAGAGTCGTTTAATTCAAACGGATGTCGCTATCAACGAACCTGTGTCACTTATTAAACCTTCCGTGCTGCAAACTAATGTAGTGCGTCATTCAGTGTGATCTTTTCAACATGTTTACGACTTATGTTTCACACAGTTCTATAAATTTCTGTCGATTTCAAGAGTTAAAATGGAATTACATCCTCAATTCACTGAGCTATGTACATATTATACAGGTTGGGACCTCCATACTTTCTCTCCTTTCTCTTGCTTTTGCCATTGTTACTTCGTCGAGACGGTTGTATTTTGAATTAATAGTTGTCGCATACTCTCCAGATAATGGTTCCCTATTTTGTACATGTGTCAGTGCGAGAAACGGTTTAGTACTACGGTTCTCCTCTCATTATTGTATATATTGCTTGCGCCACCATTCATTTCATGACTTTCCTGTTTATTTGATTTTATTGGAGTGTGAACGATTTCACTTCACAAGGCGTTGGAAGATTTATTGCAGATACAATCATATTATTATTCCCTTCGATTCAATGCCTACACGAAACATTACTTCGACAAGGCGTTCATATGAATATATATAGCCACAACTTTATATTGTGCTGCAAGGTAAAACCGCTTTCCACTTTCTCCAGCCGTGTCTGTGAATGATAGTCGAGATACTTGCCATATGAAGCTCCAAGGTTGTGTGTGCTTAAATTCGGCTTAGTTTAATACTGAAAGACAATGCTATTTCAGCCGATATATCCTTTCCAAATTCTAAAGCATATCAGTTTTCTTTTCATATGAATTTAATACGGATATACTTATATATTTTTTATCTATGTAACATACTATTTGTAGGAATGGAGAGTTTTCCGAGTTGTGATTGTTGTAATGGTATTTTCTACTCTTTCCTCATCTTACTACGGAGCAATAAAAAATGAGACCGTTGCGATTCGTTTTATTATGATTATTCTAATTTTATCCAACCTATTCAAAAAAAACCATAAATACATACTTGATTTTTAGTACTTTTACTGATGATGACTTCAATAGAATCAAATTGCATGATCTCAAGATCAAATCATTTTAGGATTCTTTTCTAATCCCTAAACGTGTTCATCATTATATGCAATTCGTGCCATTTGTGAATGTTGAATGTGAATGTTTTTTTCTTTTTTGTTTATTTTCTAAGAAAAGATGCTCCGTTATGCAAATGCATGTACGTGCCATTTCTTTAGTGAGAATTGTCAGTAGAAATCATTTATCGGCAAGAAAGGTGAAATGTTGAATGCATCACAATTATAATTTATTTTACCAATATTATTTTTCATTCGTCTTAATATGATATACTGGTAAGCTTACAACAATTACTTATTGACAATGAAAATTGGACATAAACAGTATACATTTCATGATGTGGTGTAATAGGTATGCTTACATCTCCTTCATAATAATAACAACATAACAATCTTACTTTCTTTCTTTTTGTTGAAAATCACAGAAAATGGCGTAAGTTTATTTATTTTCAAATATGCATAGAAATGGAAAGTAAAAACAAAAAAGCGTATAACAAAACAGAGCACAATAAAAACGACGACAAAATGGCTTTTTTCGATTAAAACCTGGTCTGTAATAAGTGATCAAACACATATTATATATTACGCATGTTAATACAAAACGTTAACATACACAGAAACTGTTAAAAAGTAGTTTAGTTAGTGAATACAATATATAGTTAAATAATCTAAAAGTATTATGTATAGGATTATCATAATGGTACATATATGTAAAGGACTTAATTAAATAATAACATAATAATATATAGTCAATAACTATGTATGTAGTTCATATTTTTACACATATAGGTACATATATATAATTTAATTTAATATTTTACATTTTATAGTACACGACATATTTCTATTTAATGTGTTTACTCTGGTGAAATAAATTGATCATACACACGTAAAAGTATATTTACTGTGGCTCTGTATTTTAACCTTTACACTTTACGCAATTCACATAGACATCCTTTCTAAAAGCCACCGGCCTTAAACGCCAAGCTTTTAGTTGTGGTGAAAGCAAATTGCAGACTGTCGTGAGCCTGATAAAAGCACAATAAAAAGTTGCATGATTGATTACTTTGGTAAACCACTGTGTTTGCTTGTATGTACACGAAGCTGTAATTGGAACTATTTAGTTGGAATATTAAACTGTATGCTGGTTTATAGTTTATGAATGGTTAATGATGAGAACATTGGTGTAGCCCCCTAAATGCTATAAATAGTGGCAATTGCCTATTCAATAAATATGACATTAAACTAGCGTATACAACGTTTGTTTACTTATGGTATATATTTTCTTAAAAGTATTTTTTTATGTTAAGTACTACCTGTTTGTATATTACCTACTTGCTATGAATTATACGTGTACTATAATGTACCATAGTAGTAAGATCAATTAAATGATTTCAAAAGTATTTTTATATAAAATAGCAAGTCAAATACGTAGCATGTATGGATGACGTAGCACAATCACTAGTACTCCTTCAAAATACCGTTGATACTATTTATAGTTTGTAATGAAATTGGAAAAGCTAGTAATTTTCTCTAAGCAATGAAATTTGCAAGTCAATACCACATTTTTTATACAAGGAAATCTAAAATGCAATGCTAATGTATGTACGTCTGACTCTCGTATTGCAACGTATAATCATGAGCATTTATAGGGACAGCGAAAATAAGGAATTGAGGAGAAAGTGTGTTGTGTACCAGTCCTGTCTCCTTTTCTTCGCTATTTTATTTCCTGAAACGAGTGTCAAATCCACAAGTATGTTTACAGGAAAGAAAAAGTTGTAACGGGAATCAACAGCTTATTGGATATATTCTCTGAAAAAAATCTGACAAGTTGTTCTGTCTAACGTGTCATATAACATTTTTTTGCACCTACTTTAATTTATACTACAATCTCCGGGTTATTTTCTCTTGCGTTCGTTCCCACAGCTTTGACTGAGTGAAATTTTATATGTGGACCTGAATAAACTCGTCATGTATGTAGTTATAAACATCACACTTAACATTCCTCCAAATCGTCGGAAGAGTAGGTGAAGGAACGCTTGGTGAAGTTAGCGGCTAGGGTATATAGATCGCAATTCTGCAAGCACAAAATATGTTTGTTGGTTTTCCCATGAGAAAAAGCATTCTGCGCTGTGTACACACTATCATACTTTTACTTACAACAAGAAATTCCTCTTCCAATAAAATAGCTATACGATGGAATGATATAAAGGAGAATACCAACAATTGATTTGACATGGTACAAGTTTTTTAAATTCACAAATGAAAAGGTATGTCACCAACAAGCTAAGAAAGTATAAATGCATTTGGCATCTGCCAATTCCTCTAGCTACTAAATCTTTCCAGTTATAGGGATATTTACTTTCTCCTTTCCTATGAATTTTGTTGGAGCGTAATTTTCAAGTTGAAACTTCTCGTCAAATTGTCTTTATCGTTGAAACCTCTTGTCGTCGAAAACCTCTCCTAGTTTTGTGATGAACAAAATGGATTTTATAACGCGTAAATTCAAGATGGCACATGAGACATGATACATTATATACTTGTTGACTTTGGTCTAGGGACCATTAAATGAAGTAAAATAGCTGATACGGATTTTGAAGTCATTTCTTGACAATTTTGAGCTCACCAACCACATTTACACTATAAGTTTCTACTAATATTAGTCATACTTATGATTATGTTTCAATTTATGAATTTATAAGGGACCCTGTCATAACGTTTGGATTGTTTTATAGCGCCTAACTTTAAATCGTATTCTGCATGAAAAGAAAATGATATTTTCATCATTTAGTACATAGACGAGTCGTGTACTCAGTACATGCTCTGAGTAAAACGATATAATATGTTGCAGCTTGCGTTGTATTCCAATCATCAATCATTGCTTTCCTATTACACATTTAGTGTGGGGTTATGCGATACGTTCCTAAAACTTAACAAATATCTCTTGACTTTCTAACTATTTGCATTATTTACGTTTAATGTAAAGACTCGTATGTAAAATATGGTAATGGGTATCATCATGTTTTGTTGATCTTGTTGTCTCGCGGACAAAATACTTGGGCTTTTAGTCTAGAAATATATTATCTTACATTTGTTTACTTCTTTGGAACATCAGCATCGTTATTTTAACAAGGTTATTATTATAAGTTTATACACTCCTATATGGTTAGTTATACTAGCGTATTTTATAGGAATCATTTAGTAATAATAAAACTGCAGCATGTAGAGTTACTTTGTAAGAACATGTTTATATGAGTACGCAGAGTATATTTAATATGTAACGCAATATTTTGTTTGTACACATGATGTCTTCTATGTCAAGTAAACAGAAATTTCAGCATTTCTCCTAAATTAACTAACTCTCTGGAATACCGATATGTTCTTTGCCCCATTACACACACAAAGCCTATATAATATGTATTTTTCATGTGAAAGTACCATTAGTTTTGAACAAGTAGTAATACAAGTTACAAACGACGACAGACAACCGCGTATGTATACACATGGATTTTTTGTGTAATCACTTTTTTGGTCAGCAAGTTTCCTCTCTTCACTTCACACACTAAAATATTATCTAGAGACACAGAATAGCGCTCTGCAACACACATTCCCTGCATTTTAGTCTATCGGTATGGAATCTGGCCTCCGATTCTTTTATGTACACAGCCCAGACTCCGAATATACGTACAAATCATTATTATTTCATCATATTAGAAGCCAAGTTGAATCAATGTGAAATATCTGCGGCTGTTACTAGTCCGTTATCAGCTACACACTCGTGTATGTCGTTACATTAGCAGAGAAAGAAGGGAGGAAAGAAATGCAGCACAGGATTACAACATTATTATTATTATTGTTATTTCTATTGATCTTTTTTGGTATGTAGAAATTTTGTTTCTGGTATTTTGTGTACTTACATAATAAGTAGGTTTTAGTAAACTACGGCATACCTCCATATACGCAATATAATCAAGTGTGAAGACATGTGTGTCTGAAAAATACATTGTTACAAGTCTACTAGTGATATATTATATGAAACCTTATGGATTACTAATAACTTGCCGGTATGATAATAAAAATTCTTTCATTTCGTTACTTTGTCCACCCGACCCTGACTCTGGTCACCATATACTAGCTTCAAGCAACTTTGGATGTTATACACTTTTCTCTCGTAATAGTACTTTCACTATGTTATTTCGGGATCATTTTCTTATTGAAGCGAGCAATCAGACGTAATAATGATTGGGTTATGTAGAAGCAGGAGCTCTCCTGCTCACATTTTAGCACTACACATTCTACAGCTATGTATATAGCAAATTCTTAGAACAGCTTGATTATTTTACTCCACTGTATAATATTATTTTATTAATACACTAAAAGACTGGTGTTGAAATACCTAACTGACTATTATCTCCTCCACGATTATTGTACGTATCGCAGTTCCTCTTTCTTGTGAAAGGTTTATTTATGGCTGGGGGAAAGTATCAGCACTCATTCATCTATATGTGGACCAGTGTGTCTTTCATTCTTTTAGTAGCTCACTCTGTCTACATAGATCAATTGAATACACTTGAAAGGATCCCATCGGGCTAACTATTACCGCTAACTAAGCTTATAGAAGCCGATGATGAGGATCATGCACAATGTACCATGCAATGGTGGTGGTGGCGTCGGCCGGGAATTTTTGTGGGGAAATTTTTTAGTAGTTATAAAGACGAAGAAAAGTGCCTCTCATCTACTGAATGGGTATACTATTATTTCCTGTGTTAGCGGTTGTATGTATACAGTCGTGGCTTTAACGAACATATGTAACAGTCTTTTCATTTGAGTAGTAAAGTAAAGCCAGCAAGACTAAATGATTTCTTATGGCTGGGTGCACGCGAATATATATTTTTTATTGGATCTCCTCCTGACCTTTCCCATCATGATTCTTTTGAGATATTACTGTTATGAGAGTGCTTTTACACATGACAAGTGAGATATTGTAACATGCTTTCTCTTCACTTCACACAAGTACATAAATATATGTCTACATACTTTAGCCTATTTGTATATACATTAAAAAGATAATGATAAATACAATGATTGCATTATTCTGTTTGCTTATACATGTTAAAGGTATACTTTGTTTGAGATTTCCTGCATCATGTAATGTATTATATTGGCTTTTTTATTACTTCTGCTATGCCATGAATTCAAATAAATTCCACAATATTTCACAAGGGGATGTACACAGCAGCAGCACCACGTACACGGCAATGTCATAATAATAATAATATTTGGTGAATTTTTGCTTATATTTTTATCTTTCTTTACTACTGCACAGGAGTTTCGGCGCGTTCTGGAGCCTCAGTATCTGAAGAGACTTGACTGGAGCAGTAGAACTTTTTGTGAGCATTGAATGAGGAAACATAGTTGAAAGAAATGTCACAGGATTTGCAATAATTTCCACCACCAGCACCACCAGGCGTTCCCGATGATGCTGACCCAGATGCAGAGCTTTGCTGTGGTTGTTTTTCTGTTGGTTTCGTAATGGAACTGCTACTTTGTCCACAACTACCTCCGACGTCATCTTCTGCCGAGGAGTGACTAGAACACTTTCTTTCTCCATCTGCGTTTTCACTTGCTATTTTTTCATCTTTAGGGATCCCAGTCGTACCATTTTGGACAGCAGCAGCAGCCGCCGCTGCTGCTGCTCGTCTTGATCTTGTAACCGTGGAACAACTTTCTGATGACGACGATGCTCCTGTTGTTGTTACACCAGCTGGCGATAAAGATTTTCCAGGAGGAGCCGGGCTGGTCATGGAAAACCCCTGTGCCATTGCATATTCCAGTGTACTTTTTGGCGTAGAGTTTCTAGAAGAATCACCACTCGCTCCATTTACATCTTCCCCCACTTCCATCTTTGCTTCTGCTGCTGCAGCCGCTGCTCCTCTGTTCATTATCATAGACATTGTGGCTAATCCTTCCGGATCTCCTAGAACACTTCCATGCATCAACATCATGGCAGCAGCTTCCGCCTCCGCAGCGGAGGTCATGTCCAGTGGAATCTGAACTTTGTGAACTAATTTCATATGCTTGAGAATGTTGCCTTTAAAGGGAGATGAATAGTTACACAGATTGCAGTAGTGTAGCTGGTTATTATTCTCTGCGCTGTTGTTTGAGTCATTTTCGGTCATCATTGTCATCATCATCATGTCAGAGGGTGAATGGAACACTTTGAGGTCTGATCCATCCTCGGTGAAAGGAGTGTTGGGGGAGGGGGATTCCAAGTCGGCGATACCGCTACTTGAAATTCCTTTGCCCAAATGATTGGCATTTTTGCAAGCTTCTGGAGAGTAACGAGAATGTTTACTGTTGCTATTAGTCTTGCTATTGCTTCCTGCAGCAATTTCACGTGATGCTACGGTTCCACCACTCTGCCGATTTACAACTCCACTGATACTAGTTGGAGACGACATGGCCCGATGAATTTGATCAGAATGAAGAGGAGGTGATGTGACATCCATATTAGTAGTATTACTGGAGCTGCTGCTGCAACCACTATTACTGTTATTATTACTGTTGTTGTTGTTTGTGGAAGCAGTTGGTTCCACGTCGTTCGCAGTGATACAGGTCATATAATCTCCTTCCAAAAGATCGAAAACTCTTTTGTCAAAGTGAGTGCGGATATGGGTCCGCATGCCCCGTAATGTGTTCCCTCGATAGCCACACAGAAGACATTTGAAAGCTCGAATTCCCGTGTGTGTTTCCAAGTGCTTTTGTGCAGCACTCACTGTCGGACTGTACACATCACAGCAAGGACATTTCCATCCAACTCCACCGCCAACCTCACCACCACCTCTCCCTCCATTACCTCCAAAGGAAGGACTGGCTGTGCCCAAGCAGACTCGAATGTGTGTACTCATTTGTTCCTCTGGGATAGGTAATTTACATTTTCCACACCGCAAAAATCCATTTCGACAACCAGGACCAGGGCTCTTATTTCCTCGTGCCATATTTATTCCCGTCATCATGTCCTTTTCATGAGGAGATGAGGATGCATTTGACGTAGAAATTCCCCCCATTATCATAGTATCCCCGTTATTATTTCCACTTTTGCTCTCTCCATTTCCACCGCAGTACTCATTGTCCCCGTTATTATCATAGCCGCTATTTAAGGTGCTCCCAGCTTTTCTCTTATTACAATAGTATACTTGATGAGTCTGAAGATTGTCTTCACTTCTAAACTTCACACCGCAAATGGAACAGGGAAACTGGCAATTACTGCTGCCACCTTTCCCATGATCTTTCCCACTGTGATGACTCGTTATAACGCCAAAACCCTTTGGACTGGGTACAGGTGAAATGCTTACTGGACTCGTGATTGCATTCTGGGGGGATTTAGTCTTTCCTTTGTTTGCAAGTAACGATTGTGCTGCGGCTGCAGATGAAGCATCCGGAGATTTTCTCAGGCTGTGTTGACTGTGAATAGAACCCTTGCGATGTACTGGAGGAGGTGGACTGATACACTCATCGTCTTCCAGCTCACTTTTGGAGGGAGAGGAGCAAGATGACATGTGGCATGCATTACCACGATGATTTCCATTATCTCTTACAGATTTCCCTTGGTGTGACTTGCTACCTACGCTTGTGGTGGATTTGGACGAGGGAAAGTTGGTGTTCGTGCCACTGCCGCTTGTGACATTGTTCGTTCTGGCAGCACAATAGTGCTCCTTGTGGACCAAGTAGTTCTCATATTTGTAAAAGACAATGTCGCATTCAATGCATTTCGACACGCCGCGTTTTACTGGACCTTGAGGTGGTTGTGGCGTGGTAGACGTTTGTTGCTGTTGTTGTTGCTGCTGCTGCTGTTGAATGGTCTGTTGAAGAGTTGACAAATAAGCTGGATCCAGAAGTCTCATAGCAATCTCTGGACTCAAGGCTTGCATGAAAGCTGGATTTAAGTTGAAATTGAATCCGACAGGGGACCCACCAGATGCTGCTCTATGGGCATTCAAAAAGTTGGGATTGAGTTTTGCCAAACTTTCGTTCAACTCTGGAGGATTCGTCATTAGCAGTTCTGCCAGACTCTGGTTACTAGTCGCACTGGTGAGGATAGCCCCGCCGGGTAGTTGAGTTGCAACTGGACTTATTTTTCCTCCGTTTGCTCCTGTAACAGAGGATGATGATGAGCCGCCTCCACGTGAAGACCGAGTCATTTCCATTACTGAGCTGTAGTCCACAGATCCTTTATTTGCTTTTCCACTTCTACCACTACTTGCACTCCCATTTCCACCTTCAAGAACGGCAGCAGCAGCAGCTGCCCCTGCATTTAACATCATCATAACCATTTTGTTATTCAACCCCGCGGCATCATGCTGCTGATCTTTGGCTCCCGGAGACATAATGTGACTCATCATTCCATTTAACTTTGGCTCACATAATGCAGGCGGAGTGGAACACGAACTACTTACAGAAGCCGAGGATGGTCTGGGTGTTCGTTTCCCTCCGCTTCCACTGCCCATTGACATTTTCTCCAAAGGGCTGATGGACTCACGATGATGATGATGTGAATCATGATGAATATTTTGATGGTGGTGGGCGGTAGAGGACGACGATGAACCCGCATGAGGAGCAGAGGCGGTTGCTGGTGTAACTGAACGGCTTCGACTGTTCTCTTCTAATGCTCCAGATATTGAATCTCGGGATATGTTTCGGCTGTTTCGAGTCGCTGCACCGGGAGTACCACAAGCTTCACCGCGATTTTCCTTCTCCTCATCACCTCCACTTGTTTGCTCCTTTTTTGGCTGGAGTCCACGGAATGTAAGATCGATAGCAGGCATACTGCTTTCATCACAAACCTCGCTGTTGCCACTGCCGTGACCTCGAGCGTGATGCTCATGAGGATGGTGAAGATGATGTGCTGACGCATCATCTGAACTTCTGCTGCTCCTACCACTACTTCTGGAATGACTTTTTGCGAGTTTACTTGGACTCATCATTTCATCCTCGTCCCTCGCTGAGGATTCCTTTGAACTACTGTTCATAATTTTCATCATCTCTTTTGGATCCGGAAATGCTAGATTGTTTGGGGACATGATTCCGCCACTATTTCCTACATTGCTTGGTCCGGGTGTAGCAGACGATGGAAAAGGAGAGTGCATCATTAAATGACTTCCCAGCATCATTGACTGTGGGGATGGGGAAGGTACTGGAATGGGGAGCCCTCCGGCGGAGCCAGGCATACTTTGTACGGTTCCATTTGGCAATACGACAATAGCATTATGGGAAGGAAGTACATTTCCGGGAAGAAAACTTGCTCCTTGGATAAAACAATATGGCACGACAATGATTGGGTTCGTTGGGAGTACAACAAAAGGTTGGGAACTCATTGGACCTGGTGTTGACACCGGACTACCGTCTCCAGGAACTGGCGAGCAAGCTGATGCTACTGACGCAGAAGATTTTCCAACGGGAGTGACAGTAACTCCAGGACCCAGTTCTAAAGGTGCCTTTCCTAACGCCGCAGACGCAGCAGGATTGCCTCCGGCAGCGCAAGCTGCTGCGGCTGCTGCAACAGCCGCCGCCACGGCAGTCTGTTGAGCCTTGAGAACGTGTCGTGTGCTGCAGTAATACTGTTTGTGAACTCTGAACGTTTTGATGGATGAAAACTGAATGTCGCAGTCCTGACAGTACCGCTCCAGTGCACTGACACCGTCTTGGAGATTTTTCGAGGTGGATGGGAGGGAGGAGGTGGAGGACTTTCCTGGGGTTACCGGTCTGGATCCTAAAGCTGAGGCGGCAGCAACGACAGCTGCTGATAACTGCCCTTGTTCGTCTTTAGTGCTCGTGTTTGGCATCTGGTTTGATGAGATCGAGAGACCCGAGTGCATTCGCATGTGCCGATTCAGACTGACTTTTTTATCTGCGCTGTAGCTACAGTAAATGCAGGAGTACAATTTTCCAGTTTTCTGACTCTTGGTATGATTCACGCCACTTCCGCCAAGGACAGGAAAAGCGTCAATAGACTCCATTGATTCGTCCATTGTCAGCTCTTGCTCATCCGAGTTTTTTCTATCTCGTTTCTTTGATCCGCTGCTGCTGCCACATGCAGATGGGACCGACATCATCAGTTCCGATTTGACATCTTCTACTTCAATCCTGACGTTTTCCCGTCCTGGAATTATAGAGAAACATGGGATATTTATTTTATAGCCATGCTGTAAACTCTCTAAACAAACATGTCTCTTTCCAAAAATTGCAAGTTGGTTGGAGAAAGTAAACACGCATGAATATTTCAATGAATAATATATTGCATTACTGTCGTTTGCGCTTAAGTGAAAGCATTTCGCTTGTCACATTACAGATATAACAACGAGTGCCTACGGTACGTAAATGTAAGTAAACTAAATAGACAGAAAATAACAAAACTCATTCGCATTTTCGTAGTTCGGGGAAAGCAGTGTCGTGGACAGCAAAACAGGTTTACGTAAAGGAAATGTATCTGACGTTCTGTTTATCACGCGAAAAGAAAAAGTTTTTAAACTATTGCTAAACGAATATTTGCTAAACTAATTAGGCATATAAATTTTTACCTCTAACGTAACAAGTATAAAATCAAAATTGTATTGTTTTGTCCGGATTTGACAAGTAAGAAACAAACATAAAAACTGAAACATAATTTGCATTTCTCTGATCACGGTTGATTGGAGAAAGCAACATTGGTTATGGGTTATTCACCATCATGCATGAGCGCACATTTTGACAGAGATTCAAGAGGATTATTAGATTCCCGGTAGAGTACGTGCTACAAATAACTAACGTAAAAGCAGAGTGCAGTCAACTATTATTTTCTGTGGGCGAAAGTGACCTTTTAACCTTGGAACTAAACTAAATCCTAACTTTATAAAAGCTTGCTTTTGCATTAAACTTGTCTCCAGCCAAGCATGACCAAAATCAGTTTTCTGAGAAAACGCTAGTGACCTTTTTTAAAAAAAAAGTACATTATGGTTTCAAGAATAGTTTCCGTACCTGCATCTCTGCGGAAGGAACAGTAGTACGTCTGATGGGCTTCCAAAGTCCTCGCTGAACTGAATTTAATGTTGCATGGCTCACAAACAAATACCCCACCTGCAATCAAACAAACCATAAAATTGTTTAGTTAGTGAAAGTTCCTCTTTACTTCACAGTTTGCATAAAGTGTCCTCCATTTCATTTTTACTATTTTCTCCTCTTCTCAATGAGTCAAACTAGGCATTGAAGGAAAATCGAGTTTTCTTGTTTTATTAATCTTTCAACCATTCACAATACATTTGATATTAGCTTATATGCACATGTGCAGAAGGAAAAATAGGTTCTAAAAAAGCATTTCTCATACGTCATTTTCTTTTCTCCTTGTTCATGAATATAAATAAAAAATATAAAGGAAATGCAACAAGGCATATATTATAGAGAATAAAGTGTCTATCTCATTTTGCTGCCTTGAAGGATAACTCGTAATAAACCTTGACTGAGTGGATGTCGACACTACTATTTTCATCTTTCTTTACTAAACTTCTTCACGGTCACAATCATAGTAAGTTGAAATCTGTTTCAGGTTCTCATGGCTCAATTCCATTTTACTGCTAACTGTCAAGTGTGCTAAGTAGCTAATAATAGAACTCCTTTATTTAAATGAGCAGCTATATACTTTGAGGAACAGTCAGTCAAAAAAACCTTTGGATATCATGGCGTAATCATCGGTTCGATTGACAATGAGAGTTCCGAGAACCTATTAACCAACCTGTAAGAAGAACTGCCTGCTGCATATAAATATCGAACTTACAGCCAGACTTTCATCTCCTCTAGACATTTAATCATGCAAAAACTTCTTGATCAAAATTTCTAGAACGGAAGTATACGTTTTTCTTGTTATTTACTAATACATTCTGCTTCGTTTTTTCATGAATAAGCGTTTTGTTTGTAGTTAAATTGAATTTTGGGCAGAATTATCTGAACAATGAACGCAATTCTCCGTCTCCTGCCGTATTTCAGAATAACGCATTTAAATTCCTGTGGCAATGATGTAATTGGAATACCTATGCAAAGTTAATGTTTCCAGAAATTATTTTTATAACATTTCCTTAACTCTGACTGCGTGGTATAGCGATCGTCTGGCAGAACTATTATGAACCTCATTTTGCTCGCCTAAAACCAGAGAGAAAAGGGAAATTGTGCGGTTTTCACGAAAACAAGCTCTTGGGATGAGATGGTGTTTTTATTCCATGTGATGAAAGGAGGAAATATGGGAATTGAGCCCGTTAACATGAAAGATTCTCTCTACGTAATTATATGGCTCTTCATTTGAGTCTGGTCTCAATCCCATTATCTTGGATGATAGCTGCGATATGAAGATTAAGCATTTACATTACATCTTCAGATGTGGTTGCTCAACGAGTAGTCAAGTCGCACTTGTTTATGGGGAACTCAAGAATGCAAACTGTTTGAGACTATGCACTCTCGCGTAATCGAAACGCATTCATTATCATCAAAGCCACGTTGAAAGGTACTATCATAACAGTTTTTATCGTGTCTTTCAATAATTCGATATAGCTGACCTGATTATTATCGCAATGTGGACTAATGTTGACTTAACGGCCATTAAAACTGCAAAATCATGGTTTGATTTTGTGATGCAAAATTTTCCGTTGAGTAAAGTATTCCCACTCCCACTAATCGATGGCATGTACACTTGAATGAAACTTTAGCATTGATCTTTCACAATACAAATTCTCCATGTTTCACTTCTTCGGAAGAAACCCGAAACTTTATGCAATTACATATATTTTTATTTTATAGTTCAAAAATTACAGTATACACACGCTGTGATGTCATAACCTTTCCGCACTACAGCAATAAATTTTTGAGTAATTATCTGTATTTTACTCTCTTTTTTCTTTCTTTTTCAAAACTAATTTTCTTTGAAATTGTAAAAAAATGATTATCTTGCAGGAAATCACTATTTCTCATGGGTTGATAAATTTAAACCAAATATTTCTCAACGAAACAGCATTAAAATTAGTGTACATTTTGTGTTTCTCAACATCGCGCAGTGATAGGTTGTGATGATGTTACATGAAATGAATTATTACGATGAAATTTCCAAGAACAAAAAAAATCATGGCTCGGGCAGTTCTGTTGTGTTTCTGCCTATACAATGCATAAGAGGCTTTATCCTGGCATCATAATCAGGTTGCTCTAGGATAAGATCTTTCAACAACACCATTACATTATTCCCTCTCTTGGCTCATCATCATTATATCAACATCATGAGCATATATATTATTCATTACGTGAAGGGAGCCCATCTATAGCATCTCATACCAAAATAAAAAAGAAGACTCTTCAGAGTTTTATAGGTATTGCTTATTGTGAAATAGGAATGCGTTTGTTTGTAAGAAGACATTACTTTTATAGCGAGTAGAGTTTGTAAACAGCAAAAAGCTAAGGAAAATTAAGTGCAACGATTTTCCTCCTTCTCGCTTAATTTTCCACTTGAAGCACAAAGAACGTCGGAAGGGAACCAACAACGTGTTTGTTGTGCTAATTAACTTTGATTCAATATTTTGTTTGCTTAGGCCTGCATGCCTAAAAACCTTTCTGCTGCTGGTGGTGATAAATTCGAAGGAAGTGTGGAAATGACTTGAACGAAAGAAGATCAGAAAATAATCATAATAATACATGAAACGTAATGATATTACCAATCCAGCCCACTCACGAAAGTAATGAATCTTGTCTTGTAGGCATTACACATTTATAGTAAGTGTCCGAAAATTATATGTGGTAGGATACCTATCTACAGATACAGATTTTGTAGTCTAGCTCTTTATTATTACGATGCATCATAAAAAACATGAATCATATGAATGTGTGATATTGATATTGAAACCGATATTATTCAGCAGGTAGTAAAATTAATAGTAAGTAGAACAACGACTGGGGGAAATTGAAGCAGAAATTGTTTAGAATTATTTTTCTTCTGATAAAAATGCGCATTATCCTGATTAAAAACGCTGATAGTTTATTCCAATAAACTGCATGTACGAGTACGACCAAATGAACCTATTTTGTCGAAGACGGTAACAAGCAACACAACAAAAACGATAGAGAGATGAAATGGTGATAAAAAAGTAGATACCTATATGCTTTCATTATAGTAAACTCGTTCAGTATATGTGATTTCATACTGTATAAAGTTATGAATTATAGGATAATAAATAAACACTGATAAATCATTTAGGCTGGATGCCAGCGAAAGATCGTATCAGTCGAGTCTGGCCATGAGTAGGCAGCGCAGTATACATTCTACATGTTGACTGTTGACTACATGCATATTACAAGTTTTATACTTAGATGAGAATATGTTTACTGAGAAAACAAGGAATAAAGACAGACGTGAATTTCATCATTAATTCGTGCATTTTTACAAACAGAAATGATTTCCAAAATGATTATTACCACCATTGTGCTTCAGCATGTATATGACTTGTTGTACTACAAGTTTTCGAAGCTGTTGATTGACTCGATGAGATAAAAATAACTTGTGATTGCGAAAAAAAAGTTTTATTTGTGTTGTTGGTTGATGCAAAGCATGTTTTCTTACCAGCTCGTGAATTTTCCCCGGATGAACCCTTTTCTGACTTGCCACCTCCCCCTGAACTTGTCGAAGATGAAGGGATCACTGGTTGACCTGGGTTGTTGGTACTAGAATTACCGCCACCACTGCCACTACCAGGACTAGGACTTTGGTTTGAGGTTGAGGTGGCAGCAGCCGCAGCGGCTGCAGCTGCTGCTGCAGCGGCCAGTTCCGGTGGGAGCATCTGAGGCATTAGGAAAAGTCTTGCGGCATCTGAAATAGTGATACAATGAATGAGCGATAATTAACACAAGCCCGAATAAGCATGACGCAACGCAACTTTATCATTCTTATTTCCACATATAGTTTTGCCGTGTCTGTGTGTTAATTGCGGTGGTGGTGGAGGCCTAATTTAATCGATTTCAAGATCGGATGCCATAAACGACATGTTTATTCCTGCGTGCTGTTTGCTATTTAAAAGTTTGCAAGGTTGTTAAGAATGTAGACGCCGGAGATAAAGCATCAAATGCCCGTAAAATATTATTACATGATTTTAATGGCAGACTATACAGTGTATTTAGATTTACGAAATATATTACTTATATAATTGCAACTGGTGTTATGACCATAAAAGAGATTTATAAAGTTTAGCTGTCACATCTATTTTTGTACCTATTATTATGTACATCTCTGGGAATATGTAATATTATACACATAAGCATTTCTGTACCTCGGTATTTACACAATAGTTTAGCAGGTTTTATAAACCATTTTGGGAAAAGTACCAAAACTACGTTACCATCCACTTTGCAGAACTCATTCCGCTTTTTTGCAAACTCTCTACTTTCGACTGTTTTCCTGGAGGTGCATTTACGCAAGGGTAGTCATTATCTACATTTGTGAGCACTGCAAGAAACCCTACATGTACTCATATTAACAAGCCATCCAACTTTCTAAATGTGTGTTGGTCGGTTTTCCATCCATTTTCCTTTATTATCACTTCTATGAAGATACGGAAGGCTGCACATAATTCTCATTAACGCCCAGTTCATAATTACTGACGGTGTTGTAACAGTATTTTGCAGACATTATTACTCTACTTCTAAGAACCATGTTGAGTACGAAAATTTTTGATATGCTCATCACACTACTAGTGGTTTAATGACAATTTTATTGCTGGATTAACTGGAGATATGAAATTTTCTTACAGAAACCTATTTCTTGAAATTCTATTCTCTAATTTTCAGCATGCCCCAATAACATTGAAAGCACACATTATCGCGACAAAGTACATTACAGGCACCTATATATACACACGTGTGATTTCGCTGAAGGACACATCAAAAGTGTTTTGTGACAATGATATCGATCTCTACCCAATAAAAATTATTGCTCTGCTCATTTTAGTTATTGACTCTTGAGTCAATGTCTGAAAACAACATCATGAAATGCGTTTTTTGTAAATAAATAGTGGAAATAACAGTTATTACATTAAGGAATACTATAGGGTACTTTCTGATAAATAAGGTAAAGGGGTAAGTGGCGGAACAAGTGGATAATTGAGTAGTTTTTCACAATGAGCAATGAGAACCACTTGTGGAGAAAATGTGCTCATCAATCATACATAGGTATACAGTTTACTTGTAAAGAGGCAAACTCTGGAAGAGTAGCTGCCATACGGTTTTTAAAAAATTCACTGTACCGTTTCTAATATGTGGGGGAAGAAGATGAAGATACGGAATGCCTGCTTGGAGAAATTGCTGCTGTTGTTGATGAGAGGAGAAAGGACCAGGAGATCCACCGAAATCAGAACTAGGTCTGTCTGGCGTTCTGCTCCGACTGCTACTCCCGCAGTCTTGATCGCGGCGACTGGAGATCCTTCTCTCGTCATTTTCCTCAGTCTCTGAAGCTTCAAGTTCGCTCGAGTCCCCAACGTTGGAGCCTCTGCTGCGACTAGTGGTTACGCGTTTCTCTGGCTGTTCCATTTTCCCCAGTCGGGAAGCTTTCCCGTCTGTTGTGTTGCTAGCTCCACCACTACTACTACTCCCACCAGCAGCGGCGTTACCGTTATGACTCTCTGTGTTATTTGTCTCCACACGACTCTTTGGTAAGGTTGCAGGACTACTATCTTCACCGGGCTCAGTTTTCACTACTACTTTACAGGTGGTGGAGTTTGATTCTTCTTCGTTTTCGTCAGCACCTCGCTCTCCTGAAGCAGCACCTTTAGGGCTCATTTCATCATCATGAGCGTCTGTGGAAGGTTCGGTTTTTATGCGAACGTCACTGTCTTCGGCAGAGTCACTGGGGCGATCTGATTCTTCTGATGGCCCTGCAGAATCTTTGGCTGGTTGAGCGTTTTCACGGTCTTCTCCCTCCGCCCAAGGTTCGTCCACTGCAAAAAATTAAAGTTAAAAAATGTTGTTAGACTACCTATATTATATTTTCGTGAAATGGATAATGAGCGATTACTTGACTGCTTTGCCGAAATTATAACTATGTTGCACAAACAACTTGAATGAGTTCTAATTATACCACTGTTTCACTTTCATCCTCAAGTAAGCCGTACTCCATGACCCATTGCTGACCTTTAAACACCATTTCCCCCCTGATAAGCGTACAATAAAGCCACTGTGCTTGGAATTTCTTCTGGTACGGTAACGTCATGACTTGTCGCTCAGCTCAACTACCGACCCAACTCCTTATGAAAGAAATTGTTGTAATTATGTGCTAATTCATTTTCGTTTCTACAATTAGTCAGCATAAGTACTGCCATTATAGGAACAGACTATAAGCCTTAACTTTGCGTAGATAAACTATTTCTGATAAGAAAATTCAAAGTTCAAGATCAGTGATTAAATTGGCAGTGGTTTCTGTTTGTAGAAAATTAAATGACACGGTACAAACAGACATAGTCTATACCAAACAATTTCATTGTGAAAAATATACATTTGCAGCTTATAATAATTGCAATTTACAAGATTTTCTCTAGAATTATATTCCATTACTAGAGTATTCGGAAAGTTGAGCAACATGAAACGCATGAAAAACTAACGAGTTAATAAATACTCATTAACGGCTTTGCCGTAATTATAGGGTGAAAGATAACAAGTTTCCCAGAGGGCAACCGGTAGCTGTTTTCTTTTTTTTCTTGCTTTTCTAATTGCTCCTTGCATATTTCCGCTACCCAAATAAAAGAAAAAATTAAGATTATAGTTATATCGCCACTACCAGAGTGTAGTTTTCGGATAAAAATCTTAATGTTCAATAGATATCAAAACAAAATGGAGCCTGTTTTCCTCTATTGTGGATCGGTGCAGAGATATGTATTATTATAATTTTTATTACATTCTGCATACCATGTAATTCAAAAGGTACTAAAAGGCAAATCAATTCAATGTACTTGTTATTATCTTAGGTTAGGTAAGCACAAGATAAGGTTTTGTTTTCTCAATTTCTATTTCTCCCGTTTTTCATCAGTTGCGAATTTGACGGGGATGATATTCTTTGTATAATGATTACCAATAACCAACTCTTGTATTCGTGGCTCGGGCGAACAGAGTGGTGGTTACTTGTGCACAAGGTAAGCGATACCTACGACCACTATAATTTTGACTACTACAAATCTTGTTAAATGTTCATAAAAGAGGCATGTCGATCATTGCCGGTGTCTTGAAACAATGCATACAACCCTCCCTCAACTAGACACGTTCTCTTGATCCTACCCTTCAAATAAACTAATAGTAGAAGCCAAAATAATAGTAATAATAAAATAATGGCAATCACAGACTCAACCAAACAGGTTTGGATCGGGGAAAGAGCAAATATCTGTATATGCAAGTCATTGTATAATGCTAAATTATATTTCCTTTCTTGATATGATGATGGTGTCTATCAATATTATGTCTGATCTTGTGAGTTATTTTCGCGTATGTAATGGACACAAGAGTAATTCCAGTACACACCCAAGCAAACTAGACTCAATTACCCCAAGTCGTATAAAACACTGCTACACGTCAAGGGGAATAGAGGAATACGATTACACGTAAGCATACAAGATTATTGATCACGAGAAAAGCGTTAAAAAGTTTCATTCATGGAATATTTTTGTACACAATCGATAAAATCTCGAAAAGTCATTGACGAAATATTAGTTTGGAGGGCCAAATGTGAACATTTTCCTTTAGTCACTTTTTCATCAGTCATTGTTATGTATATTGTATGTATAGATTTCATAGACATACATACATACATGAACAACTGGCCATTCTCATGCAAGGCTCAATATAGCAGTGAGTCTTCATATCTGTCATAGGCATTCCTCATGAGATGGTGAAAAATTTTGTCACCACTCTTGTTTCATTGTTAAATAAACCCATCCCCATTCATGTTTAATTTTCAAGTCATCGCGACACCTTCTGTTAAAGGTGATGATACATGTCTCGTGAATACTCAATGAACCAAAAGAAGAAATTAGGATTTACGTTGTTGATCACGATGAAACGCAGAAGCTCTTTTGGAAACGTTTGCCTATACAGAGCCAGTCTTTTCTGTTGCTGGTGAAATGACAAGTTGTGGACACTAATGGTGCTAAAGGAATGATGGGATGTTGTTCCTAGCTGATTTCAATCCTCGAAGGCTGTGCTTATCCTCGTCGACAACAAGGAGCAAGTTCAACAAAATGATATGAATGAAGACTTGAGGAAAAATGAGACAGTGAATCTAAACAATGACGCGATCTCTGTACGATCAATTGTTGACAGGAATAGACAATGGCTAGGAGGGATCCAACACATTGATCATGAATGGAATACCAATTAGGTAAGCTTACCTCTGCGCCACCACCACCACCATCATTACCGTCATCACCCATTCTTTCAGCAGTCCATGCAAGAGGACGACTTTTGTTCTCCTCAATATTAATGATCGTCGTAAATCGTGATGCAAAACACGGTCTCTTTCACGGTCCCATACATAAAAAAATCATTTAATTTTTGTAATAAAGATGGAATTGGCCATAGACGCGGCTCCGTACAAACTACTTGGAGAGAACACCCTTTACCCTTATTTACTTAAAACTTAAACTTAATTAAAATTATCTTACTCGACTCAAATTGAATTAGTTAATTTATGACTGGCTCTAAATTAAAAGACGCTTATTCAGGTTAATCCTAAATAATCAGTGAACATATTACGTGTCCATTATTGGAAGCGCTCCCTTTTAAATCCCATAATAATATATGTAAACCAATAAATTCACAGACATAGGCTTGTGCTTTCAGAACTAATGATGCGGTCTGACTGAATGAGCCGGGCTTAAGTAAATTAATCTGTATTTATTGAACTGTCATCGAGTGGAAATTTTCTCCTGGATGTTTAATCATTTCTTAATAGAACTCGTGTAAGAAGATGCATATTACCTTCGGAGGAGCTACCTTAACTAGTAGAAAACCATATTTTCATAAATATTTGAGAAGATTTAGATCCTATATTATGTATTATGTTTTTGGCGAGACTTTCCGTTAACAAACTTGGAGCTACTACCCATTTCATCTTGTAATTTAGCGATACTTTCCACTTAATGAGATTCTCTACTGTTATGTAGGATTGTAATTTGGAAAGTTTCATCATGTCATCATAATAGTAACACAACACATACCTTCTTTCCTTTCTCTTATGCTGATATTAATTTAAATACTGTGGCATAAACATGTGTAACCAGTATCAAATAATATTCTCGACCATTGTATTTTATTTTTCCCCTGACAAAAAGTCAAGCATGACATCGTAAATATTTGAATGCATTTTACCTAAACTCAATCGTCACAAGAATATGAAATTATACATGGGACAAAAAAACTCATCACGAAATAAGTTTATCCCAACTTCTCTTTTGTACTTAACATAATATTATTCTCGGTGACATCAATCCAGTACAACTGTGTGATCGAAGGAGAAAAAAATCCATTTTTTCGACATTTGTTCATGTCACGAAAGAAAAGTCACTTTTTTATCCTTCTTACACTTTTTTCCACCCTCCTGAAAACTGTTTTAATCATGACTGGTTTAATGGGCAAAGATTTCATGAATTATTTCAAAGTAGAAAGAGAGCGCAGTGGTGCAGCTTAATTATGAAAAATCTAAATTGAATTGCTAATAATACGATTTCCGCCTATCTCGAGCATTATGGCTCGGTATTATGCATCGAGAATTCAAGAACACCGTGTAAGCATCCATAGAGGGTGCTGTAGGGACAGTGCACTATTTTTGGTCAAATCCACCCACTACGTGAGCGCAATGATAGGCACTTTTCTCCCCTTCCCACACCACACGCAATCATAATCATGTCTCTTCTGTCTCACACTCACATAGCAAGTTTAAAAAACTCCTGCTGTTGGAAATCAAATGTGATAATGCAACCGCATGATAAACTTTGAAATAATATTATAAAAACCAACATATTGTACTTGACCACTTTAGTTTAAAGGAATGTCAAATATTTAAATTTACATACTTTGTTCACTTCATTCCATCTCCCAACTTACTCCCAACAACTACAAAAACTACACGATTCTGATCCTCATCATGTCACGGATGACGTGATGAGGGGCACAACCATAACTGAGAGAGTATATGTAGATGCATTAAAGATACAGTAAACAACAGCTCATCATTTGAATGGAAAAAGTACAATTCAGCTCATGTCACAACATTATGATAAGCACAAAAGGAAAGAGTGTATTAAACTGTTAAGTATTTTCTCCCAGAAAAAAATGCATCTAATTGGCTTAAGTGAAAATAGCAGAAAATAAAAAGGAATGCGGAGTAAAATGTGTGAGTAAACTATCACATCCATTTTATTGACAGAAGATGAAGAACAAAAAGAACAGTCATATATTCACCACACAAGCACGTCGATTTCATGTCCATTCAATGCCCATCTTAATTGCTTCTCAAAACTATTATAATGTTATATATAAGTTGTTTCAGTATTGCTTATGCAGCATGCTCAATGTACATAAAAACGCATTTTGTCCACAAGTGGTCCGTAATCATAAAAATAATGACAGGTAATACGTGATAAAAAAGAAGGGAAGAAGAATCTGTCATGAAGGGGAAAGGAGTGGTCCATCCATCCACTTGGTAATTGATCGAGGAAATTCTAAAACCCATTTTGATTTCATTTCGCTCCATCACATCATCGCAACCTGATACCTTGTACAAAAATGTGTTCGAGTTTAATCAAAATGAATAAAATAGTTGCGTTCGGAGTAGGTGTAATTCTCAGGTACGTATTGGTGTTTCATATTATTGGGTATGCAGCATCTCATCAAAATATCAGACACACTGGTATTGACTTTTTTGTGTTGACTTTAATCATATTCCTCATCAACATCATCATCGTCATCATCATGCATAATAACAATCAGAGAGAACTACGCAAGCAAAAATTCGGGGTAATACTACTACATCATCAGCAGACAAGACAACAACAACCACAATAATAATACAACATGCACTTGATCTATATCAGTCATCATGTTCGTAAAATATGCATGCATAAATATCAACATGAAACTCCTGCACGCATATCAGCATCAGTCACTCTGGAAGCTTATATATGCGTACACACTGAAGCTCATTCTGTCTAATCCAAATTTGAATCTCAATAATAATAATATGATCTCATCACCACGTTATTGTGTTTTGATCTTGGCATCATCATGATGCACCAACAAACCATGAGTGTGTGCATGTACCTGGGTATACATATATCAACCATGTATTTTTATCAGGAAATCTAGCTCCGTTATTTCTCCCTGCGCCAGGTCTCTGGTGTAGAAGAGATAGAAATTACCTAAATAGATTTGAGACTCTTCCTTCCTTCTTCTCTGACTACTGAAATAGCAGTAGTGGCTGAAGCAGAGAGAGAGAGATAGAGAGAGAGATGGAGATTGCATGCTGCATTTGCTCATGCTTATGTACATTAAAATAAATTCACTAGCTATTGGGCAGTCTAATGAAGTGAATGGACAGCTGAATTAAGGAACAATGGGCTCGCTTCACAGGGCGACACGATATCATAGCCGAGGATCTGCATGAACAGAAGCTTTAGCCCATCAGAAATTGTGAATGATCTTATCTCGTGAGCCTCAAAATGTCTAGGCAATAATAATATAAATTTGTTATAAAGCTCCCTGCCACCATCACCTTTACCGCCAGAACACTGCTAAAAGTTTCACATAGCCGGTGTATGTATTTTCACCTACAGTATACGTATATGTACATTTATCCCATTCCATAAACTAATCGGTCACCACTGTGAGTAGACCATATCACAATCATGAGATCCAAGTCATACAGGCAAAACTTAAACAATGGAAATTGTTATTTTTTTCTGATAGATTACAGTATACATTTTCAATGAAGTCAACTGTAATCTAGTTTAAAATTTAAAACCAAGATGACGATACCCTTTAAAACAGGCCAATAAACAGCAGAAATATTTGGCTACCTGAAGCAATGTCGAAATGTGAAACCTAGAATCGTAACAACAGCGCGCGCAACAACAACAAAGTTCCACTACTACATTACATGTTGCAATGAGACATGTATATGGCTCATTAATGGTACATTTATGGCCCAGTAAAACAAATGCGTCTGTTGCCTGCTTT
The DNA here is from genome assembly GCA_004115045.4 of Sinella curviseta. Lineage (NCBI taxonomy): Eukaryota > Metazoa > Arthropoda > Collembola > Entomobryomorpha > Entomobryidae > Sinella > Sinella curviseta. The sequence continues at coordinate 45,364,870 of CM023201.3, read as the reverse complement.
AAATCTCATTATCAGCACCTATTATCCATTTTCATTTTCTATTTTGGCATATCGTACTTGAAACTTTTTCCAACCCCTGATAATATTGTTTTATTATTGCTATACGGCACTCTGTACACTGTAATAAGAAAATGGTAAAAATGCAAACCTTCAAAAGGCAAATATATATAGTTTAGCTATAGACTTTCTCGTCGTCATCGTCGTCGATCTCCCTGCATTCGCAACAAACAACAAGGTTTTCATGCATGAACAAGCAATTCCATCCAAGACAAATCTAAAATGGTTCTTGTCTCGTTTATTTATTTCGTGTTATTTACGTTTCGATAAGAACTTCAAAAGGTTTTCCTCTTCTTTTTCTTTCTTTCCTTCCACGAAGAGAGCGAGATAAATTTTCCTGATAAACTTTGCTACTTCGGTCTTTATGGACAAGTAATCTGATAACAACGAAAATTGTATACAGGTATAAAATTCTAAAACTGAATAGGTATACACATGCAGAAAAACGGGGAGCCAAAAGTGGGAGAGAGAGAGAGGGCTCCCGAAAGAAAAATGGTTAAACAAGTGGTATTGTGCATTGCGCGTATTTTAACTCCTCTCCATTCTTATATTTCAGTGGTATACTCTGGGCACCAGCTAAGTAAACTACCAACTTTAAGCTCGCAGTTGTGCTATCATTTTTTCCTCTACTTTTAGAATTAGGCCCTGAGTTTTCCTTTTATCGCATCTTGTAAATATAATATATATACCTATGTACACACATATACATACATATATTATATAGTTTTTGACGTGGCATAAGATTATAAGTTACGCCGGCGCGTCAACTTACTAAAATCTGAACTACTTTGAATCCTTTAAAGTCTCAAGTGCATAATTATTATTATTGAGGAGACGGCATTTATTTGCACTTTTGACTGATTATTATAAACTGGTGTGATATATAACGTGGCTAGGTATGCAATTTGGATTGTTTTTGTCCACAAAATACAGATTACTTTTTAGTTTTACACACATTAACTTACAACTTGGCTTGTACGCTGCTGCCACAAACAGCAAAAAGAGCGAAGAAGAATAGAGCAGAAAAAACTCGCTTTGCCAAAATGGGTGTTTAATGGCATAAAGGCTTGTATTCAAAACAGGTTGAACAGTCATTTCTTATCACCTTTAGATCAAAACTGCAGATTTCATTCTGCTTCTCATGCGCTCACTCACTTACTCTTGTTCTCTCTTCTCGTCCTCCCGGCTTCATTTCATGTCGCTCGAAAGAAAACAGCAAAGTGTAACATTTTATGGAATTGCTTATGGTTTGCCGATAGCATAAAACTATTGTGTATTGTTGTAATAGCATTTTACTCCGTACATAATGCTATTTATTACCTATACATAATATTGTAAGTGCATGATACAACAACGACCAAGTAGGAGACGAATAATAAGACGACGGCAAAAAGAGAAAGAACTGATGATGGAAAAGAATGGCAATCAGCAACTATACAATTGGTAAACATGAAACATGGCATATAGTTGAGGTAGCTCTGTGTTGCATTTGCTTATATAAAAGCAGCTTATACACGCGTATGCATATAACATGTTTAATACTTTTTGAATACATTTGGCTATTCGTCATCTTGATAAAGGATAAGGAGAAAAGCTTTTCCATTAATTTTCTGTAATCATATGGATAACGATCTATCTCCCTCAGTTCCCTTATCACATTCAATCGGACAGACAATTAAAAAAGCCTCGCTGTAAATGTTGGTGCTGCTGCTACCAATACCAACCTCCGCAGCACTATCGATAGTTCTGTTTACAACACACAAAGTCGATATATAATAAAAATGACTGGAGTATATACTACATACACTCGTTTTGTACTAGATGATCGAATAGCATCGAGCATTTTGCACGTAACGTACGTAAATAAAGAAATGAGGTGCAAGACAGAAGCACGCATTCCTCATATTTTTTGTTTGTACCCGTGCATGTGCAATCGCTATCATAGTCTCATCTAAAACATTAATGCTATTATTATGAAGGAGTATTATCAGGGACGGGGGAAGCTATCTAAAACGAACTTACAGAATAATAATAATATGAGCAAAACTCTTGACTTTGTACATTTTACGTTTTGTAAAGTTGGGTGCGGCAAGCAGTCCATCATCGTTTACTCCATCTTTTATGCGTACCAAAAGAAGCTGCAAATTTGGAAGTGTTATAGCGAAATTCATACTAAGTATGTGTTTATCGCATAATCAGTTGCACTGTTATTTTTTACTAATTTAAAACTAACATAATGAAGTATTTAACACTATTCAAAGAAACGACACATGACTAAGAATTTTTTTCATCACGACCGACCCACAACGAAGATAAGAGAGAAACCAGTTGCATAACAAGACAGCTATTAATTAGACGCTCATTCTTACACCAACCTAGACAAGGAAAAATGTGTGATACAACAAGAAAAACAAAAGAGAGTAGTAGTCGTAGTAGTAGCTATATGAAAGGATGGTGTGTGTTGCTGGTGGGAGAATACCTAGGAGAAAAATGACTTACATAAAGCTGTACCGAGAAGGAGAAGCTCATAATTCAACTGGGCAACAGCAGCCATCTTCCTCTCGGCAAGTCTATTCAAATACATTTCACCTGCACTTTCAATAACGGCAGTCACCACTTCAGGAGGAATTTGTTGGAACATGTTGCAAAGATAATTTGCTCCTTGTTGTTTTTGTGATGATGATGATGTCAGCATAGGTAGTAGTGGTGGAGGTGGTAGTAGCACGTGAGTTTATGAATGCCTTGATTATATACATAATTTGTAATATACAAAGCGCATGATATGACTCTGACAAGGAAATGAAGTGTTTCGCCTACTTGTCTATAGAAGAGCAATGATAAACCTTGCAACGACTACCACAACAGTACTACTGTTTTCTTACGACGACTATCTTTTGCACTCGCACTGACATTGACACGCTTTTCCGTTTCTGAGTGAGCAAACGCGAGAAACAACACCTTCCTTCCTGAGAGAAGGAACATTTAACTGCTATTTTTAATTTAACTTGTCTCAAAACAACGAGTTTCCAGAATCTTATTTAGATTTCACCCTTTTGGTATCTACTTTCCGCGTACGAATCGGAAACAGAGTATTTTTACTATTTAACAAGAAAACTTTTTACGACCAAGACGTAACAAACCCTAAAAAAATTTCATAAGCACGAATATGCACGTGTTTTAAAAGGTAACTTCCGTGAGGTGATAGATAACATTGCACACATAATTAAAAATTCGTATTGTTTTGTTTTAAATGTCAGTAGTATCGTGACTGCAATCTCACCATCTGACAGCCCATTTCATGTCGTTCCTGAACTTATAACTACTACTTTTAAGACAATAGCACCTCAAAAAACGAGTGATATTAAAACGTGTCATGTGTCACAACGCTTGATTATCTAACTTTGCAGTCGTTTTCTTGCGACGATGGTGAAAATGGAAATAAAATTAGCACACTCACATTTTCTCACATAAAGCATGCTCTCTCTCTCTCAGTATATTATATTCTTCCAACTTCTTCATGAATAATATTATTTTCTGTTAAAATTTTGTGTCTTGATAAGACGAGTGCCAGGTAGCACGTTACATGTCACAAAGTAGTATACCACGGCAATATTGAATAGTATTATACATTCACACGTTTGACTGTCATGAAGTGTATGACGTAAATAGTTTATATGTTAGTCCTCAGTCCTCACGGACAATGCCTAAAAGTAATCTGATTGTTTATATTTCATTTGTTTGATACCGGAGTTACTGCACGCACGTTAGAAAAAAAGCAAGATGTGATGCACTACTAAACTCACAGAGAGAAAACTCACCACCACTATCACTTCTCTCCGTAAACTTTTGTTTCATTTGTACTCTTTGACCATGAATGAGAGACTGCTGCTGACGAGCCAGCTCCGGGCTCTTCTACCCTATCTATCCTATCCTTTTTCAGCAGCAGAGGAACAACCTCATCATCATCCCTGAATAAACTGGGGTGAGCAAAGCAAAAGCAACAAAAAAGCGAGTTTGATGTTGAGTTGCAGTGCAGTGCAATGAGTTGGTTGCTACTACTGAACTACTGCTGAAGTAAACGAGGAAAAGGGGAAGCTTAGTAAGAAGAAATAGCAGGGAGCGAGCCAACGATAAATACATACTACATCTATGTGTTATGAACACACAAAACATCAACATACATACCAAGAGAAGCTATAATATACATACCTCCATAATGCATAATATATTATTAAATGCTTCAATAATATGTGAGCATACATACATACTTTAGTATGCCCACATATGTGAATGAATAATACAGTTCACTTAAAACGTCAAAAGAGACGCATTTTTGTTTTCATTCTTATAGAGAAGCATATTATATGAAGGAGCTCCTACCAGCAAACCCACGTGGATTGCAGAGTACAAACACGCATGCAAGCTAAAAGTGAATGCAGACTGTCAATGAATCACGTCCAAGAGCCGAGCAGCTCATATAAACGTAACGTCCTGTTGTACGAGCAAAAGATTTTTTTTCTCAATAAGCTTTGCCATTTAGACGCGTCGTAAGTAACTATCATTCTGACATTGACATTTGATTGATATGATTTCGCAGACGCTGTATTATACATTTTATTGCTATTTTGACTTAAAACAATTTGTTGTTTTGTGGAAAAGAGGAATACCTATGAACTATCTTGCAAACAACATGAAAAGTAGCAGTAGATGTTGTTGCATCATGACTCATGACCTTGACAAAATCTCGACAGTTCCAACTAAAATCAATGTGAAAATCAAAAGTGAGATGCTCGGTCGTTACAAATTATGTGAGTACGCGGAAAGGTTACTCATTAAATTTACTTGGAATTTAAGAAAGAAATGATAATACGCTGCACGCTTGTCTTTTGGGTACACAAGTTATAATGGACAATGGAGGGCATTTTGTTTAGCGTCATTTGTAAATTCTTAAAACATCTTAGCATATAAGCTGTTGCATCATGACCACCAGAATATAGCATCACTATTTTAACAAGCAATGCTATCAACCAAAAGATTTTTCCTCAATTTAATAAAAAATATGGAAAGTTCACATGGAGGTTTTCCAGATTTTGAAGAATGATTTTTTGGAATAACATCCTCTCTGATTTCAAGATAGCAAGAAGCTACCACCTTAAGCGTGTTCAATTACATGTGACTTTGTAATGCTATGTCAGAGTTTCGAAATATGGTAAATAGCTTGTATTTTTTATAAATTCTCTCAGGTACGTAAGTAAGTTCCGATTTAATGCAAGATGCAAATTCTTAATCAGATTATTATTACATTACGCATAAATAATGTTTTGCAGCAATCCACAAAGTTAATCGTGATAAATTATGGTATAGCGGTAGTGGCAACCTAACATCAAGTTTACTATAAGTTTTACTAGGTTGCATAATTAATGACCCGTCGGTAGTGCATCAGTAAATCTGTCTCATTCATTGTGCTTAGCCATAATCTCTATTTTAATAAACTTGTTCACCGATTACATACCGTGAGAACATTGATGTCCACTTGCGCAGTACAATATGCACTTGAGCTTCAGATATCAAATTAATGAGGGATTCTCACAGACTGTTCTATCCTTTCTTGAATCAATGCCTACGTATGTAGTTGGTTGTACCAAGTACATCTTTGTAAAAACCCTACACTTTTCTTATATGTAGATATAATCGTCATATATGCCTCTATACCTACTTTGCTGACAATGAATAAATTTATCAGAATTGTGTGTTTTGAGCAAGAAGATTAACTATCTTTGTAGCCTTGATTAAATTCAAGCATATGAGCACTTTATTTTCATGCTTTTTTCAACAAATTGATAACACTAAAGAGATGATAAATATAGAAGAAAACTTACAATGAGGAAGATGCAGAAAATTGTTGTTATTTCTGCAGAATGCCAAGTCCTCTTACAAGTCTAGAAATTATCTTGTGAAAAAAAGTTAACATTCGCAGTTCAGTTGATTCACTTGAATGATAACTATAAGTGTGCACGTAGAGATTATGACAAGGATACAGTTTGATGGAGTTCACATGATAATGTAGTAAAGTACGTAGTTGGAAAAGGAATATCACTTAAATAATTTAGATGTATCAACGCTTGGAGGGAGAGATGAGTATGATGACGCTTTTATGGAGAGGAAACAAGGACTATCTTGCCATTTGCAAATTCAGTTGCAATGAAGCCATCAGTTTCATAAACGTGACGTTGCCTATCAAAGGCCTTGAAAAGTATAAAATTAAAAAAAAGAATAGTCTTCGATAAGGCTGAGTTGGCATTTACATCGACTAGCTGACATATATATTTTTTGCTTTGATAGGATTATATGAAATTTGCCAATATTATATAGCAATATGTAGGTATGTAGGATGCAGACAAAATTCAGGTTATTTAAAAGACTTATCCAGCAATTACATTCGGAAGGCATTGGAATTGAAAATCCTAATTGCTTTTTTACGACCAAATTGCACTTAAATTGCAACCATACATAATAGACATGTTAGACTAGAGCCAACTCTTCTGTTCTGATTTCTGATATCATCCACTCGAGGGACTTCCCTTTTTCAATTTTACAAAAAAAATTGCCATAATATGTTTGTGCTATATACCTTCGGAAATTATTGTTTATGAAGTAGCATCAAATCTAAAGATATACAATTTTCTTCTGCACACCAGTGGATTATGTTGTAAAGGTTAAATAAAAATGAGTATGCACGGATGGACAGTAGTTGTAGTGGAGCGGGGAGACATTGATGATATGAAACCACCATAATAATAAAAAAAGCAGGAAAAAGTTTAAAAGAATCATCACAAACTCACCACCACCACTACTTTGCTCACAACATAACGCCATTCTTTGGTTGAATGTCTATACTTAATCGCGTTATCAGATTTTTAGTTCAAATAGAGTTTAAAAGTCAAAACATGATTCAATTCCAGTGCTCATCAAACTGGGGAGGAGCGCATGTTGTCAGTCAGTTCGATCAAATCAATAATAATCTCCATCTCCAACCAGCATAAGCAGTGGTGAACGCATAATATTTTAATAAAGCAATAATAATAGACTTTTGAAAGGAAAATAGCTAGTATGCTTCGCTTGTACGTATAAGTATATACTTTTGTACAATTGTATGATATTTTATGAAGGAGCACACAGATAGACATACCATTATTTCATATTCACAAGCAAACGTATGCATTTTACAGATCTTGGTAAGATAACAGCCAGAATCAGGAGCCACAGCAATCAACCCCGAGAGCTACCGTCGGTGTGCCATCATCATCAGTTATGTATGTATTTCGTTAGCTCTTTTATAAAACCACAATATACTGTAAGTGTGGTGCCACAGAGTATTATATATATATTATACCTTGTATCTTATGTAAAATATGAAATGAAGCGCGTTGAAAATATCGACCCTAAACTCAGCATGTCTATTAAATATTTCAATTGATAACGACGTATTGTATGCCTAATATATCGGAATTGATTGGATTTTATGCTTTAAACAAATATATTATATCTGAGCTACACCCGCGTTCTCCTCATCTGAACAAAAGGAAACTTTAAAGTATTATATTTACCAAAAATCATATTACGTAATGCCTAATCGTCTTTTTATATTGTTAAAAATAATGATTTATGTATTATGCATGAGAATATTATATTTACGATAGGCCATACTTTTTTCCAAGTAGAATGATTTTGTACATTTGGCAGTATAAAATATATAGGTTTGTGTATTGAAACGATATTTTGTTATGTAGAGCGGATGATCTCAGAGAATTGATTGATCAACGATAGCATCTAAAAAGCTGGGAGCTCTGGATTAATCAACGATAATGGAATTTGTTAACCAAAAATAAAATAATATATAACAATAAAAATAACAATATGTACATGCATGTATAACTGTATGATGTGTATTACTACTCCTCCTTTGATGGTATTATTAAAAGAAACATGATTACCTGTTGTTTCCTCGGGTTTAATTAAACTGCGAGTATTGCTTTCTTATGCAAAACAAGTAAAATAAATTTGTTTGCTATTCGTATTAAATTCTGTATTCTCAATCTAAATATAAAATCGAGGACAACATGGTAAACGATTAAGTTTAAACAATATATTTTTTTTGCGGAAGACAATATTATATATTTTCAATTATACTTTATATGATGGTGAGTTGTTATTACAATATTTTGGTGTCTTTCTGTAAGACAAGTGAAAACGTTTCAATCTTTTCGCTTCACGTAAAATTTTATCGCTTTGAGAGCACCTTCATTTTTCAAGTTGATGAATAATACTCACTGTTTGCTATAATAGACTTAAAACAAACACGGGGCGGATCTCAGAAATAAAATAGATAAAATGAGATACATAGACAAAGTCAGGTCAACTTGACGAAGAGAAGACAAACTGTAGGCAAGAAAATATAAATAAAAAATAGGGATGATCTTTGTCCGTTTAAAATTGATAATACGAAGATGATGATCATTGCAATGTTGTTGTTGTTGATGATGACGATGAAGGTGATTACAATGACGACTGTGAAGTTGATGATGATGAAGATGACCGCGCATCAGTATGAAATGAAACAAGCAAGAAGCATTCAACAAGATTTACACCATGCATGGCACTCCACAGGAGATAAGACATCTATCTATCTTGAATAAACGGACTCGTTGCTGCATTACTTTGCAATGTAAGCAAACGACAGAGACAAGCACAGAGAAAAAAAACTTTTTCAACTTTGATGAACGCTTTTGTGTCTTGCCATCACATTGTTGCTGTACATTTACATGAAGAATAAAAGTCAAGATCTTTATCGACAATGGGCGTCTCATCATCCCCATCATCATCATGATCAGCGCAGCAGCCCAAAATGAGTCCTTCCACATCACATCACGTCTTCTTCTTCGTGCTCCCAAGTATGCGCTAAGTACACACTTGGCTACATGTTTCAATTTCTTTCTCCAAATTTTCTATACTTCATTGTATCCTCATTTCCTTTGTTTAACAATTCACTACCCCTTTCAGAAAATTAAACGGATACGATATGTGCGGTGGTTGGTGATGGTGGGGTGTTGTGTACCATTTACATATTACAACTTTTTTCACTTTTTATTAACTCCTCATTGAGTTAAATGGTGTAATAAATCTGAATAATTTCACCATTTATGCACGCCGTAATGAGCTAGTTCATTTTAATCGAGAATCCATTCTGATCTTTTGAGGTGTTTGGAGAAATTTCCCCTGGAAAACCAATGTCCCCAGCATATAATATTGAATTCATGTAAATTTTAGAAATGAAGTATTATATATGAACATGTCTTTTATCCTATGCATTAAATAGTAATTCAAGATATTATCATACATACTGCTCATATCTTTGAGCAAATCTAGAATTTCTCGTAAATAATTATTGGTAAGCTATAATCAGTGAGATAGATGATTGACAGGTCCGTCTTGTCTTTGACGTTTGAAGTGACGTACAGTATTGGATATTGGAGCAAGGATAAATCTAACACTTATTTATACAATCCAATAAATTGGACTTGGGGAAGCTTTCTATATCATCGAAATTCTGATAGCGAAAGGGGCATATAATTTCCATCAGATTTAACATGTAATTATGAAAATCCGCAAATAATAAGTTCGGTAGATACAGAAGTAACACACCAATGACTTGTTGTCAACTACTTTGAGACTCTAGAGTAGCACAAAAGTATCAGTTTATGCTGATTTTTAGTAAGATTGAAAACTTATTTGAAAGTGTATTATGACAGGTGATCTGATGCAAGAGTTGTATGTTTCTTGCAATAGAACTTCATAACATTTACGGCTGTTCGGTAAGAACAAAGTACATACCTACGTTAAAAAACAATTTACCGTTTTATGATGGGCTGATTGAAACGGGGATCATGGATGACATTTAATAATAATAATGAAATTCCTGGTTTTCTTGGGTAAGATATGTTATATCTAAAATTGCCATATAATGTGTTGTTATTTTTGACATTTAGAGCAATTTAGATTGTGATTTTATTATGAGATCAAGACTACCTCTGTTCTTTCCCCATGTTAAATATATGTATCACGGTCAACGAATGGTTATTTCAAAGCTCCATCAGCATCGTTGCCTTTTCTCAATAATTTTATATTTTATCACGGCGAAACATTAAGCATTATGCATACATCGCAATTCTACATTCAAAGGTGGACAAACTTTTTACGACAAGTTGACTTGAAATAAAACTGTTGTCAAAAGTCATTCCTTGTGAAATAAAGATAACGAACAGAATAATAAGCGTGTAAATAACTCTTTCACCAAATCATTAAAGCTAAGAAGTAAGCTACCTACCTACTTATTCGTATGCCACACTACTGTACTTTTCTGCCTGTTGGTTTGGTATGCGCTAGTCTAAAGTGCCACAAGCCACAACACAATGTTCACAAAAATGTTTTTGCACAAATCACACTGAGTTTGAGTAGTGTGGAAAATTTAGGAGAAAACGGAGAAAGTACTAGACGTGTAGTGTACAACTTTATGGGTGTATATATATGACCTGATATAGTACTTATAGCCAATGTACAGCTTTAGATGGAAGATCAAACTGCAGGCGGTCACTCTTGTAGTGCGACACGATAAGCTTGAAAAGTTTAGTGAGAAAATGAACTATGCATTTTCTTTGTTATCAAATCAATCCTAACGTTCCCATCAAGTAGGTAGGTATACCTGTGTAGAATCAGCGAAACAGAAAAAAGAGGAAGGGGGCAAATGCTTATCCTTTCGGGTGCTGCAGTTGACGATATGTAAATTGTACAGTGGCTTATGCACATATATTATGAGTTTGTATATCTACATGGATAAAACAAGAGAAGCATGGCTTTTATAAAAACACGGTATGTATAATGTAATAGGTCTAACCACACTTATTATGACCATAAACCAAATAAATAAACAGATTGTGAATTTGATATCCCTAAGTCGATGAAAGCACGCAATCTACAGCTCTCCGTTATAAAATTCATGATAGATCCAGAGAACTTGTTATAATATCACTACTACTGGGGTGTATTCAAGTAATATGCTACCAGAGTTTTTTTTTCTTTTCCAGATTATTACACTTTACCATTAAAATGGTAAATTTTTATCGCTCTTCTAGTAGTACTAACATTGCATGTGGACTTTTTTGATACATAATCATATTTATGAGTCAATGTCTCCAAAGAACGATGGAGGACAGCTAGAAAAAAAAGAAAGTTTTATGGTGAAATGGGTCGTATCACATAAATTTTTGATTAGTTTCAATGGATCATTATGATAATCGTTATCATTACGGGTGTCGGTTAAGTGCAAAATTGTATATTATGCAAATTTTAGAAGGGAAATGGTGCCCGGTAGTGGTTTCGACAATTATTAAAAATAGTTATCACGCTAAATGGCTTCAGAAGTATATAATCCTACACATCGATATGATTTCAAACATTTGAACATTCTTTGAGACGTAAATGAATGTAAAAATGAATGGCAATGCACTACGACTAGATTGTATCGATAATGTGTATATAATTGAAATATTATTATTGAGCTATTATAACCATTACCTCTTTAAGATTGGGAAAACCACATGCCTAGACGTTGAGTACGTTGGACTCTTGGCTTTCTTCATGAGACTAGTTATTAATTACATCAGTTTTCGACAAAGAGAAATCGATTTTAAAATAAGCCATCAATTCTCCTACACAAAATAGAGTTAGCTTATTCTTAGGAAATGCTGCTCAAAATCTGAGTAGTTGCGTTACGCAACTTGCGTAAATGCAGTATGCCGTTTTAAGAAGCCCTGTCTGAATACTGAATAGGCAACTTATCAATCTACACCTGTCAAATCGATGGCATTCAAATACGTTAAACTAGTACGATACAATCGTAAAACCTTAAAATCAACTGTGATGACATAATTTTATGGTATACCCTCAATTACTAAAACACAATGCATTTTCTCATCCAATTTAGTTTATTCCCAAAATAGTTTACATAAAATTGAGTTACTAATGAATCAGGTTTATAAAGCTATAAAACCTAGGTATATACTTTTTATCTTGATCTGACTGTAATTAGGTTTATTCACCATCGACTATTTTCTTCTAGATTATTATAATCGCCTAACTCTTAACACTTGGGTACCTAAATATTTTACTATTTGATGCATGGAAGAAAAAATCAATGAATAAAATAAATTCACTAAATATAAGGTAAAATAAAAAAATAAAATGAAGGTACACTGGAAAGACTAGTAGTAGTAGAAGTATTACTTTTCAAAAGCATAAAAATAGATAGTTAACTCAATGTTTTTAAAAGTAACGATTATGAAACAGATAAAACATATTTGGCCGTTTTAGGACCTTTTAAGCTCAAAGAAATTAATTGTGCTGATTAAAATCACCGTTAGTGGCATTAAATTGATGTTTAACTTGCTGACACAAACGTTGTTTTATAAACAATTTTCATGGTCCTTTCTATAAAGCAACCAATACAAAGAAGTAGATTTGATTATTTTTAATGCTACATGCATGTGTACGAACGAATACCCAGAAAAATGTCCCTATTTTCTCTAGATGTTTGTCACCTTGATTCTTTTATATGGATTGAATCGCCACTGCTGCTTCAGCATTGACATCTTCATTTTTACCATTATGGACAAAACAATTTAAATTGGTCAGAAGCGTCAAGATAAATTGATTGCATTCTAATAAAAGACAATTTATCTAACAATGACTTTATGCGTTTGAAACAGTACAACAAAATGTAAGTGCATTTTTTATGTCACAAGCCCTGCAACGATCTCGTTCTCCTTTTATACAAACTGTCCGAATAATACTTCAACTGTGGAACATCTAATGTGGAATTTGAGAGAGAAAATCATCATGTATCAATCTTCAACTACTGTAATTGTGTTTGAAAAAACAAGTGCTACAAAACTGGCTCAATAAACATCTACTTTTTTGTAGAGATGGAAAAGTGAAACATTCTTTGGTGTCACCTCAGGAATGTTGTGATCAACAAGAAAACGACAACAGGTTGACTGGTGATTTGTTTACCAGTCGACTATATAGCCTATCGTCAAGTAATGTTGTAGCTCGAAACGTCACACTTCCCGTCCAGGTAAAGACGCGTACACTTGGACCAAGAGAATAATTTATTACTGAATGGCATGGGTTCAAGTAAAACAATAAATTTTGAGGGGTGGTGAAAAGTCAATTAAGGAATGAATTACTTCCATTTCAAGAATCAATCATCCATCTCATTCACGTATGAAAATCATTTATTTTAGGAGAAAAGGGGACAAACATTGGCATATTTAATAGTGCTTAGCTGTGACATTTAATTCAACAGCAGCCAGATATGGTTAAGTAAATAGGAGCACTACATTATCATCAAGAAATCCACGAATTTCGTCTTCCCAGTATATATACTCTTATACATATAAGCGACATACGTATGCATAAACTTATTACGTGTCATGATGTTAATCATATCCTTACAAAATCCCACAGGAAATCGGAAGCAAAATGAGATGGCAAGTGAGTTCACTCCTTTTGGCATACTACCACACAGATTACACAAAGAGACACAAGTGTAACTACATCTCCTTTGTAGCTAGTAATTTTCTCTGGTTCATTCACTGGAACTACTGGAAGCTTGTCGGCAGAAGGCCGGCAGGAGACGTTCGACGTACAAGCCATAACACAACACAGTGGAATAGAAGAACAGCAGCATGGCGGCTTGTGCTGAGTGTTGACTACTGACAGATAGTTAGCCCAACTGGCATTTCACTTTTCACTCTCCCTTTTGTGTGTATATACACTTTAGTACCTATGTCAGATATGTATGTATACATTCATTTGACATACAGTAGTGTCGTGTATTTTCTCTGAAATTCATACATTCACATCACTCATACTTTTTTGTGGGCCCGGGTTAGATATATATGTTACATAACAGAGTAATAGGAGAAGGGTAAGTCCAGCAGAGAGTGGAGTGAGTGAGACGCAAAAGATATTTGACAAGATAAGCAGTTCCGGCTGAATCAATTGATAAGGAATTCAAGGGAAGGATTCACTGCTACCATTTTACTCATTTTGTCTTTCTATGATATGTTTGATCGTGTGTGATGTGTGTTTTCATTCATTCATAAGGACAGGGCTCCATGAATTGGCCCATCGCCCTAGTATAATGTGAGTTTAATGAAATATAGATGTAGACTGAAATTATGTATGTATTTTACTCTGAACAGATTATATAAGCCGTGAGGCTTGAAACGTGTGGAGGAACAATGTAATATTGATAAATTTTAGCCCATACATAAAACATTGATTTTCTGCCTCCTTTAATACCTTAATAAATGTTTTGGTGGTAGCGAATGAAAATATAGAGGAAGAAATTGCATTCATTCAGTCAATAAAACCGCTGCATATTTGGATCGTAATGCTTCGTTGTCGTAATAATAATAATAATGAAAGGGGTATATAGGATGTCACTACATTTCTCCAAAAGTTTGTGTTACATAAAGCATTCTCTTCTTCTTCTGCTGACTTACATCACACAAAAAGTACCAGATAAAGATCCCCGACTGAAATTGGAATTGAACTTTAAATTGAATATGTTGTCTGTCATTCTAACAGATTTATGACATGACAGTCCAAAGACGGGCTCAGTCATATTATTTTGGTAGGTTGTGTGTGAGCTCAATATCTACCTACCAAAGTGAGCAGCATACATATATTATATTTTATGCATTGAATGTTCTGTTTTATTAGACGAATCAAGTTTACCCAGCTCACATCTATTTTTACCCAAAACAAGATTCTCCTTGACTTTATAGCTTTTTCAATAGGATATTCATGGAGGAGTCAATCAGACAGACGTAAACAGAGAAGGTTCTCAAATCAGTCAGATTGCATAAAATATTATCTAGTTACCACAAATAGTAGGGGGTACGATTATGTCTATAAGGGATTCACTGTCGACTAAAAAAGAATGAATAAAAAGAAAATAATTGCTTCAGCAAGACATCGCCGCAACTCCCATGTTTAATTTTCTCCTTCAAACATGCGATTAACAGGTAAGGGCTTAAATTGCCGTATTGTAAGAATGAATCGAATAGTTTTGTCGAGTACCACAAGAATGCACGTTTGGTATTTTACTGGTCATTTGAAATCGTTAAAAAGCCAAGTACGGCTTTTTTATATACTTTTATTTTACGTGCCTTTACAATATCAGAATGCTCACGTAATAGCGCATCACACACACACAAGCAATATACAATTTAATATGCATTTTTAGCTGAATAATGTACATTTAATATGAATGCACAAAGTAGAGAGACGCGCTATCAAACGCAGACGAATCGTAAGTAACAAGAGATAGTGCGAGTGAGAGAGAGAAAGGGGAAGAAGAACAAGAGACTGGAAAACTCTGAGAAAATGTGCCCTTCTGGATACTATTACCAGTGCAATAATAGAGCTTTTGCGTGATATACACACGAGATAAATATGAGCAAGCACACATATTTATCTATACATTCACATACAATACAATACGTTATATTTTACAGTGGTGTACAAGGCAGCTTTTTGCTGTGCTGTTTCTCACTAAAATATATACAACTTCACTCTCTCTCTCTCTCCTGCTTTTGTATTATATTCGTGCGAGTGAAGTGGAAGAGGTAATGTAGTGAGTAGTACAAGCTCAGTCACTGTCCCTTTTTCTGCTTTTGCTTCTCTCTCTTCTTCTGCCTGCCTGGTTTTCCCCATATCTGAAACATTGTCTTATCTGTAGTTTCCAGACCAAGCTTTTATCATCCATCCAATAGGCTAGCTATCTTCAATTTATCTTTATTTTGCAGACTTTTCCTTATCGTGCAGTCATTAGAATATCTTAATATCCATCCGACTCGGAGCCAAACAGAAGTGAACTGATAACCGCTCGCTTTTCCCCATCTCTCTCTCCCTCTCACTCACTCTTCCACTCTTCATGCCAACCATTTTCCCTTTGCCATTCCTCTTCATTCTATTCCTATATAAATAATATATACATGGTGGTGGTGGTGGTGATGGTGCTCCTATCATGTGTATGACGATGATGAGGACGTCGACGATGAGACGACGACGACTGCTGACTATGTAAAGCTAGTACTCTCTGTTGACTCTTTTTTACAATAACAACGAGAATCACACAAATACTAGTGCACTGCACACGTACGTACAATGCAGCGTCTACGAATGGAATCCATAATAAAAAGACAGAAGAATGTATTACCTAGCCATTTATTCTTTTAAAATGTGCTTTATTCCACTCAAGTGAATTACACAATAATAATGTTGGTGACGCGTTACACACGGATGCAATCTAATATTTTTTAAACGCTATCTTATTTGCATTTTAGCTAGTATACGTATGTACACCACCACCGCCACCCCTTCATTATTTGATGGACTGATGTACACTGATGTTTTAGTACAAAAATATAGCGTATGATTAAGAGTTACATGGACAACGCTCATTTCCATAACTTGGATCTTTTTTATGCCTCCCTTCCGTAACAAAACTCATCGTCTCATATGGGCGAGCAGAAGGAGACAATCTCACATATTTTGTCTCATATCAGACTTTGTCTTTTTTCCGTTCTTTCACTTTGCCAAGCTTTGTTCATTTCACTATCGTAATGCTTCATCATCTTATGACAGCCAGCCTTATCCATCTCACTATATTTTTTTTGGCCTTGTGAACATATTCCATCTCATCTAGGCAAACTAGGTACAGAAACTTTATACTATTATTATTCTACAGAAAAAAAACTAGATCAACAGAGCACGCCAAGTTGAGTAACAGTGGAATAAAATTAAATTCTATGTAGTACGTGAATGCTAGCATGCAGTGTTCGTATACAGATATGTTACTAGAGTTTATTAATGTGCCTATCTATCTATCTAGCCACAACATAAAAATCTCTCCGCTGCAATGGTTTCCTTCAAGAAAAGATAAAGCAAGATAAAAAAGCTCTTCATCTGCCGAAGAGGAGACTGATGGTGGCATGGCACACGGAGCTGTGGTAGTGGCCAAAGTAAAAACAAGAAAAGGAAAACTGAACGTGTAGCATACCATCGCACATCGCATCATCTCATTCTACATAAATGTATGTATTGTAAGAGGCTACAAAAGAGCTTTTTATTGTAATATTATCAAACATAATATGAAAGATGATATTTTGATGAACATGAAGAAGAAGGAGAAATATGTGTGTGGATGGAACAGCAGCAGCGGCGTAGGAGGAGAAGATGCACAGCAGCAAAACACAAAGTGAGAGAGCTTTCTGCTATCATCGATCTAAGAAAAGAGAAGATTTTAGAAGAAGAAGAAGAAGTAGTAGTGTGTGTGTATGGAGAATCTCGTATCTCTGCACCACTTCTTGTCTTCTTGACAATATCAGACTTCATCAGTAAGTAGCAGCAGCGGTGGTAGTTTTAGGCCACGCAGCAAGCACAATCAGTGGCATAAACCTCGCAAGCATAATATATAGTATACTAACACACTTATCTTTTTTCCTCATATACGTACGACTTATGTGTCCAACCCTATTATCACTGCAAGGAAAAGTAGAGATATGGTACTTGTGTGTGTAGTTTCCCGTGCATCTTCATCATCATCATCGTCGTGAATAGTAGCAATATCTCCCTTTTTCAAAATGACTTGATGTAGCCATATGCATGAATAATGTTCCTAAGAGGCTCACCAAGAACTACATGCGAGAAGAAGCGCACGAGAAAGCGCAAAAGATGGACGTAAGTAGTGCAGAAGGACAGGCCGAGTTAAGATGAAGTAGAAGAGAAAGACCAGAGACCAAGAACAAACGGATGGACGGACGGAGGAGGACTATCTGAAAAGAAGGAACTTTACTAGAAAATATTTATCTTATAGACGCGGCATGATTGTGTTTTAGTGGTACCATGTTACTCATGTACCAGGAGCGATGGTGGTGGCGGTCGTGGAAGAGGAAACAACGAAAACGGCAGAGGAATGAGATATGGTTTGTTGATAATGCGATATAAATGCCCTAAAAAGTAAGTACGAAAGATGATGAAGAAAGTACACTGTACAAACAACAGTATATACTTTGAGCGTTATCTTGTACCTTCACAAGCGTATAGCATATATATGCATGGTTGCTAGAATATGTAACACTGCCACTCTTCATCTTCTCCTGTGATTCTTTCTTATCAACGTTACAATCTCTGCGGACTACATTACATAACATGAAGAAAATGTACATAAAATCATAACCGATATAGTTATGGTATTATCGTCATCTTCTTCATTATCGTCATCATGATCGAAGAAAACTACTTCTGTTGTCAGACTGTAGTGTGTGCAGGCAATGCTGCATATCTATACGGTACAAATACACATTAAGCTTGTATAAGGATGTCATTTTTAACTGCTAATATATAAGATGGATATAACAAGAGCCATATTACTTATAAGTATACTTTTTAGATTGCATAATATGAAACATGCCAAAAAGTAATAGGTTGCGACTCTCCAGATTACAATAAAGAAAATGGATCGAATCTTTCATCTATGAAGAAGAAGACGAAGAAGAGAGAGGAAAGGAGAAAGCTTGCATCGGTAAGAGCATCTCTCCACTGCTACAAAACAGTAATTCAGACTAACGTTGGGAGATGTGCAGCAGCACAGCAGTAGCATCAAGAGCAGCTGGATGGATGGATGGGTGAAATCAGTTCAGATGCACGGTTAGATTTCTTTTCCATATCTTTGGAACAAGTGGAGCGAGTGAATACCAGAACAGAGTTGAATGAAAAGTTGAGAGAGAAGGAGAGATATGGCTTTATATGAATATAATGCATGAGCATGAGATTTCTTCGATGGAAGAGAGAGAGAGAGAACCGTCGTTTTTCTCCTATCATCGCCGTTATGCTCTGCTCCTACTGTTGCTTATAGGGAAATGGAGAATTAAAAAGGGGAAATAAATGGTATGTATGGCTGGCTTGATGGGTCTTTATCGATAAAGACTCTTCTTTATTTTTCACTTCTTTAAAAGCACAAACTACTACTACCACTACTGCGTATATTTCAGAACCACGGGTAAAAAATGCTGATATATTTGTGTGTTCTTGCTTATGCCTTCTCCGTTAGGAAATTTCCATTGGTTCAGTGATTTTCCTCGTTTTTTCGTGAGAAGCGTAATTATTTTGTCCCTGATTAGCAAAAGACAGGGGCATAGCAAAGGGAGTGGTGAAGTGAGCGCGAATTGCTACAATGACTATGTATATATGCTTCTTCTTGCTACGCATTCAAAATGTTCATAAGTAAGAATTCATGTAAAAAATCGCTTGCTTTTGCCGATGACGCTGATAATGCTCCATAATGATTTTGGTGTTGATGAGGATGGGGAAGACAGTTTTGATCTAGATGTCGATGCAGTATTTCATATGATTATGTGAATATAATGGGAAATGTGAAGATGGGTGAAATTTGTGTGTAGAGGTATGAAGAAATGGGGAAATGAAAGTTTTACTACTGGGATGAGTATATAATAATAATCGTCATAAGATACAAAATCGGTTCAAGTTTTACACGTGCAGGAGTATGAGACTTTTCCATTTTGTAAGAGATTTTCCCGTCCTTTCTTTACTGTGTTATATCCCCACTCTGTTGTGTTGACTTGCGTAATTTTGCTGGAAAAGTTGGTCAAAAGTGATGTGAAATAGTGGAGCGATTATAAAGACGAATACACTGTATTGTACATTGAATATAATTTTCAAAGTATACTTATCGGGAAAGACGTCTCCAAAAAAATCAATAACAACAAAGGAGGGGAAGGAGTGGAGTCGACTAGAAAATGTCCCCCTGCTGTTTCTTAGTCATATTTTTTGTAGAAAAAGTATATAATTGAGTTTATCTTCAAATCGATGGAAATTTTTCTTGAAACAAATGGAACTCTCAGAAAGCTTAAAACATGGTGTGGCAAGTTTATGCATACATGTGGAGCTAATATTTAAAAAAAATATACTATAATCGCAAATGACAAGTTAATTATATAATTAGTAAACCTTCTATTCGACAACTAATTCCTAAATGCATATCTCTTCTGATAAACACAACGCGTCATTCTTCGATGTCGTGAGAGATAACATGTCCACGTCAACAACACCTCTTTAGATTAATTATGCTGCATTTGCGTCTACACATTTTTCTCTTAATAAAGTCACATGAAAGTTGATCAGTGTCGCAAAATAAATCAGAAAGCCCCACCAACTCATTCATTTCACTTATATGACAGTGAAAGTCATTGCAGCGCAACAGTGAATATGGGTGAGTCTCCTACCTACAAAGAGTATAAATATGAATACATTTTCTTATGTTTCCCTAAATGTTTATTTTACGCAAAGAACCATCCCATTCCCAACAGCAGCAGCGGCCAAGTACATACTAAATGTGGTTCACAAAATGTCAGTGTCATTCCTGTCACTTGCGTGATGTAGACATACACACACTGGTGGTGGTGCTGATGAGAGCTGCTGGCTAACTGATACATGCAGCCTTAAATATTTTCGTGCATTTAGATATAATCAAAATATATTAGACATTAACATAACAAAAATGTGATTAAAAAGGTTCATAACCTCCACGGGTCATCGTCTTGCATGTTATATATATGTCTAAATATACCTGTATATAAGTATAATGTAACCTAATATTATTTTATATTCATATCCTATTAGATTAGATGTGTGTAATATTTAATGTTGTCATTTTTGCAGTGGGGAGATAAAGATAGTGGTAGCAGCAACAACATAATATAGTAATCAGCGATAAATACACATTTTGCGTACGATATGTGCCTACAAAAAACATTTTATCTTTCTTATCAACACTCACGATCCACTGCAACGATTTTTATGAACTTGAACAGTTCTTTCTGTATGTTTACCAGGACATTGCGCATGTATGTAGGTATATACATATTATGTCGTTTGGATGAGTATAGGTGCACACTATAAAGGACTTTATACATGTTCAATGTACAATGTGATGGTGATTTTTGAGTGATTCGCCGACAACAAGGAGAACGTGGACGAGTGTTGAATGGAATAATTGTGTGAGTTCACAGGAATGAGGATGACCGTACGAAATCATGATGTCACTTCATGACGATTTAAACTATGAAAGAATAGGATCTACCGTGTGGCCAAAAATAACACAGACGCAAGTAAACTGCAAATTTGGACTGTGTCGTTACACTCGAGTATCTCACCGACCGACCAATAAGCTCTTCTATTGTCTAATTTCTCGATAAAATAAAACAATAGAAATGGTTAGAGATTAAAATTTTTGTTGATAACGGACTTTGAATGGTGTTCGAGGCTCGACCAATGTACCTAAGTACACACCGACCGGACATTGACGGACATTGTTCTTTTGCGTATATTGAAGGTATACTATTCAGTCATAGCATTATGACATACTACGTCTGCAACCAAAAAAAACACTGCCTTTACTATATTTGACCAAAAGCTTCATTCTGGACAGACTTTTACGTATTTACATTTAGTGGGTATTGGACAATGATGCACCATATACTGCCAAAATAAAGAATCAAAGCTTTTGTTGAATTTGCAAATACACACGTTTGTTCGTACTCTTAAACGCTAGAAGCTTGCAATGAAGAGAAATCATATTCTCGCTAAACTGTCATACAAGTTGTTACCTATGCATATGGCCTCATGACATTTGAATTCTTCATATTTACACGATTTACTTTTAGCAATTTAAATTTGCATATAATTTTCACATTTAGCAGCCTATACAGTGAAGCTAAATTACCATTTCGCATTCCCCTTGCATGTTGGTTCTAATAACATTATGGCAAGACAACATTCTTAACACTATTTTCCCTCTAAAATCACAATAGTTACAACAATATAATTAACCAGAGATCTTTCATTTCATTATGCATAGTAGGAAAGTATGCCTTCATTCATTACACATGCTAAGGTAAAATCCATTCTGCGTATACTCAGGTATTTACATCTACCCTAATTGGTCGAGCTTTGCACAGCAAGGAAAGTACCTTATCCTCAAAACTTTTAATCTCTACCCTTTCCTATTGTTTAATTTTATCGAGAAATGAGACAATAGAAGAGCTTATGGGTCGGGCGGTGAGAGTGTCGAGTGTAGAAATACTACGGCAAATTTGTGCCCAATGGAATTAGGAAAATCGTTCTTTAAAATTCATTAAGTGTACATAATTCATGTCGCTACTTTTTCTCTACGTTGTACGTTAGTACAATAACCGTAGAACTTATGTGCATCGATAAAAAAAGTTTTAATTTCATAGTATGGTATAGTGCCCCATAAGAAATCTGAATCTGAAATGTTTCATGATCGTATCACCTGACGCTAGCACACTTTCATACCTACTCATCTCTCACCGTCTTCGTCTCCGATTTTTTCTTAAATAACACATCACTTCTTCGTTGTATCTTCGTTGAGTCGTACTAGGTATTGTTGGTGATTCGCATCCCTATGCTCTCAACAGCAATATGCTTACCAAAAGTAGACGAAACACTATTTGTCTGTAAACCACATACAACAACATATACGTTTACTTAAATTAAATATACTACATATCACCTTCCCTAAAATTCATTCTCTGGTCTCCTCCTTCTCGTGTTGGTATATCGTTACAAGTAACAGATACATCTTTTTTTCCTCACCCTCAACTTTGGTATCTATAATAATATTTTTCATCTCGCTTGCGAAACCTATGATCATCTCAAATCACAACAAGAGGGAGCAGTGCAAAGAAGAAAAGCGCTTCCTTGTACATTCGCTTAGTTTGATGCATGCAGTGACTCTTCCATCCTCTGTAACAAGTACTGAGATCATTTCTATGCAAACATTAAATATCCGTTTCGGTGATGATAATAAAAGATAGTTGGTGTGGTGCGGAAAATACGTGCATATTATTATTTCTTCACTCAAGGTGATGGGATCATCGAGTTTGTTATCGTGATTGTCATCATCACAAACAAAAATTGAAGATGAGAAGTTCAAGTAAATTATAGACATAAACAAGAGTTGGGTCTTATCAATAGAAACATTTTTTTCAATTGGTGAAGTATGAGATGCATGTATACTTTTTCGTAGCTCCTTTTGCCTACTAAAGGGTATAAGAAGTTACTTTTCACAGTCTAACATTAAGCCCTTCTTAAAGTAGTTTTGATCAAAGATTCTGAGTAAATCTAGAATTAAATAGTTAGTATTTCTCTGTAATTTTTTGTGCCATGAATAATACCGCGTAAGCAAGACAAATGTCTATTTCTACAGTTTGTTTATTATGTAAGTTTATTGCAGTTAACGTACCTCGTCGCAGCATTTTTTGTCTTGTTTTGATCCCTCAGTATTGACATATGAATGCCATAAACTGTAAGTAAATTATCACTTGACACAATCACTCTCGTCAGTATTGAAAGTAGTGAGTGATGACGATAAAATGTGCATATCGCCTCTTGCTATGTATCCGTCGTACCTACACTTATGCTAGCGATATGATTTAAAGATGATCGACCACAAACACATGAAAATGCTTTTTAGTAACGTTAACACGCTTGATTGTACGTTGGCTGTTGGTATTCTATTCAGATTGAGCGATCTTGTGAGAGATTTTAAGTGTGGATTATTCAAATCCTATGACATATTAAAAGTATCATTTTTCTGTCCCACTGTAATAATCACTGCACTTCACTTGAGTAAGTAGACTTTATAACGCTTTATAATGATAAACTACGCTCAAGAAACTATCACTGATGAGATGATGACATGACGGTGGGAATGAGTACCTGGTTGAAGAGTTTTGTGACTTGAATTTTACTTGGTTGAGATGGTGGGCATCTCCTGCCAACCTTCTTACCAATTCCCTCACGGAGACTTTAATCAGTAACGTCTCCGTCCGCACTACTCTACTCTCCAGCTCTGGCAGTCATCTTGTTACTCTGGCTTTGGAACCAGAATGCAACACTTTTATTCAATTACATCATTCAGCAGACATTCAAGCGTAAATACTTAACCATTTTATGGATTTTATTGTATACACGGATCTTGAGAATATTATATGGCATTTTTATACCGTCTATAATGTCTGATCATCAGTAGATACTTATAATAATGTATGCATGTAGTAAAAAACTTTTTCACAAGAATGTTAAAGGGCAAATGATTATATCGATGCTGATGGAAAGAAGATGATGATCGTATGCCCTTTTGGGAAAAATGATGATGAGTGTGATTCACGTGCCAATTTTGTACTTTAATCTGTACTACTTGATGAATTAGATGTTGTGTGAATTGATCAACTGAGTTTGAGACAGAGAGCTTGTCCTGAATCTTATTACCAACTTCTTCGTGTTTTTATTATTTTTTTACAAATAATTTTACTTTCAATTACCTCGCTTTACTTGATAGACAAGACTAGATCCGACTGGAACGGGTAGACTAGAAAAGTCACTTTTTTATTTATACAAATATATACATGCAACATACATTTGCGAAAAAAATATCAACAAAATGTTGTTGGCAATCTTCGCAAGAGTCAAACCCAACCTTAAATATATGCAAAGAGTGAGTTCATCCATCTTCGAGGTAAAAATATTTACAAAAAAAAACTTCGTAGAAATGCATTTTTCTTAAATGACACGAAAAACATCATCATCAGTCAGTTTCATCAAGTTTATCAAAGGAGAAGAAAAGGAGCAGTCCATATAAGGAATATTACGTACACTTTTACAAACAATTTTGTCTGATGATGATGACAATATTATGTGCGATAGCACACAAGAATATATATAATGAGCATTACAGGCACCATCATAGATAATGTATCCACTGCTCACTAAACTTGTAATCTGGCATGCTTTTAGTGGGAATAAGCCATGGCATATCACACGACCGTATGAAGATGAGAGAGAGAGAAACGAAACCTTATCGTTATCTTCGTCTTTCTCTCTTTTTTTGCTTTTCATATAATGCTCCATTCTACATGCTGTTGCATGTAGTATGCATGCACATTAAACACAAGTCATTTCGTTATCGGACATTATGGTCAAAATCTTGAAGGTGACAAACGCAAATAGCCAAAAGCCATTAGTTTGATAACAAACTTTTATGCATTGTAATTGTGTTCCTGTTATTTTTATTTGGAAAATGGGATATCACCATCATCCTCCACATATGTGGTGGTGATGATACACCTTTTGCGCTCAACATCATCATCACCAGAGTTAGTGGTGGTGTGGCGGTGGGGACAGCAGTTATATAGATTAGGGTTGAGTTTGGAAAGCCTTTTTACTTCTTTCTTATGCTTGTTTCACGTCAACATCGCCATCATCTTGTCTCCATCATATTTAATCAAATCACAATGTACACATTTTTATTCTGATGCGAGGAGAGACGACAGTTGAATGCATTCTTTGGTAAAAAATCTCGTACAACTATTACTAGTATTCATGCCATGTATCATCCATCTGGCAAGGAGGAGATTAGCTGGCTCATTTTATCCATCAAATACGTATTGACTAGACAAATTTTTATCCCAATTTACCTTGCAGATAGATGGTATACATTATAGAGGTACCTTGATGAACCCAACAGCACATTCTTGATTTGTGCCAATATCAAAAGCTAAATTATTTTGATAATGTGCACTTAAGCCTCGTCAGATTTTTCAGGTAAGTTAATAGAAAAAACCGATTGAGATTTGAGGTAAATTGAAGCGGTTACCCATTTTTTAAATCATTCGTTGTCAGCAGAGGACCAAGAGTGAGGGAGAAAATAAGATACTTATTGACTTGGTGCTTTTGTTTTATCGATTTCTAGTCTAGAAGTGGTGAAGAGATTGGATGAGTGGACGCTACGTTTATAAAATGCCTATTATACAATGCTATTTATTACTCGGTTTTTGGCATTTAAATCGTTGTGTATACAAGTTTGAAACGTGCTTTTTACTACCAATAAGCCATCGAAGACGAGTTTTGCTAATGTTTATTGCTATCTTTTATTTACCTATCGCCATCATCATCAAGATCAGGTGCATAAAACTGTATTCAACACGAGAGGCATTTGTGGGTAACGTTGTAGACATGTATCCGATAAATTTTCAAATTTCATTAAACTGTAACAAGCGCAAACATTGCATAAAGAAATATACCTGTGCATGCACATTTGCATGGACATTATGCAAAGACGAACAAACCAGTCAAGTGAAATCGCACTCTGAAAGTGCTTCGTCCCTAATAAATTGACGCATAAAAATCAAGATTTTTTTGGTAGAAAACATTACTGAATAGTACGACAGGCTTGAAATTGAATGGCGATGATTGTATTGCTGCTGCCACAACCACAACTGCCACTTGCACTCGTTTTTCCACCACCAGCGTACCACCAAAAGACCAAAACCTATACATCGTGTCGCTATCCCCATTATCATCACCATCAGCAATAATCAGCCAAATAGCGTCAGCAGTCAGTAATACATAAAAAGTTGAAACATTACGTTACGTGGCTGGCATCAATCGGACTTCAAAGCAGATTTGCATTTTTTCCATCTTCCATGATGATGATGACGATTGTGATACCAACTTTATTTTTTAACAAGAGGAACAATGAGACTTGAGGAGAGCACAACAATGTCTATACAAAATACTTGAACTGTAGTATAAGCACATACAAGAGTGGCGAACAGGTAACTTGGGCATTTTCATCCCATCAAGATCAATGCAAAAATCGTTTTTTGATCAGATAGCACAACTTTTTAAGCAAATCATGATCGGAACAAGGTCAGACAAGCCAGTTAACCACGTAGTTATTTCTTATAAAAATCTTTTGAGGAGTTCTCTGCCAAGCAATGATGGAGATTAATGGGACGATATGAACTCGTCATATAATATAATGTGATATTGCTTGAACAAGAAAGAGAAATAAAGTGCTGCTGATGATGCTGGTGTTGTATAACAGACAGTACAGATATATAGACAATATATATAACGATATGACTCAATTTTGCAGTGAAAAAATAGGTACACCGCATGAATAATCTAAATGTAACAATTTTTCTTGCAAAAATTAAGTTTTCATTGTTTTCCGTATAAAACGTGCCACCTGCTTTCTAATATTTGGAAAGCAGAGCATTTAATCGATTAGTAAAACATGTACTAAAAACATCCAACTAATCCAAACAAAATACGTACATACCTATATAGCAATGCTAACAAAAATTAACTAAATGAATATGTATACATGGATCAGTAATGCTCGTAGCTCACAAATTCACCATCACCTTTTCACATACTCAACATCCACAATAACGATGTACATTATGCCTAAATACACACGCTATTTACGTTTACTTCGCAAGAACACGCAACAAGATTACTATATTACATACCTATTATACGACGAGTACACACACTGCCGGTTTTTTTTGCTGTGTGTGCCATACAGTAAACCACCACCACCGATTCTTTGTTGATATGCGAGTAGTGCCACCAATGTTGTTGTAGCCGTTATTTTTTTCGTGTTTTATCATCTTAACTGAACAATATAAAAAACGAACTACCAGCAAGTAGCTGCAGTGCAATGGCATAATATCAGCAGAAAAGAACGCTGTCTTGGTCTTTTTCCTTCAGCTACTACAACTAGAAACACTACTACTCCTACTGCTCTGCTTGCTATTGCCCTGTACAGCAAACAAAATACAAAAGTGTATGAGAATGAGAGTCGAAGACGAAGAGCGATTTCCTGCTTATCACTCCTCCCATCTGGAATGGAATATTTGATAAGAATCTTCATTAATTCTAAGAAAGAGACAGCTGTGTAAGAAATGGGGGCCTTATCTCATCCTGGGCATCTTCTGCTGAGTTCTCTATCAGCAGATCCTATCTAAGATGTCTGAAAAACGTAGAAAAAAGCCTTCCTCCTCTTCTCCTTCTGTGCATGGTTGTGTGTGTGTGTGCTTTTAACTTTTCCTTCTTGTGCAGTAAAATATCAGCTCTTTTAGTTAAGCACTCTTTATTTGAAAATGCGCACAACGGTACATAAAAGGGTATTTATGAGTAGGTATATGGGTATATTTACAAAAAAAAGTACATACAATGTTAAAGATAGCAAGAAGGAGAGAAGTGAAGCAAAGGCTTGCACGAGAAGAACATTAAGCATTCTTCGTCGTAAAGTATTCTGGAAACTAGGAAATTCATGCACGATTTCATTTTTTTGAGTGAGATAAAAATGAGCTACTACTACAACTACACATTCCTTGCTGGCTATTTTAATAATACAGTTTACTACGAACAGACAAAAATGGGGCTATTGTGCTTAAATAATTGCTGATATCAGGAATGTTGTTGGAAAAGACGGCGTTTTCGACAGTTTTTTGCAAACAACAGCGGCACAGATGTCACACTTTAGCTTATATAAGCATCGCGTAAGAAATCCAATCAATTTTTAAAGCAAATTGCACAAAATTAGGGTTTATGTGTTGTAGCAATACGAATATAAGCACCGTTTTTGCTGCTTATCACCCAGCTCATCAAAGTCGCCTCGAAATTATCCCTCAAAGAATATATGCGTTCAAGTTGAATTCCCAGCCTAATACCCTAGTAGAATGAGTAGAATATGGTACTAATAGTAATTACTACACATTATCCAAATCAAGTCGGAAAATATT
Source organism: Sinella curviseta (assembly GCA_004115045.4). NCBI lineage: Eukaryota > Metazoa > Arthropoda > Collembola > Entomobryomorpha > Entomobryidae > Sinella > Sinella curviseta. Next base: position 45,335,987 of record CM023201.3, on the reverse strand, counting down.
CTCGGCCAGTTTATGTGTCATGTAAAAGGGTAAATTTTCTTATATCTGATGAAGAAACGTACATGCAGGCTTCTGATTCACCTTTTGAGTGAAGTGGGTAATTATAATTAGAAAATATTTTCCTATCCAGCCAGTCCACAATTGAAGTAAAATTCCATCAAATTGAAACATATTACCTAAATGTCAAGCCCCTTCAGAATCACATTTTATTATTTTATATATAACTGTAAGTCTCGCCTGGAATTAGATACACATATATTGCCTCAAATTATCTCGTTTAGGAAGCTAGGTATGCCTTAAAATTATCCTAATCATCATCTTTTCTACAAGGTGGAAACGACTTTATATACATATTTAAGAGGTTTAGAAGTCATTTTTTATTTAAAACTGATTTCGTAAAAAACGTAAGGCTATCATCATCTAAAAATTGCCGGTGTATATATGTCCATAATACTTTAAGTGGACAGTGTACCTATATGGTTACGTGCATGAAAATCATTACATAATTCAATGGGCAGTCTTTAACACCACAACAGCCCTCATCATCGCCACCCTTTTCCCACTGCCTTTATATTCTGAGGGAATGTGCACATTTCTAAGAATAGTCAAATCAATGTGCTTGTTTAAATGGGTTCTCTCTCGCTTTTATTTCAGTCGAATTAAATAATCTACATTCTTGATCTGAAATAAGAATGTCTGTATGTGCTGCAGTGATGATGTGAATAGTTTGACAATTGTCCTTGTTTCCCTATTTGACATATTACGCACACATTTCACACTGCACACTATTACCTGTATTAAATAGATACCTAATATCAGGATTCCCCACATAACTTAACTCACCTGCTGCAATAATATGACTTAAATGGCTTTTTGATTTCATCAGGAGACGCATAAACACACAATGCCCATCATCATCAAGCCAGAGCATCAGCCCTCATTTTTCCAACTTTTGTAAACATTGGTCTAATTTGGACCCCTCCCGTACTTAAACGGTTCACGTCTCACCCGTAAACACATCGTTTATCTTTGTTCCTGTCTTCCCTATTCTGTTTTTCAACCAGCGTATCTATCTACCTGGGTAAATCTGTATACGAAAAGATGGACGTATTTGTGTAGCATGTAGGCAGCCAGATTGTTACAGAGAGCCAACATCCAAAAATGAAAACTGTCATCATCATCGCCAGTTTCAATCACAACTACCTCAATTATGTACTTGCTTATACCTTCATCACCTTTTGATTTTTAACTCGTGAACATTATCATGGCTCTCATAAAAATTGTTTAAACTGCTTGAGCATCATTACATGACTCTTACAGGGGATACAGTTACAAGGTATGAAAAGGGATCTCAATTAGTGTCACAATCTGGAACAATTCTACATGGCTATATAACCTAAAGGAACATATACTCACCATCATATTATATGTATATACTACAAAGCATAAGCACATACACACACATATCCTAAACAGTCCTTTCGTTTGTCTTTTTTTCTCTGCTTGAAGATCAAAAAGTGAAGATTTAGTTCAACTCGCTACTCGGACGAACGGACTGATGAACGAGTTCTTGTTTCTTTTTTCTTCCCTTTCTCAAAAAAGGTTTTACTCTTCTGATGTCTCTGATAAAGAGTGAATGCATCAAAGTGTACAATTCCTTAAAAAAGTATTTTTTCTGTTATCGGTCTTCCTTATCAGAGCAAGAGCAGCTCAACTCCTTCCTTCTCTCTGAACGGAGAGAGTTCTTGAATGTGAGAGAGATCAGATATGAGAGGGAGATGAGGACAAGAGAGGAGTAAGAAAGTGAGTGATAGTTAAGCAAGCTATGGTCATTTTTGACCTTTTATGCCTAACTAAAGTGCACATCCCTTATTGCATGTTGTTTTGTGTGTGAACACTGCTCTCGAATGATTATTTGTGTAAGCTTCAAGCTCATCACATGCCTCCGATGGGATTGCATTATTTACCAGGCAAAGTGCGTGCGTTGTAATGGTGAAATCCAATGGCACTATCTTTAGTGGCGAAGTGCATTGTAGAGTAAATTTATTATGCATCTTGCAGCAAAATGTTTAGCATTTCCATGTCCATTACACTACCACACATTTTATTCGCTGCTGATAACAAAAACTTCCAGCAGAATAAAAAAGAGGAGGAGTAGCTATCGTTGTATAGGTAGGTAGATTTGGGCAGGAACCAAAATAATAATCGAAATCTTGAGAGAGTATCATCATGTTCACACATTTTAACAACAAGAGTCATCGCATTCATTCAAGTACATATAAGAGTAGGCACACGTACAACGTATCGACATCAACTCATCATTATATCAAATAACCCTTGCAGCTCTTTTTTTTATTCCCTTATCCGAGGATGCAAACAAAACTAAATGTGTATTATCACTATTCTTTCCTTTTATTTATATATTTTAGGCATTTGGATGATTTAACTTTATGATTTTGAATTTTTTGCTCTTTCAAAATATATATGTGTTTGTGTGAAACACACCACCTTCAAAAAAATAAAAGCAGTGTTGATAAAGTTTGCTCGAGGCTTTATTTATGAGAAACGAACAGTACTGATTTCTATGAACGAGGAGAGTGCTTCATCATAAGAAGTAAAGTAACAGACAACTTTTGATTTGATCTCATATGCCCTGACTGACTGACATTTATAAAAATTGTGAGTAAACACATAATGCATAACATTATGTTGTAGAGATATTTTCCAATAAAGGAATAATATAGCAACCTATAGAAGAAACGTCACCATTTTTGTCTTCAAAACCAATGTCTGAGAAATACTAGATGCAACTAGAGCAAAAGGAAACGTGCCAGAGTCGTCTCCGCAAGGCAAATGTAACACAGGAAGGAACTGTACCATAAAACCTATCAAAAGTCATCCACAAAATCAAAAATTTCTTCTCCTCAGTCCGCACGTCAAGAAGTACGCTCAACGAATTATGATTACGAACAAGCGAAGAAACGCAACCACGTTGATGACTACACTGGAATATAATATGAGGAGTTGAAGGAAAAGGCAAAATTATTATCAGAAGTCTAAGCGGAATGTCATAATTTCGATCTGACCGAGATGTACACAAATACATGCCGCGCCTCATTGATGCAGTACCGTACTGCCAGTACGGCGGCATGGAAAGAAGCTGCGACGAAATAACTCATGCATGTGTCTGAAAAATGAAAGGAGCAGTGGAAGGAATGCTAACCACAAGGATGAAAGCAGTCGTTCTTTCGCACGATTACATCAAGCCATTGCATTGCATACACTACAGCATTCCTGGAAAGTACACCACATGCATAGGTATATAGTGTATTGAGAAGAAGAGCAAGAGGGAAAGTCGAGTTTAAAAAAAACTCTTTCCTCTCATTGTAAATGTTGCTGGCAGCACACGATACTCTGTTGAAATGCAGAAATGAGGAGGCTTTTTGCCTTTCCTTGTCTACAGAGGAGAAAAGACACAAGAAGGATGAAAACGAGAGAAAGATGAAGATGGGAATTTCACCTAGTGAAATTTTTTGTTTGTTATGTATGCATGCATTCGAAAGGGTTCATCTATCTTTTAAACAGAGGGAAAAATAAGGAATGAGCGACATATTAACGGTATTCAACGAGAGCAGCACCGCCACCACTCTGCCACTAAAAACTAAAACCGTAGTAATAAGTACGACGAGCTTAAATTTCATATCAGTTTTTTTGTATGTATAGACACGTCTACTCCTTTTCTACATCTCGTTATATAAATATGAGATGCGTCTGCAAGACAAGCTTTTGGCACAAAAGAAAAGGCAAAAAACCTTGGAGAATGAGAAGAGTAGAAGACGAAGAAGAGGAGAGAGAGAAAAAAAGAAAAAGATATGAGAAAGGAGAAGTATCGGTGATTTATTATTTTTATCTGTCAAAGCGAAATGTGGCAGGCTGATTACTATGCAGGATAATGACGTGCCATTAAGGCTTCCCAAGTTATTTTGGATTTCGCATTATCTACATGCATACTTATAACCGTGTGTATACCGCGTAATATTTGAGTACCAAGAAAAAGCAAGCAGCATCATCACACCAGAAACAGCTTTCACAGCTTCTTCTCATCTGGTTGCCCACTTTATACTACTTGTGTATTCCTCGCTCCTCTTCTCCACCACCACCATCACCGCTCTTTTTTCTTATCAAAAACCTCTAAGAGGATCTAAATTTTTAGACATCACCGTTGCCAAACGCAGCGGCAACCGAAGAAGAATCAAACACCGAAATGACTTAAATACACAACCAAAAACCATCCAACGTTATATAAACTTTCGAACAAGGAATGATAGCAGAAAATGCTGAGGAAAAATGTACAAAATAAGAAGTAACATCAACTCTTCACACATTTACCATGCATACAGGGGAATAGAAACTGTGAATGAGCGAGCAAAAGATATTGTGCCTTCTTTGCACATCTCAAGTAATGCATCATTCCACCTCTCATCTTAAATACACGGAAAATGCATGAGGCGCGATAGAGATTAGCCTTCTACTTAAACTTGTATGAATATATGAGTGAGAAAACTGAAAAAAAGAACATTAACAAACAGCAACGGTTTTTGATTCGCGTAAGGGTTCTGGCATTATAAGTATTCCATACTCTTTATTCGTTCGTAGGAGCTGTGATGTGATACAAATAATGTAGAGAAACAAAGATAACAATTTTATCTCAAGTTAAGTAAACACAAGGAAAGGATGTAGAGACGAATGATTATTGGGAAAGAGAGAGAGAGAGAGAGAGAGGCAAAAGTATTTGAAAATTCCAAAGATTACTCATTTTTAACTTTGTTCTTTTTCTTACCATTTCACATTGCCATTTCTTATTACAATATTACACAGAATTTTATTTCTGGTAATTGATAAGACGGTTATACGATCGTCTTAGCAGTAGCAGTATTGATCATCTTATAAATATTCAGTTCGACTTTACTCTATCCATTCATCAGACTGACACACACACAGCTCACCAAAAAGTATTACACACTTGTATCATCATCATTTGCTACGTTGAATCATATTTGACTGCTGCTCGAGTAGGAGTAGGAGCCGGAGCAGAGAAATTGATAAAATGATGGTATTGTACTGCTAATGCATCTCAAGTGGAAAGGGAAGATGAAGCGCCCATCTCTCTCCCACTAATATCCGTAGTGCCAACTATATCAATTTCATTTGGTGGTGAGGCTAGTGTTTAGCCTCTGCGTGGAAGTTTGCCGAGAACGATGATGAGTAAAGAAAGGGAGAGAGATTTTGATAGCAATTCACTGTATGTTTGTCCATCTGGAAAGGAAGTACTCTGTCTGAAGAGGAGATTGTGCATATTGTCATAATAATAATAAAACCAAGTCTGTATCAATTAACTCCGTCCCATTTGAGATATTCTAGGCGCTATTATGTATCGTCTGTCTACACAACTAAAATAATCATCATCAAAGCCTGTTATAACGCTACACTTACAAACAACGTAAATTTCAACCATTTTCTTTCGCAGAATCCAAATATCTTATCATTGACGGATATCACTTCTTTCTTCTCTTCTTTTGCTTACGTACTACTACTATGGCTTGGATGGAGCAGAAGAGGATAAATAGAAAACGCATAAAGCACGAGGCGAACAGGCAGCATCATCATTACTAAATACCAAACTCCCATCTTCTTGATGATGATAGCAATAATACGCAGATATTATGGGCAACTCATGCATGACTTTTTATACAAAAAAGTGTGTCTTTTCATTTTCTCCCTTTCTAATATGTGTACATTGTACATTATATTTCTGCTACATATACATATATGTACAGCGGTGTGTGTGTAGACAAAAACGGCCAGATGTGATCCATCTTTTCCTGAAAACTCACTCAGAGAGAAAGAGAGATTTTCTTGTGACTAAAGTGGAGTCTAAAGCAGCCTTTTTCAAATGAGCGTCCACATTAGATTGATATATGAGCGGATCTGCACATTGAGAGAGAGAGAGAGAGAGAGAGAGAGCCAGCAAGCAACTATCCTTTTCCTTCTCCACACACCACGTCGTTTTTGCATAAAATCGTAAATCAAGCTTAAAATATAATCAACTTAGTGGGAGATAGCAGTGAGCATCTTTCATGCATTTTCAAGAAGGTGAAGTCCTCAAAATGTAGTAATGTGTGCGCAGAAGAACAAGTAACGCAAGAGTCTAATATTTATAAGACAGCGTGTATGCATTAATGCAGAAAGAAACAGTTATTGCAAATGAGCAATGATACTTTTTTCCTAATATACGGGGACACAAAGAGGTATGCACACAAGCCGTATAAAAACAGAGAGTTAGCGAGATAATGATTCATGCCTTTCGTCTGATACAGAAGCTCAGTCAGAAATGAGTTATTTTTACTTGCATTAACAGTAAGACTCTTACATCACATCAGTTCTTCGTTTCAACTTATCGGTAACAGGACAGGGTGAGTAAACCAAAGTCTAAGTGAGGAAAGCAAAATTAATCATTGAAAAATTCCACAGGAATTACGTCAATCGTCAATCAATGTATCACCAATAATCTAAATCCGTCTCTATTTACATAAAATATCATCTACTATACGTATATATATGTATACATATATAAAGCAAAGTCGTTACTTTCAACCAGTCTCATTATATATTATAAATACAAACATTGCAAAACCATGCTTAATATTATTGTTTTTTATACCTAAATGCCATCCACTGTAAAGCATGTTCCATACAAGTTCATATTTGTGCTACTTACTAATTTCAGCATAAAAAATTATCGGCTAAACTCTACACTCATTCGCATAATTCAACGTCCCACTCCATTACACTATGCCGGGTCCACCGTCACGAAACAGTAGTTGTAGCGGCAGTAGATAAATGAGAAATGGGAAGGAAAGAGAAGTAATAATAAATGAAAGTACAGTAAAAGGTTGAAGAATCGCACCCAAAGGTATAATCAATGTAAGATCAGATGAGGAACAGAGAAAGCCTTTGGCATATTCCATTTTCTTCTTACTGCTTACTATATATGCACACGGAAGCGGTGCACTATTTGGTACAAGGTAATGTACTTATGAGTAGCACGACATAATATAGTACAAGGAGGATGAAAGTGAGCTAGCTGGAGAAAAGATGTTTTATTATTCACAGCAAGGCGTAAGAAGAAACGGAGAGAGAGAGGACGAGAGAGCTATAAAGCGCATAATACTACAAATGCCACTATGTAGGTATCTATACGTGGCATATGGGTAAAAGAGAGGAAAATCCAGTGCAATACAACAATCCAAGTAGTCTTTTCCCATATAAGAGCGTGTTTCTCTACTCATTTAAGTTTCAAAGAGAGGTACAATTTTAGCTGCATAAAATCTATGCGAGGGTCGTATCTCAAGAATTCTTTTTGTGCTCCTACTTCTACTACACCTTCTTGGAAAGACGACGAGATAGATGTGCGTATCGCTTGTTCATCGTCTTATTCTTAAACAGATGAAGGCCGGAATTGGGGAGCAGGTCGTAAATCGGCTACATTTATACATGCACTATTTTACTACACTCTGACAATATAAATTGGGACACATGAATGAGCTAAAGGCAAGAATAGTTAAGATTTCATGGGAAAATGCTTAAGCAAGATATCAAACATCTTTAACTTTACTTACGTTCATTATTATACGAAAATATATGTACGCTCTCAAACACGTTATGTAACACAGTGGAAATCAAAGGGATACATTTTATGTAATGTGTCTTGCCTGAATCTGAATCACTTTCTTTTTTCTTTCTCTTCTTCTTCTTCTCCGTTCTCCTTTCCTTTTTTAATGCAAGAATGTATGACGCGACGCTCACGGGCTAAAAAACCAATGTGTATGTGTGTACTTTCTGAACTGTACACTTCTTCCTTCTTAGTTCCAGAGGCGTTTGTGAATGTAACTCCCATTATAATGTAGAATTACCATCTGGTATGTATGTGTGCTCAGGGAGGGCATATCACACGTCTATACATCACAGAACATTGACACTATCGAATCTTGCCATTCTTTGGGCCCTCACATAGCGCAAATGACACTTTGCTAATGTAATGTTAGATTTTCTAGATCTTTGCTCGAGATTATGAACAAGCCAGTGTGCAGCGGTGGTAGCGTGGTACCACTTACGTTTTGTACATACGTGTACAGGAGGAAAAGCCGAGATAGGATTCTTGCCGTGGTCGTGGTGGTGCATGTTTTATTATATGGGAGGCAGCAAAGCTGCTTGCTTGTCTACCACCACCGGTGGTAATACATTACACCTCTTCCAGAGAGTAGATCGTCGTTGTCGCCGCATATACCGATATATCCATGTACATAACTTGCCAACACGCAAACATTCTATCTACATCAACAGAAGTAGTAGTCGTAGTAGCGGTGGTTGTAGCAGCACTTGCTGCAGCACACGCGGACACTCATTCATTCATTCGCACACCACACATTTAAGAAACTGAAAAGACTTTTTAGCTTGATCTTAAATTCATGGTCTTGCCAGCGACTATCTATCCATCCTCCCGCCTTCTCCCTTGTACATATAGATATGCTCATGTTGTAAAAAACTCGCGCTTTTCCTTCCTTATCTGTCGTCAGACTTAAAAAGGAAAGATATAAATACACAGAGAAGAAATCCACAGAGACAGGCTGGCTAAATAGGTAAGAGATGTCGTGTAATGCAATGCATTATTATGTCCCATAATAATATAATATGTATTAATAACGTACTTATGTATATCATTCATTGCATCCCCCAACATGATATGAGTATTATTACTTACTTTTTTGGTTATGTTTGTACCTACGTATCAGTAGTTGTGTGTTTCACCCTTAAGGGGTTCTCTTTGGTTGCTCTAAACCAAAAAGATGAAAAGACTAACATCTACAATCTCAAAGAATAGGAAAAAACCAGCGGCAGTCACTGCAATAGAATCAAATTCAGAGGCTAAGTCGACGATGAAGAAGAAGAAGCAGTTGTAATAATAATGCCGCTGTGTGGTGGTTTGTAGCTGCTTTGAAGCTCACAGCCTTGTGTATATGTATATATGCTTCTGACACGGTCACGCCAAAAGATTTAACGCAAAACCACTTTTTTACTGCTCTCTGCTTTCTTGTGCCTTTTGAGAGACTTTATGATGACTAGCAGATCTTAACTGTGATGTATGAATGTATCATAACGTCTTGTAGTAAGGAGAATGTGAGATATGAGCAGGCAGAGTAAAAGTCATGTACTGATCGTGGCGGTTGTAGTAGTTCATGAGTTGGTTATAATAGCCATTACAATCATCATATCATCATCATAAAGTCAAAAAGAGCTTTAGGACCATTTTATATGTATATATTTACGAGAAGCGGTAGAACACGTACTAAAGTATAGAGTGAAAGAAGGATATATTATAGGGTAGTAGTAGCAGCAGCACAAGTAGTAGTAAATCCCTTTAGATCAAAAGCACTTTTTGGAGCGATAAAAAGTTTCCAAATATCAGCAGGAGTGGCTTGACATGTTTTAGATTTTATCCGTATTTTAAGCGTGTACATGCTGGGATATATATCATTGCATTCTCTCGCTAACAATAACTACCATACCTCTTTGTTTTACTACTACTACATCATACTATTATACTGCTCCTGGTGCTGATGATAATAATGCTCATTGCTTACTTATTATAACAACGTGACGTTTTGTTGCTGTTCTCGTTTTTGTTTCGTGTTTCTCTCTTGACGTAAAAATGAAAACCTTTTGTGTACTGCTGCTCGGTGTCGGTGGTGTTTATGATTGTGTAGGCTGTGGTGCTAGAAGAGAAGAGAGAGGTAAGCGAAGTAGAGAGAGAGAGAGAGAGAATAGTGCAATAATATATTACACGTCCCTATGACCTAAACTGAAGGCAGAGAGACGAAGCAATTACATGATTCAATACAAATAAGACGGCGCTACTCACGGCTGGTGTGCAGCATAATTTCCTTGTAAATGAGTTTTTAAAATGAAAGGTTAACTTTGATAATAGAATTTCCGCAACAAATTGTGTTAAAGCCTTCATGCAAAGAATCGTCCAACATAATTCATCCGCTATAAGCACGGTCGTCTTCTGGCTTTTGTGATAAAACTATGTGGATTTGTGGATGTTGATGATGATGCCAATGGGAACTTGGTAAAAGCTATGGTGCTGCACCACATTAAGTAGTGGTGATGAAATACATAAAGAATTTAGTAAACGGGGTGAAAATCTTTTGAGTATTTGCTTTCCGGATCAGATCACTTGCGTACTAACGTATTTACCATGTTGTTATCACATAAGCCACGTGTGTGTACTGTGTGCTGTACTCTTTATTACTTGCACCATAAGTTGCTTATCCTTCTCTGTTTATATAAAGGGTAAATAGAGAGCGTTAAGAAAAAAAGTTATCCTCCACAACGGTCCTAAACTACCATACCCAAAACATCCATTATACTTTTCCAATATCAGAGAAAAGTGCTTAAAAGAAAGTTTGGAGGATATGTGGAGAGAGAAAACCATTCAATTTTACAATAATATACCATATTTTTTTTTAGGTATTTATTGGTTCATGAGCATGCATGCATGGCACGTTGATTTTCTTTGCTCTCCATAATAAATCCACCATTCCCCAATTTTTGGCAGTTTCTTCCTATTTGAAACACTTTGAAAATATGTATGTTCTAAACCTAGCAGCAGCACATCTCTGCTCAATGTTTATTGCATTGTTGATGCCGACAACAACAAAAAGCTATTATTATATTTTATATAGGTAAGATCAAACTTTCGTCTTCACGTTGGCGCTTATGTTTGCCTGGATAAGTTTTCATTCTAAACGGCACTGTTTATCACGTTCCACGCAGCAAAATATTACTAGTAATCCTAGTAAAGAATCAGTCACTGAATTATTATATTTATAAGTATTATAAGCACAATGGTTGGGACAACAGGGAGTTAGAGTGTAGGACTGTGTGGCCAGACTAGAATGGCTTGTTGCTTCAGCCACCACGACACACAGAGTATGATTTTTTTTCAGCCGATGGATTGAATACCGGCGATCTTTATTCCTTTCGCATAAGAGCTCTATACGATGGAACTATTTTCGCAAGATCTCCTACCATTTTCAATACCCGTAGAAAGGCAGTAAGTACGTATAAGTTTGTAGATACGATATACAATCATATATAAATATTATGCCGTCGACTTTTCCGAATAATATGTTCTTTCAAAAGCTCATTTTTCTTAACAACGCACCCTCTACCCCGAACAAAAGACCTGCTCGTATGAATTTTACCATTGCACGGAGGAGAACAGCGGGGAAAATTATATCAGGAAATGAGAACGGTTGGTATTTGCTGATAAGCAAGTAAAGAGCCCAAAATAGAAAAAAATCCTTCAACAGCACATTATTCTTCATATTATCGCTTCATATTATTGGTGGTGGTATTTGTTTTTGAGTTGGTCGCATTGTTCACATGTTGGATTCTACCACAGTGCCTCCCACATGCCTCCTGTATCCAAAGAAATGTCGTTTACAAAACACATTTTGTCGATGCTTTCGTCACTATAAAAGTCATTGTAAACGGAAAGAGGGAGAAAGTGATCAGCAGTGCATCTCTTAACCTATCAGCACAAGTAAACTATATGCGGCAAACTATGTTGACGATAATTGGGTACATATGGGTATAATCTTCACATACAACCTGATGATTGTGTGTATTGGTTCACCCACCGAAAGAAGCCACAAACGAGCCCGGGGGTTATATCATGTGCACCTTTAACGTAAATATTGATATCATGGTGGCTGCCATATATACAGTGTACTCCATTGTGCGGTCCTACCCAGACAATATATATAATGATGGCCAGGATGGTGGCGGAGGTACTGGAGATGAGCTTTCTTTGTACTTGCATAGTTCATAATATCAGATTACGAATTTCAGTTTAGTATAGGTTGGAAAATTTTCAGTAGAAAAGCGACGAGACGCCACTAAATAGACAGATATCGCCAGCTAAACTAACCATTTCCATTATGTTGATGATTATTGCCATTAGACTCCAGAAGATCGCCATTGTTTTCTCCAGAGTTTATATTCTGCAGGTGCAGTTTTGAGCAACCGATCGAGGAAGCCAGTCGACAATAGGTAGCTGGTTGTATATAATCATGCATGTATAGGTTTATTATTCATCGTGAGACTTCCGTTTGTAGCATATTGCATGATGAAAGCACAGCGATGACGGATATTGATCATATCTTATATGCGAATTCATAGAATCATTATCATCATCATGACCAAATGGATATATTTTTGGGATACATAGTTACTGATTATGACTGAAGCCGAGCCCTTGTTGCTGTGATGTAAATGGTGTTCTTGTTATTAGGGTAGTTTCTCATTCTTCGTTCTCGTCTCTTTCGAAATAACTTCAGCTTGTTGTTGTGAGCTGGTTAGTGATGATGCTGCTTTTTACCTGCTTGTATGTGATGTGAAGGAAGACTATCTATTTATATCACTATATAAGTACATGTTATTTTATGCCCTTTTGTTTATGGAGATGATATAGTAATATATATAACTACTAGTGCGTTATTGTATACAATGATATTGTTCTTGAAAGAAAAGAAGTCACGAGCATCATCATTAGGAAATGTGATGTTGAATAAGGATGTTGTATTGTTGGGCACAATTTCGTATTGCTATCACCAAACAAAAGTTGGAGAGTAGCTGCCAGTACTACTAGTAGTATATATTAGGATGATGAGCATTTACACTGCACGTTATCTTATCTATGAAAATTCATTGTTCTCCTTTGTTGTTTATACGCTGCCACCAACCAGCATTTTCTTTTTATTATTACCCATTATTATCATGCTCCCTCTGTCGTCGTCCGTCTTGTTTTTGTCATGAGAGGGGATCTACCTCAGAGACGCTTCCATAAAGGGGTTGAGATAAAAATCAAAATTGGAAAACTGGGATTCAGTTTGGTGGCTATCTCGGTAAATGCAGGTGGTATAAATGATTGAAACGATGATGATGACGATGCTTATACCGAACCATCAACTCTCCTTTATTATTAACACAACCATTTTTATGGGTTTGGTGTAGCAGAGTAATGGTTAGATTTCACATGTCATTTTATAAAAAAGCAATAATTATATTTCCTGAAAGTTGCCTGTTTGAATGACATATCAAAAATAGCAGGTTCTGCATTATGTACACTACATCACAAGGAAGATATAATAGGATGACAAGAAATCTTCCTGATTTACATTTTTATCGTTACTCCCGAAGAGAAAAAGCAGAGTTTTTTTATATATATTTTTCACTAAAACCTCGAGTGCAAACTACTACTGTACACCTAGACGGGTACTTCTTGACATCTTCAACAAACGATTTTTTAAGAGTTTAAGTAAAAAAACTACGATAATGTTTTTATTCTTGGCGAGAAAAAAAACTTTCCCCTTTTCTCCTGGTGAAAGAAGGCTCTAAATTTTTACAAACATTTTGACAAGTCATTATAAATGAAAAAAGTTGGTTGTGGTAGCTGTGGAGGATAAAACATCACAGCAGCATACACATTTATATTAATACTTGTGATGGAGGAGAAAAAATACTTTTACGCAATAATAATAGCAAATATTCATAGTGATATGTCACAGGATTGTGAAAGTTTTATTCTTCTTCTCCTTTACTCATTCACTAGGCATGTAATAATATGCTTAAATAATCGCCTGCTATTAGCTATGCTGTATATATGGTTGTGTCGTAGGAAAAGTGATGTATCTACATAATAATAATAATGCTTTATGCATTTTTTCCATTATGACATAGCAATTTACCACAACGTCGCTCGCGCTAGCATTTGCATTATACACGGCAACAAAACTGCGCTTTCTCCACTGGTGTCGAAAGCTGATAGTAACAGTAGAATTTTAATCCTTTCACTTTCTGACATCTAGTCAGATATCCCTTGACAGCTTTTCCTTGAACATTTTTTTCTCCTTCTCCGTCTCTCTCTCTCTCTCTCTCTCTTCTCTGTGCTGCGTGCAAAGCTTGCTATTTCACTTTTTAAAATGTCCCATCTATCTATATATTATTGAATTTTTTCTGCGTATATACAAATGTATGTATCTAATGCACGTACACAACTCATCCCATTTCTCTTTCTTTCCCTCGATCAAAAAATAGTGAGACAGAAGGAATTAGCATTTTAATTTACACTTTTTTTCTTGTTTTACTTGCGTTCAATAAGGAGGAAAGAAAATGTGATGTGGACTTTATAAACAATGAAAAATTGACAAACTATTCAAGTGTCTATCATGCTCAAGCCAGGTATAAAACAATTATATGTATAGTAAAGGTTTTCGTACGATGCGATATACGATACACGACTGATGGGTTTCTTCCAAAGTAGAGCAACGAGAAAAACTAAAGAAAGTGTAAATTATTAAAATATTCTTTTGAATGCTATGTTTTCATAAGGGTTAATATGAAATAAGATAAATGCTATATATACTAGCCTAGGTACACTTACATTATAGCAACACAACTTTGTGATGATGTCACTCAGTCACTCAAGCAAACATCAGAGATAAAGAGAGAAAATGACAAAAATATTCAATAAACTATCAGTAAGATGGTTATTGTGCATGCAAGTAAGAATTTTTTCCATGTACATACACACTCCGTGTATAATATATAGAGACAAAACACACTCGGAAATAGTAATAATATGGATGTTTGTTAATATATTACTTACAAAACACATTAAAACCTTGAAGAAAGGATAGTGGTAGCAGAATTGGGGTAGTTGTGTGCGGTTTGTATACACACGAAAAGATAGTCAACTATGAAAAATGCATAGGAGATATTTCTCATATATCTCTGTCGTAAAAGCGATTTGGGAAATCAGAAGAGTGCCTTTTCTTGATAAAAATTCATCATGATGCAGTAAAGAATCCATTAGAAAGCGCACAGACGATTATATGTACATTGCATGATGATGAAGAGATGCATCAGAAAATGGGCGATAACAGCAAGAAAGTGTATCTTTACGCTCCCCGTCTCATACAAATACACACAGTGTACCTATACGCAAGGAGCGGAGGGAAGACGAGGAAAAATGAGTGCTTAAATGCAATAATAACGGCTATGTTGGTTCGTGAGCTGTGCTGGTTTCGGTGGCAGAGCGTTGCGGAGAGAGTAGAAAATGTAGTCCCATTACGAATTATATCCCAAAAAATTGATATGACAAAAAAGAATGACTTTGTGTAGATTATAAAAATCACTTTGAAAAACGTTTAGATTCCAGCAGGATATTATTTAGTTTACTTACTATACACTCCTTTGCACAAGCTTTGCATGCTTGTCACTTAAAATATCCCATTTAAATAAAACGAAAAACTCATCCGAAATTCTGCTCCATTTTAAAAGCCTGGAGTAATAACAGAATATATTAATGCACGACGAGACACAATGTGTGTAAATTAAGTTTCTAAATTCCCAGTAAAAACAAAAAAGAGTTATTATTGCTAGAAATCATATCACAAGTTAAGGGGCTTGTTACGGCTAACAGTTCCCTGCCAAGAATACAAATCTTCCATTAAAATCACTTCCATCATCTACACACAAGGGTTGGTGAATTTGAATAAGAATACCCACATAGGTATGTGTATCATAACGGCACAGGTAAAATTCGATCCTTCGTTTTCTCTGCAATGAAACTAGGCGCGTAAGTAAGAGAAGCATGTCTTGAGTGGTGGGGAGGCAGCAGCAGAAAAAGCTCTCTGTGGTAGAGATAAAGGTAAAACCCATTAGTCTTTCTGTTGACTGATAATTAGTGAGATAATTTTTCTCGCCCTAGAGCCTTCAGCAATTCTTTTCCGTACACTTTTACGTAGTGACATGAGACTTTGGTTCCCCATACTTGAACCTCCAAAAGCTCTGCCTACATAAGATATTCTGTAGATGAGTGTAAGAAGTAAAAGCAGCCAAAAATCTCTTTAACTTTTGCCCCTCTCCATGTAGTGAAGTAAAATGCAAACTATGTCTTTAGAAAGGTGCGCCATGCCGTGGTGTGATTTTTGGCTACATTAATGCTAATCGGAAAAATCATCTTTCCTGTTCCTTCTTTCTTGGGGGATGCACGGGGCTTTGACGCACATCATTACACTGTTGGGAACAAACTGCTTCAACCAAATTGGGCTTCACAGCGATTTCCTAGATGTTTCAATTTCCAGGCAATGACTACAGAAGCTAAAGTTTTTGGGTTTAAATTATGCCAAAATATTCGATTCTCACCCCGACCCCATCCAACCACCGATATCCAAAGTCTGATAAGTGATAGAAATTCAAATGTGGCCTTGAGAAACGTACTTAAAAATAACGCCACGTCTGCTTGCCTGTGTAAAAATACGTAATCAGAAGTGAAAAATAATGAGATTACAATAAAGCACAATGTAACATGTAATGCCACTGCACCGCATCTATCTCCATCTACTTAATAAAAAGACTGAGGAAGAAGATACATTGAAAAGCAATGCTTATCTTGATGGGCTCATACATTAATTTTGGTACGACTGACCTTGGCTACTCTAATCTCTCTTATTAGGTATTCGAAGCAGGATATACTAATCGTTATTACAATTTTCAAAAAACAAAAAACGGGAGAACCGCAACTCGTAGACAATAACTTATACATCATCAGTAGTACACTTCGGGATTTCAATCGAAGACAAAGTAAGTTGGCCAGAGTACTCTGCATCAAGCAGCACGTGCGAAAATTATCGTAGAATCCAAAGTTTCTCACTACAAAATTGCGAGCGATTTTCTGAAGCAGCAACTAATTCAATGAGGACTGAGTAGCCAGGACTAAGATTCACTGGAGAATTAACGATTCACTACCCATATTGTTTTGAATTTTTAGTGTGTCAATTCGCATGAGCATAATTTTGACAGTATCACGGGATATTTTTACTCAAGTTATGAACGTATATAGTTGTACACGCAATAAGCTTTTTAACATTTGCAAATGATCCTAAATGTACGTACAAAAATGGAAATAAATGTCTACGAATAACCTCTTTTGGTACTTTTTTCTTGATTGGCTTGATTCCATGATATTATTCTCGATAAGAGTCCAAAATTTCATTATTATTACCATTATTACACAGCTCACCGATAAAATCACTGTATTTATACGAAGCAGCAGCAGGAGTAAAGAGAAGCTATTTCTCAAGAAGACAAAATAAAATTCTGGTGAGTGAGTGTAGTAGCTCACTGGTGGAAATACTTTGAAACGGTGGAAATCTCATCAGACAATCAGAAGATTGGCTTTGATAACAAGAGAAGCACAGCTTGAGGTAAAAATGGTTAAAAAATGAAGACTGATTTCCCTTCAGATTATTATACGATTAGAGCCAGATGCTCATTACAATTTTTACCTAGTCTTCCCATGCTCCTTGTCTGCATATTGGTATATACATCAATTTACTTTACTTGCTACTACAAGAGTACCACTGCAATCATCATAAATGGTAGAATAAAATATTATATTGGATTACACTAAAGATAAGTATTCATCAGAAACGTAAGACGAAGAGGAGCTTTTCAGAATTAGTCCAGAAGAATGAAACTCTGAAATTATATGCCTATACTAAATTGCTCATCAAACAACTTTACTCACACCATTCGTTCATTTATGTTCATAATCTTATAAAATCCAAGCCATATAGCCGGCACTGTGGTCGCATCGCATAATAACAACACGATAAGCACTGTTAAACCTGAATAACTACGTAAGTAACAATAATCATGCATATTATCTTTGTATATACGTGTAAGTGTAGTAAGTAGACCCTCATTTTGGCGCAAGTCACATGAGTGCTCGTAATATAATGCATGCATATAGCCTTCAGCTGAAAAACGAGTAGTATCAAACAGGAAGGGAGAGTAACAGTATCAAACATACATGCATGATATCATTTTTGGTGCCATATAGCATCAAAAATGCAATAAAATTGAAAGAAATAGCATCATTAAGATGGAAATCAAAAAGCTGAAAGCTCATTCCTTTTGGCACAGTTTCTCACTGATATATCTTCCACTTCTCCATGTGTCCGTGGATTTAATATTCTGATAAGACACCTGGATATCATATATAGACTATTCATTTCATGCAAAGGAGAAGTTACGAGGTACATGGAATTTAACAGTCGCACAAAAGGACTACTAACACGAGGGGTAGAATGAATTTCATTGGAGTCGGCTCAACTCTACCTACAACTAACTGTGGCACTGGAGGTGCTATACTAATAATCTGGGATTGTGATCGACTTCCAAGCGTATGCTCCACAAGCAGTCTAATGATAATGGCGATGATTACACAAGACAATACATGAGAAAGGAAGCCACACGCTTGTGATAAATAATACAAGGTTCGAAGAACACACTGATGATGATGACTGTCTGGATTAACCACAAACTTGGAACGATATCGATTTTTATTATCTTTTCTCACCTTAAAACACAGAGGTGTCTCCTTTGTGGCATAAAGTTGAATGAATAAGAAGGATGCTTATTATTACGCAATATCTAACCCTTATCTCATATTTTAATCAAATCGTTTCACTGAAATTCTATTTTTTGTTTTTATATATATTTGTCCTCGACTTTGAAGACGCTTCTGATAGGTGGAAAACCGTGCGTGACTGCGAATGTATGATGTATATGACGAATTTTCGGCAATAAATAATAGTAATTACGCTTTATTTTAAGCATTTTCCATTTTACCTTCTCATCACCGACGAACAGAGTAGTCATTTGGTAAGGTTATGCCTTCGCCACAGGAAACTTGATTTGATGATGAAAGATAGTATTTATTATTACCCGTATCAGAATCTTTTCTGCATTTTTTCATGCCGAATCAATTTTAAAATCGCAAAATACCCTAACTTTTTTTTACTAAGAAACCACTACCTATCTACTACAATTCATCTTAAGGTGAGCATTCTGCAAACCACCGTGCTAGCACAGCCCAACAAAATTAATTGTTTTGTGTAATAAGATTGGCATTTTTGCAGGTTTTATTATATTGAGTGTATAATTAAGTACGAAAATAAAAAATTAAGGATAATTGAACAGATATTACTTAATCTGTGGAGGCAATAAAACTGCTTTCCAAATTAGTTTTTGAGAGTTCAAGAAATGTAGGTATGTAAATAGGTATGTAGGTACACAATGTATTTATGAGGTAAGGGAAAAGATGAACATCATATGCATCTACATATATTTTGTAAAAAAAAGTAAAACGCATACAAAGAAGCTGTATACATATTAAGGTTGAATGAATACATTTTAAAGTGAAAAAAGTTACGTCCGTTCAGGAAAAACGTTAAAAATATGTACACTCTTGCATGCTAAATGAGACACTGATAATACGTGAAAGCTTGTCAAAATAAATCTTTCAAGAAAACCTTGGAACCTTATTGCGATTATCAGGAAAAACACGAGACGCAAAATTTAAATGAAGAAACAATGTTTCCATTTCATTTTCTCTTTCCTCCACTTCTCAGAAATACAACCAAATATAGCATTTCTCAAAGAGTTACAATTTACGTATTGTTTGTTTAAAAGGGAGAGTCACTTGAGTTGTTCTAGAAGCTATGAATGAATAAAAGAATATTATGCATGCACATGAAGAAACATAAAACAAAATGTAAAAAAGCTAGCAGGAGGTAAGACCTTATGGATGTTATCAGCCATGAATGAAGAAGAAAGAGGTAGAATTTGAGTAAAATATTTCCGACATTATCTTATGTCTCTCTCTCTCTTCTCGTGTGAGTGAGAAGAAGCCAGGACACATCTCTTTTATTTCAGCTACCACTTTTATGCAACTTTTTATCTTTTCTCTACATACATTACACCGTCGCATACATGCATACATACCTGCATATATTTTCATTCATTTATAACTTATTAGCTATGCATAACTTTTATCCGCTTCCGTTAAAGCGCGCCATTCATTAGCACAACAACAGCATAAGACCAAGAATGAAAATTAATAAGCTGCTACTCTGATTCCCGTGCTTCATTGAAACACGTTCTTGCAAAAAACGTGCATCCTTTCTGAAGCACTAGATCATTTGGCGACTTTTTCACATTCATTAAGAAGCAACGAAATATATACACACGACACCTTTGGCTCTTGGTGAATGGGTAAAAGGTAAAGGTGAGGAAAACATTACTACTTCTTAAAACAGTGGTGGTCTTACACTCTCTACCGCTACAGATTACCTCTATAAACAGCTACCTGGTGGATCACCAAAATTATAACAACACTGCTAACCAACCACCTCCACCAATACGCATTGTGCATGCCCGGCGCATAATACACAGCCGACTTTTATTTGGCATCGCATGTAGGTAGTAGTGGTAATAATAATAACATAACTAAATTCTACCCTCATAACAATTTCCTTTCAGGAATATTCACGTGGCGATAAGTGGGTAAAGCACACGGGATACAACCCATTGAGACAGTGAATAAATTGCCCATAACGTGCCTCCGATTCGCATTTAGTTACGTTGAATGAATCGACCTGTGCTACTGATAATGTAACATAATAGAAAGTAACTGGAGAAAAAAATGCCTGCTCTTCTTCTTCCTCTGCTTTTTTGGACAAGATACGAGAAAGTGAATACGAAGAAGACGCAGGAAAAAATTCATACAAAATAGAATCGATTTATCCGATTTATCTTTCGTCTACAACACTACACTCCTACAACAACACTAGTAGGGTGAGTGGTACATTGCTTATGGGGATGCATGAACTTCACACACAACATCTACTACTGCTGTCGAAGTAGTAGAGCTGTTGTAGATTTTGAGGTGCTCTTCTTTTTTCGTTTCTCCTCTTAAAGTATTCTGCATATACAGCTATAAGTCTGTTGTTGTTGTTGTCGAGTGAAAATGTTTACGTTAGTTCTTCTGAGAGTAAGAGGAAGAAGGAACTTAATCAATCTCATCATCATCGCCCATTATCAACAAAGAGGATAGTCCGCCGCTTTGTTGAACAACTTTTTTCTTTCCCAAAGAACTACTCCTCTACTACTGTGTGCGCAGTGTGGTTGGATATATTTTACAAAAACTGGAAGGTATGCAAGAAGAAAGTATAAAGCACCTTTTCGGCATTCACATTTTCACTATCTCTGTGTCGTTAGTATTAATACTATTACTATTATGATGATAAATATGAAAACATTCTTTGTTCCTCTTGACAAGATCTCTAAATATTGAGTGGAAGTTCCCAGAGAAAATTTTTATCTCCGCGAAAAAAGCCATCACTTTGGGGAAGAAATCACATTAAAATTCTCTTTACAGCTTCCACCATTTTGTTAGACGCTGCTGCTGTTGATGGACTGCTACCTACCTCTATTGTGCTAATATCGACAAGATCTTTGTGTATGGGATCTTACATAACAATAATGTACATACGGAGCAGTTTCAATAATGATCGACACGGATGTTCCAAACTCATCTTGTAGTCAATTTGAAGTGTAAATAGGGACGTTATATATTGTGTAACAAATGATCCTCTGTTTCCGGAATCAGCATGTGTAGCCCAGAGCCCATGTTGGCTACTTTCTTCACCATAAAAATAAATTCGATATTCTAACAACATCACTTCCCTAGAACAGTTTTTACATGCTGCCTTTATTATATACTAAATCACATTATTAATCTGACCATATTGATATCTATCCTTTATGCGAAATGACTTTCCCACTTTCTCCAGAATTCGGAGCTGGGGAAGATATTGGAAAAGAAATTCTATGCGGTATCAGCATCACAACAGAGTTTTCGCGAAAAAAAACGTGATAGGTGTACCTCGTGCTACTGCGCCGCATTTAAAAAACTGAGATGTCGCATTATGGTGGAAAAGTAAAATGGTAAACGAGAGAAAAATGAAAGATATGAGATAACAACAAGAGCAACGTATAATGGCAACATTGCAAGTTTAAAAGAGAGAAAAGGCATCTCATATCGGCGACGAGAATGACGACAACGCAACGGAGAAGACGAGGACGATTTGGTGATGGATCTGAAGAACCCTTTGCTCTCTATTATGTTATATATGGATCTATAAATGTGTTTACAGTACAGCACACAATAATACATAATCGTTGTTACAGGTCTTTGAGAATCCATGATGAAAACACTTTGCACAACCAACACACACGACGATACAACTTTTATATAGGCGCATATAATGTCGTACGTTAGCTATAATGTACAGTGACAGCAGAGCAGAGCTGTGTGAGAAGAGCATAAATAAGAATCCTTGGTGGCTGTCGATGAGCTAAAAAGATTGACGATGTGTTAGGAAAAGAGAGCAAAGAGGAGATAAATTGAATTGAGAAAAGAGGAGGATGAACAGAAAACAGGATAATATTATATTATTATACAATATAATATCTACGCTGCTGGTATACGACATGCCAATAATATATTGTGTATATCTATAGTAGAGGACACACAATAACGTACACACTTTTTCCCAAATAACTATTTACGCGCGACACGTTAGATATAATAATAATAATAACGTGTATAAAGCAAGGAATGGAGAATAGATTGTGAGAAGAGGAGTATTATTGCAAGTTGCAACCTTTTGAATAATATTATACTGCCATGATGTCGTCGTCGTATTATTATTATATACTTATCATCATCATTGTGTGTTATTCCTATCTCTTTTCTGCCTTCTTCCTCCTTTTTCACCGCCATTCCTCTGTTCTGTTGCTGCTATTTCTCCCAGGTTTGTTGTGGAGCAGCAGTGGCATCACCACCACTGCGAAATCCTGATACACACACTCTAAACTGATCTAACAAAACTAAAAGCTATTCATATTATGTCTCCCTCTCTCGAAAAACATCATGGATGGATGGAAAAAGTTATCGCCTCGAGGAGGCTCTGGGCTATATAACTTGTACATACATAATATTTTACTAAATATAAGATTGTCTATAAGATTGTGAGGATGTGTGCACTACTATCATTTATTATGGTGCTGTGTGCTCCTACATACCACCACTATTCCCCTATACACACAGCGCTACCACCATCATCAGCAGCATGATCGTCATGAGTATAAGAAAAAGGAAAAAGAGGAGGTCAGAGTCAGAGAGCCGTTTTCAGTCTGCCAGCCAGCCCTTTTGGAATACACTGATTTTATCAACTGCCCGGATCGGACTGATAAGCATTTCACAGATTCAACTCGACTCCTCGTTACTGATGATACAGCGACTGCTGCTGCTGATGCCTCTTCTCCTCTCGCTGGTGACTGAAGCTGCAGCTTCCTTTTGCCTACTTCCCTTTTGCGTAGATGCATACTACCTACGTTTACATCCCTGCCCGCCTGTCTCCACACCACACAGCTCTCTCTCTCTCTGCAACTTTCTGATATTAATACTCAACAAAAACAGACAAGCTAGAAGCCAGTCTTGTCTGCCGGTTTCTCCTTCGTCGATATTATGCACACAGTGTAATGGACAGATAGCAACATCCACCTACATAAATACACAGATTTTTTATATATTCAGAAAATATTACTGGGTAACTGTATGTGAGGAGTAACAAAAGAGATAGGTAGGTATTTATCTATACAAAATGCATAAAAAATAGTTCGTTTCACGTTTTTGCTACTATATATGCCATGTTACTTATAATGCCCTTTATCAAACTTTCTTTCCAGTGAGTGAGTATGAGCGAGCGAGCGTATTCGTTGTGAAAGATGGATCAGAATCAAAATCTGAACGTGAATGTGTACATCAAATTGGAAGATAGGGATGACCAAGAGGGAACGATTACACGGCTTTTTGGCTCATCTTCGTGTGTGCCTGCCTGCATATTACGTGCTTGCATGTATTTGTATAACGTTTGTGCGGAGGGAGATAGATGCTGACTAGCTGGAATTCTTATCTCGCCCCTATATCAACTGATACCAATTCCATACGTTTACGTCTCAGAGAGATTTATACGCTAAAATATATAGATTTTTTACTACATCATTTAAACGCGTATAACAATGGTTTATATTTATAAGTTTGATGCTAGTATTTTCATACGAACCCTTATATTGCCTCATCTGCCTGCTGCTTACCACTGCCGCCAAACTTCATAGTGACTCTTCTGATCAGTATATTGTATAAACATTTACGACTGGGAAGAATGAGATAAAATGCACTAAGGATCGATTTGATTTCGTCAAATGTCAAAAAGGACTGAATGGGATGATGACGATGAGATGCAATCTCTGTGTGCGCTCGGTGAAGAGATATCTCTGCTGAGAGAATGAGAGAGGGAATGTGACATGATGATGGAAACGTGTGCGCACTGCCGTGTGATGGAACACCATGTACTTGCTTAGCGAACCAGCAAAAGTCACAAAATCAAGTGTAGTGTTTGAGCTGCACTACCATTTATAACAAAGTCACGACGACAATACTGATTGTGAGAAAGGCCTGCTTGTGTGTATATGTGTGTTGGTTGGTCAGATATTTCTCGATACAATGGGGAGAGAAAATCGACAAGAGGCGACTTTTTGACGGGAAGTTAACTAAACGTAATAGTAGTCATATCTCACACGAATATTGAATGCAATGTGAGCACAAGAAGAGAACGGGGAGAGAGAGGGAGGAAGAGGCATGGATTTTTGATCATCAAAGAGATTAGCTTGAATAACGACTCATGATCATGAGGATGATGGTGCTGATTGTGAGCATGATGGTGTGTGGTATTACAACTGCATTGTTGAGTAGTTTGGCTATATTTACTAAGCAGCATTAATTTAGGGAAGACGAGGGAGCCTGCAAAAAAAGTGGAGACATTGTGGAGATTCCCGTTGTAATTGAAATGGAATGGTTACTTTACGATATTTATAGATAGCTATCTTCATTTCTTTCAAAAGATGTAAGAAAGTATCCCACATTTTCTTCATTTTATAAATACTTTGACCTTTCTTTCGCGACACCGGACACACGAGTAGTCTATGCTTAGTTTGTGAATAAAAAAAAATTGGAACTTTGTTTCTATAAGCGGTGTAATAAAAGTAGATAGAAGTAATTGCTTATCTCAAGTTCAACTTCTAGCCGCTGGAACTAGAAGAAGACGATATTTATGCTTGTGTATTCAAACTACGGATGATACAACACTTTTCAACTTTCTGAATGGTGCACATATCGTGGAATGACGGCGGCACCGTTTCATTTTCTATTTAGTACATACTTACACAAGCGGCCTTTGACTTATGATGACGGCCTTTCGTTCGGACACCACCATGGAAAGAAATCATGAGGGTGTTACGTGGACTTTATACTTTATTACTATATATACACCACCATCACATGAAACACAAGAGATACATAAAGTATGTAGGTTTGCATGAGAGTACAATGTACACACAGCGAAAAAAAATATATCGCTTTTCAATCTCTATTCAAAATTAATAAGAATCTCCACCCGATTTATGCTACTTTTTTTCTGGCCAGTCATTATGGCATGTGAATACAGAAAAAAAGAGGATAATAACCTGGTTTTAATCTATGAAAAATAATATGCATATAGAGGCACGTATCTACTAAACACAGGAAAAATACTGATGCATCAGAAGGAGTTGGAAACGTATAGCAGCAGCAACAGAGAGGCGCGCACTGTGATGGTTAAGATAAGACAGGGATCAATACTTTTAATGAGCGCATATGTTCATGGTGCTTTTTCAGAATTATATCATGTTTGAATCAAAGTAAATGCTTTAAAGAGTACAGATATGTGAACTTTATCGACATATTTTCAAAGGTGCATATACAGC
This sequence comes from Sinella curviseta, assembly GCA_004115045.4. Classification (NCBI taxonomy): domain Eukaryota; kingdom Metazoa; phylum Arthropoda; class Collembola; order Entomobryomorpha; family Entomobryidae; genus Sinella; species Sinella curviseta. The sequence goes on along the minus strand of CM023201.3, from coordinate 45,310,082 downwards.
TCAGAGTACATGTACATATTATATTGCATTTAGATTCATTCATAGGGGGGAATATTTCTTGATGAATTTATTAAGTTTTTTTCTGCTTCCTCCTAAATTGGCTTTGCATGCTCGCAAATACCTCATTTTACGATTTAACGCAAATTGGTCACCGGCCGGCGACCACACACATACACAAACGAAAAAAGAAGACCGCATTTATTATGTCTCACTCGCAGTGGTACAGTTATATGCAGATTGTATCTCGGTAGGAATGCCAAAAATAGGGAAAACGAACGGATTAGATCTATTAAAAGAGCGATTACTATCTGGAAATGGTAATTTGAACAGGAAATTGACTATTATTATGCAGCTACCAAATTCCATACTCATCTATGCATGTAAAATTAACCATATCCTCCTTTTTACTCCTACGACCCTGTTATGATGAGTCAGCATGTATATATGTTCAGTGTGCATATAAAGAGCATGGATGAAGCAATATGTGTACTCTGTTTTGGCATTTATTTATAGTTAAGAAAAGTACAAGTATAAATTATCAAGGAAAAACATTCACGAGTTTTCTGCTGAATCAAGAATTTTTTTGATGATGATACGGTCATAAAAAACTAAATACATACACCAAAACGCTGATAAGATTTGATCACTTAAAAAGAGTTTACTATATTCAGACACACACACGCGCATATAAAAACGTTACATTCTCAGTGTGCACACAGTGCACATATAAACACGAAATGCATAAAAAGTAATAATAAAGTTTCGGATTGCATAAACCCCAAAAATTATAGTTGATAAATTGCAAGTACTTAAACGCAGCAGGGATAAATTATATAAAATATTATATAGACTGCCTTGAGGAAGCTTTCAATATGAAAAGTACTGCTGAATAATAATAGTAAAAGCATGCCTCTCCTTGTCATTTTGTGTTTGTGCATTGACTAATTACTTTCCTTTAATGACATTTGAATGAGAAGTGTGTTGTTTATCCTCAATTCCATCTCCCTCTATGACATGTCGTGTATTTTAGCTACTATAATAGTAATAATAATACCACATTTAAATTTATTCAAGCGTGTACACTTGCAAGATTTTCGCCCTGAGCTCGACTTCTACAAACCTCAACCATGACATAAAACCCTAGATATTACTTTGGAAAATGTATAATGTCTATAAGAAGCTTTATGACAGCAATTCAACTGTATTGATTCAAATAAGAAAAGACGAGGCATTTTTAGATTGTTAAAATCATCCTCACATATAAAATACACGTTCGTGTGTATAAAACAAAACATGACATATTATACGAGGAATTTAATTAGTGAAATAACTGAAAAATAATGGAAATGATTTAATGAATCCGTAACATTAAGTCAGCAGCTTTATCGTTTCCTTTAACCAATAGAATATTTTCTCCACACAGGACCTTAAAATAGCAAGCAGCACAATATAATGTATAAGCAAACGAGATGAGAGCATGAGTTTCGTTCGCTCTTTGAAAACACAATGCATTGTAAAGCTCTCACCACAAAAACCAAAGAGAAAAGTGGTTAGCTTGCGGTCCAATAAGCTGACTTACACAACAATTATTCCCGAGAATATGAATCAGAGAGGGAGAAAGTAGGAGTGAAAGCTGGAAGAGTGGTGTGTGCGGGAACAACTCAAGTAGGTATACACGGTATGTGCATTTTCACAAATAACGTTTCGTTTCACTGTTCCACGAATATCTATGGTTTTCTTTTCACTTTTTATAATTGCTTCTTCATCTCAAACTGGAGGAGTAGTCGTTCACATCGAGTACTCATTCATCAGCGCTCCCCGTTGTCCGCTGTGTTTGCATGCCACCATACCAAACTCACTTGACTTCACATCTACATCCCTCTGCATAACAACAGTTATTATTATCATCCAACAAACAACAAATGTCATGTTCATGCTACACTTACATTGTCTTACAAAGATTCCTTTCTCCAACAAACACGAGAAGCAAGGATGGCCAAGGAGAGAGCGATAGAAATAGTAAAAAGTGTGTCTGTTGCGGTAGCATATTATACTCCCATGATACGATATACACTGTATAGTGGAATTTGTGTAACATATACAAAAGTGAGCTGGCTGGTAAAATAAAAATGTACGAGTTGGTGGGTAGAAGTAGATTTCCGAAACTGTATCCATAAGCGTTCAATGAGAAAGCTGGTTGGCATTAGAGAAACATGTCGACAGGAACTGAAGGATCAGTGCGACTTAAAGTTTGAGACCTCACATCAGTAACTCTCGCACAGCTCTTATTACTATTATACACTCACTGCCATTCTCATCATCACTATCATATATTATCATCATAGTCATCAACTCAACTTTTAGGCAGAAAATGTACCAGCCAGTATACTAGTTAAAATTATTGACTTTGATTAGAATGTATGTACCTAAAGTTATTTCATATTATGATGATGGTTTATTAGTATTATGAACATGGATTGGATAAGGAATGTCTGTGCCTCATCATCACCGCCACCAACCATCCATTATTACTACCACCATACCAGAGAGATACGTAATACAAATAGTATGCCTTAATACTTGCTATGAGTCCTTGTTTGTCAACTGTCATACCGGAGACGTGCTCCCAATCCGCGTTCACACTAGGATGAGTCCGTGAGGGAAATTGCTTGTCTCTTTTTCCCTTCTTCGTCGACTTTGACTTGGAATTATTCTTGTCTCTAGTAGCAGTGGATTTCTTCCAAGAAATATACACCCGCTAAAATGCATTGTTACAGTTAAAATATAAGTACATGGTTATAGTCATACAAGCTGTACATGCTTCTACCCTTTCTGGTAGGTACGCACATATAGCATCATCATCACTGTACTCATCATCTGGAATAATATGAGATGAGGAGGCTGTCTAGCATTTCATGTACACTGCTAAAACTGGAGACATTCCATATAAAAGGTACAGCTTATGGCAGAGATGACGACGATGGTTGGAATAGACAAGGGTCGCAACAAATAGATTCTTGTAGTGTTTTGCAATGCACAGACGAAAATTCCTTTTCAGTATCATCTCAAATTCAACCCGTAACTAACAAAAGTCACTCTTAAGCTTTATACATTTTCTGACTGTGTATATTATTACGGTTATTGTAGGAGTTACGTTATAAAGAACGTATCAATATCATATGACCCCATGTCCGTCCGTTCATTTTCACTTGAGTCTCCTTTTCCTTTCGTCTTTCACTTGATATGACAATGACATGTGTCAGAAGGTTAAAATGTTTTCTCTCTCTCTCACTTGAAATCTTGTAGGGAGTAGAAGGGTGATGCTCTAATATGCGTCTACCAAAACTGTTCCAAAGCTACACACGTTTCCTTCTCCTTATGTGTATCTCTTCGTCTTACAAAGCAAAATTCTCGATTTCCTCCAGATGCCTAGGAATTCATAAAAAGGGTAAAGAGTATTGCTTTCTGTTTTCCTTTTCACTACGAGTTATTTCCTTTCTTGATTTCAGTTGAAATGAGACACAATCCCTGCCCTGAATTGTTAATGACACTTCTTATAATGACAGAGGGAGAAGGGAGAACAGTATTTACCGGATGATTACGATATACCACCGATCATCTCACTACTCGCATATGTACAGTAATTTTTGAATATTAAATTACATTCTCGTGTAAAAGCATTTCATTTGGGAAAAGTTTGCTGGTTTTGGGAACTGCGAATGTATGTATTATTCTTGCCTCACAGGATAATAAACAAAGTTTAATACAACTGTTAAGCCACGGCTTTATATGACGTAATGTCTTATGTAAATTAGCCTTCCATTTTCCCATTTTCTTTGACAGTTTCTAATAACTTCTTAATCAACCCCGTTACTGCTACCTTGCTCGATATCGAGCAGTGTGCACACAGATCGGTGCAGCATTGGGAGGTAGCAGTTAGGTATTATTATTATTAGTTTAATAGACTCCGGCAAGAGGAAATGTTTTGATTTGCTTAATTTCCCCAAGTTTTGCATCCAGGCATTATGTTTTGTAATGTGATGTGATGAGAATAAGCTGATGTGTGCACAAAAACAAACAAGTCACAAAAGCTATTGTATTTAGCCTTAACGGGGAAAATAAATCCTCCTGCCTCCTCATTCATTGTAAATCGAGTAATGTTCAGTGAACTAGAAACAGGGAAAGAAAGTATAGAGGAAATTGAAAGTGTGCATCTGTTTTCACCTACTCACAGCCATTCAGTACCATAAACATTTTTTATACTGACTAACTGGCTGAGTCCTTAATGCTAATTTGTTAAGTCAGATGCAGAAGTACAATAATATGGCATTATTGTTATTATTTGGTATAATGTTCACCTATTTAAAGCTCATTTTATACATTTCCTTGCATGTTTAATGTATTTTCTTACTGTACCAATTCCATATAGTATAAGTTATCTTTAGTTCTTCTGTGAGTATTACACCAACTTTTCAATATAATGCTTGAATTATTATTATTAACGGACTAGTTTGGAGGAAAGCAGGTGATGCCATCCAATCTATTCCCATGAGATGACGATGAAAAATTTCAACTTTTTTAGAACGATGTGTACAGCAATATTGTAATTTCCCAACAAATAATAAACTTTTCATCTTAAAAAGAGTTGACTTCTTCATGAAACCTTCTTGGATAAGAAGGACAGGTATATCGTGAAAAAAGAAGTTCCGATTAAAAAAAATTTCTGACGACTCAACTGTATAGGTAGCAGGAGCAAGATGGAAGATTGGAATCACGAAGGAAATTGCGAGATATCTATCTAAAGATATCGCTTATTTCATTCCCAACAGCTAGAGACAGATATAGATAAGCCGCTCGTTTCTTACTATACAATGCATAGCGTAGCACAATGTACAGCAGCACACAAAGTAAAATGTTGATAAAATAGAAACTGTTTTTCATGCTCATTTTTCATTATTCACCATGAAAGAATGTGGGAAACGCATAATATAATATATTTATAGCGCAGTAATAGCATAGCGTAAACTTATAAGCATTTCTGACGCTTATTCTTTATAATAGGTAGACATTAAATATACATTCCAACTAACTTTTGCTTCGTTCACTTCTCTAAACTGATTAGATTACCTCAATGCCAGATTAGAATGTGGAGAGATGTATGTGCATTATATAACATGACGTATATTTTTTAAAGCTACACATGTACATAATATTGTACAAGAACGCAAAATACTGACTGACGAACATTACCTGTGCATAATAATAAATGCAGTACGATATGGATAATGTAATGCCTTGAACGATAACTGGGAAGATAATAATAATAATACAAGCTCACAAATTACGCCATCGCATCATCGCAGTTGCTTATGCTATCATCTAAAAGCAGAGAGAAGCTTCTTCTGGAAGAAGTTAACTTTTGATTTGTAATCTAAAAAAACAAGTCATTAAGACAGCAGAGACTTGTTTGAGGCAGATTTTAAGATTAGGGTGTATTTTTTTCCTCTTTTTACTTAAAAAGCTGGGAAAGGAAATGCATTGTTAACCAGTACAGAGAAGCAACTACACTTAATACATACCTATATATTATCAGTGTCTGCGGTTGATATTGTGATATGAAGAGAGAAAAAACTAAATATGTGCATTAAGCGTTATGAAGATGACTAATATATTATTCAGCATAAATCAGAGAAAATCGCACTTATTTATAATGACTCAATATAGCTATCAAGTTTCTGTGTGGATGGGGAGACGAGAGAATCGAAATTATTGTTATTTGAGATCTTATTGTCTTATTTTGGCTTCAGGTCTTGTTACAGCGTGACTTTGTTAGCGATTTCAGTGATACCTTGCTCCGTTTAAAGTGCAAAATGGCATCAAGTTGAGTAGGTATACGTATTAAATTTCACATGTTGAGCATAGTATTCCTGCTGACAATTTAACCACCATCACCTCTCCGACGAAAACTAGCCGGTTCACACCTCTCGAATCCTATCAAAACTTGATCATTTGACATCATCACCGAACTATCACTACACACGACACTAACAAAGGAGAACACACAGACAATCATGCAGTAAGTAGGATGACTACACCACTCTCTCATGTAGCGTACGCAGCCCTTTTCACTTTGAGAGGTGAGGTGATCATCATCAGATCTAAATAACATCTTTGTATAGACCAACTGTTCATGAGAGAGAGAGAGACAGAAAAATTCAAAACTTTTTCCACATCTCTCATACTACTCTACTTTTTACGAGCATTACTCACCGCACACACATTTCGTATCCTTGGTCCAATCAAAAAAATTGTCTGATGAAGAAGAAGAAAAAGAGAGAGAAACACACGATTGCACGTAAATTTCTCATTTCCTTATCAGCCGTCACCACTCACTACCACCACCACCACCAGAAGCAACAGTTTGCATGCATTGTTGTTTAATCGTGCATCTCTACTCGCTAAGTATTTTGTATTTACATGCCTGACTTCTTCTTCTTCTTCTGCAATGTTTGTAGCAGCGACAGCAGCCTATAAAAACCATCATCACCACCATCATGATTAGCATAATACGATATCAGCTTCTGAAGAGTGAGTGGTGAGCACGAGAAACACATCAACTACAAATTTTAAAAAATCTAATGCTCTAACTGGCTTAGTTTCTTACTTGTACACACTGCTTTCAATTGCTGCGTATTTCTTATTTCTTGCTCTTTTGTCAGCCATCATCATCATAAATATATATAATGAAAAATCAAACCAACTTTTCGAAGAGCCGTATCAAGAATAGGAATCGAGGACTACACAACAAGAAAGAAGGAACCTCCTGCTGAGATCATTTAGGCTGATAGTCAGGGATGAAAAATGGATTATCAAAGTGTGGAAAATTAAATGAAATTGATGAAAAAACAAGTTACTGCTCCTTGCCAGAAAAATGAAACTGCCTGAAGGCTCTATAAGGGGGAAAAGGATGTATGAATGTATGTACAGGATTTTTAGCACTTTACAAATAATAATATTATTATTTTGTGAGCATTTCTTTGTCAAGGGCCACTCACTCAACAGTATGTTATGCAGCGCACACACATTATGATTTATAATCAAAAATGCATAATAATAAAAGCATATATGATTATATTTTTGTGCTCAGGCTATATACAAAAGTTTAACCTCAATTTACCTAATGATGGCCGCTTAACATTACAAAGATTAACTTGAAATGAGAAAAAAAGTACCTTTATTATTACGAAAAGAATCAGATACAAATTAGGCGATACACTAATTAGCTTTATGATGTTCTCAGCCTTCTCCTTTTTGTTATCTAACGTGGCAATCAATAGAGCAAGGAAAATCTTTCTTAGGTATGTCAAAATCCTTACAGCATGCTCTCTGATTCTTTGCCTGTTTTTTTTCGTCTGTTTCCTCCATTACCCTTCAAACAAGTTTGCTTGAGCCATATTATCGATTGTCTCATCATCGTGGTTCTGGGTTCTGGGATGGCTCCAAACCTTATCGTAAAATTAGATTCAGATTCCACCAGAAAATGATTCAGCGGACTATTACATTACACCTGTACTATCCCAATTTTCTCTTCTGTACCTCTCCTCACAAATCAATGAATCCGATCAGTTAAAAATTAACAGATAATTTAATTGTAATAAAAATAACAACAACAATACGCAGTCGTAATAAGAAAACTCAGACTTCATGCTTGTTTTCTCATCATCACTATCGTCGTATTTATCAATATTTATTTATGAGCGAAAACAAACATTTTCTGACGAAAGCTAATCTCGAAAGCACATCATTATAATTTCCAAAGAGGAGGGCTCTAGCTACGTCTCTGATAAATTTTCTAGATAAAATGGGATTTTTATTTTTAAAATCAGTTTTCAAGACCTGACACGTTTTGAATGGGTATAGGAAGTGCAAAGTAATTCATATAAACGAGATATAACTGGATACATGGAAATATGCTCATATATAATTTAATAGGTATAGGTTAATAGATAGTAGGTACATATCTTGAGTGGTCGATTCACTAAGTTTACAATCACGTTGAAGTCAACATCAATGAAGCGTCTACGTTCATTGATGATGACTCCATGTCATAAAGAGTCCTGTTTCCTACAAAGATATGTATGGTACATGTTAGAGGGGTGGTGTTTGGCGTCACAGGTGAGCCACAAGAGCTTGATTGTATTTTTCCATATATACATATAGTCTGAGTCTAAGCAGAACAGTATATAGCATGCATGATCCATGATGCAAGCACCAGGAATCTAAGCTTTAACTTTAACCCGTCGCGATCTTGGAAACGATAAGATGCTCTGCTCTCACTCTCTAGCGACAGCTACTCTTTACCACTTAACAATCTTCGTCTCTCTCATGGTTATTTTACAAGAAAGCACGTCGTTGTTGGTAATTCAGATAGGAAGAAAAATCATGATGATGATGATAGGATAGGATACATGAACTTGGGAAGTTAGACTTTACAGTCTCTCAGAGGGAAGGAAAAGTCCAAAGTATATGATGAGAAAATGCAACCTGCTGCTGTTGCTGCATCGTCGTTTCTTGACGAGAATATAAAGTTAATAAAGTATTCCACATGGTTTCTGTCTACCAAGATACAAAAGTCCATGCATATAAGTTGGGTTTCACATAGGCATTGCTTTTTGGACTGGACCGTTGTTGTTCTTGAGCTGTCAAAAAGTGGGGGAATGCTCCTCTTAAAGCATGTGCTTGCTCACTGTACACTTGCCACCTCATTTCTCTTTCAAACTTGTTATCTGGAAGGTGGGACAGCATTCATACATAAACTGGAAGCGCTTATAGGAATGCCGTAGCAAGTAGTTGTGTTTTGTTGATACACCTTCTGTGCCATCACATCGTTGTTGTCGCCCGTACCTTGTTTTCTCTATCACGGAATGGACAGTGGTGACTCACTCCAAAACAGCAGATCCGCTACAATTTTATTATTACAACTTATTTTCTAACGACCTCCGTCATTCAAGCCCAACAAGCTGGAGCGTCAAGTCTGACGTGCAACAAAATGACAAGAATGGAGTCAAGCAGGTAGTTAGACAGGAGTGAACGATACGATTTGGACAGTTCAAAATCAAATCAAATGGCAACTTTTACTGAAGACAATGGGTAATAAAGTGGTCATTTCAATTTTTACTTCGTATGCACTCAGCCCAGTGCTTGCATAAGAGAAAAAATGCGATGATGACGATGATACATAAAAGAAATCAGCGACATCATAATCGGCTATCACTGTTGCTTTTTTTCTGATACAATTTCTTGAATGCTAATCAGCAACTGGTTGAATGACTCTCTACTGTCAGCACCACCGCGTTTGCCTTGTTGCTGCTGCTGCGGAATAAGAAGGCTGCTTTTTATGGTTTCTAGTGTGCATTAAAAAAACATTTTCTTTCGTTTTATAAGACGTTTCTTGTATATCTCTAGGTTTTATCAACATCATGATTATCGTCATCATTACATTATCATGATCCCGATCCCACTGGATTATGTTATGACGACTTTGTGGTGACGAGCCACTGAGTGAGTGACCATCAATAGCTTATATATATATTATAGTCAGCCACTTTTCTTCATTGCGGAGAGGACGACGAAAAAGAAAAGCTGATAATTTTATGTCCTTATTTAATCTTCCATTTGAGGAAATTATTCCAGTTTTGTATCTACCCAGCGCACTGTTTTAATACTGATCTTATTACCTCCTTCTGCATATAAACTTCCACTACTACTGCAGCAACTATGATGATTGCTTATGATTTCTTGCACGATATTATAACACATTTGATTACGTGTATAGGTACTTATGTATATACATATATCTTTGTATATATCTGTTTTAGATATATGTAATAATAATGAGGATACGGTGATATGACCCCATCATCAGTGACATTTTCGTTAGTATGGGCATCCTTAAGTAAGTTGGAGGCTTTTGTAGATGACCATCATGAAAATGATGATAGGAGATGATATCTGTATAAAAAGAGTTTCAGACGATGGACTTTTTACCTCGAACTTTTGAAAGTCACGGTGCTACTGCATGGATCATGGCAATAATCAATGGACTTTTACTTATACCTAGATACATACCTTATAAAACAACATAATCCGCACATGAGTTAATAAGGTGAGTAGTGCACTATAAGGTAGCTCGGAGTTTCTTGTTGGATGTGTATGTGTATTTTATGGATAACTCATTGTGTCTGTTTCTTTGCTCATGCATAATGTGCATTACGCTCGTTACTTACTTTAATACATACTATATATATACACATTTTAAAAAATGATTGCGAATGAGCTTGATTATAGGTTATCATGATTATGCATGATATGGAACGGTGTTGAAATCCAAGCGGAGGAGCAAAGATTTCCCTTCACCAACAAGTAAACTCAATACTAGACAAAACCACTTTTTATCCCCTATTTGTTTTTTCCATATTTGTCCATAAAACAACAGATTAGGAGAAAATGAGCATAAAGTGCGACAGAAATGGTGGCGTATAATAATTTCTTTTCTTTGTAAACATCAGTCTGCATATTTGGTACAGTGTCAGAGCGCAGACTTGTTGCTGTTAAATCAATCATAAACTTTGCATGTGACTATTATAGGTATTCTATAGCGTTAGCCATTCACATTATTTGCGGCAGCCATGTAAACATCAAAGACAGATCAGAATCAACATCGTCAACTGTATGATGGTGATCGGTGCAGAATGGCGAATCGAATATAACGCAACATTGCACTTCATACAAAAAAATGATATTGTCCTCGACGGTTCCAAAGGTTGCATCGTCTCGCTCCATCACAGCATTCCAAAGTCGGTGATAATTTTTCCATATTTGTACATAAATTTTGTTCAAGGTATCAAGGCAGTCTTACAGAACCAAGAGCTGCTTTTATGAAGACGATGATGAAGTAATCCAAGATATTTTTGCGACGACGGTTGTTGCCTTGCTGTTGTCTTTGTACTTTGATACCACAGCGTTCTTATCAATTTCTTACTGATCAAATCACGATCAATTTAAGTGATTGCTATTATAATACTCCCAATTAAACTGTGCTCTCTCAACGTGGTACTACTCACTTTGCGTTAATTTTGACTTTCAGTGTATTAAGAACATCTTCACTAGCATAAAATCAAATTAATCAGTGAAAACGGCGACGCAAAAATTAATATCACTTTCTGATAACTCCAAAAGATGATTGGAATCCTTCACTGATATCCAATAAACTGTATAAGCAGTAAATAGCATAATATATAACTCCTCCATAATATTATAGTACTACTTACTAATGAAGCAGGAAGGTTCATGAAAATTCCCAAAGTAAATAAAAAATGTTTCTTCTTCACTTGGTCAATTTGCTTTGCTTGCATTCACGGGTCGAAGTACACCAAAGAGCCAGGCACTGATCCCGTGGCTCTGATTACAGAAGAAAGAATGTTATTTCTTCTTCATATTTATTATTTATAGAGATCATGAAGATGTTGATGAAGACGATGATGATGATCATGATCAGTATTATAGCATAATATCATAATGCAACAAACAACATCATCATCGTCATGATGCATACATACTTTTGTAAGGTTACACAATCAAATCATAAACTCTTCTTTTCAGTCGTTTCTGTCTCTCCCTCTCTTCTTCTTCTTCGTATTTGATGAGATAAGGATTCTCATATTTGTGTTTCTTAAAACTTGATCAAACCCCAATAAGAAACCACACATGATGTGTATTAGTTTGGAGATTTTGTGTGCCTGCTAAAATTGTATAAATAACAGAAAACGGATATACTTGATACATCGTTGACTCACGTCAATCATTCATATACCTATATACCTACATATTATTACTTCATACGATTTACCTATATATTAGTAATGAATTTATGCCCATTATAAGCGTGTTATATGCATTTCCAATGTTTGCAGAACGCATTATATATCAGTAAAATGTTACTTCTAACCAACAGCTTGTTTCCTTCATTATCAAAATGTCCACATCCTATGGATAATGCATCTAAACTAAAATTGACTCTTAAAGTAGCAACAGCATTCATCCTTTTTGTGATTTGGGACGCTCATGCATCACTCATGCATGATTTCTTCTTTTGCCATGTTATTTGAATCGCCATGCACAATTTCTTGCCTTATTTATCATGACCGGAGATAAAAAAAAGACTTGAAGAAAAAATTGATAGGTAATGTGTTAGATAATCTATAATCTATAAAGTTCAGAGCAAACAGAGAGTAGCTATTTATTAGTTTTCTACGTAGAAGGATTCTCAATAAGTCAAGTTAAGTTGATTGCGGTAAACAGAAATAGTACAATATGTGCTACAACAGACCCTTCCCCAGCGAAAGGTTACACCATCTAAAAATACCGTGTGGTTTGCTTTCTCTTCATCAGTTTTCCGCCCGTATGTGTATACACGAATACAATACAATATTAAAACACATGGCACAGGAGGCGAAATGCAAAACGGTGAAATTTTTACAACCTCACGAGTAGGCACACACAGTCACATATCTAGATTGCTAGAAAGAAGTATGGCGGTAATAAGTAAGCAAAAGAAAAGTTAAAAATCTAGATAACACGAGCAACAAAAGCATATTAATGTAATGGACGAGTATGTATACGTATGTGTTTGTGCGATATTTCACCGGTGGTGGTGGTGTTAAACCAAACCACACGTACCTATATATGTAGTAGAGCCCCGTACGTAATATTATTATTGCTCTTTTCGGACGATTCGTAAGATATTCTGAGAGATATGATGTGCTACAATTAATGCGCCCCTACTTTTTACATTCAGCCATGCCATAACCAAAAGTGTGGTATCTCCTTTTAAAACCATAACTTGGAGCACAAGCATATCAGTCATCGCAGCAGTTGTGGTGGTGGTGGAGGGGAAGCAAATACATGCATACATACATATTTTATATGGAACTTGGAAAAAGCAACTTTATTATTTTTGGACTGCACATTTCTTGTCCTTGCTTGCTGGACTAGTAGTGCTGGTACGCCACTGCCGCTGCTATTCTACAATACGACGACGACGACTCAACGACTCCTGTTGTTGTGAGCAAACCTACAAAGTATTAGCTATCAAGATATGATATCAGTGGGTAAACTTTACACAAATTTATGATGTTTATTACGGAGGGAAAGTGGAAAATGGTATCTATCGATTAAATAAATCTATAATATAATATAATATGTAAACTTGACAATCATAATAAAACTATATGAATTATATATGTACATGCACGCATGGTGTTGAGCTGAGCTAGTGTTGTGGATAATGATAATAAACGCTAAGGCATGTGACTTTGTATTGTAAGGTAGCCAAAATAATAATAATAAGATATTATATATTTTATTACGAAAAAGTATTAATGCCAGAAAAAGCCCTCTTTCTAAAAGACCATCATCCCGCGAAAACTGTTTCATTATCAGTTTATGTAAAGTTTTCGAAAGGAGATATGTCACCAACAAGCAACAAAGTAGTACCATTGCAGCAGCGGTGTATGTGAGTAGCTGTAGTAGTTACCGCAGCAGTAGCAAAACAACACGACATTCATTGGGAAACTCGCTATCTCACACGATTCACAGCTATCAAGACCACAAAACATGTAATAAGTAAGTTAAGCACGACTGACTGAGCACATGTATGAATCTTTGGTGGATCTACGGAAGCAAGCATACTGCAACGTAAACTGTATGTACATGTGCTCTTTTAAGATTGCAAAAGGTATACGGTTTCTGGGAACGAGACCGGCAGCAGCATCAGCGATGAGAGTGCAACAGATACATGCTTACACATATATATATCATCAGTAAAGTCATCGTCACAAGTCGCCAAAACAAAAGTATGCATAGCTTTGCAAAGCAAAATCTGGAAAAACATGTAGATATCGCATCGTTCCGTTTCCTTCCAAATATTTAAACATCCGATTTTCTCTATCAAACTTTTCTTTCTTCGTCACCAAACCAAGCCTCCAAGCACCGCCGTTTCAGAGATAGCCCAATGAAACGAAAGGAACGACATAAACATATTATAATCTGAGGAATAATTAAGTGTTTAGACCAAATATCTGACAATGATCCTTTTCATTTTGCAAATTCCAAATGTTAAAGAGTTACAGAGCATACTATATGTACATAATGTACCTATGTGTAAAATACTTATAGAGGTATCTGACTTGAAGAGACTGATATACTCTTGCAATATTAGATTAGACGAAAATATCTCCTATAGCACTCTGTATGCTCATGAGTTTGGAAAAGAGATAAATTCATAGCCAAAGCGGAGGAAACTCGAGAAAGATACTCCAGAAGCCAGTTTTGTGACCTGCTGCTGCTTTGTATTTATTTAGATTATGGCAATCTATTTGTGTGAAAATCCATCATGATAAATAGCTAGAATAGTTCATTAGAAGCCGTGCAGTTTTCTCACACCATAAGCGTCTTAATAAAACTTTCGCCATTGTATAGGATTCTACTCTTGCGATAACAAAGACATACGAATCAAAAACACCGCATAGTAATGTATCAATGTACTTGAGTGGCATGAATTATTGAAATCCACGAAATCAATGTATGTATTTTAAAATCTTATTTCTGAGACGATCAGACAACGCCATCAATACATTTTTAATTGAGGAGAAAAAAGCTAATGACCAGCTAATGTGAGAGTTTCGATAATATTAAAACGCTGTTATATTCACTTGACATGTTGCATTGTTGTTTAATTGAAACATTCACGACTACTCAAAATGAACAAAGTCACTTGTGATGTACCACGGTAGTTTGTGTGTACACTCATCTTAAATCTTGCTTCCTTATCTCCTTTATTACTTCTTTTTAGCCAACATAACCACCACGTAGCCTTGATAATATTGAAACTGATTGTAAAAAATAATGAGGACGGAGATTGGTGGATAAAATTCTATGTTTTGTTAAAGATGTGATGTGTTTCTTTACTCATGTGAATGATTGAAGAAACAAAGACACTTGTTTTTTGTTGTCAATTGAACGTGATGTGTCGATGATGATTCATCATCATAAATTATTAGGCACTATATGCACATTATCATTGATAAAACGTAAGAGCAAATATTATGTCATGTCATTGACAGAGAGAGAGAGAGAGAGAGAGAATAACTTATCTCATTTTGCTTTGTATTTTATTAGATGTATTACTTTATTAATTTTTATTGCAGACAGCAGCAGACACCAAGCACAATGAAAACTACTTGGCTGCTGAGAACGAAAAATATAATAATATCGTTATTACGCTTTCAGCAGAGAGTTGCACTTGTTATCAATATCATATTTCCTGTCGTTTTTCTCCTTAGCCCGCTTATCGCTATCAACCGCTAGGCTCTATTCATCCAATCCATACCAAGTGTGTTTACATTTATACAACACTCTATAGGCATTTGGAACTGATAATCTCTGAAAAAAGTTTAACCACCACCATCATACAACCTACCACATTGCTCCTCTCTCTCTCTCTCTCCGCGCTTTCTCATCATTCTCACTTTGAGGATAAATTGCCGTTGCTGCTCTTTCAATAAATGTCAAATGTACAGTTCATATCAAGATAATAAACTGTAATGTAACCAAAGCCAGACGCTTTCCTGTGTCACCCACAGCAAACAAAGACCATTGACAATCTTTAAGGCAGATTTCAGATTTCTTTTTTATTGGGCCTCCTTGTATTGATGAATGCGGCAGCAGGACGTAAACTGTTTAAAATATATATTTATAGGTTTGGTGAATTTGAACGAACATATCAGTTGGATTTGGATACGGCTTGCGGTTGCAATTATGTTTGACGGGGCAGATTATTATGATTACCCAGTAGGAGAGAGAAATGACTAAATTATTCACCTGCACCGATTGGACAATGTAGTGATAGTAAGCAGCTGCTAGTATAAATTATTCGTTGACAATCGTAGCCGAAGCTCCGTTGTCCATGCCCATATGGGGCAATACTATCACAAAGGTAATTTCATTTTTCAGGATAAACTATTTTTCATGTTTGTGAGTTTTGTTTTTGATGCACGTATAATAATGCTTATGATAATTACTCTAAATTGCAAGCTGAACTGCGCATATATAACTTCCCGGTTCGAGACAGTTTAATGCATACATTTTCTTTCTTTTGCAACCTAAAAATCTAATTAATATCTTACCTGGACATCTACAAGCACGATTATTATTTCCACAGTTCCAATAATATTACCCTTCCATCATCATCATCAGCATGCCTTGATTTTATTATTCAGAGCAATTATCTCCCGTCCTGCCTTTCCACACAGAGAAACATGGGTTAAGCCTTTTTCGGGAAACTTCACACGACATACGGCGGCAAAGTAATTTTTATAAAGCAATCATGTCCCTTCCACCAGAGCTTGTCTTATATATACATACCATTTACCTTCTTTTCTTTTTGATATCACCCATAATATCCTTGCTAATATTTTATGCGATGATGAGTGGTAGCTTACTTTTTATGCGTTCAACCCACAATACAAGGCATTTTATGTAAAGAAAAAAATGGTGAACTGCCGCCGCGGTAGCAATACGTCTCCACTTTCTTGTTCTTCAAATCTATACTCTTTTCGAACACGTGTCTTTTTATTGTACATTTTTTTCTTATATTATGCCGCAACTGTCTTGCTTTCTCTCTAACAGAGTAGAAATATTACTGCGCCAACGGAGAAAGGGAGGCGACTGATTCAATCAAACAACTTAAAATTGCATGATGGACTCAACTGTAAAAAATCATTTTATTACTCGCACGGTGACGTAAAGTATGAAAAAAGTTAAATTGATAAATGCCACATACAAAGTTGCTTTGAATGATGGCATCCTTGAAGAAAAAGCCGAGTTTGCAGCTACGTGCAGTGATGGAAAATAAAAATTATCATGTTTTCACCAATCGAGTTTCCTGTACATTAAAATAACATGGAATTTCACAATGACCAAAAAATTTGATATGATATAAACGTTAGCAGTAAAAGGCAGTGCCACTTGTAAATTGTTTATACGAAGCAACTTGATGCTTTCATTGCAATATATCAGCTTGATTACAAGCTCATATCACGACAAAGAAAAATTGCATTAATAAAACAGAACAGACTGCTCTGGAACTTTATGATGACTTACATCAATCGACTATCATCGATGATTTTATAGTACGGGAAAAAAACTTGCAGCAGCTTGCGTTGTGCATTATGTACATGTACGTGATAGATATGTACTCTTGTGATTTATTTAGTGTGCGCAGTGAATGACCACTTTTTTACGATGATATTGGATGGGGTGCATATAACTTGGCGGACAAAGGAACTTGAGGTACTCCCATCAACATTACATCATCACACCACCAAAAGTAGAAGAAAAGCAACCCTTTCGCCCCCATTTTTTCTTGCATTCTTCTCGGTCTCATATCTCATATCATCCAGATATCCTTCCTTCCAGCCAAGTAACTTCATGTGTTATGATGATGATGCCCTTATCAACTGTCTTATACACGGTCGTTTATTTGGTGGTGTACCCAGAAAAAGTAATGCCGATCCCATGTACTCTATGAAGTAGCAGAGCTGCCTTAAATATCCGTATAAATAATAAGTTAACGAAAAGATGTATTAAATAGATGTACTTTTTATCTGGGAAGCTGCTTATTTCTTGCAACAGCTATCATCTTCGTCCCAGCCAAATTATATACAAGCGGAGGACATACGAGTATAATAGTTTGTATTGCACAACATTATGCTGTATAAATATTACGACAAGCCATGGTATGTATCGCTGGAGAAAGGAGTGACAAAGGTATTACGCTGCCGAGTTAGAAAGAGAAAGTAAGATGTACACACTCCTAGTCAAGGAGATCTGCTTGATACGTACGTTTCGTATAAAGGCACATGGAAAATATTTATACTACACGAAGATAGATATAGTTTTCTAATACAAAAAGACGCGCCTACATGAAATTTATGTTTGGTGTTTGGCATTGATATCCACACTCGATTGCTCGCAGATTTTTCATCCGAGACACTTTTTTTCTTTTTTTTTCACAACACAACACATTCTGATGTTGATGTAGCAGCAGCAGTATGGAAGCGAATGTGAATGTGTTCTATAATATGGGTATAAGTTAGTTGTGTGTGAGAAAGAAAAGGAGAGGAAGACAGAAAACACTGGCAGAAAGCCTGCCATCCTCCTGATAAGAACTTGATTTTTCAAGAAACATCATATGAAATATATTCAATCTGCTTGGCCAGATAAGTCCTTCTTTTTTCAATAGAGAGAAAGAGTCAGTCAGAGCGAGATGACTGTGAGTGAGTGAACTGCCGACACTCTCTGCTGCTATACAGCTAACACATCACATCATCATCTTTTACACACTCTCAAGCACATATTATATATTGCATTATTCTCCAACAGTCAGATAGTATGCCTCCGTATTATATTTATGTGTGTGCCTTATTGCATTTGAATTGCATTGAACGCATCCATCCATCCACAATATTGGTGTTGTCGTTGTCTGTACACTGCTTGTACAATGAATGTGGTATTTATGACGATATGCAATGATGCTGATGATGTTGATGATGGCATGGCATGTAGGTAAGTATGTACATGTATATATTCATGTGTATTTTTCGTGTGAGATAGTGTCTTTCACCATCATCATCGCATCCCAACGAGAGGGAAAAAAAGAAACAGGCAGAGATATTACCATTACTGCTGAGTGAGTGAGTGGGAAAAAGAAAATAGTAGTGGGAGCAAACAAGTATGTACGTATGGATATCTACAATAATAATGGAGTAGAAATGTATGTACGTACGAAGAGTAAAGAGCGGCGAGCTAGAGAAGAGATGCTTTCATCATCACATCACCGACACATTCACACAACTACATACCATCAGCATCCAACCAGCCATCCATCCATTTCGTCAAGATATATTCACACAACTCAAAAAAAATGCTTCGGCTTCTGCCAACAATTTATTACACTCGAAAAAATTTCTTTCTCCAAGACGAAGAAAAAAAAGCACCCGTCATTATCATCACAAGCATATTGCTTCCAAAAGAGCAGTGAATGAATATCTGTTCTTGCTATATTCATAAAAAACGTAATCTCACATTCAGCTATATAATGCAATGACATATGGTTTGGCATTGTGTTGTTGTCTTGCCATGCTGATATGCCAGGCGCACATAGATGATGATGATGTGATGTATACGAGCATTCCTCTTTTCTCCAAACGATGACATATTGACTTTCATTTCATCAATGTTATCGAACACTCTGCTTAAATAAATACAAACAAGAAGAATGATTACCTATAAAAGTGACTGTGGGTGCCAGAATATGGAGAAAACCTCATTATACACAACTTCATCATCACAGTATTGTGTTCTCAGCTCGATACAAGATACACATACACTATCACTACCTCATATAGTCTCTTTTTGCTACAGTTTCAAAAGATTAGAGACACGTCACGACGAGCAAATGTAAAAAAAGCAGTCTATAATGATGTGACCCTGAAAAATTACCAACTGCTTTCATTCATTTTCATTTTCGTCCCTTCAACAAAAAAAGAAGCTCTCGAGGCAAGATTTGTAGCAGCAGTACACTTGGCAGCTGACAGCACAAAAAGATCTACTCACAGACACTTGCAACTCTGTGTAGTTTCTCGATTACAATTTTAACATCATCAAGAAATTTTATTTGACCATTTATTGCAGTCTTTTAAACGATTTTAGAAAAGATGGAAGACAAGAGGGGTTCTAAAATGTATCTTAAGTACCTCATCACCTACCACATACTGTTTTATAATATCCTTATAAACGATACACGTGTATCTGGAACAGGTTGGTAGGTATACACAATAAAAATTACTTTTTTTTCTTGGTTGCATTGTTCGGATGGTGATCATCAGCGAATCTTAATGATATCAACTGCAGTACAAGCTACACAATATTTACAGCGGAAAACATGTATACCTACCTATCAAACTTTACGTTTCCGTGAAAAGACTTGCAGGAAAATGAGTGTGATATGTATGCAAAGAGTTACTCCAAAAAAAACCCTCTCTTTGTTTTACATAGTGAGAAATTATACACTGCGAAAAAGTCATTCGTCACGGTTAGTAGGACTCAAAAAAGTGTGTACATGATGATGCTGCTACTGATTACACAACCACACTTGAGTAAAAGTAGCAAACCAAGTAGTACGACTTGTTTAAAGATTTGCAAAAAAATTAGTGTATTAGTGTAATCCTTGATGTTCCACTACGTCAGTATATCCATCAGCCTGTAATGATACGGTATAAATACGCGATGATGATTTTTGTGAGCCCTTTCCCCAATTATCTCTTATCCTTCTGCTAACATAATTTATACAAAATACATTTCTGTGTCGGAAGAAGGTCATTACGATATCTGTAAATTTTGTGGGAGTAGCAATACTAGTCAGTTGGTTTGGTAGCGACTAAGACGATTTGGCTGGGCAAGATGGGTATCTAAAAATACTTAATGTACCGAAAAACCCTTACCATATATTTTACTTAACAAACTTATAAACTACCAATGTTCAGTAAACGATTAGAGGGGAATCTTTTTTTAAATCTTTGCTACTCGTGTAGATAGTGTAATATCCTGTGTGCTCTAAAGGTCATCGTGAAGACGCCAAACACAGGAAGGAACGGACTTTTCTAATTTTTGTCAGAGCACTTGCGTACGCAATGAATGCGTTTTTACGAAGTTATAGCAGAAGCAAATGAAAAAGTGAAATGGTCACAAAGCAAAACTTTGTAATAAAATGACCCATTATGACAGGTAATAAAAAATAAAGCTGTGTGTGCACCACTACAAGTGCACGTATAAGAGGATAGTAAATGTTGTGTAGATGTTTGTTTTATGGGTTTAGTCTGTATAGACGAGCAATAATTTATCCAAGT
Organism: Sinella curviseta; assembly: GCA_004115045.4. Classification (NCBI taxonomy): domain Eukaryota; kingdom Metazoa; phylum Arthropoda; class Collembola; order Entomobryomorpha; family Entomobryidae; genus Sinella; species Sinella curviseta. The sequence continues at coordinate 45,289,056 of CM023201.3, read as the reverse complement.
CGACATAATAAGAACTTCCAAAATACTTTGCTACTCCTCATTTCATTTTGGTCATCATAACGATCATCATGTGTGATGGTGGTTCAAAAGCAGTCAACTTTGTTATCGCAAACGCATCTATCATCATAATAAAGGTTTAACAATGACTTCGCAGGAGTGCGGGGATGCTGTGCAGTAGGCATGCTCATCCAGTCTTCATTTTTATAATATTAACTTTAATCATACTCGAGGGTCGGAACAGCCATTAAGTAGTTCCATTACACAGGAAATAATTACAGTATAGTCGTCGTCTGTTCTTTTTTATCAAAAGCTACCGTGAAACCGTTCCTAGATTTGGCACAAATTACTGTAATGGGCCTTTCACAATGAACAAGCAACAAAAAGCTATGACCAAGTGCAACATCTTGTACTTTTGATATTTATCAATAAAATTACTGCCGAACTTATATATATCGATGAATCGTAATGATAATTTATATTTTATTCACAAATCCGCACGGTCATGGTTTAGAACATCATGAGATGCGTACAAAACCGAGTTGCTTTATTTAGCTGGTAAATTAGGATATTCGTAATAATTTACAAATAGTATTTCAAATAATGAGCAATGATGTTACGAGATAAAAAGGTGCGTTTACATGAGACAAGATGTTCTATGCCATAATTCTGATAAATATACAAATTTGAAGATTTATTAAAGTTATTCCACCTGCTTTCTCGGATTGTATCAAGTACTCACAAAGGTACAGCGATTATTACAGAGGTAAATATTCTGTGAACATGCCCAAAGTAAAAAAGTGATTTTTAAATCTGAGGGGTATACAATCTATATTGTGTATCTGCTACACAAACAACATGATGCACTAACTACTATAATCGTTACTGTTTTATGATGTATGAACAGCTTTGTAAAGTATGGCCCACAACAACCAAGATATTAAAGCGTGATTCAAACAATAATAATAACAATAAGAAGAGTAGTAAAATTAAATTTTTACTTTTTTACAGTTTTTGTCGTTATGCTTTTGATCTCAAGTTTGCTCACATATAACAATCATCATTATCATCATCACTACTACCACCAAGATCGAGATTATAATATTATGATGTGCACCATGCATATATATACACGCCGGGGGTGAGGCAACAGGCATTTCCAAACGTGTACATGGAAGTGATGATAAAATTCTTATGCACCTGTCATTATGTTGTTTTTCGTTGAGCAAATTTAAAAAAAAATCATTGTTAACTTCGCTCTGAAATTGCTGAGATGAAAATCATAAACGAATTCATCTTAACAACATCGAAATATGGAACCGTCTTCCTATATATATGTACATACCGTATCAGTTTAAATTTTCATAAGTACGATGAACGATGCGATCGCAGAGAGAGAGAGGAAAAATGCAGTGTAAAGGCCTGTTGCTGCTGCTGATGGAAGCATATGATTTCGTGAGAACACTATCAGCGTGAAGCTTCCTCTTTCATTTCTTCAGAGAGCAAATGAGTAACTTTTACATTTTTAGTCGCATTAAACGATTTAATTTGCAATTTCCTGAGTTAGTCTTCAAAACTTACAAATTATGTCTGAAAAAACTTCGAGATATTATCTGACAGCGAAGCTTTTTTTATTATTCTCTGCCCATTGCGAGGAGGAGAGTATATTTTTAAGGTAATCAAAACTTGCATGCTTCAAAATCAAATTTGCGTGTTTTTAAAAAAATCTTGAACTTTGCCAGTTAAACTTGCACCAGGTATCATATCATAAACCTGTCATCATAATCAAGCCGTAGCCAGCATGTAAACCTGGTTGAAAACTTATAAAAAACTAAAGCAAGCATCAACGAGTAAACAAAATATGTACTTGGTTTATATAAAAAATTCATACTAAATCGGTGCACCATTTTGAATATTATGATGGACAATTGCAAAAAGAAAACGATGCGGTTCTTCAATAATAATTATGGCCAATTTTGATTTCGCAGCTTCTAACAATAAATTAATAGTCTAAATGATACCGCCAGAACAAGTGTAATGTTGTCGAAGTACACAGAAATTACATTAGAGCAGAGTAGACCGACTAGACTGATAATATGTTATTGTTGTACAAATTTACGATACTTTTTACATTTATCCCAATTTTCTTGTTGGTTGAACCTTTGTTTCCTTCTGATGGTTGCATCGCGGGCGGCTAGTTGCGTTTTTATAACCAGGTTTCTCGCTATATCACTCACTTGAAAAATCGCTTACAGGACGAACGCTTACAATATTATTATTTTAATAACTTTATCGTGTACCGGAGCAACGCAAAAGACGAGAAGCTTCATCTTATTTAGCTAATTTATATTCTAATACCATCTTGAATCATACATACGTATATACATCATTGTCTTCTGCCGATTGGAGCAGAGTTGCGTTCATACATTTGCATTTTGCCCCGATCACATAATTAATAATAATGATTTTATTGTGTGTAAAAATTCAGAATGCAGCAAGATTATTGTAATCTAACCCCAACAACTAACTAGCCAGTAACTTTGCCTAACTTTATGTAACACCCCAAAATAATTTATATGACCTTTCACTTTCAGCATGTGTACAGAGAAGGCTGAATAATGCGTAAAGAGGCTGACGTATCGTAATGTAATCACACATGTGTAACGGCTGTCTACAAGCACGCGTTTTTTCTAGAGTTCGTCCTTCCATCCGTAGAATTTCCAGTTTTATTTTCGCTTACTTTTAACTTCATGTAAATTTCACGTCTAAATTAATTTCTGATTGATACGTGTTACTAATAGGCTGAATGTTTAATTGCTACATGCGCGCTCGCAGTGTACATAATGTTTGAAAAGAAAATCAGGTAATGAGAAGCGGAGTTAATTTTCCTGAAAGCATATTATGTCTTGTAATAGTTTTGCCAATCCGGCAAACCCGTTTATTCTGCTCCAATGCTAGATGTTTATAATTACGCAGATATTAGCAGAGTTGCTGTTGTGTCAGCAATAATTCATGGTGATGATGAGTAAACTATGTCTGTATTCTGATCAGTTGGAACCATTTTGGTACATGTGGATAGTATAGTAGATGATACGCACACATAAACAATAACCTTAAATAACCTTCGTTCTGTAAAAAAACAAGGGAAAAAAAGTTCCCATAAAAAATTCGATTCATATTTACGGGTTGTAGATTATGGAAGAAATTAAAAGTGAAGATAATAAATTATGCAAGTTTTTTGCTTCCTGTCACTACTACACGTCAATGATTATACTTAAGTAATTTAAAACAAGTATGCTACATTATATGTAGAACGTTCCAAGCCGCTATAAAACGGCACAAAAAATCCTTGCTTTCTTGGTCAGTTGGAAACAATTAAAATTTATTTTAAAAATCGATTTCATTTAAATTCCTTCTGTTTCACAAACAACACGACTGAGGCAATAAAAGTGAGTAATGGGCATTTTTGTACATTACCTGTTTCTGAAAATAACATTATTTTACGTAGTGGTCAGGCATGCAGTCAGTCAGACGTAGACATAGCACATTATAAAAAGTGCTACCAACTATATTTTAACCAACGACGACCACGACCACTCAAGAAGATGAAGTTACAATTTTTATTTCCTTTTACAAAACTACCCACCAAAAACTCGTAAAATTGCTTATAGCGAGTATTTACGTAAGCAACAGAATGTGCCCTCTAATATTTCTTTAGAGTTATTTTGTATGATTAAGTTAACTTGAAAAGATTCACAGTATAGTTTTTTCATAAAGATAAGCATTTTTTAAAGTTCAGGTTAATAAACACGTATGCCAAATAATATTTGCATTTTACAAGTACATTTATTTACCTATAAACAGAGTGCTACATAATAATAATCGAGAGAGACTGAGATATTTTTACAGGTTGCAATGATCTTTATCGCAAAATATAAACTGAGAAATGCACAGGAAACGTCACCTTAAAGAACCGACGTCAAAGCTCATTATCTTGCCCTGTCTGTGCACTCGCTCACACAAGTACGTGCACTATTTACGCCATACACAATGCACAGATAGAGGAGAGTAGTAAGCAAGTATTTATAGGTATCAGCTCCTTCTTGGAAGCTGTTCTCTAATATCAACATAATTATTATCAAGGAAAAGTAGAAAAGTATCATCAACCGCATCACCATCATCATCATCAAGAGCAAAAGAAGTAACATTATCGTCTTTAAACTAAACATGCTACTTATTGCATATTATTATTGCTTTATACTTATTCTGCTGCTGCTGGTGTGAATGAATCTTTTGAACACTCAACGCAGAGCATGCTACTTAATATTATAAGTTTGTTTGTTGCTTATCAATAGACATCGTTAATATTAAGACAAGTGCGCTGCCAACCACTGAGTATTAAGTATCTACCACTTTGAGTTTGACTGTTCATTAGACCGATTACTACTGATGATGATGGTGGTGGTGGTGTGGTGCTACACAACTACCAGAAATACCAGAACTGCTGAGAGGTAGATCTTTATGTAACTTGCACAAATAAGTAAGTTTGTTGTAGCGCTCTAAACAACACATATTTACCTGTTTTTAACAGATTATTTTGATATGACAAGCAAACAGGTCTCCATTTTTCAGATATTGTAGAATAGCCAACTGCTATGCTTAATTCAATATAAGTCAGGAGAAGAAGAAGCTCTTATTACTACCATTAACCCTATATATGTCAATTAAATACAGAACTACATAATTAGCACGAAAACCTTCCTATTTGCTGCTGTGTGTGCACATCTGTATACAAATGTATTCTTTTTATGTGTACTTTTAACTTGACATGCACAACAAGAAAAGATAGAGACGGATGTTGCTGATGCTCTCTATACAGTTGAGTGCACTATTATGAATTCCGAAAAGTATATAGATAAAATGATGATTGTGTAGATAAGAGTTTATAAAAATCAAGAATGCAGCACAGGCAGTATCTGTTGTTAGTGCAGCAGCAATGGTTGTAGTCGTCGGTAAATAAGATTGACGATAGATAATAATTACCGATCCGTCAGAACCTATATCGTATTCTCTGTGAGTGAAGAATGCAGACTGCAAACTACCTGTTGTATTATAAAAAACCCAAAAGAAAGCTAAAGTAGCATTTTTATTCGTTAAGTAATAATAATGGAATCTTAGGTGTAATGTACACTTATATAGGTAATCATTTCTTGATTGCAACTAGAGATATCGAATGAAAAACTGAAGCAAGAATCTAATTTTATAAAAAATTATTCTAAACAAACATCAAAACGGACAAGTAAACAAGCTTGTTCTCAATTCTAAAATGCGACTAAGGTAAACTCTTTGAGGTCGAGGAAACTCTGATTTTCCTGATTTTTTCTCATAATTTTTATTAGGTATTCTCTTTTGCAATGGAACAGTGTATTAAAATGTTGCCAATGATGTAGCTAGTTTTTTTCTCGGATAATCTTAGTTTGCAATCTCTTGAATTCTAAATTAGCACACGGGTAATTCCCGTGAAGTTTTTTTTACTTGGCGGACTGGAAATAAGCTAACTTATTGAAAGAACAGATCAATATTTGCATGTTCTCTACATTATTTTCTCTTTTCTACAAAAAAATAAAACATTAGCCAATTAAACCCACAACCGTACTCACAGTAGGTGGAAGGGAAGCGGCACTGTGAAATCCTTGCCCCTTTAATTTCAGTGCATGCTGAGCAATTCCTCAATTTTCTCAAAGTATCATGATTCCGTAATGTCTTTAAACGAAATGGGCGCTACTGTTGATAACGTTTTTATCATTCATTTTCAATTAACTGCACCCATCTAGGAGATATAATTATTAGGTTCAGAATATTACGTGTCGCAAGTTGCCCCAAACGAATAATGATAGAAAAAATTATGTTCTCGAATATTCTGTTCATAGATTGATAATAATATAACATAAAATATTTTATGTAGCGTATTTCCAATTCGAATAAAATTTATGTACGAAAAAGAAAGGTAATAACAATAAACAACAATAAATGCAGCAGTTTTGGAATTTGATGTGTACATTCGAATGTATATACCTAAGTCAACTTGATGAGAACCTGAGCGAAGAGCTCATTTTGTATTCATTACTCGGCGTCTGCTTCGTCTTGGTCCAGTTCATCCAACAACCAGACTTCATATTATATTCCAATTTATCAAACAATCTGTGTTGTTGTGTACAATCAGTGTGTAATACCACAGGGTACTAGATACTACCGTCGTCGCACTTAATTCTTTCTTAATTTTATCATATCTAATTTCATTTTTATATACTGCAGTAAATCCACACTTTTGCGGGATACTATCATTGCACAAAGGAGAAATACAGACAGGGAAGAGCTAATCTTAAATGAAAAATCTTAATTTAAAATTCATGACAAGTTGTCAGAACATGGGCAAAAACTAAGACCCATCTATATCGAGTAATTCATCAATGTGTGTCTAACAAACCCGGTAACTAGCAAAGCTACCAACTTTCATTTTCATGCTACGATTATCATGAACACTCTATTTGAATCACTCATTCAGGTACTTTTTTTTGCTTACTGGATAAGATTCTCTTCTTACGCACAGTAAAAACAGTGCGTTGAGAGTGCGTAAGTAATAATCATGATTATATATTATTCGACTCCTTCAATACATCCTATCAAACCGAAATAATGATGATAAGGCCTTCCTTCCCTTTCCCTGGCAAACTTGTCCATTTCAATTTACACCGGAAATTATTCAAAATACACGCAGCCTCCTTCTCGCGTCTTAATTCAACAACATAATTACACATTGAGAATGTACCACACGTCTATACGCATTCATCATCCACTTGGCAAGCATATCATCAACGCCAGTGGTGGTGGTGGCTGTGATGATGATAATGATGATCATGTGAAACTACCAGTTTGTTTGCTAGTCAATGTACACAGCCGGACTAACTAGTAGCATCCAACCATCCATCCATCAAGTAAACAAAGTTAACTCCTTTCCAATTGAAAATTACCAGTGAAAGGGCTTCACTAATCCATAAAAAGATAGAGATCAACCACGCCAAACTTCTGAAGCAACTAGCATCAAGCGAGAGAATGAACTCTGTCGATATTTTTCATAATTGCCATACGCAGCAGAGGCCCACTCGTTATGCACCGTAGGAATTTATATTTATGTGTATTTAATTTCACTGGCACACAGGCAGAGTGTGCATGACAGTTGGTAAAATATTTGAAGGGATGGCGAGCTGATGTAATTTACTTTAATTATGATTGCTTTTCTCAGGTCGAAACTCTCGAATCAAGCAGATACTAATAAATGTGGCGTTGTTGTTGATGACTAAAAAGGTAAGCTTTCTTGTTTCCGAAGCGGAGAGCACTCATTTAATTACAGAGAGCTGACTGTGTTTTTGTAACATCTTGATATCAACGCGAGGCAATTCTGAAACAATTGCTGCTGCTGCTGCTCCTATAAAATATACCACTGTGAAGAGTGTCATCCTAGACTACTGAATGCGGAGGTGATGTGAGACTGTACAGCTGCACAGGTTAACCGTGAAAATGGCTAAAGTAAATAGATGAGCTGTAATATTAGCTATATATATTTTTTTACTGAAGTTCATTATTGCATTGAGTAAGTGAATAAGCGAGAGGAGAGCGAGCATGACGGTGGTATCGGTTCCTCTTTCTTGTGTGTGTATCTATATGCAATGCTATTATGTGAGCAATGCCGGCTGTAGGCTCTAAGTTAACGCAATAAATGTTGCTATCATCATCACACCGGGAAATAAACAAGAGATGCACACTTATCGTAAATTGGTTTATTTATATAATCAGCACTTACACACACACATACTCAAAGTCTGTCAAGCCGGTGGTGTCCCTCCTCACGTTTTTGGGAGAGTTAGCAGGGCAATAAAACTTGGTAATGGACCGTTGAGGGTCGTGTTAAGAGGACAATGAATTGTGATATTTACGAAAGATACTCCAACGCAAATTTAGATAGAACCGTCCTTGTCTCGTTCTACTGATGTTCAGCTAGAAAATGACCGTGTGCCTGGGAGTACATTTAATACGCGAGTAGTTAACCATCGTGCAATATTTTTAAGTTTAAAGATTTATACCAGAAAAATAATGACTAAAAATTAGAAAATTCCAGGCACGATGATGGCATTCCATCTTGGAAGTTGGCAGAGTGGAGAAAGTTTGTGCAACCCTTTTTAGCCTCCTTACCAAACAGTACCCCTTACTAAGCATGCAACAATCTCGTATCAAATACCCATCTGCCATATACACATGTACATATATGCATAAAGGAACATTTACTGAAATCCCCAAACTGGCTAGTTCTCCTGGGTGTTATGGCCTTTTCATCAAGTCATTTTTATCAAGACACGATCGGCCATAACTCAGATAAATTACTACCAATGCCTGCTCCCACAATAAATGATCATAATCTTCGTTGAACGTTCGGAAACACGACTCACATAAGGTTCCTACATACTTGTTGGAGATATTAGGCTATACATACACGCATTCGTCCTTTAGCCAGGTACCTTTTATGTGTTCTACCACCACCATAATATCATATTATTGAATAAAATATAAAATGTACACTCCATGTAATGCACGTAATTCGTCTTTTTGCTCCGTTAAACTGGAAAAACAACGTTTCATTATGGTCGTTGTCGTCGTCTGTATCCTGAATCATGATGATGACTGTTGTGTTGTCGTATATTGTATGCAAGGCACTTTCTGCAATTTCCCGTTTTTGATGCCGAAGAGGATGCTACTGATGATGATCGCGCACATCACTGCTCCTCTACTACTACCAGTATCATCACTCTGCTAGCTGAATTCTCTAATTTAACAGCAATAAGTAAAGCATTTTTCCTCCAGCCTTTTGTAGTTTCTCTCTCTTTTCTCTCTCTCTCTCAGGGTTATATTGCTTTCATTCCTGAAAAGACATTTATTAGCAGATGAACAGACAGAATCTCTAATAATAATTTCTTACGGGATGGATGCGACTTACACAGAAGAGATGAGATCATCAAAATTGCAGGCTATATGCAATATGTGTGTTTACTATGGATTCTACTAAAGCAAAAGGGTTCATAGATATATACGTGTTATATGTTCATGTTTCTTCACATGACCAATTCGATTTTTCAATCTCGCTCAACTGTCTAAAATATCCGCCTCTTCGACCGTTTTATCTTTGGTACTTTGTGGAGTCTCTGCATTCATCTGAATGTGAGTTTTGGTTTTGATGTGTCACCCTACGTCTTCTTTGTTTCGTTGTCAAATACACACACACAGTCGTGGTATCTCTCTCGTTTTCTCTCTGAGAAAATGATACAAAGTAGTTGTATTGTTGCTGCGACTTGCGACAATACAATGTATCAATTTTCAACTTTGTCTTTGATAGTAGTACATGTTTTGCTGGTTTTAAATACCACTACCACTGAAACAACTTCAAACACACACACACGCGTGCTTCTTTAGTAGAAAGAAAACAATAGACAGCGACTTGGCGAGTGGTGTGTATCAGTGTGTGGTTTTCTTTTCTTCTTTACACGGCATATTATTATCATCATCATGATGTACATACATAATATGAGCGGTTTAAAAAAAACTTGTGTGATCATCACACACATATAGTAGTAGTATAACCAAAGCACTGGGTATATCACATATATGGAGTGACTAGTAGGGAAACTTGTGTGAAGTTCTCAGAGAAATGGAGAGAGAGAGAGAGAGAGAACATGCCGAGATAATGTTATTATTACTCATTCTTTGCCCATTGTTTCGTCCTTTTCGGTTGTGTGATTGTGTCAGAGTGCCGTTTAGAGGATTTTACGGCTGTCTTTGAGTCTCCTCATCCATTTATTTCCATCTCTCTCTCTCTCCTTCCATTTTCTCTTTTCTGGTCGTCGTCGTACGATTTGTATGTAGTATACATGTACAATTTGGTGGTTCTTTACCAGTTGTGTAAGTTTTGTACTGCTGTGTATTTCATACTGCAACATGCCTATAGAATAGATAACTTCTCTTTTGGGGTTTTGCTTGTTGTAGTGTTATACTCACTGATGATGATATGGTGGTGGTGGTTATTTAATAACTGACGTCTTTAGTTTGACATTTTGGCTCTCGGTTAATTTGTGATATCCTCCACTGGTGAATTGCTTGCTGGCTTTCCTTTTACCTCCTTTTGTCACATCTTTCTTTGTCAAGTCTTTTTGCACACACACAAAACGCTGCAACATTTATACACACAGGGAGAGTGGTGGGCTGTCTGCCTACAGTTTTCTCTCTGTGTACTTCTCCTCCACCCAATTCATTACAACATACTTTCATCATAAAACATTGCCTCAAATTTTCTCGGATGAAATTCCTTCCTTTCTTGTGCTCAGATTTTCAAAGCCAAATTCCCGCTGGTCCAATAAATGATAAGTAATCCGGTGGAAGAACAAAGATAATGTTTATATTCATTTATTATGCGCACTCTGAAAAGCAAACTTGGGAGATACACACAACACCAGAGAATCATTTATTATTAAGGCGGGTATATAACAGGAGAATTGATCCGATCACTGTATTTACTTATAAGGTACCAAATGTGAGAAACATACACTATTTATATTTACTCATTTACATTAAGTGCATGCATAATTTATGACCATGTTTATTTACACGGTAGAAGATTTCAAGAGACGATAAAACCTGTGGGTATTTCCAACAGAACAATGATGGCAGAAGAACTAAAAATCAATTTAATCCTATAACACCATGCGATGATGAGCAATTCTACAAATATATGCACAAGCCTGAGGAGAAAAACAAATAAAAATGCACAATGATTCATTTCTCATCTTTCTGTGTTGATGAGCGTTTCCTCTGCCAATTAATTTGCAGAAAAGAGCCAAAAAAATAATCGTGCAGATTCAGCGGAAACAGCACACAAACAAAAATCAAGAACAAAAACAACCATATGCAATTAACTCATTAAACATTTTAGAGCTGTGCACTGTAACACGGAGAGGTGAAATATTATGACGTGTAAAAATTAGGAGTCTAATTCCTTCCCATATAAAATATTATATAACACTAATGGTGACGATGCTAATTATAATTGCGCGACTTGAAACATGGTACACGGAACGAACAAAGACTGACAGCCCCGTAGGCAACTTTTTGCATTAGTGTCAGATGGATGAGTTTGTGCGAAACAAAATTTTGCGAAAAATGTATATACCAAAAATTCTTGCTTTGCCCTAAAGGAGTGCTAATTTAAGCAAAAACCAGTCGTTTTTAAGAATGTTTAATTACGAAAATGTTAATACGGTGAAATACTCAACAACGGCAAACGCATAAAACGAATGAGATAAGTTTTCTAGGAAGACAATGAGAAGGTTGGTGCAATGCCTTAGCATTTTGGGGTAAAGAGATCATGCACTCAACGAATAAACCGACGGGCGATATTATTGTAGTGATAAATCTAAAGGAAAGGGCGATCATGGAGGTGGTGGTGGCGGCTTGGTGTGTGCCTCATTGTGTATGTATCAAGTGACGCAAAGGGTTGATGGATAGCTAAAGCAGAGGGCATTTCATTTCCCGTTTCGTCGTACGACGTACGTACGCCTGAAACATCTTTGCCTTCAATGATCCACAATTTCCCTGGCTAAAGAGCGCACTTTGCACACCACTGATTCTGATAAGGTGGGCCAACAACGAGCACTTCTATATACACTCGCGCTGTTTCATTCCCCAAAAAACTGACGGAAAGTTGAGTGCGGATAATAATATTCCAACAAATGTGCATCTATCTATCTTTATTATATGATTACCATAATGCCAACTGAATAGGACATTTTCTCTCATATCCAAAAAAAAATATAAAACTTGAGAGTGGTAGTACGGTTTTGCTTTTCACGACCTTAAAAGTCAACTATATAATACGTGATTGAGAGACCGAGAAGAATAAGTGAATTGATGATCATGATGATGATAATGTACAAAATGTGTATTACGTATACAACAGCAGCAGTTGTAGCAACATCAACAAAATCCTTTACTGGTGGTCTGTTTTTCTCTGGTCGTTGTTCTTTGCTACTTGACTTTATGTGCGTTATTATTACGATTCTGTTGTCTGTTCTTGTTGTAATCATTTTGTGTGCTATGTATTTTTTATGATGAGCTTGAGCGCAGATGAAGGAGCACGTGCCTTTGCGGCAGATCATCAACCAAGCACAAAAATAAATTGGTACGGACAGATGCATACATTATATCGGATAATATATTTGTATGTAATACTTTGAAATGGAAATCATAGAAAGAATCTTGTGTTGTGTGCTCGTTTTGTATTCTTACGGGATTCCATTTTATGATTATTCATATATATTTAAATGATGAGAATAGGAGAAGAATGGGCTCTGAACCAGGAGGGAAGTAGTATAATATGCAGAATTTATATAGAAGGAGCAGCGAGTGAGCAGGTTTGCCAGCACAGCTGTCATCGTAGATAAATAGGAGCATTTTATTATTATGTTATAGAGGTAAAAATTGATGCTACAGGAAACACGTACCTGTGAAAGTGCAAGCACCATCATCCTACCACCACCGCTGTGATGAGCTTATCACAATTTTATATCATGGTTAAATGTATTCACGTAGCTGGTAGTATCCGCATGTCTTTTATAACATTGTATGTGTATATTATGCGAATATATATGCTTCTTCTTGTAATGATCAAGCAGGAACTCAAGAGGATCACAGTAAAATCGTGTGGAATTAATCGGTCCATTATTTTGAGAGAAAAAACGAGATTTTGAATGAGAATGTGTAAGCGAAATCTAGAAATATGCTGGAAATGTAGGTATGAAAAGTTGATTTTGGTCAAATGTTCCTTTTTCCTATTCTTTTATCCAAAATAGCAAGTTTTAGCATTCTCATCATATGCTTGCATATTGCATACGTGGAGTACGGTGCCGCTGCTACTCCTCCCGATTCGGTGAATCCCACATTTATCTTTTTCTCCTTCTGTCTCTCTTTGCCTGCACAACAGAATTTCATTTCCGGGTTAAGTGTTGTATCCATTGAATTTTAAAAAGTTCGTGCTTCTCGTAAGTATCGAACCAATTTTAATCACATCAGAAAGGAGGGAACGAAAAACAGAGCGTTTATAGGTACTTAAATGTAATCACATTTTTGGGCTCCTTCTCATGTAGTTTTTATACACGTGAAGCAAGAGTACTTGTAATGATATATTTATTTACATTCAGTCAGATTTAACTTGACAAAAAACTACTTGAACCCTCTAAGCGAATACACACATTTAATCTTGAAAGCGCCAAAAAAATCTAGAGCTATTCCCTATCCATATTCTTCTACACCCTACAGTCTATAATAATAATGCTCAACCAATTCAAATGGTTTAGTAGTAATCTGCGATGATGACGATGAAAAATTGGAAAATATATCAGGCAAACAGAACTTCTCTCTCTCTTTCTCTGAACTGAAGTGGGTGGTTGGTAAAAAGGAAAGAAAAGGAGCGACGCAAACCGTGAGGCTTCATTTCACAGTATAACCCATGAAGTTGTAAAGTTAAGTAGGTAGGCGCAGAGGCAAGTAAGCTTATTTTTGGGGCGATATCACATGCCTTGCTTGCCACTTTGCTACTACAGACAGATTATATACTTCTTCTCTCCTACTAACTGTAGTAGGAATGGTCGTAAAGTAACGCTACCACACGATTGACTTCTCATCGTCATCATCATAAAGCTCGCTTGCCGGAGAAGCCGCATTAGTAATCTGTGACCATCTTTTTAGTTAGTACGAAGAACCTGCAGAAAAACTACTTGATATTCAGCGCACTCCTACCCGTATACCATCATCTTGATGATAATAATGATGTGATGTCGTACCATTTTATATAACAATTTATGTATTATATTATTCTACTTCGTTTTACATGAATATAACCAGCATTTGTACAAATGACTCGAAAAAAATATGACGCAAAAGTCCTTTAGTTTACCTTAACAAAAATAAGTAACAACTCTGGCTGAATGGGGTCTTTTGCTACATATATATAACCATGAATGGGTATACCGTTTTTAATTTGCTTCTGTCGCTTGGCTAGAAAAGTCGTGAACCGAACAACCCACACACATGCAAGCCACTTGAAATCTCTATAACTGATTTGATTCTGAAACGGAAGCAAGCGAAAACTCCTGGATAGAAGCATTTTCGTGTTTCTTTCACACTAAAGATGATGCTGAGAAAAGCACAAAGGGGTTGTAGTAGCAGAGCAGATCCCTTTTCACAAAGCATAGCTCCACCACCTTGGTTTGCTTGAAATAGTCATTTCTATCATACAAAAGTACAATTGATTGACAATAATCATGAGCTGTGCAGTAGTAAATATATAGCCAGTTTGAAATGAATTTCACGTCCAAAAATATCCTTCAAGACAGGGACAATGTAGCCGAACCGAACTCCGGATAAATGGCCTGACTTTCAGGGAAAAAATGATATCATTCAGAAAAAAGATTTTGCTTTAGTGCTACATTTAGTGTACAGCTAAATTTTCCATCTTACATACCGTTCTGCCGGACACGACACATGTCAACCGTTTGCTATATAAGCTTTATGAAGACGATTTCAGGATATGAAAGTTTTGGAAGGAATGAAGGGGGAAGCTGAAAGGGGTAAGGGAAGAGCTCAATGTGTGTGTCTCATCATCTCTAATCTTCTCGTCGACTTTCTCTTGTTTCCTGTGTTATACACCCAGCCAGGGAGAGAGAGAGAGAGAGAGAGTTGGGTGAGCGTCTTCCTTTCCCAATGACGATGATGATTGTGTCTGTCTCCCTAAATAAATGATGTGATGTTGTTGCTGTCACTATTCTGTTGCATGATTCTTTATTTATTTATTGTGTTGTATATTTCATAGATTTTTTCCAACTTTCCTGGTCATTTCAAGCAGACATTGCTATACGTGTACAAAGAAAAGTTTTAATGCTGGCGAAATCTAATGAAATGAAATAAGTCTTCAAATATTTCTTTTTAACATTATCAGCCCGAACAGAAAAAGTAGTACGTGCGACGTGCACAAAGTCTCAACTTGTTTCTGGTGGTGGGCTCCCAATTTGAATTGGATTGACTAACAGAATTTTTAAGGTACTTCATATCTGTCGTTTCTTTATTGATATTTCAAATACGAGAAAAATAACCCTACTTGACAGCTCTCCGATTCGTACAAGTAAAAAGGGTCGTTTGATTAAATGGAAAAAGTTTTGTCCTGTATAGATGTCTATGTTGTAAGTACGGACATAACATGTCCAAAACTTGCTGTTTTTTGGTCTGGTCCGACAAGATTTCAATGCTTGACTGGGCATTGTCAACTGGATTTGGCTACAAATGGCACAAACAAATCTGTTCCTCTTACAACATTCCCTCTCGCGCTCTCATACATATTCCTCTTGAATAATAGCCACACTTATTTAAAAAGTTACCTTATAATCTTTCAAGAATGATACATTAGTATTGACATATTAAACTGTCCAGCAGGATCAAAGGAGCAACTCCTTTCTAACAACACCCAAAAAACCAATCCGCCAAACGCATCCTTTTTAGAACGTCTATCGGACTTTGCAGAAGTCTACTGGGACGACAACGATGCTCTTGCAGATGATGATGGGGTCAATTCTATCAAAGTTCATTCCATTTACTTGTGTATTCCTAGTAGAATTGACTTGACAAAACACTTTTTCACTTCCATCCATTCATCCACAACAACATCAACAACAACACTTCATTATAATAAGATTTGGATATTCAAGGATTATTTACACTGATTATTACATACGTCCACCACCACCAATTCCCTAAACGTTGCTTCTTTCTTTTGACAGTATAAGAGCAGCGAAGATCCGCTTCATTGAACATGACTTCACTTGACAGAGCATTCACATTATATATTTTTCTGTTTGTTTTGCGTGTTTTGTAAGTGCGCAGGCTGGCAACAGACGAGCTGCCCACTTGATGATGAAAAGGTTGTTAAAGGCTGTAGGCACCTTATTTGCCTCATCGAACCACATTATATTTAATATACTAGAGCAAACTGATAAATCATCTGCTCCGCTTGCCCAAAGACGTTTATTACTTTCCAAAAAGGTAATCAAACCTTGTGTAAATTATATGTGTGAGCGAACGCGCATTCTTGATAAAAAAGTGCCTTTCGTTTACGATATTCTTCCTATAAAAATTCGTTAAATCGGACGAGATATCAATACATAATATATTATACAATGTCCAATATTTTTGTAATATGGGCGAATTCTGTCCGAATTAGGAATTATTAAAGTGTATGTAGAGGAGACGACGACGATATGATGATCACATCATCTTCGTCGTTGACTTCGTCATCAACATCATCATTATCATCACCACCATACCGCTATATAGCAAGCTAGTATGTAAATAAGAAACGCCTTCTGGTGCACTAAGATCACCAATAATCACTGTTGTTTCGTCGTCTCTTCACATTAACTAAAAAGATATTGGATCTATCTCTGCGAAGGAGAAAAAAACCTGCCACCACCACCAACACCACACGATTTCACGATCATTTTTCTTTTCCCTTCTTTCTTCCTTTAAAGACAAATCTAAACTACAAATCAGACAAGAAGAGAAGGGCGAAAAAGACTATAATTTAGCACGTTTTTATCTCACTTTTTTGTACTAGTCTCAAAACTTCTAGTCCTCCCTTTTCGCAGTTCCAACATTCCAATATATGGTATCATAATGCGATCATGTGAAATTGCATTTTATTAAAAAAAACGAAGAAGACATGTTGGATTGCAAGGCCCATGGTAGGTTGGGAAGGAAAAGAACGAAACGAAAGAAATATAGTAAAGATACATAAGATTAAAATTTGTGTGTACGTGTGTACATTGTAAAAAATACATATGCGCATGATTTGATGTAATCACATCAATAACAACAATAACTAGTAACTGTAGCTAATACAATAGCAGAAAAGCATTTTACTACATCTCTGTGAGTGTGTGATGATGATAATGATGCTGGTATTAGTGAATTTGCTTATGGTAAGTGTACCGTTGTTAATCTAATATCAAATCATCAAATCATAAATAGCCGATCAAAACTGCCAACTAACTGAATCACGACACAACCAAGCCAATAAATGGGTGATGATGAATAAGTAAGACGGGTAATAGCAACAACGTTTGATAGATGAGTAGATTCCTTTTTGGAATAGAACAACCTTTTTATTTTTATAACATTTTATATATCCATCCACACGTATACTTTTAATGGTGATGATGATGGTATAGTAAGGTTGCTTATCATTATTATCGCTCACACATGTACATGGAGTAAGTAAAGTACATTTACAGAGAAACGCCTGAAGACATCTTGGTAAAAACAATAAGAAAACTGTTATGATGACGATATACGGACACGGAGAAGCATTAAAGCTTAAGTCAACCTCAGCACTGCAAAGTTCCTCCTCTATAAACTTTATATATACCTACATTTTGTATACATACAGGAATATCAAATTGCCATCCCATCCCCTATCATCATCGCCATTCTCATCTATCGACAAGTAATCTGCATAAAAATATACGCGTATAGTGCATTTCATACTTTTAATCAGACAGCAGGATAATAGATTTTTCCACTTGGCAGAACTGTAGTCATTATGCTGTCATTATAAATCAGACATTGCCATCAAACACACATTTACTTCACGTTATGTTTATCCTAGGACTCTGTGTGTGCACGTTCTCTTATACTTTTTATAGCAGATACACTATTCACAGTAAAGCATATACTGCATCTAATTCACACGTTTATATAAACATTTTAGTCAACCCACACGTTTTTCACCCAGTCATCTTTTCACCCTTCTCTAGAAAGACGCCTTTGTGTGTAAATCTTTTCATCTCTCGATTTCAACGACCATTGTGATGGTCGAATAGTCAACAAGATATCTTCGCACTCATGTATATTCTCTACTTATCTCACTCTAAAAAGTCAAAAGGTGCGCACAGTACTGATTTGTGATGGTCCATAATTCTTCTGTATCTATATAAATGTTTGTGTGTGTGGATTGTTGTGGTTATCCCTTCTTTACACTCATCATCGTCATACTTTTTTCCCTTTTCTCGTCCCTAATCTCCCTTATAATCATTTCCACTACAACCAAACCGTCATCCTCATCGAGCGTCAAAACATGTTACTAAACTTGGCATTTATACTATTCTTAATCTATTTTGTCGATATGAAACAAATAAGAGTTGGTAAGTCCACCTATTAGAAATAAAAAGTGCCTCGCTCGCGTTATTATTATTAAAAATCATGTTCGTGCTAAAGCCGATCATATTGATTACGAGACTTCGAAGGAAATACATATAATTTTCAAACACACCACATATTACATACTTTTGTATTTAGCATTTCAAACTGGATTGTTTCACAAACCAAGATAAGTGGATTATGAATTTCAAGAATAGTATAATGGTGGAGAGAATGCCTGCTTAACTGATCTTCAAATCCTATCATCCACTCCACACCTTGTTTTTTTTCTCCGCTCAGCATGTATGGTGAATAATACATGCTTATGCGTGTAGCAAACATTATTATTTTTAAATTTTTTGATCATATCACGCAACAGTACAAGTCCACACTGTCGATCTATCTGTGGTGAAGGTTACATGTACGTACGTGGTGTAAACAGCCAAACTGTTCTACACCAGCAGGAGTCGTAAAAGATACCCTGTGGGTCCCTTTTTACCCCAATTCATATCAACGACGATTCATTCAAGGGCCATCAAAGCGTGTGTAGTGTAGTTGCCGTATATAAACTACGCTTATTATTTACCATAATATACCGATCCCTATCAATCCTTCCACGCATTTTGAAATTGATTGTTGAATATAATGACTTACAACAGCATTCGTAATGAGGGATCTTTATCGGTTCTGTGGGGATGATGATAAGCTTTTGGAATGTGTGGTAATGCACATATATAGATGAGACGTGGCTCTCTATCTCTGCATAGAACGCATTCTCTGATGATGGCAGACATGCAACGAGGATAAAAAACTGGTTAGTTATAAATAAAATGACAGGCTTTCAACACCTCTCTCTCCTACGGAAAACTTTACTTTTATCTGACTATATACCCTATATTTCTTACCATTTTAAAAAGAGAACAAGCCACCTTTACAGAGTATCTGCGTGTGTATCCTTGAAATCATTATATGCGTACGTACGACTGCTTTTATTATTATACGGTCCACTTGACAAAAACACATCCCAATGGTTATTCACGGAGTTAGTACCATGTAATTTACCAATTATGTCCTGAAAGGGAATTTTATTTCTGCCTCAGGACTGAAATTGCAGGGTCAGCATATTGAAAACAACAGCTAGAAGATATAATTATATGATTTGTATCGTTAAGATTAAGAGTTAGTATTTGGAAAAGAGTAGGTAGCACAGCAGCAGCGGCAACAACAGCCATCTGGATCTTTTGGTGTTTGCGACGACGATCTGGCCGTTCTACTACTGATGATGAAAAAGGGATTAATCAAAGAAATCAATCAACGAAAGAAAACAGTCCGGGAGTCATAATTATTATCAGTTCTGTTCTCTCTCTCTCTTTATGGTAGTCAATTACGAAATACCTACGGTAGTAATTATGATGATACACCGATTGTTGTAATTCACATTCAACTGCTAAATTCCTACACAGTCAGTAGAAAACTGCAGTGGCATTTTTAGTAGTGTGGCATGCATCGTGCATAATTTTATATGGACATGAAATCATGTTCAACTGACCAATCAGATCAAACATTTAACGAGAGCTTCTTCTAAGCAAACGTGTTAGACAGTCGCCTCTCTAGACGTTTTTAGTCATTCTTCCTTTTTAAGATGTTATGGTCTGTAAAAAATAAAGGTGGTTTATAATCGTTTCGATCAGCAGCAGCCAAAGCAGCATCGTTACATATCACTACTTACTGCCATTCATTTTGTGCCTTTTAAAAAATACGACATTGAAGAAAGCAGCAGCAGTCAAAGTAAGCCAAAAGTATTATTGACAGATCAACAATGCAAGCCAGACATAAAAATATTTAACAAATCACAATATTTTGACTATCTTTTAGCAATATCGGCACCCATCACACGAACAAAACGCGACAAGGGAATATAAAAAAACTTTTCCATTGTTCCCTTCTTATTCGAGATATTTCATTTGTTTCTTTAAATCGACAAGAATAATATAAAGCTACATCTCAATGTGCCTATAACTGCATTCACAACAGTTCATAAACCGAGCGTGCAAAAAGATTAGCTTGATCAACTTCAATAACATTTACGATTCTGGCATCATTTCAAAACTGGTACTGTATGTGAGTGTATAATAATAACCAGCATGCATATTTTCAATATTTAATTTACTATGCACACAATTCTATAAAAAATGTATTCCAATCAGTCCAATCACCACCGTCTCAAGTTTTTTTTATATATTCCCCTATTTAAATTGATTGACAATAAAATTACAATGTAGCCAGTCTCTGTCGATACGATAATAACGACAAATGCGATACAAATCGAAAGTGATTACGATGATTATAGTAAACAAAGGACTGAAATAAAACGGTACATGACAGTTATAAGTCGTATTCTCTCAATATTGAATATGTGTAATACATATGAGAAAAAGTCAAGGTGTTTTAAGGAACTACCCTAATGAGTTGACAAGTTTTATTGCAGTCCGTAAATACTTGTTAACTGTGATTGAATAATAAATAAGACTAGCATCCTACATGCATATTACTGTATTCTGATATGACGCGGCTTACCCCAGTGTAAAACAGTATTTACCCATGCACTTCACGTCATATAATATATGATGTGTTTGAGTTTACATGGTTGATGCCTCAAGCTGCAATAAAACAGTTTGAGGTAAATGGGCAATTATAAATTTGTGGCTTTAATGTTTACTCAAGGCAATATAACGATGTTCCAACAATATTGCTATCATCCTTCTATAAAAGCTTGTACACGGAGTATAGGTACTGGCTGTCTATGTGATATGATTATAAATGTAGAGATTTTTTTACTACCGTGTGTAGTAACTGACCTGTGTGAATAGCCATTAGGAATCATCACAGAGTGCAGTGTACAGTACAGTGTACCTAATCAGTTACATAAATAAAAAACTCTTTTAATTATCATTTTTGCTTCAGTTATTATCATTATTATAAGATAAGGCAAAGAAAAAATATAAATATCATTCTTCGGGAATAAAACATTTTACCATCGTCATTATTACCAAGAGCCTTATCGTTATCACTTTTGAAAATCATCAAGTTGGAAGAAAGCATCTAGTGATTAATGCATTCTTCTCTGTGATCACTTGAAAAAGGAGGAATAAACTGCTTATGCGAAAATCTATTAAAAGATTTGCACAAGTGGCCAGAAGTAGGTACTTTTGAATATAGTAAAGCTAAAAACGAGCAAACTTTTTTCATACATTGCAAAAATGACGATGATGATACCCGTCTATCCAACAAGTTTTATTAAACAGAAAGGCATCAAAGCAAAAATGTTCCTTCTCCGTTGAAAGAATGTAAATTAACTGGTTGTACATAATCAGCATATTTATTTGTTTTGTAAAGAAAAAGCGTGCGTAATTATTGAGGCAGCGATTACTAATTGGGAAAATGATGTTAAAAGTCAGAAATCTCGTATAGAAATTCACTGGCCGTCTCACCAAAACGCCCGACCCAAACCGTGAAATCTTTCAAGATGTTCGCTGATGCAGACTTGAGTATTATAAGGAACTTAAGATGAGAATGGGATTGTCCTGGCCAAAAATAACCAATCATTAAATAGTGAATTATATAGAGTCAGAAATTAAAGCAAGATTGAAAATAGCGAATTTAAAGTTTGAAAAGAGTTTTAGAAGTTTTTTTTAATTCTCGGTTTTTAACGTTCCGCTGCACTAACTGAAATAAATACAGTGAATAATATACAATAAACGGGTAATAAATCTTTGCTAAATCATACCTTCTCCAAACTTACAAGATTTGATATAAAAATTCTATCTGTAAACTGCATTCTTTACGATCAACAGTTCAAATCAATTCCTTTTAGGATGATATGGTGCGGAGGGATATAATATTGCTGTTTCGTTACGTACTATCAGCAACACAGAGCCTCCTCCTCCTCTAAACGGATTATGAAATATGGCTCGAATTGTATATTACTACATACGTATGTTATCTGATGTCATCATCTAATGATTAATATTCCGTGTTTTGTTCCTCTATGCAAGCATCAAACACATGAAATAGAATACCACTTGGAATTTTATCACGACAAGCACTTCAAGTGCCCTTTTGTATTGTTTTAATGTATTAAATTAACACTGTGAAAACTACCTGATACACAGTACATCATTTGGTAAACACGTATGCACACAATTGCGTACAACTAAAGGTCTTTCCCTACAGGCAATCGCTGCTCGCCTCACTTCAAGTGAATCAGATGAGGATTATGAGGGGCAGTAAAAGATGAATGGTTATACCAACATGAAATCAAGCTGTTTAAAGTTACATTAATCTAATGCACCCATGTAAAGTTTGTATAACACATACTTTCGAGAAGCAATAACTCTTTGTCCAACTGTCGTACGGAATAAACTAACAAATCATTTCCGAAATTAGAGCCTTCTTCAGGTCCATGCAAGGCACATGATGGTGGCGCAGCTCTACTCTCCAGGTCCGGGTCATATAAATGAGTGCAAATGCAAATATACATGGTGTGGAGGTGTATATTGCGTTGTGCTTTTTATATTTTTTTCTTTATACCGTACCGTTTTTTTATCATCGTACGAGGAGGCAAAAAGAGGGCCCCTCTCGTCTAGTGTCTAGTCCGTCCGGTTTCCCACCTTTAATTTAATACTCAGCCAAGACAAGTTAAGCACACTTGTATAGTAATAATAGTGATATACACACAACACACATGGTGTATACAGCATGTTGCATAATAATAATGCAATTTAGGAAGATGTATGAGTGATGTTTTGTGTACAATGTAGTTCTTAGTACATATAATAATGCATTATTCGAGGCCCCCCGCAGTTTCATGATAGTCAAGTATGAGACCTTTAAAGCACCCATTATATTATCTTCTCATTATCTGACTACAAAACATGATTACATTTTGTTTTAATTTAAATTTCATTTCATTTCAGGGAATAGCATGCACCCATTACACATATTACCATTTTATGTACAACTACACATATACATACACAGATAGGGATCTCAACAAAAAGTTCATGAATTCAGCGTAAAGTTTCTGCTACCTGCTACCGGTTATCTTTCTTTGGTTATCTGAGGGCTTGGTCTTTTCCCTGTTCTTTCTTTTTCTCTCGTCAAATAAATCATTGTGAATAGCATTTTTCTTCTTCTTGGCCATTTGAAAGCAGTGGAATGATACTGTGCTTTTTCTTGTGCAGAAAAAAAGGCACCAGTAGGAACAATAATATTAAATACTTCATAAACCACTTGAGTCCAACTTTGTTTTGCTCTGTTGATCGACATCATTGGAATTCACATTATTATTATTCTGCTCATTCTTTTATAAAGGCAAAAGGCGCAAGAGAAAAAAAGATTTTGTATATGAAAAATTCTCAAGGTATTTACAACAACGCTGAGAAATTGTTCGGGAAATATGGCTGTATGGAATGGTTATGCGTATTAGTAAAGAACAATGTATAGTTTATATCTTGAGCTACTTAGATTATTTTTGACGTGGCATCGTCTGCACAGAATTTAGAGGAGCGCTATTAATAAATAAATACGTAATGCAATACAGAAAGAGAAAAATAGTCATGATTATGATGAGGCGCTCTCAGCCTCAACGTTACAGTATCGCATCGTCGTCGTCTCATTCTGAACTGAATGTGTGATTATCAAGATAAGCAAAATGGAAAATGATGCGATATCTCAGTTCATTTAGCTCAGAGTTGTGCGAGTAAGTAAGTTCCTTCTTGTGTGTGTGTGTTTCTCTTATTCTTGCCCAAAATCCTTATCTACTTCCACATGAACAGTAAGCAAGCAGGAGCAGGCTCTCTGCACAAAGAGATAAGATAAGAGTTTGTGATACGGCAAAAACTGCGAGTTGGCTTTTCGGACAACTATTTCCTCAAGTAAAGTTAGTCGACGAACTCTTCTTCTTCGCCGTCTTCATGTATGCTTTGCTTTGCCTGTGCACAAAATACTATTATTGTTATTAGTTTTGTAGTGCTCTTTCTGCCTTTGCCATCATCGTTTTTCTGTGACTCTGGCATACTTATGTGGCGTTCGTTTGTTACTACTTTTAGAGAATACCTAAAGAGAGAGAGGGCATAATAATATTTATACGATAAGAAGCAGTAATAAGTCATAATGCAGTCATCCAACTTTTGTAGCTTGCTTATCATCGATAGTCAAACAGAATCTAGATAAGATTCATATAAAATAAACACACACAAACAAACTCACACATACAGCATATTTGAAATGAACTTTACTGAGATGCACATATTATAAGAATACAGTTAGTGTTTACGCCAGTCTAGATGCCTATGACGAATCTCTGCTACTGATATGCTTTTTACGATGAAACTGATAAATAGAAATATACCACCATCATCATCATTATCATCTTGGTTGCAGCAGTCACACACAAAGGAATAATATGCAAACTTGATAGGAACTGATAAAAAACGAGGGAACGTTTATCAGCAGACGAAAATCAGTTCACAGAAAACAACGGTTTAACCATGTGCAATTGGTTATGCAAACAAAAATGCCAAGAAGAGGATCGGATGTCTGTCTGCACACGGAAGAATCAAAGCGATACTATGTTATTATGGCACATAAATATATTATGCATAATAATAATATCAAAAAGTCTCATCTCCAAAAAAAAATCTTGGCGACCCCGATATGACGTTTGGTTTGATACATAAAATATATAAAATTGTGTATGCTTACTTAACAGCAAAAATTTCAAAATCGAATGTTTTGCACGATTGGCTGCTCAATTTTACTATGAGCATTGTTTGTGTGTGTGAGGTTTTCTATTTTTATTTTTGAGAGTACCAACAAAACAATGAATGTGTTACAAGTTACATACAAGCACACGTGAAGAAGAGCGAGTCGAGTGTTTCCACAAGACAAGGATGATATTTGTACCCATGTACATATGTAGGTACATGTGTCGAGTGTGAGTGATGAAGATGATCATGTATGCGTATTTATTTAATGTATTCATTCAGGTAAACGCTTTTTATTATGATGCCATATTTTACCAGGTATTGAGTAATGCGGATAGGAAAATAAACTTGCTATCAGCACATCATCTTGAATTAATTTAGACGATGCATGTTGTATGCTCCAATTTCGATATCATTTACATTTAAATTTCATATGAAGCAGTCAAGTAACGACCTTATCCGCGATGAAAACAAGGATCAAAATTCCTCTACTTACCTTTCAGTGGTTTCGGATTACTCTGCTTTCTTCGCGACATTGTGATGGGATATGGGCCAGCAGAAGCAAATCTGCTGTCTTCTTTGCTTATTGTAATTATAGTAAACTGTCTTATTTATTATTACTTACGTAATAAATGCAATTGTTGTCACTACAGTTTATACTAAACTTTCTCCAGCCGTTGGGATTTTCTTGTAAATGCGCTCCATAATGAGTATTTTTAGCATCAAAATATTATTTTGCACATCACTGAAAAGGTATTCTTCCATTGAAGACAGCGTTTCAAATGAAATCAATATGCAAAAATCTCCTGTTTGTTGTTTTCACTGGAATACAATGTACCTTACATTATACATACACATAAATATTCGATTCACTTATAGATTCCGATCAGAGACAAGAAACGGAAAAATTGTAATCAATATTTTGCTACATGGAGCATTATATCGTATTGTATATACTCCTGCGCACTTTATTCACACATCTTTCATTTGCATTCACAAAATGTAGTGTGCAAGAAGTTCTGGAAGAACAAACACTAAAAATTTCATAAGGTGGTTTATGTTTTTTGCATTCATTCATCTCTTTACATTTCAAGAGTTCACAAAACGATCTTTCATACAAAATTCACATAAACAAAAACACCAAGAATATTAATATCCTCTTGCTTAAACCTAGCAATGATGTGTCTTGTTTCAGACAAATAAATGCATGAATTTTTTAGAAAACAAATCCACTTTTACTTTTTTAAACAATAAAAAATTGTAGCATATATTATTATTATTATTTATAGAATGTGAGTTATTTTATTTGTTGCAGAATGTATAATTTGCTGTTGACTGTGAGGATGACAGTTCCATTTTCCAGTACAGGACAATGCACTTTCCACACACTTGTTTATTTCTCTTTCCAGCGTTTTGTTTGGGATTCAGCTGATTCACTCCTTTATAGGTTGCACGTTAACCGGTCTTTCGGAACGAAGAACGCAACGGCGATGTGGAGGCTCTGACACGCTAAACACAACTGAGCGTTCTCACGATAACACGCAGAGCTCAAACCTGGGACCTCACTCTCCCACTCCACTTCTTGTTCTCCTCTGTGCCTCTCTGTCTCTACAATATACCGTCACATTATAGTCATGTGCAATTGGAGAGAACATTTACGCTTACGTAGAAGGCAACTCTTCTAGCAGCACACACACAGAGTAAGCAACATAGCAGTCAAGTCAAGTTTAAGGATAAAGGGGGAAACGTAATACAACGAGCAGCAGGACAAAGCAAAAAGTCAAGTCGACGAAAGTGATTCTTGTGTTATAAGCGTGCAGCGATAGGTGGAAATGGCTTTGTAGCAAGTAAACTCTCGTGTTGACACTGGCACTTGCTTAATGACGATAGTAATGACGATCATCATTGCACTTGGCTAACATTTTTGCGAGATGTATATTATTTAAAGGCCGTGTATTAATACGATGGACATTATGGCCACATTATAACGTTGTCACTAAGGGCCGATAGAATGTGGTAGGATACATATATTATACAGGTGAAGGGCAACTGCATAATATAATAATGGATTAATATGAACAGTTAATTAAATAAATAGGGTTATAACAATTATGCAAGGTTTTGAAAACCAAGGGAGTTCATTTAGTCATATCAATGCCTATTAGTAGACTATTATTTGTCGCACGCTGCCCCATGGACAATATATTGAACAATGTAACTTGTGTTTGACATTCTGGCACGTAAAGTTCAATGAAGAGAGTCATTTGTCGTACTTATTACAAATGATAGTTTGAAATTCTAAGAAAAAATCCCACACATTTAAGCAATACACACCTTGGGACAGATATGAGGCGCCAAATTTTGTAGGATCTACGAAGTCGTCATAATCGGCTTGCTGAGATTCATTACACCTTTTGCGTACTTGTGGTTTTAGTGAATGCATATGAATATTAGACATTTTTGGCGAATGTGCATATAGCATGGTACATAATAGTGTATTGAGTACTCCCTTAAAGATCATCTATCACAGCATCTGATCAGTGTTCATGGTCAAGAACTTGATATGCATTAAATTAATCACCTTATCTGAGCAAATGGAAAAGATCCTTTGCTTGCCCCCGTCTATGCACGAGGCAGACAAAAGTAATTACATATTAATAATTTGATAGTAAAACCTTCCAAAATACAGCAGATTCAGTTGATAACAAATACAGTTCTTTTTATCAATGAAACTCATGAAATATGCATAACGTTGCTGTGATTATTTATACCAATTACTGCGAAGTGGATTGAATCATTGAAGGTATGCAGAAATGCATAACGAGATTCTCGTTGTGCATTCCGCAATATCTTTGCGTATAACTTGCAATTTTATATCATCAGTATTTAAGAGCATCCAAGGCGTAGAGTATAGATGCATTACACTTTTGTTATCTACTTCCTGAGTAGCTTTGTTCAGATAAGGTTGATAATTTGGTATTTATTGGGACTAATTATAGCTTAGGTATTTTTATGGATTCTCTCTACAGTAATTTTTAAAATTGGAGTTGCCAAATTAGAATACTCACGGCTCCTTATCCTATTTGTGATGATCATGTTGATAATCAATTCCTGCAGTATGCCAAATCAAGTTACCTTATGAAAAGCATATCCAAACGTTTGGGAGGATTTTCAATTGAATTACTAGCTAATCAATAAAACAAACATCAGCTTATGTATTTTGTTGATGGTGAGTATCAATTTCGTGCATTATTTTTGATAGACGATACAATGATAAACTAGAAATACGGATTTATTTATCATTTGCGAATCTTCAACTTTTGACTTTATTATGTTTAAATCTGAAAATGGCAAGTGTTTCAAACGCTCAGTTTTATCAATTCTTACGCCTACTACTACCACTGTTTCTTAAAATAAGTACTGGAGAGGATGAGGCAGTAATTTCTTGGCTAGGCATTGCCTCCCTCCTACGCATCGTATCACCTTTGAGTTCGGTCTAATGTACATACATAATACATTGGAGCACACAACAATGAATAACATATCTTCAGGTAATTTTTGTGGTTAGTGGTAGGCAAGCGGGGGTAATGATTCTTGATTTGCAAATTTAAAATTCCATTTTTGTTCGTTGCGTGTGGTCCGTTTTTACGGGAATGAATTTTCATTTTTGCTAATATTATTAAGTGCGAATTACAATATCGTTCTAAATTCTATTAGTTTTTTGGCTCTATTCAAGATGTATGATAAAATTAAACGAAAACTTAATTATCGCATAAGGACAAGGAACACACAAGATGCGTATGAAGGACAGAATTCAACCTCAATGATTGAACATTTCCACCCAGTAATTCAAGTGGGTATTTACGACGATAATATTATATTTTCTCATTTTATACTGTCATTTTATACATTCTTAGTTACTGAAACTTTTGTAGTAATTAAATTGGGATATGTGATGAATATGGTGTAGGGACAAGAAACTTGTTAAGATTTAATATTCAGATTCAACGTTAAATATATTTCTGGAGAAAAGAGCATTACCGAACATAATCTAACATTTACTTGCTGGAGAGGTAGAATTTGATATGGACACAAGGGGCAAGAAAGCATGATTGGTCTTCGGTAGTTAATTAATGATCAATACAATTCTGAATTCCAACTTTACTTATTTGATCGATTTCTTTGTAAATATGCTCAATGCTCATATAAACCCATTGCCAAGCTCGAGAGATGACTTGATTTTTATTATGTACATAAATAAAAGACAACAAGTTAGGTGTAATGTGGTCATCTGCTAACATCAATGTTGTCGGTTTTATTAACATTTCACTAAAATGTGTATCTTTTTACTCGTCGTATTTAAATTTTTTGAATACTAAAAGCGAATGTTGACGATATATTTATTAT
This sequence comes from Sinella curviseta, assembly GCA_004115045.4. Lineage (NCBI taxonomy): Eukaryota > Metazoa > Arthropoda > Collembola > Entomobryomorpha > Entomobryidae > Sinella > Sinella curviseta. The sequence goes on along the minus strand of CM023201.3, from coordinate 45,259,543 downwards.
TATTTTTAGACCTACTCTTGTTCGCACATGCATTCGTACTCTTACGCAATTGAATTTGAATGTACATATTTATAAGAGTACGCAAGATTGTGCAAAATGGGTACATAATTCAAAAGGTGCATTTTTTGCATCATCTATGACCATGACAGATGACCTTTCAATTGGTTTGGACGAGTCACTCGCGCTAATGCCATGGTCACTTATTTAAGTTTCTGACTTTTCTGGCATTTCCCTATTGACAGCCAGTGGCAGAAAATTGAAAACCTCCCACAAGTCGAATAGCATTGCAGTATTGTAGTCAGTCACTGGAATGACTATCGTGCCTCTCTCACTTATCCTTATCATCTCATCCCTTTGATTTGTCCATCCTGCTGTTGTTGATTATCCAGAGAAATAAAGAAATCGTGAATCATGGCTGACGCGGAAGGTTGTTTTTCATAGAAAATACCACACATATTTTCAACAAGGACCATGTTGTTCAGTTAATTAAAGGATAATAATTAATGTTTTAGGAAGCCCTCCAGACCTCGCCCCTCCAGCTGCGGCACCAGCACCGGAAGCAGCACCTGTACCACCGAGTGATGATAACGAAAAAGCGGGCCTTAGTGCACCCTCACATGGAATTTCCCAGCCGCGTCTCACAGTTCCTGTTTCTAACCAGAAACGCCACATGGACTTTTGGTACTGCACCGGACTGTTGGTCATCTTTGCCCTTGTCTGTGGGCTAGGATTTGTCGTATTGAGATTCACCAAGTTTGCTGAAAAAGAAGAACTATCTCAGCTTTTATCGACTCGACGCGACACTGCGTACCACGGAGTGGTAAACCTTGTGCGAAAGATAGTAGATTCGGCTCCCGCTCCTGCTCCTACTCCAGCAGAACCACCTTCTAAAGGAACCTCTTAACCTCTTCGTAGTATAAAGAAAGAAGGCAATACTTTTATTTTTTCGCAGCAATACAAAATTAAAATATTTCCTCTGAGGTATGTATGAACGTATGAGACTAAATCAAAAGCAATGTAAATTCCTTTGGAATCAAATTTTTCATTTGATGTATGCCGAATAAAGCACTTTTTATTGAAAACAATTTTAAATTCTGAATAAGTGTGTCTCTTTATTTATATGTATTATATAAACTTGTAGCTCAAAGTTCCTCATTCAGTTCTAATTTATCATATTTACTAACCTATATCCTTCTCCGACTTACTTGAAATGCATATTATGTTGATCCCGAGTATCATGAAGTATTGAAAAATATCTATACAGTATCAGATATTATGATTTCACTAATACTAAAACTGCCTTGATGGTATTAACGGAAACTTTGTAAAAAAAACTATTAATGTAAAGATGCATATTACGCTATATAATATGAGTCAACCGCATAAATATGCTTAAAATTAATTGGATGGTCATTCCACGGAATTTCGACGATGGAACACTTATGCATCATATCATACGTAATACTGTAACTTTTATGATTTTGAGTAATATTAAAGTATGCTATGCCTAATTTTTCCTTTAGTCATAAACGGAAGTTGAACCCTGGCTGTTACAAATAGCATGCTTATGAAATATAAATATTCATATGAAAACATTATCCAGCAATGAGGAAGTTATTGGTTTTGTGGTTTATTAAGCGTCAGACATGAAGTATTGAGCAATTAATTAGCTGTGCTTTGACTTCACACTGGACCTAGTTCACAATGTGAACTTCACATTCCTATAAGAGTGGTCTTTACTATCGGTAGTTTTATCGTTTTAAGATATACGTTCTGGTTGAAAAGAAGTAGCCAATTTATTATCAGCTCTACCAACATGCCTGAAAACTTTCGTTTAAGTGTCTTTTCTTCCAAAAGGCAGTCTTATGACTTGACCCAAGGTAAGTTAATTCAAAAAGAAGTAAAGCTAAATAGGACTTTTTTGTTACATCTAAATATTACAGTTGCTTATAAGACAAATCAGTTTACTACTTGCATACAATATTTCATATTTGCAAAATTGACCAGACATTCGTCGTTTTTTACGTTAATTAAAGGAACTACTCCCAATCCTGACTTTATGGTGCCCGCAGTTGAGACACTACCAACAGAGCCGACACGTAACAAAGATGTCCAGTTAGAACAACTGCACTCGATCAATGGAAACGCAACAGCAGTGGTCAAGAAGGTGTCATTTTCTCTGCAATCTCCTTCAAATAAAAACCCTCATCGCGATTATTGGATGTGCATTGGTTTACTCTTCGTCGTCCTTCTGCTGTGTCTCGCAGGAATTCTTATTTTAGAATATAGTACATCTAAAGAATAGAAAAAAAACGCAAACTACAAGCCAGTAAATGTGTGCACCAAAAATGTAAGACTTGTCGAGAAGTAAATCGTAGCTTTTAGTAATGTATGTAATTTTGTATCAAGTGTGTCGAACAAAGTAAATTTGGAGTTAGCTCACCCTTCCGTCGGTTCAATCTGTTATTTTGGTTAACGTGGAACGAACGCTTTTTGTTCACCACGTACCCAAAAGAAGGCGTCGCTATCACAAGTGTCGGAGTCACAACCAACTGTAACTTGACTCACAAGTTTTTCTTTCTTTTTTATTCAACTTTACTAACCCAGAACTAAGAACACCAATTTCATCTTTATTTTCCCCATCCACGCACAAGATATTTTCCCTTTGGACTGTAGCACAGGAATTGGTCACATCAACATCGTCACGCAAAAGCTGCCTGAAAGTAAAGCATACATTTCAGTTAAACTACTGGTGTGCCTTCTTCAGGATTCTTTTTCAAACTTGTTTCTCGTTACCGAGATGCATCTAGTGCTTCATCGGCATTTCAAATAGATAGAGCTAATGGCAAACAGTTGCCTTTATCGTTTTGATTTTTTAAACTCCCATTATTATACTATACATACGAGTATATTATATGAATCCTCATGGGGTTCATAAGTGTCATCATTGTGCTAACAAATTCATAAACGAATCATTGTTCTTCGCCTTGAAGATAAAATAGGCCACTGACAACTGATAATTACACTTATACAAAAAGTTGACTTTTGTCAATAATTGTAATGAATTAACTATTAAGCATGAGCGCGTAATGCATTTAGGTATGAATTATTTATGTATAATCAATGATCACTTTTTTGGTAGTGGGTAAGGTGTCATATTTAGTAATCGTGATCATTTCCGTGATTTATGGATGCATAGTATTCATTCGCATCTTGTATATTTCTAGAACAAGAACACTTACATAGTATGGTATTTAAAAATTATCAGAGTTAAATAAATACTAGTACTTTTACTTTCCCTTTCCTATATAGTCGTCGTGTGGTGTGTCATCAAGCATTCAAACTAATATCCGTATATTGGCACATTGGCAGTCATATATTATGGTCATGTCATTTTCTACATAGATTTCTTTGATCTGAGCGTTCGTATGTTTGAGAACAAAGCATAATATGTGTATAAAAAGTATGACATTTAAGTATGTTCGTTTAAGCGTGATTTTATGATTTGCCATTTGCCATAAAACAGTGGCATCTCTTCAAAATAATATGAGGTAATGCAACGAACTCGAAAGAACTTTGTACAAGAAGAGAAACTATGAAATTCGTTTGGTGTCAGTTAACTGTAAAAAACAGCTGATGTTGCAGAAATTGCAGTTGCACTCGCTATTCACTTAATCATGGATTGGATAATCAGTACAATATTTTCGTTTAATCACAATCCACCTTTGAACCCGTTCATGATCTCTTGACTGCATGCGAATAACAAGAGTCCAGAGATATACCTATTAGGTACGTATATTCATTGCCATTATTACCAATCCACTTGAAATTATAGTTTTTCTCTGGACTTACATGAACTGCAGGTTTCAAACGTACTCTGTAACTAGATATTATTTTTCTTTCTTGCTAAAAATAAATTTCGAATAGGTAATTAATAAAAATCAGTTTAGAATTCATCTACCTACAAAATTGTTATCACAATGTAAATGTTCTCAGATTCACAATTATTGATCCTCTTCTAAAAAGACCATTTTCGTTCAATATTTGGAATTGTATTATTATGACTCATGAATCATCAAAATGACCGTTTTCTTGCAGTTGCCAATTCAAAATCAAACGAGAATAGTTTCGTTTCAATTTACGCTGACGGAGCAAGCTGATGCACTTTATTGAATAATGTTGTTGCATGTGTATTCATTGCATTGTAAACTGGATTCCGGCCTAAAGGACAAATTGAAACTGTAAAATTCTTATGTCATTGGAATTTGGAAATTAAACATTGCTGACTCGATTCTTGGACTTGACGACTCCATTAAGGATTGCATTCATTAAATTTCATTAAACAATTCATATTATTTTTTGCGATAATTATATATTGACAATGGCAAAGGAGATGCATACACATATCTGATTGTAAGAGTTGCATAACGTAATATTGCATATTATTATGAATTAATGCAATCAGGTTTTACGGGAGGCAAAAAGGATGATTAAATATCCATTTGAAATGCATTTTCAGATGACTTTTGTCATGAAGCTGTGAGGAGGGGGCGGATATCATTTTGTATCATCACCAGCTTGTGCATACCGTCACCCAAACTTGTATTCACTGGCACCACACAACCAACTTCCCAGCAACCACCACCATGAACTGAAGTGAAGCTAGAGGCAAAGAATATTGCGAGCGAGAAAGAAGGAAAGAGAGAGAGAGGACAGAAGGGAAAAAATATGCCAGGTCGGCACTTTTCTCCAATCGAGCTAAGAGAAGAGGACGAGAACTTGTTTCTCATACTTTCGTTTTTTACAGTATGCATATATATACCTAACTATATATACATCCATCCGTACTTAATACATGCTATATACACGACATTATATCGTGTAATATAATAACAATAAGGAAAAAAGCATGTATATTTCTTGTCCTTGGCAGAGAGACCACTAGAAGCACGTATTATACAGCAAGGAACGGGAGCAAGTATTCTTAAAGAACTTTTGTGTTCAAAAAAATCCCAAAACGATCCTATAACTTGTGGATGAATGCCAAATAAATTGTACGAATCGTTTAGTTTAATTTTGCTGCGTCGCAATTCTGATTATTAGATTGAAATTGTTAAACATTTAATTTATGAAAATCAACACAAATTTCTGATTTTTTCTTTTTCTTCTTCACTGAAATCACGTAATTATTATTTTGAATTTCAAAAGGAATAAACGAGGAAAAGTCGATAAAATGTTTAACAAAACACTACCATATTCATCTTTCTTCAGCACTGCCTGTATCTATTGCATCAATTCCACCAGAAAGGACAGTAATTTTCACGCCTGGTTAGCCTTAGAACGGATGGACGCACTTTCCAATACATGATCCGATTTGCACGGCAAGCGTATGTTACATTACATTTGGTATTTACCAAGCGATGCGTATTTGACATGGATATAACAGCAGGTTGGCCAAAAATATCAATTTAATCTTAAGTTTCCCCACAATCATACAATGAAGGTAACAAAGTAGTGCATTTCGTACACGCCGCAATGTTGGATGACGTACCTAAAAGTAAGTTGGTTTATTCTTTGTAGTACGGATATTATGTTATTATTCACACAAATTAAAAAATGATGTCGTCGTGTGTACGTGTGTTCTTAACATTCTCATACAATTAGAGTTCAAGTGACGAATGATACGTAACAATTTGTGTCAATTCAACTGCCAAAGATGTAGGCAGGCAGTGAAAAAAGCTGCTGTCCCCGAAAATCAAGTAAACTGCCAACTCCAATGCTATCATTAGTGGTTCCCTCTTATGACAGCAGGACAGATTTGGAACCATGCACATAAATCTCAGGGTAGTTTCGTCCCGTGAAAGTTGTACATTTTCACACGTACTTCACGTCAACATTCATTCCGAAAGTGACGATGAAAATCCCTAACAAGACATGTCATTTATAGCCCCAATTGATGCTCCATGCTGCTTATTCACTTCAAATGTAAACCATAATACAACAATAATTTTTACTGCAGAATCCCGATGATGAACATGTTCCTTCCTACAGTTCCTCATGTTCGCAACATTGCAACAAACGAGCTACAAAAAGCCGTATCACGGACCCAGTCAGACATGCTTTAAAAATGACATGCATGCTTAAACGTCACTTGCTCACCCGCCCGCACATATGCACTTGATTGCTCAAACTGAAAAGGGACGCGAAAGGGGTAACCGAAGATAATAAAGATGAACCAACTCACCACCATTACTACTACCATCACTACAGTACATAGCATGGAGTTGTAGAGCCATGTAACCCCTTCATTCTGCTGCTCTCACGGGGGATCCATCATCGCCTAATTTGTTAGTGTTAACTTGCTTGTTTGCGGCATGTATTTCTCACTTTCCTTTTTTCTCCTACATCTAACCGACACATCTCTCCCATTCTCTCTCTCTCTCTAGGGAAGTTGTATATCATGTTATGTACGAACAATAGCGCGCAAACTAACAACAGGAAACTAGTGAAAAGAGACTTCTTTGCCAAATGTCAATCAAATTATAACTAACCCGAAACACTATGTTTCTCTCGTGGAATGGCGCCGCCAAGATTCCTTATTACGATTGGATCCTACTTGTTCTTATTTAAAGATTAGCAGGAAATATCACCCCTTTTGTGAATGAATTGCTGTTGGCTATTTAGCAGAGTTATCCAAAAAAGAAGAGGGATAAAAAATTGTTGTAGTATTTAAGTCGCATGTAAGCAATGAATGTCACCAGAAATACCCGAGGGAATATCTATCGTTAGTGTATTACGGTGGTGAGATCATTGGCAATTTAGTGGAAAGTTTACTTAGCAGCAGCAGGGATATGCTTGTGCGATGGTGATATAATATACCTAAATGCTGTTAATATGAAACCATTAGAGCAAAGTTAATCTGGCACAAGTGAGCTTTTTTTACGCTTCTTCAAACAGCAGAGAAATCGCCACTATTTCAACAAGCCGACAAAGCGAGAGAAGGAAAGAGAAGGAGTCAATGAGCCACAATGCACATAGTAGAGGATATGGACAGTGTAATAGCAGAGATAAATATATAAATGAACAGATGGACTTTTCCAATCATGATGAGAAAAAAGGCATGAGATTTTTGTGTACTTTCGTTCTACTGCTGGTTAGTAGTGATCACTTACCTATTTATAACTCTTACTTTACTACTTACCAACAAATCTAATATCAACCATCACCAACCTCTTGAGCAGTCAGAGAGGGTGCGGTGTGGGGACCACGGATGGGTAACATTGAAAGAAAATATTATTGTCCGTCTTCCTTTTCCAATGGTGGACATAAAGTATGTATATGTGTGTGTACACGTATGTAATCAGAATAAATAACAGTTTTGGCTGTGTACCTATCTCTTGGACAGAATTCTACAATATACGGATTGAAATGCTATAGTAAATTGGTACATAACTTTTTTGTGTGTTGCATTGCTTTCTTGGATTCTATGGATTGGTTCCATGTCCAGCATACTTGTCCTGGATGAAAATCGGGGACGAGTAGGGAAAAAATAGCAGAAAAAAAGAAGATCAGTACAAGAGGTATTCCCTCCGGAGAGATTAGTGGCTTATCGAGTCAGCAAAAGAGCCTGCTTTTACTCTCTCTTTCTCTCTCTCTCCTACTCTCATCATCATCTTGGCTAGCCTTTTCTGCTTTTCCTTTTCTTTTCCCAACTTCCACCCAACAAATGTGATTTTGTCGACTTTTCTCCGCTAAGAAGATCAACAAGACATGCAAGCAACATAAATAGTTTGAGAGTCACTAAATACAATGATCCTACTATTACTACTACTGCTACTCCTGCTGCTACTAGTACAAGAATAATAATTTACTTTACATCCTCTGTCCACTATTTTAGTTTAGTTGTGTTGTTTTTTGGCTGGGTTCCCTCTGGTTGGAACGAATGAAATTGAGAATGACTTCATTATATATATCTTCTAGCGCTAGACTGTCAACTCCCTAATCCACTAAATAACATTTTCCTTGATCTTCATTAACACTTGAACACTTCCAACTCAATTAAGTCTTTGTCACACGCCCACTCCTGTGGAGATCGCAGAGGGGGTGCAATACCAACACAGAAAAACTTGTTCGTGCTATTGGGGCAAATTGAACAAAACCAAAGTGAAACTTAAGTCGAATAGGGAAACAAGTTCCTACACATCTTAAAATCTCAAATACTTAACATAATAATAACAATGATAGCAGTAATGGATAGTGGCTAAAATGCATGGGTAAGCACTAGAGAGTTGAGTTGCTGGTCAAAATGGATTATGATAAGTACCGTAAATTCAATGACACGCCAACCATGCAGCAGTACATAATATACAAAATTTTTGAGCTCTCGCTTGATCTCGTTTTATTTGACATGTGGGGAGATATTCTTTTCAGTTGCAATCCAATTTTCTAAATTGAGATGAGAATCGTCCAAAGTAACGAGAATTTTGTAATAAATACATTCATGGATTTTTGACCACCCATGTAAAAGAGCTGTACTCATCCTGACAAGCGGCAATAAATATACTTACGACGACTCGCTGACAACTTTTACCCTTAATTCAGGTTATTAATTCAGAACAAAAGGAGCAGCAGGATGGAGCCTGATGTGAGAAAAGGTCCAGTAAAATATTTGTAATCTGCTAAATTGCTGGCTTGTACTTTCCATTTCATTTTTATTCATTCATTTTCAAATATTATTATTAATTTCTCCTCCGGGGATATTTGATACTGGTAACGGTAGACATACCTATGTCTGAGATCAACAGATTTTTTAGAAGGTCATATAATAAGATATTGGGAGTGCATCAATGCATTTTTTGAGAGTTCGATATTTTTAGCGGTAGTAGTAGTAGTCATCGTACTATTCTCAGGTTGTGCCAATTTTTTATCTGCTAGACCAACAATTTCGGTCAACGAGTCACCAGTTGACAAAACCAAAGTTGCTTGGTTGACATTTTGCAAGAGAAAGGGAGAAAAAGTGAGTGCGTGTGTGTGTGTGTATCTTTTGAAGCAGCAGCAGCAGCCACACACACATATACATATAAAAACGAAGAAGAGGGACTTGTACTTTCATTGAGTTCAACAGGTTCACAAATCAGAAATTGCAATCTCAACATTTTTTGTTCACATTCTACAAGATTTTCTCCCTTCTTTTCTGCCAGCTTTCATTTGATCTTTTGCTGTTGTATGCAGAAAATCAATGAATGAATTGCCATCTATATGCTACGCTACCGTTGCCGTCTTTGTCGTCGCACACGTCATCATCATCATCATATGGTCGTAAAGTAGTGAGTAAGAAAAAATGTGGATGTACGCACAAATTGATACACACACTCCCATGAAATGTTCCAATATTTAGGAAGAATAATATCCAGCAGCATATGATTTTTTGCTTTGTCACCACTACGATATTTTGCTGCAACTCTTGGCAAGGAGCGGAGAGATGGAATAAGATGCATTCTGCGTTTGATATCAAGTTTAAGTGTTCCAATTTTTAATACCTCAACGATGAATGTCAAGTTGAAAATTGTCTCAGATTTCAATACTTGTTAAGTTTTGCCAAAAGAATGCTTACATTGCCAAAGATATAGATATAGATGACTTTGATGGCTCCATTTTGACCAGTGTCCTTGACTAGTGTATGATGATGAACAAAGGATATCTCTACCTCCTCGTCATCAGACACTATAGCCAGACATTTTCTGCATTGTTAAATACATACTTGTGTTCTTCATAATATGTTTTGCAGTTTACTTCAATTTTATTTTGCTTGTCAAAATATGGAGTACGAGAAAAACTATACCGTATAGTAATTAACATATTTGATTTGTAAGGTGTTATTCGATAGCAAGAAGAAGGCCAAGGTAAGTGAAAGCTAAGCCAATTGACATATATTTTTCGAAGAATTTGATATTACTGCGTAATTTTTCATGCAAGACTGTCACTGTACAGTGTGCCTAGATTATGCATGTGGAATATCGCATATCACTTTTATGGAAGCTCAATGCGATTAATTAGATGGCTTCTTCTTTTGTCCCACATTCCTTGTAGGTATGTTACTTTTACGTGTTCCTGATCCATTAGTATAAAAGTACAAGTAATTACAGAACAAAACAGAATGCATCTATATGCACTCAACATTTTTATTGCATTTCGGTATATGTGACTTCGCATCGTAAGCTAAAAAGAATATCCAAGGTTGAACATGATTCATTTGCAATGCTATTTTTAATGGTTGGGGGTCGGATTTCATTTTATGTTCTTTAGTTAAATTTACGCGAAATGTAACAAGTTTTTAAAAGCTGGATTCCACTTGTACACTGTTGGACTCAAAGATATCCAATTAAAGAAGTAAAATTAAGCCATTAAAAATTAAATATTTACTGACTGAGCGAGAATTCTTTAAAAAATTCTTTTACGTTATTCGTTGCTTTCATAACTTATCTTTGCAGCAAATATACGTGCATTATCATGAGAATAGGAAATGGAATTTGTTATCTGTTGTGTAAATCCTGTGTGGCGTGCATACATACTTGTTCTGTGAATAACGTAATACTGGAAAACGTGCTTTATGTATAGTTAAGTGAAATGATTGTAAAAATTGAAACTGCATTTTATCTTCATCAACTCTCTGCTCATATTGCTCGAGCAAACTCACGTATCAACCATATGACCAATGTTTATTATCGTAAATGGATCATATGTAGCGACAACTATTTCCATATGATTCATTAAAATAACGTCCACCACCACTACCGACCACCTACCTTCAATCCTCCTCAATACCACTTTGGTTTGGTTTTTTATCCATGCATGTTTTTTATGTTTTTATACATGCATTTACGACATAGTGCAGCAGCAGATCCCAATCCCAGCTTATCTTTATTGGGAGAGCGAAAAAAAGTTAAGTAAATGTTATTTATGACAGAGTTTTGTAACGACAGTTAATACGTTGCGATACAAGAGTAGCAACGGTTATTTTATTTGCACTTTGATATGAAACATTTTGCATACAAAGTTGCATATCATGACACATGATTGGATGTGTGTATAAGTTTGCCAGCTTGATGCTTGAACTCATTCATTCGTGTTTTATATTTATCAAATAATTCTTATCAAGTTGAAATGTCAATGGTCAAGCTGGACAGCGAAGGAGAACTGCTGCAGGCAATGAGGCAGGTTAACTAGTTGACGTATTTTGTGTGCATAAATGTTGCATTATCTTAATTAAACTGGGAATCAGCTGTGTATATGGAATACCAAATAAATAACTGGAAACTTGTTAAGTAGCACAGAGGATTTTTTCATTATCTTTCCCTCACCACATGTGTGGCTATATAAAATATAAATAATATGTATCTACCTATGTATGTATGTATATGGAAAAGTGTTTTTCTCGTGGATGCAGTAAAGATCGTGCCCAGGCATCTTGCCACTTGCCACTGAGAAAAAAATGCAGTTTTGATAGCGTGTTTTCTCTACTTATGAATGGAAGATTTGTAGGTGACCTTACTGAACTACGAAGAAATTAATGAATGACTTGATGCTAAATCTGTAGTAGGTGTGTGTTATGAATGAGACAGCAACAGCAAATCCTACAAAGTTTGATTGATTTTTTCCGGCTGTAATTAAGCTTTAAATAAAAATAATATTGACCTTTTCTACGTATCAACTTTTTTTGGCAATTTCAAGACAAACTATAAAATTATCCTTGAAATTAAAAAAAAATCCAGGTTATTAATTAATTAATTTCAAGAAGATCATGTTTATATAAGCGTTGTTAGTTGTTAGGTATGATCAATTCCATTGCACTTTTATCAAACAATTCACCTTGCTTGCTCATTCACTTGTCATTCATGTAGCGGCTCAGGTTCATATTATAAATAGCTTTCAAGTACATAATGCACTTGCTAATGAAATGTCAGATAAATATTTCAAATGTACATGTGTAGCTGATTAGTTCATTTAAAACGTTTATCGCAAAGTCAGTTTTGATGTTGCAACAACAGCTATATAATACGCATGCTTCATTAAAATGTTTGCGGTTTGCGGAACTGGATAAAAATTGAAGACTCAATGTCTCGTCACTTGACAGCTATGCAGTAAACTCGGTTTTTTTGGCCGATGAAGTCTGAAATGCAAATTTTTTACCTGTGATCAGCTTTATTTGCTCTGCAATCAGCACTTCTTGACAAATATATAAACATTTCGCCTCCAGTACTTTGACTTTTAAAGAATTCGAATCAAATTCTTAAAAAGAAAGACTTTGTCTCTTCTTATTTCTTTGTAATTAAACGGCTATTGCACATGCAAAAAGTAAATTAGCGAACACATGAAATAAGAGGCAATTGAAACAGAAATAGAATAGTAGAGGCTTATTCCATAAAAGTTTGAATGTACAAAAAGATGGCTATAGTAGAGAGGATGCAGGAGAAAGCATCTTTTATTTTTTACGTAAGCTCTCATTCTTTGCATGAGAAAAAAATTCTCCTCGTACGTAATGTAACGTAACTGTATTCATAGGATGCATGCATGGTGGTAGAAAAATCCGATTTGAAGGAGCGTCGTGGTCGCTGCGATGTTGAAAATCTGCTGATTTTGCAGAAAATGAGTTGAGTTGGGTAGTACCATTACATTTGCCTGGTGTGCTAGATAGAAGAATAAAAAAAGAACTCAACGAAGAATGAAAAGTTCTACAAGAATGGTGGCATAGTCGTTGCTGCGACTGTGATCTATAACTGCACTCTGCCTGTTAGTCCCTCTATACCTTCCCACGAGTCCATCCATCTCCGTATGAATCTACTAATCGATCCAATGCGTGAAAATACAGGAAATCATTAGAATTGAGAATATTTTGTTTTCCCATTCTCAGGTTACCCCAAAATTACAATTCGAAGAAGCTGATCGTCTGATCAACCTGCTTCTCCGTTGCTGCTCATCCGTGTAATACGCTTTCATTTACAGATAATGATGATTGCGAAGATAACGACGTCAATAATAACGATAATGACGGTCATTTTCCTCATCTAGATCACCAATTGTGTTGATCCACCCGTTTAACAGCTTATATACTCCATACGACGAAAGAAGAAGGAAGGAAGAGTTAAAGGAAAAAGATTATCTCAAAGACACCCCAAGAAGACTCCCAAAAATCTCAACTTGTCAAAGCAACTTGCATACAGGCAGGCATGTATAGATATTATACACTTGGCAATAATAGCAACTCATACAAACGACACCAAAAAACGCTGTCCACGTTAGTAACACGTTTAGTGAGAAAAGAAAGATGCTCTTATAATATTATCATCGTTACAACACACGGGTACATCTTTAAAGAACCACCACCACCTACTGCATAGCATAATATACATGTACACATGCATAGCTGGCATAACTCCTACACACGCAGAGTGTGGAAGGAAAACTGTGTACGTGATCTTTCGTTCCTTTCTTTGCATCTCTTCTTGTTGGTCTTGGCCAGCGTCTGGGCAATCCGGGAGAGTTCTGGGCGGGTTTCAACATCTAGCATCCGCCCTACTACTGGACTTTCTTCCCTAGTCCCAGCCTCAGGACTTGTTCGCTTTTACACTTTCATATCGTTTCTTCGCCTTGTTGGTGTTGGAATATATATAACAACCACATATTATCATTGTATACATATACCACTCTCGCATTTTATAATACAATGCAGTGTGATAGATAGAGAAACAGAAAAAGGAAAAATTCGAGGATGAGGAGAGATAGTGGTGGTGGTGGCAATAATAATACCGTCATATAACAAAATGAACTAACACATTCACAGCTCCTCCACTGTATTATAAAAAACGTCTTTTCTCTCTTCTTCCCATTCCCTTTTTACGGGTTCACATCTCTGCAGTTAGATACATACGTACTATAGCTTTATAATATAAATTCATCCCGTAACTATATATACATCTATGACGAGATCTTCCTCGGATCTCTATAATATTGCTTCGGCTGCTGCTGTTGTGAGGCTCTATCTCGAGTGCTTTCTGCAGCAGTATTAAAGAACGGTTGCGGAGGTTCCTTTCGCTCTTTATAACTGCATTTTATGTACTTCGCTTACGTAGTTAGCAACATTTTATACAGCGTGTATAACACAGCTCATTGCTGCAAGCAGCCAATCTCCAGCATTATTTTCGTGCTACTTTGTATATAACTGCATATGATCCATTGCTCTGTGCTCGCACATTTGTTGCTGCTTTGCTACATGATAAAATATACAGCTTTCTTTGAATCTTAAAATACCCAGTGTTGAGTGTGTGTACTGTGTGGCGTATGTATGTGCATTTCCTCGGTTTACTACGCCCTCAATCCTACGGATTCGCCACACACACACATACATACACCGTGAGTGTAAAGAGAGAAAAAAAACTTCATATATGACAGCTTGCTAGATTTTGTGGCACACACGGTGTCTTGCTCTTCGACTCTGTAGAGAGGCTCTTTGTCTTTTTGAAAACGGTTTAAAAAGTTGGTCTACTATCGATTCCGTACGCAAAAGTACTGTTTGTGATGTACAGTTTGACAGAGAGTAAAAAGTGTAAATATATTATTTGTTTAAGAAAAAATTAACGTTTTATCACTTTGCCCCAGTGCTGCAAAAAGAATATACTGGTAAGCTTTTTTCGAGTTGTTTCGTACAATTTGTATGTGCCTAAATACAATTAGAGGAGAAATGAGTGGTTTAAATAACGATTTTATCTCTTTGTGATTTTTTCAGATTACCATTGATTCGTGGCCTGGAGGAGAGAAAGAGCATTGTCTCGAACGGATACTTCCACTCAGTTCATAGAGAAATATGTTGTTGTTTAAAGTAAATTAAAACACTTGTGCATTCAGACAATATAATATTTTCAAGTGACTGTTAGTGTGTTTTGTGTTGGATAAAAATAGCTTGTTAAGCACGCACAACAAAAATCTGACTCTGACAAAATATAATGCTAAAATTGAAAAACATTGACAAAGCCTGAAGGCTAAAAAGTGTGAATAAAAATAAAAGCAGACTTGGGAAATCGTAAGGATGGGCTTAATGAGACGTGCTATTATACACGGCATCGAGACAACCAACGAACAAGAGAGACCTGCAGGAGGCGCAAATGACGCTGACGACTACATAATGGACTTTGATATCAACCCTTTATCAGAAAGTGCGGAGCATAAGCTTCGTATGAACCTTCAGGCTGCACACGGAGGCATCCCACTGGTTCTTCCTGGTCAACAACAACAACAACAAAATTCAAATGGAGCTGCGAACGGTGGTGGTGGTGGGGGACCTCCTCCAGCAAATGGGGTAAATGTTGGTGGCGCTCACAATCATCATCAGATAATTAATGGAAACACACACATGATGGAAGATCCCGGATCACGTAACGAAAATGGTGGCGGTCATCATCCAGGTATGGGAATATATTCCAATCTAACTATTGCCAATCGGCAGCAGCATCTCATACAAGTCAAAACCTTGCCAAGTACACCACCTGCTACTCCACCTGAAGGTTCCCCTACACAATATCACACTGGCTCTCCCCACTTTCAAAGGGTTCCACCTATTGGGGCTCACACACCCCAGTGCGAGCATGATGTTGGAAGAGGGAATATGGTGGAGGAGATTGGAATTTGGAATCAAGGTGGACTTCCACCTGCTGAGGGCTACATGAATCATGAACCAATTCCTATGAACTTGGTAAAGACGATGAATGAATCCATGAGTCAAAATTGCCCACCTGGTATAGACACAATGTGGATACCAAAGTCAGACCACCAAGTTATACACCCTGGTGTCGGATCACCCCAACCCTACATTCCCCATGCACACGGTCCTCACGGCACACCACACCAAGCTCATATGCACCACCACCACCATCATCATCACCACCCACATCAACGGTCGCATACTCGCAGCCAAAGCTTGGAGTCAAAAGACTCTAGCAGTTACAGCAGCAACGGCAGTGGTAATCTGCCCACAACACGAGGAAACAATCCCCTGGAGATTCCAGATGAAGTCCTCACAAGTAAACCAGTCCGAGAGCTTAATAAACTTTTACACGGCTTTCCACGTGAAACGATCCAAAAACTAAAGCAGAAAAGAAGAACACTCAAGAACCGTGGGTATGCTCAGAACTGCAGAACAAAACGACTCCAACAACGGAACCTGCTTGAAGATCAGAACAAAAAACTTGTCAAGGAAATCCATAAGCTGACTCAGGAGAGAGACATGTGGAAATCTAAAGCTACGGAATTGCATAGGCGATTCCAACTGGACATTGCTGCTGCAGTCGGAGGAGCAAATGGGAACGGTAATAACAATAACTCGGCTGCAGGTAACAATCATAATGGACCTGTTCATGCATCCAACAATGGGTTGAACTCATCTCATCTACATGGTCAGCTTTCCGCCAATCAGCAACAACACGGTCCTCTGCCCAGTATCAACAACGTTCCTGCTACAAGTACCAACAATGCAAACAATGGAATCTACTCGGCGGAGACCAGCACCACCAGCTCGCCAGATTCTTCGTACTACTGACATCCGAGGGGCGGAACGGTGAGGTTACGGCATTTTATCAATTCTTTCCACACCTTCTCCGCTGCCATTAAGAACATTTAAATGAGACGTAAAAGGCATGATCATTTTTTGAAACGTAAGATCTTTTCGGTTTGACTTACTAAAAAGTTATAATTAACATTACTTTCTGATAATTATCATTGTAAGTACTACTAAGATGCTCAAAAACTAAAGTAGCTTGCCAATAAAAAGCAGGGTTAAGTTAAAGGCACTAAAATTGATTTGCCATTTTAAAATTGCATAATAAACATGTATGTATAGAAATATTTGTATAGAACAGTAATACAAGAGTAGTAGTTTGTAGATGGAACTTATACTAGGTAGCTAGATTCACTTTCCCCTTCAATCCGTTCCTCAAATGCTCACTCCTGCTTATAATGTACTTATACGTACGTGTGCCAGCGCTACATAAAAACACACGACGTACGCAAAAGGGGAAGTAAATAAACAGTAGTAAGCAGAAATCGAGAGATGGTTTCATTCACCTTTTTTGTGTGTGACCGATAAGAAGTAAATGCTGAATAAGTACACTTGATGCATCTGACTTGTGCCAACGCAGCAATCCCGGGCTTTTGGTCCAGATTCATGGGCACGGCACTAGTTCTACTACTACTACCGTCATCATCATTTATTATAGATATAACATTATATAGGCACTAGAGCTAAGCGTAGCAAGATGTGCGTAATGCGTACATTATTATGACCCGATGCCTCTTCATTCACTTATTTAGTCAACTCGCACATGCAAAAAGGCGTAGATAATTAAGATGGGCTAAGATTAATTGTAAGTAACTCCTGCAAACTTATTCTCTAAACTTATCCTTTTTTGTGAGGTAGTGAACAGGGGTAAAAATAGTGATCTTTTACAGCACAAAGTATTTGTATTCAATGCGTCATTTAGTGTTAGTATATAAGCTTGCATAACATAGTCAATAGTATATGTAATAGGAAACAGCAAAAAATGTTTTAGCGATTAATATTTCCCACTGAATGAAAGAAATTAGTATACAGCTTTGTTACAGGTTAGGTCAATAAGTCATTTTGAAATATCCCCACTGATATTTTCTTTTATCTTCGTTCTCTTTATCAAGAATAACAAAGTCGAGTGACTGTTTAGCAACACTTGAATATTCTAACGCTTCGTGTAACATGTAAACAGACATAAAAGTGGGCTATTTGTACTGGAGTCAAGTTGTCGCTCTGTGCGAAGAAAAAAGCTAGGATAACTGGAGTTCAGCTTCCAAGACCAAGAACTTTGACGTGTGCGATGCTGGTTTTGTAGGAGCTACATAACAGCCAGCTGGTTGCCCCTTATCATAATTGCAGAGAGTTTAAAAGCAAATGTTGTATAATAAATGCTACTGAAACTTTCATTCATAAATGTATTATTTGTTGTTTTTTACTTGCGTATTGGTATTGGTATAATAAGTTTTGGCATTATATAACAATTATTGTTGTTTTGCTTGCAAGGAAAGTTTGCCAGTGAAAATGGTTGGGGCATTACAATTCTCTGATATTTTACAAGCGGAAAAAAGCAGTTTACTAAAACACATGCAATTCTTTTCCTCGCGTCTTGCTTGGAAATAAATTTATGCTCTATTGCATGGAGTACGTTTCTTATCTCTCATAATTGTTTAACCTTTACTGCCTGGCAGGAATAGAAAAAAACACTTGAGCACCATTTGAAATATGTATAGGAATAGCATTGAGTAAAAATAAACTGCTGGTGTCGTTTATGCATCATGACGGCTGCTGTAAAAAGATGTAATGCGTAAGAATGTAAGGAATGGAAGGATTGATGTCTGCAGTCATTCAAGGTTTTATTATTGGATGATAATAATTATTGATAAGTATATGTATAAGGAAAGCGTGCATTCAAAATTTGTTTTTTTTTCTCTCTCTCTCTCGAATGTTAGATTTAGACAGGATCTGATTCTTATTGTGATGAATTATTCTAGTGGGTAAAGGTAAATGCATACATTCACTGCGACTGTAAATAAAATAAAACTATTACATATTGCTTCATAATATTTATTCATATGGGTAGATGTTTTTGCTTTCAATTGAATGCATGGTTTCTCTACAATAAACTTAAATATGGTGGTACATAGGTATATTCGAATAACAATAAAATGGTTAAGCTTTACCTGTACTGCGATCATAAAATGATCGTATAAATTAAATTTAAGTAGGTATCTAATTTAAGTAATGAAAACCAAACCAAAGGGTACTAGTTATTATTGTATTGTAATGTACATATTAAAGATGCTTATTGTAACGACTAATCTTGCTGACTGTGCTATCAGCGTATTAAACTCTATTTGAAATCAATGGTTCGCATTCAATTAAAAATGTAGCAACCTTAAAACATGAATAATTATTAATAAAAATATTAACCAATTTTTATACTTCCTATAAAACAATTATGTACCTGCTAGTGAATTCGTCATTAGTAGGCATTATTTACTTGTACATATAATATGATGATTGATTACGTTGTATATATGTACATTCTATTCTCCAAGTTTTCCATTGCCAAAAATTACACTTTAATGTAAAAAGGAAAGTATTTCCGATCAGCGAACGTATACACTGAAATGTCATGTGACCCACCGCAATTTTCTCATTCATTGTATTTAATACTAATAAGTTTGTATTTTTTTCAGTTAAATTTTTAAAGTATATACATAGTATTATGTATTGCTTTGTTGTGCATACATAACTCAAATATACATGTATGATAACATAATGCAAAAACACTACTATTCTGGACGGTAATTAAAATAAGACAACTCGTTATAACGGTAACATATTATTTGGTTTTGGTACTGCTAATCTGGGTATGTCAAAAGATGAAAGCAAATTCCTTTGATTTCTTTAAAATTCTGTTTACCAGTATAATACAAGGGTTTGTAATTGTTTTTACACATAAAAAAGCTTTAGTTTTCTTCTTGTGTGATACTGCCAAATGTAAATTTTTGACCTATGAAAATCCAACAAATATATTATTATGGAAGTGTTAGTTTAAGTCTAAAGTATGAAAAAATTCAAAGATAATTTACAGATTGTAGTTACTTATTATTAATAATACGTAATGTACATTGTAAATATTATGACAAAAATAAGAAAGAATCATTGAGTAAATAAAAATATGTACTAACTCTTCCCTCGCAAATAATGAAGTTGTTGTATGAAAGAATAACTAAAAAAATATTCCATGAAATAGGGATTCCACCGTTTTGGGTTTGCTTCAAACTGGTTAAATATGTATACCATTAATTCTTGCTCACCTTGCAAAATTTTGCATAATGTATGATGAACATCTTTTATCAACACCAATTTGTATCAATATGTGGTCATGTGTCATCCTGGTGCATCGATAAAATGGTGTTATCACTGTTGCGCTGCTGCTCCTGGTGAACTCAATCAATAGCAACGTGGTCATGAGGCGAAAATTCTTTATTTTTAGTAGTGCATAAATTGGGATGGGAGATAGATGGGTTGGTTAAAATGTATCACAATTTATTATTTTTATTAATTAAATGCAGCTCTTTATTTTCCTGACAGGATGCAATAAACGTTAATAATGCTAGTTGTAATAAAGATTATTTTTTTCAACTTTTGACAGGAAAAGTCATCATCATACGTGCAATGCATGATGCTTTTGGTGTTATCATTTTAAAACATCTACTTGGACATGATACGGTTTTACTTCACAGCTACTCGTGCCAATGTGCTGTGTGGACTTTTGCACTTTTGCCTTCCTTCGTTTGAAAGGACTGCAGTTAAATGTGCATTGATTTAATGGCTAAAGCATGTATGTTTCCAAGATGCATGCTTCTTTATGAGCAAAGTGCAGGTACAGCTATAAAACGTCAGTGCAAAAGGTTTTACATCACGTCAGACTCATAGATGCATACGTACTCGAGCTGTTTTTTTTCTCCGGTTAATTCCCAAATTGGCAATTTACTTCATTAAGCACGTTCATATTATTATCATCATCAGTCATCAGGTAAAACATTGTTGCTTGTTACTCGTGAAATACACGTAGCATGAAGCCCAGAACCACACATTCATAAGCACACTTCATATTTTTACGATCGCTACTTACATCACGTCATCGTCGATCGCTGCTGCTGCTGCAACGAAAGCTCAAGCCGAGATTGGATATAAACTTCTCCAACATCAACACCACATCCCAGTCCATCAATGCCAATATGTACTTCATTACTGCAAACAAGCATTGAATGAATCGAGTTACACGATTGTTAAATGTCCTCGTCACTTTTATTCCTCTTATATTCCTTCCTTCCTCCTCTTTGATTTTTCCAGATGTCGGCAGGCTCAGCGTGGAGCTGAAGTACATGTGAAAGTAGTTTTGTTCCTGTTGACAGATTTTTTGGCAGCAGAAATGATGCCAGTGAAGAAGGAGACGTTGATGATGATCACACAACGATGATGGTGATGTGATGGACAAAAGGAGAGAGAAGCTGCGGATCTCCTTTCTTTCTCACCACGAATGCGAGCAGTAGTAGTTGTTGTGAAGCATTCCATTATTCTTTACCCCCAAACTAGTTCCATATATTGCAGCTCTTCTTTTGTTGTATGTGCACAGCATCACACGTTGCTCCCCTCAATATACTCATGACTTCGTGCTTTATCATCTTGGTAAATCAAACGATTGTCAGTGGGCACAGGAATAAACTACTAGCTGCCCCAACTCAACCAACTTCTTCTTCCCATTTGTATTGTCGTCAATGAATGAATTTGTTGTGTATATTCTCTTTTATTTGCCCTGATTTGTCTCTCGTTCACACGTTGTAACAACAACTGCATCTCGGATTCCATATCGTTATTTCATGTTACTTTTTTATTCGATATGATTTCCCTTACACATTGGCCTTGTTTTAACTTCTTTCTCGACTTGTCCATACCAAACGCGTTAGATGAATGTCACTAAAGACCAATAGTATTAAAATGACAGTATCAAATAAAAGACGACAAGTTGGCAAATATTTGCAGTGAAACAAAGTAATGAAAGGAAGGAAATGAGTATAGGTGCTGGAGGACTGGAGAGCTTATCCAATCTATTCTTCCAAATATGGACATGAAGTGAAAGTGAATATTATTCTCATCATGAATAAATCCTCTTCCACAAAAGACTCCACGCAAGATAATATCACAACAAAATTTGTCATAACCCAAATAAACATTGATAGGGAGAGACAGCAAACAGCTAAAGAGGATATGTAGTACATGAATGATAGTAACACAAAAACGGGCATCTTTCCTCTTGTGTTTCCCAACAATCAATAAAACCCTATAAAACATGGCTCATTAGAATTCCATACGCATTCTGGAGAAATACGGTGGAAAATACAATGCTTTACTTTCCGATACAATTTTGTACTGTGTGAAATTGTAAATAGGGAGACACATTATATGTTTACAGTTATATGTTCCGCTCCTCACGTATTGTTGCTTTTTGTGTTGAATTACCTGCCAGTGTATATAATCATACAATTCATGTCTACTCTCTTCCAATATAATATGCTATTGTTTCTCAGAGTAAAAGTTTACCCACTTACTTTCACAGTGTATTTTTAAAGTTTGTAGCTTGCCAAAAAAATATTTTTTTGTTTTCTACAGTGGCAGTCAATGATGGTTATTTCTCAAAGAATTTGCCCTTTTAAGCCAAAAATGAGGTAAAGAAGGGGAGGAAATCGGGATTCTATGCTGCTCCTTCAATCTAAATTCCAAGAGTAGCTACTGCAGTGGTTGGTGTTAGTGGAGGTGGTGGTGGCAGTGGTGGTGGTAAGTAATATTCAAGACGACGACGATGAAATGCTAAAACTCTTTTTTTTTCTCTTTTTGTGACTCACATGCACCATTCTTTTATACGGCATGACTTTGCTCCCATGTATCATCGCACATAACGCAATTGAAGAAAGCCGATGGAAAGACGGAAAAAGAGATAAAATGAAAAGGAAATGTAAGGAGTGGATATGCGACAGCATTACAATTTCTAAGTACAATTCTTCATTTCTCCACTCTACGCCGCCACCAACAAATAGGATCATTTTTGTAATACTACATGCTGTACGAGTAGTGTGTAGTAGAAAAATACTTCTTGTGTGATAAGCAAACAGCTGGAAAATTTGATGCTGATCTCGTTTTCTCGATTCAGAAAAATTATATAATGTACACCATCGTCCTGTACTACTGCTTCAATAACAACACTTTGCTGTTGTACGCAATTCGTGTTCTGTACATATGTACATACATTTGTTCTGCAGATACGCTACTCCTCCGCTCTGCGGTTTAGCAAAGAAAAATATTTTTATTTTGTTGGAAGGGAAAAAAAGATGAATGTTTATTGTATACAGAGAGAGAAGATCAATTGCATAGATATCAGTGCACTGCACACATAACTCTGCATAATAATAAAACGTGGAATTGTTGCGACAAGAGATGGTTTGTGTTTTTGTGGGCTTACGCAATATGTACACATATTACAGAGAATTGATGCGCTATATTTTATGTATGTAAGTTATCCACTTGCTCCTCGCATTCCTAGCGCAGAAGAGCAAATCGGCAACTTGGAAAACAATGATTTGGCTTGAGGCTAAAAGTGTTATGAAAAATGACCTCAACTCTATAACGTCGATTCATCTTCCGAAATATACAAAAGCATTGTTTTTTGTGACAAAAGCGTAGCAAACAGTGGTCTCCGCTACCACTTGTCACTTCCTCGTTGCCAATACTGGATCAGGAAAAAGTTTAGACCATTGTAGTTCCAGAAGAACAAGTTAACCACAAAATACATCAGATAGCCAATTTCGCTTCATATTCAAAAAAGGAAGAAATGTCATGAAGTGATTTTGCTACTTATGTAGCTGTAAAACGCATGGGATTCCTGTTGGGGTTTTATGCATTACATTGGAACTTTGTGTTGTTGTTATTGTTGGAACGTGCCTAAATCTCCATGAGCAAAAGTCGTAATAATAGCGATAAAACCTACAAAATGCATATAGGAATATAAAAAATAATAATACTCTCTGGTTTGAATAAAGACACAGGCTTGCTATTCCTCTAAGATGGAGACATGGGTGCAAATAATGTGTAATTTATGTGCTCAGATCACTATAAATGTACCACTTCTTTACATACTGACCTTTTCTGCAGATGAAAATCTTTCTTCTCTTGCAAGCTACATGGCTCTTTCTGGTCTGGTCTACTGGGGATGATGAAGGGGTTATTCTTCAAGTGAGTTATTGTCGAGAGGAACACGCACAAGTTTTCCTTTAAGATGAATTTTATAGTGCAAGGAATTATGGATGACGACCATTATTTGTATCGACACGGAAAATGTGACACATTAATACAGCAATAGGGAAGAAGGAAAGAATATTAGGTATAGGCATATATCATTTTGCGACCTGAAGTACATATCAAGTTATTTATAGGTGCTCGTGTTTGAAAGGAAAACTGCGATTTTATGAGCTTTGCTAACATAAATAGAGTAGTAGTGGTAGTGGAAATAGATTTTCTTGTAATATCATTGATCTTTAGAGGCCGTTTATAACCTTTACGAGCGATATTTGATAGAAAATGAAATACAAATAACATGAGCTTTATTGTTTGGAGAGTGATTCCGAACTACATTTTTTTGCAATGCGTATTTACAACAACTAATATTTCGGCAATAATGTTTACAACTCAAAAGTAGTCGGTACTTTTGCGAACACAATTAGATTTTGTTGTTATTGATTGATTGAAGAGATAATTTACTGACTTTATACAACATTTTATTGAGGATTACAGTTTATTTGAATTACTTATTTCATGTTGTGGGGCAATGCTAGACATTTCCAGATACCAATCAAAATCGATTGGCCATGATGCAAAATTTGTTAGGCCAAGTTGTGATAAAAAAAATTATGAAAAAGTACATATTTCAGGACATATACTACTGGTTTCTCCATGTACCATGTTGTGAATAACGTTGATGTTTATAATATTGTCAACTATCCATTCGCCTCCACAGTCGCCTCCACGATTTATACCACACAGCCACACCACACCATGTAGGTATGTATATACAATGAGCTGTCACGAAAAAATAAATAAGAAAACAACGCCGGACTTTACTACTGATCAAAATACATAACTCTGTTACTACCATACTTAAAGGAAGCAGTAATATCCCTCTGTCATTTCCGAATATTATATTTTTGTCTGTTTTTCTCCAACAAGATCCCACAAGTTAAAGAATGGTGCATGAACGGACAACAGAATACAGGAGAAGTAATACTGAAAGCAATAGTTCTAAATGAAAAAGGGGGATCCAAAAGCTTGTAACATCATCATCCAAATCCAAACAAATAAATATTTCTTTGATTCCAAATCGAAAAGGACAACTTGTTTTCTTCGATGAAGGATGTACGTACACGGTGGATCATAAAAGCAGCATCTCCGCAGCCGTTCCAGTAATTCTGACAGCAGCAGCATCTTGAAAAGGTATGTGTGTGGTGTGCACTTAGGTATACCTTCATATCACATAAATGCAACGCACAACGAGGGAAAGTGTTGGCGAAAGACCAAACAAAAACGGAAGAAAGAAACCGATGAAGTGGTACGGCACAAATAAACCCCAGAGACGACAAAGCTATTTAGCGGAAAGTAAGTCAAAGCCAAAAATGAGATTACACACATGGATATGTACATACATACTTGGGGATGGTGAATCAGATCAGACACCAATCACCGTACTACCTAATAAACAAAACGCACCAATATTTATTTTTATATCCATACAAAACAAGATGTGTATATCTCATATTAGAGTTAAGAGTTTTCCAGTTGTGGACATTCATGTTTACTCTCATTTTTGCAACGATATGTTCATCTCTTAGCGTTTCGGCATTGTGTAGCAAAGCTGACGTTTTTTGTGTTTTGCCCTCCTTGTTGTGTGATACTCATATTTTACGCAACACATCACAAAATGAAATGCACATGAATGAGTTTGGTAAATATACATCACACATCTAACAAGTTTACGATCCATCTATTCGCTTGTGGGTATATCCATTTGCCCCTGCTCAGAAGAGAAGATCACCCCAAGTTGGATATTTCCTCTGCCTTTTTGTATGGCATGCATATACAAATAATATTACTGCTCGTATATATGTATCGCATAAAAATAAAAATGTTCTTTATTTATTGGCTTCGACGAAAATTTGCCTCATTTCCGCCAACAAAAAAGTATCAATACGGCAAACTACAATAATAATCATAAACTAAACTATTAAGGTTTTCCTTTCCCTGTTGCTCATCATCATCAGGAGAATGGCTTTACGTGAATCATTGAGAGCATTATTCTTTATGGCAATTTGTTGCGTATTTGTTCATGCATGAGATAACTATGTATTTTGCGTGATTATATTTTCCAACGAAATTTACTTTTGCGTTAGCCTAAAGTATTTAGGCATAGACACATGTACCGAGCGTTACTATCAAAGGGGATGAAAGATCAAATGATGTGATTAACTTTGAGGCAGCTCGTAGGGCAGGGGTCAATATATTAATAGGTTTATTGAATCATATAATTTTATGTAATTTTGACTCTATCTAATTAAAATGCTAGGGAATATTCTTTATCACACAAATAGCTAATATACTAT
This sequence comes from Sinella curviseta, assembly GCA_004115045.4. NCBI lineage: Eukaryota > Metazoa > Arthropoda > Collembola > Entomobryomorpha > Entomobryidae > Sinella > Sinella curviseta. The sequence goes on along the minus strand of CM023201.3, from coordinate 45,233,233 downwards.
TTAAAAATCAGAATATTTCCTTTCTCTTTTTGCTGTAAGTTTGAAAGGTTTTAGGAGACAATATTCCGAAACGTAAATGATAATAAGGAAATATCTCTGCATAGAACGCTTGTAATTTCATTTATTGAAAGTATACGCTCTCATAAACATATCAATAACGGATAAAACAGGCTGTTAACAATCCAATAAAAGAGAATGTATTCAGATTTATTCTGTGAGCAACAGAACTTTGGATGTAGATGGATAACTAGACAAAGTGTTTGTACATGCATACATCGGGAACGTAAGGTCAGTTGTCAAAATGGGATCAGATGTTCTAACAAAAAAAGTAAAAGGATACCGGGCCAGGATGAGCCTTTTTTACTAGTAAAGGACACATTCTGCAGTTTAATTGTCTGTGAGTCCCATGCCTCATGCGTTGAACGTCCAACTGGAAAATGGTTCAGGAAAAAGGCCATTCCAACAGACTGGCTGGACGACTTAGGACAACGCTCGCACAAAGGCAGTCAGTACAGTAACCCATGTTATGTTGCTACTTTGTAGAATCGGTTACTCTCAATTGTCAATGTTCTGAGTTTTTTAGTGAATCTGTGTAACCGTGTATGTACATGTATACCATATCCACAAAATTGACAGTCTTGCCGAAAAATGGATAGCATATAATGAAACATGCTGTATGCTTATCTGTTTAAATGATATGAGGACATAGTTGCCCCTTACGGACTATTGTCCAGCCATAAAAAATCCAACGATCAAGTGCACCATTTGCTGCTAACGGCTTTCGATGCATATTATTATTACGTTTTTTATAAATATACATACCTACCCTATCTATCTTGTGCATATTTACATACCACGATCGTCCGAAATTGTCGTATGAACAACGTTGATATCAATGGATAATGCAAATATTTCCGAATACTTTGCAATTACTCTCATTTTATTCGGTTGTTATTGTAGCTAAAAAGTAGCTGGAATAAACGAGAATATCGATGAACGAAATAAAAGTATTGCGCGCTGACCATCTTTGTTCTCCAGTTTTCTAATTCACTAGATCAGTAGTTGACGGTGATATGTATTGGAGAAATCACCCTCCCAGGCCAAAAAAATCCCTTGTTCTCCCAACATGCGAGCACATAACGTAAAAAGGCAAGACTAATTTTTTATTTTGTCTCGCCGTCACATACGGTGCATGACTGTCTGTCCCAAAGAGGCAACGCGTAGAGTTTATCTTAACGACTGGAATTTGTCTTTGCGTTTGTGTTTCTCTGCTTCTCTGAATCCTACTTTCTTTTGTCACTCGTTTTCACGCGTTGTAAGAATGGTTTTCTCAAAGTAAACAAATTGGCTGGAATGCTCTGAATTTGTTTGTGGCCACCAGAGAAATCTTTTAGATTGGTTGTTCTTGCCCTTAAAGACTTTAAAAAGTCTGTAGATTTCTTTTCTCGATTAAGTTACGATTAAGAGCCTGGGCCTAATAATAATAGATCTGATCTATTTTTGCGTTTGATTTGGTACATTGTCGGTGTAAGTTAAAAACTAGGATGTACAGTCAGATTACAAAGTTTATGCCATTTAAGATTTTTTCGTTTAGAGATTTCTTTAATGAAATGACAGAAAGTGGGAACACTGGTTTGAAACCGAATATAAAACAGAGTATTAGTGACATAGCAGTTCATCGTGAAAGTTTATTTCTTACTTCTTTCCTCTCATATCTCTTCGCATTTCCCCTATCACGCTCATAAAATCAATTGGCTAACCATGCAAACTCTAAACCCTTTCCTTTCACTTTCCCTTCTTTTTTCCACTTTCAACTTTTATGACCAGATATGGCATATTATGTAAAGCATCTATTCTAATGTTACTACAACATACATCATTTCATATATTTGATCTTTATCCGGATATTTTAGGATTTGGAATGTCCTTTCCTTACGATCTGCTATTATTGCCGAATATAAGAAATTGTGTACGGAATCTCCTCGTCGTATAATGTTGCAGAATTGGTGGTGGCACTACTGGGGCTGCTGGTAGAGACGAAAGTATCAGACATAAGTTCCGGGTTAAGCCTTTATTTGGGACGTTTTGTGACACAAATGGAGTTTTCTCCCCTTTTATGATATTCACTTGAGATTATGCAGTAATAGTAATATTATCCAGAGTGAATACAAGTTTTGTAGCATTTTAGAAATAGGAAGCGTAGAAGACCTGGCTACGTCAAAGTATGCTCAATGCGAAAGTGTATGCCTAATAGGTATTGCCCCTATAGTATACCTAATGTACACGATCAAGCCAGGGTGATCATTTCATGGACTGACCACATCGTCCACTACATAGAACATTTCAGAATGACAAGATGTGGTTTCTTGGCATATAAAAATGTTATATGCATTTTCTTTATCCTTACACATTGGTTGTGTCCAGTTAGTCCAGTTGGTATCTTTACTCTAAATCGCTTGTAATGGCACATGTAATCTCTTATCATTAATGCCATCACGTACACAAGTATCATGGGGTGGGTGCCCCTTTTCGGTCTTGTCCAGATATTTGAATGAGTCCATTCTCAGTCAGCGTGGTGGCTAGCTGTTGACTGACTGACTACATCCACAATCACATAATATTTCCCAGTAGGGATCTGTAACGCTCTTGGGGTCCGGAAAGTGTCAACAGGAGCTTCCGATGTTTTAGATCATACTTTATTCTTTATTTAACTAAATAATGAAGGTAATAAAGCAAATTTCGTTATATAATAGTCTTAAGAACTGTAAAAGTCCATATCTGAGAAAGCACCCCAAAGGAAATATTTTATTTATTTATTCAGCAACAACAACCATTGATTTCACAAACGAAAAACTCTTAGTTATGATGTTACGAATAATGCTTGCAAAAATGTACATCGTATTGTAAAATGTCTCACGTTGTAAATTGTTATCTCGTAACATTTCGTTTATTATTACTTCTGAATATGAGGATAATGAGGTTGTTGATTTGAGCAATACTTAATATAATAATAACAGCGATAAAAGTCTTGTTTATTTATATGATCTGCATTTATTATATTGCAAGTTTATTTAGCTCCAGCATTGGTTGTATGTATAGGTACGCATGTGATTCAAAAAGTCAGCAGTGAAACATATAAAAGTAAAACCTTAATATTGATATATCAGTTGCCATAAAATATAGAAAATAAGGTTCAAAAATACGTTCCTTTGTTACATTCTACTGCATTGTCCTCGATCAGGTCTGGTCATCAATGAATGAATGATCCATTGAATGCACAACTGATCTCCTGTCCAGGGGAAACGATGGAAGCGACCTTAACTTTCTTTTTTACCCCATGCATTGTAATTGTAACTCGGTACAGTTGCATACAAATGCCTACACACAAGTTTTACAGAAAGTTAGCTGTCCACTTTTTCGACATTGCCACTTACATTTTCGGAAGGAAAGTCATTGTGAATGCAATGCATGACGCTTATTACACATAACAATGGACTTTGCAATACAGTGTGTTTCTTTGTTCGTGACTGTACAAGGGTTGTTCCCTGCTTTCGGCCTGCTTCCCATTATGACCATCAATACACGATGCTGTCTTCATTGTGCACATACTTTCCCCTTTCTTGTATTGGACTACAGTAGCGGCCGCGAAAGTTTTTTTGATGGCGATAAAGGGTTTCATGAGCATACATATATTATACTGCACACATCCACAGCTCAACTTTCTCTCTCGTTCTGACCGAACACTTTTTGAGTAATCTATAGTGGCTTCACATCCTGTTCTTGCTTATTCACAGTCCATTGAGTTTGACAGGTCAGGATGTCTTCGAAATAAATAAAAGATCTCATCAATCCTCGCCTTTTGTGACGTGTCCATTGATCCATTGTGCCGGTAGAGAAATCTACATAATGCGTATTCATTTTGGAGGCGGATTAACTTTTTCTGTGAACAGTTGGACAAACAAGCTGGGATGCTTGCCTGCAATCGCTCTCCTCTTATCTGTGTTGGTGCAATGTAAAGTTTTTTGGGACAGAAACAGTTGTAGTTGACAATAAAGCACAAATAGATCCCAATATCCTAATGAAACATGCATTACAACGATAATCAAAGTAAAAGGGTTGCTGTTGATCATATTATAATAATATGCATTGAAAAATAATGTAAAATGGGACCACACGGCTACATTAGAAGTACGTAGGGTTTCCCAGAAGAAACTGATCATTTTTGCAACAACATATTTCTGTGAAACGTTGGTGCACACGTCCATTGTAGGCACAGTTTGAAAGCCTAAACGTTGCTTCACCATGCCGCAAAATTGCATTCCTCCAGCATGTTTACATACGATGTATCGGGCGACAAGACTTTAGTTTGCGTTTTGGACACACTGAAAATTATCATTTTTGGACCATATATTTCTATTATTCGTTTCGATAAGCAACAGTCAAGCTGTATTAAAATTTACTTTTAGGTAATATGTAGTACTGGATACGACAATTCAGAAATGGTATTCATTGTGTCGCTCCGCCAAACCTGATCTGAACTACACGGTCATCTAAAGGACGGAAATGGCATTCAAAAAAGCATCCGATTTTCATTAGAATGAGGCTTGTACTTTGATACCAAAGGACGCTGTCATGCCAACGAATGGCTAAAATACAACTGATTATCAAAGGATTGGAGTGGTGAAAAGAAATGAGTATATTCTGACATCCTTTAGATGCAGGCGGTTGTTTGTTAGAATCATATGGCCTTGGAAGTGGTGATTAGGAAAAACCATTTTGACCAAAAATCGATTCACTACCCCACATTTCTAAACGAAGTGTCCCATAAAGTTATTACTGTGGATGAAACATACATACCATATAAACAATCCGCGTAGTTGATGTCGTTCCAATGACTACATAATTTTTAAGACGTGGTTGAAAAAATAATCATTCAAAATTCAGCAAAAAACGCAGATGGCAACCGTCATATTCATTTGCTCACTGCAGCGCTACGTATGCAGTAACTCCCATGAAATGTTGTGTAGTCATAGATTAAGGACAGGGCTATCCAACGATATTCAATTCATTTTCACAAACCTACATACCGAGGAGATATGGGCATCAGAAAAGTGATCAGGTACTTCTGGGAAACCCTACGTATATGAATTTTACAAATCCGACATTTTTCACTTTAAAAAACTTAAATGACTTCTGATTCAGATGCAAAGGAGCCTGGATAAGCACCATACTATACATAGCGCGTTTAGTCGAGTTTACGTGCTTTCTTGGTAAAGTTTTTTTGTATGTGTTTTCTTTAAAAGGTACATATTATTAGAGAAACTTTTTGTGATCTCGATATTTCAGATCAAATGGTATGAACTTTTGACACAAGGCTGAAAAATACAATTTTATGGAAATATGGGCGATACTATTGAACTTCTACTAAGGCGGTTATCAGAAAATAGGTATCTGTAATATTTGCAGCAAAATATACCTAGGTACAGGCAACTTGCTTATCGTCCAGTACTAGATAGAACGTTAAGAATGGTATGTTAATGTTACCAACTTGTTTAATTTTATCTTGACAAGTATTACCCATCATAACCATCGTTCTCTGACAGAATCTGAAGATCTTTTTACTGTTTCCTTCAACTGTTTATGTAAGCAGTCTGTTGGGTACTGAGGAAAAGGATATAAAATTCTTTTGTTTGCACGTAAAAGTATCCTTTGCAATCATCCACCACCGCCATCATCATCACTTGCCAGAATTATCCATGCATTGTGCACGCACAAACGCTGATCATGATTGCAGCAGGCACAAGGCGCACACTGATGCACTGTGAAATCTGTGGGGAGCATTCTTTCTCCTAAACATAATTTATAAAAATCCACCGCCAAATTCATTCCTCTATCTATAGAAGAACAATATGAATGAAATGCAATAATTCTAGCAAACTCGCATTGCCACGCCACACAGATACATACATACATATACCATACCTATATGATATATGTACGTATGTGTGCATTATAGTGTGTATTTGTACCGATGTTCGGTTTTAATACTGGTCATGCCAGTATCCCAAAGCTTGCACCCTCCTCCTCTCTTTTTATGTTTTCTCAATAAATGGGACCTTGTTACCGGAAAACGGGATAAAAAACTGATCAGTCGAATGCGTTACAATGTGTACATAAAGTACAATTGCCGCACGTTTCGTATTCTTTAAAAAAAACTCTGGGGAGTTGCAAAAGAACTGCTGCTCGTTATACCATGAGGTCTTTCCCTACACAATGGTGTGGGTCTATTCCTAAATTCAGAAACGTGAGTAGGTATAAATATACTGAAGAAAGTAGCGGAAAAATGTTGACCACTCGATTAGAGCCCTATTTGATAAAAAGTGACCTCTTGCCATAAAGAGCCAACTTGATTTTCAGTCTTTAGAGACTGACAATAAAACGTTGAAAGAAAAAATGTTTTTCATTTTATACGAATTCAAAATAAGTGTTAAATGGAAACTTACTTTCTACGAATGTATGTATCTATACGCACTTACTCTATGTGTGCAAAACACACAGTTGTGTATGATAATGTCGGTTTATCGAATACATCATCGACTACAAATATGAACTAGGGATGAGTGGAGCCCATAGGTTTCAGTTGTTATTCTTTGAGATGGCGATCATGATCAGATTTGTCTCCTTTTATTATCACCCGTAGATCTACAATCCGATATCTGCTTGTGTTTTAAAATGCAAAGAAAAAAACATACATATACACGCAGTATGTATGTGTGTGATCTTAAAGAAGCATGAAAATTTGAAAGGGGTGATTTTCCCAGGATTTGTCAGGAAAAGGATGCATGAATCATACACTTCATTCATGTTTCTTTGAAGTTCATGCGTAATTTTATTGTTCCACTCACGTGCATTTCTCTTAAAAGTACGAATGCATTTTACGGAAACCGGTATCCACTGCAGATGCTCTTTTTCGTGTGGAAATTGTAGCTCACAGGACGGTGGGGAGAATGATTACATAAAATTGAAACTACATTTTATGCATTGTAGAATGTGTGAACGCTATTGTCTGATTTTGGATTATCCCACATTGAAATCTTGTGATGGTTGCGAGAAACTGTGATAAGTCAGTCAGAAGCTGAAAATAGCAACTCTTTTCTGGTTATTTGAAAATAATGATGATACACACGTAACGGCAATGTGATTGGAATAAAATTTGCATTTAGTAAAGTGAACGAGTTAGCACAGAAAAGCGAATGGGAAGCAACATGTGAGTTTCACTTATGCGGCCAATGAATAAACACGTCGTACAATATGCAGCTTTTAATTTGTACGTGACTAGTTCTATGATGTTTCAATCCAATAACAACACTTTATTCAAAAATTATATAAAGAAGAGCTCATTCAGGTATAACATGATTTAACTCCTTATTCGTAGATTTACATTATGATACAATGGACGCAAAACAAATATTATCATCCTCTAAACGGCAAAGTTTCCTCCAGCACAACTCATAATAATATATTGTCAGTGCGTTACTCTGTACACATCTATTTACTAAATGACGGAAGAAAGAGTCCGGGCCGGATTTCTCGATAAACTGCATCAAACCCCTCGCACCCTTCAACTTTTGGGCCAATTTATGACCAACATTCGATCTGGTGATATATTTGATGTTGGTTACAACAACTATTCGGGGCTACCACCCAACGTTCCGTTTTAGAGGCCGATATCTTTCTCTTGGTCTCCTTCAGCCAAGTACATGTACGAGAGTTGGTTGTGAGAAAAATGGGTATATTTACCACTGCTTTTGTGACTACTACTTTCTTTGATGATATGAGGGTCTCCTGTCTCGTTCAAGCGAGAGGGAAAGCGAGTGGTTCCATATCATCTCACTTCTTGGCTTAGTTGCGTCTCATCTCCTTCTCTGTTCTGGTCTTTTACTGTCCCCTTTTTACGTTCATCTGATACACTGTTTACTACTGCGTAACCTTTCTTATTTCCTTCTCTTTAACTTTTTTTCCACTGCAACTTGTGCTGTCATACACCAAATAGGAAATAAAAAGTTATACGAAACTTTATTCCGGAATTACTTCTTGGATAAATGATACAGCTGTACGGCTGCAGAGCAGCGGCACATAGAACAGTGGCATGGGATAATATTATGGAAGTAAAATGGGAGCTACAAAAGACAAAGAGAATGAAAATGAAATGATTCTTGATTTTTTCGATATTTGTCTCCTCCCGGTGAACATAAACAGATAAGTGTCTGGAAATTGTACATTGGTTGACTTCTGTTGCTGTCTTGGCCCCTTTCACTTTCTTTTGATATCTTTTTATTTTTATTTCGCTCACTTCTCAGGATTCCCGTCCTCTTATTTTCCAATGAAGAGAAAGTACAAGTGGGCCATTATGATTATCATTTTACTTCTCTCGTTATTCTTCATGTACGTATTCACTGCTACCATATATTCCCGATTAGTTTCTTACTCACAGAACGATGATCTCTTGCTTATTTTATTCTGAATGACAGTCATAATGGAGGTAAGAAGGATATTATTGAGATCCTATTGTCTGTTAAGTGATATTACTGTAGTCACTTCATTTTCACGTCAGCAGGCTATACCTACGCGAGAACGGCTAGCAAACAGTTGTTGAATTGTGTTTGGATTATGAACCGGCGATTATATCAAACGCATGCTTTTACGTTAATTGATACAGGTTTAGGTTGTATGGAGTACGTGGTTTGAAAACAAGTAATTTTTGTGATGGTGGATCGTGGAGGAGGCAGTCATAAATCTCATATTATATGCTAATGAATTCCTCTTTACTTTTACCCATATTTGCACTGTAACTGAAGCGAAACAATAAAATTCTGAAATCAAAGTCTACTGAAGTGTTGATCATGCACTTGTAACCTATTCTGCTGGAAAAAATATTGAGGAATTATGGAATGGGGCATACTCATATACATGCAATTGGAAACAAGACAACCAACTCCTACGTACAAAAAAATACGGTCTCTTTACTTGATTCTTGTACTCTTTTTATTATTCTATAAACCTGAGCGAATGTACTGTACAGGACAACACATTTTATAGAAGGCGAGAATAGTGAACCTGTATTTGTTATACCTTTAAACGTGATCGAAGAAACAATACTTCTCTCTGGGGAAACGCTCAAACGTTCCGACAATTTTCTTTAAATGATGGAAATCAGTTCACATGCAATTAATTCGATACCAGATGATTTTTGGACTTTAAAAAACAGTTAGTGTCTCCCCTCCCCACAGCAAACCGATTCTCTATAAAGATCAAGAACGTTAGTCAGTTCATTAGGGTGGTTGATTGGAGGGAAAGCTGCAAGGAAAGATAAGATAAATGAACATCTTCTCTCCATTGCGCGATCTGAATACACTAGTACGTTTCCTTCTAACTTTGAAACTTGTCATGATCATGACATCATCCCCTTAATTCAGGATGAAAAGAAGGAGAGAAGAGAAAAAACTTATCCTGTTTTCCGCCTTGACTTTTTGTACAACATGTCTCAGTAATCGTAATGAACCTCAAAGACTGGTTGACTATTAAATATTAAAACACAGCAGCAGTGGTAGTGGTAGGCATGTGTACCGTAAAAGCAACGAAACAGGAAGAACATCTTATCAAGCTGAAGTTAAATGCAAGTGTGGAGGGGAACCACAAACCAAAGCCGTCTTGTAGTAGTGGTAGAGGAGAGAAACGTGCGGCATAAAAAGTGTCGGGCAACACCATGAAGATGCGTTTGGTGGAGTAAATTGTCAACCCGTTCCTTTCTCCTCTGATATACATGTTCATCAAGCGGCCCAGATTTGTGAGCTCAACCGAGCGCCACACAACAACCAGTGTAATGGTAGACTTGTGATTACACCAGAAACAATTATGAAGTCATTTGAATGGTGAGTAGGGGAAATGCAGATTGTACTCTGTTGTAGTGGAATATCCTGCTTGTTTCCTTTCTCGCTTTCCCCCTTTTCTCTCCTCTACCTACTTCATTGTATGAAATTCGGGGATCAATCTCTCTCTAGCTATTATTATTAACAAGGAAGAGGAAACACCACAACAAAGTTGTCCTAATTCCATATCACCTATTTAGCATTATACTGTACTGATGAAGTAGTTCTCGTTTTAAATAATATTAATATTACAGTTCTGGAAACGTATAAAAAATCTTGCCTATTTTATTTTTCTTCATCTTTTTATCAACCTGCTTCAGCAGCAATCAGAATCCTATTTTAGTCGAAGGCGACTGATAAATAAGTCACAGAATACCGTAATATACTTAAAGGAGGATTCGTTTCAAACTTGGAATGTAAAAATGAAACATAGTGTCTAGTCTACGCATTCTATTCTGATATGCCGTGATCGAGAAAGTTTTTAGCTCTCCTTTCGCACTTGTGAAATGAACTTGAGAATATGAAATTATATGTACGCCTCTGTCTCCGTTTTCTATCTTGTGGTAAACAAACCGTAACATACTGTACAGGGACGACGGAAGGAAGGAAAACATTTTGCGTTAGATTGAAAAATTTTCTTCCGAGAAAGTCTATTAATAATAGTGAATTCTCTGATTAATGGGGTACTTTGTATGCAAATGCTGACTCAAATTTGTTGGAACTCTACGAAATTATACCATCCAGAATAATAACAATTATATACATATATATGTAGGTGAATCCAGGGTGAGTGCTTTTCTGACTGTAGTTGTGAAAGTAGAAGTATCAATTTGCCCTTTCATTTCCTTTCGCAGTACACGATAATATCCTCATATGTTCCTCGTCGTCCTCAATTTCCATTTAATAGGGCTTTTATTAAAACGTCTTCCAGATACTCTAAAAGTAAAGTTAACTGTTCATTATATCCTCACTCACTATCGCATATTACATTTCTGCAAAGAACCATAAGCAATTTATAGATGACCAGGATCAAAGGTTCCACCTTTTTATACCGCATTCAGTTTAAAGGTAATTTCGATATGAAAAATTATGTTCATAAAGCAAGCATTGATGCATCACTCACTAATTAATTAAAAAGTTACTCTTGCTGGCAGTTAATTAATATGCAACCGATTAAATTAATTAAATAAAGGAGAGTATATAAGCATGGGATGAAGAGAAAGAGAAATCACAGTTCAGTTATATTTCGATTCGGATGAAAGTGGTGGTGGGAGTCGAGGGTTGAGTGAGAGGAAAAGCAACGACATTATGGGAAGCATAACAACTTTGCCATTACGCCCAACGATTGCCAATAAAAGTAAAGAGCACCCACATGGAGCAAATGAATATTCAAAAGATTTCACGCTTGATGTCAAAAGGTGCTCCTTCATATTATCTCTCAGGGTTTTGCTAATGTTGATCCACGCTGTAATAATTCAGCTTCATGTGCATCATTTCATATCAATTTTTACTAGAAAAATGATTACCGCATCTATTTTCGTGAACCTTAACGGTTGTAATAATGTTCCAAAGTTCAGTTGATGATACCCCAAAGTGCAACATTTGACACCAATAACAGGGCATGAGGGAAGGTGTCACGCTGTTCAAAATGATAATGTTGGTCAACTTAATAATAATAGCATACCAGCTTTATTCATATTGCCAATAATATCGCTTCCCCTATCACAATCCTGGATCATCATGGCAGGAAGTGGAAAATGGCAGATTTGAAATAATAATTATCGAAAGAAAAGGCATTTTACTCCAAATTGCCCTAATATTTTTTGAGCAAATACATATTATGTTAAAGTAGTAAGAAAATGGCATGGATGATGTACTTTGCTAGATCTTCACATAAGTAGTGAAAGTACACCGAATGCCGTCTAGGTATACACAGATAGCCTGGTTGGGAATGAAAGCTTTTGAGAGGGCTAAATCTTTTCTATTATGGATTCATACACATAACATAATAACAATAATAATATTATTACAGTTACGGGATATTCCAACTAGGTAATTCACATTAGTATAATATGCCATAAAATGAAAGTTACTAAACTTTTTTCAATTTATTACACTGCCATTGGTTAGAACCTGTAGAATAAACTTTTATGATGGAACGGTATTTGTGTGAGTCGACCCTACATATCCAATCTTTTTTTCTCTCTCTGTCTCTCCTCTTTGGTTTCGGGTTACTGGATAATGTAAGCTCAGAAAAAAATGTATTTGGTCGGACTTGAAGTGCATGGATGCATGCATGCATTATTTATTTGATATGGATCATCATAATAATAATCTTATCGATAGATATTTTTTGTAGATTTCCGATAATGCCATTATTGCAGAAAAAACTACATGAATCCATTTTACTCTGGAGGATGAGTTGAGTTGAAGAAGAAATGTCATTACATCAGTTTCAGTTAAATTCCATGTAGCACAGCACAATAACCTTTAGTACATAATGCAGTGAGTGATATGATGTAGTAAATCTATTATTATAATATTTTTCGTGATGCACATGTAGTATAAATTTTTACCTCACCGAGTTCAAAAACGGTTATGGAAATTGGAAATCGTTCCTTTGCTTTTTTTGTGATCCTTTTGACATTTTTACATAGCAAGATTATTCGTTGTGATGTTTTGGGTTTTCCATCCGCTTTGTAATAAAAACGGGAAAAACTCGTAAAGTTTCTCTATTTTCTCTTTCTCTCTCGAGTATCAATGTATTTAACTGACCATTGTTGGACTATAGGAAACTGGGAGACTGGAATTGGGCCTGACCCTAAGCTATCAATCGTCTAATGACTTGACATTATCCTGACAATATAGAAGCAGTTAAATCAAGTCATCATTGCATACAACCATTTCAACTGTCCAATGTGTTCAATTTAGAACTCGTGTACAAAGGCCGTTTTTATCGAATTCTGTGCGACACACTAAAAAGAACCGAGATTATGGAGTCGATGATGATGTACGAAAAACATACACTGCTACAACGGCCGTGCAAACCAAAGAAAAGTAAAAAAAAGTAATACAGTTTCTTCTCCCCATTTTTTTGTTCGTATTTGAATTTCGTAGTAGTAGTTTGTATCTTGACCACACTCCATTTCTGTTCTCCTATCTCTAATCTTAATCTCTTGTCGGTTGAAAAAGGACAAGAGGAAGAGAAGAAGGGGACCACTGACTTTTTGACTTTACTTATGGGCATTGATGCCAAGGACATGATCGTTCTCGCACTTTTTTTCTGGGTAAACCAGAGAAAATTTGTGGACAACACATCCACCAGAGAAACGGTGAAAATTGCTATTTTTTACGGTTTAAACGAGCCTTCGTTCATATTATGTATATCGACGAAGGAGCATTTTCTCCTCGTCCCGTTTTTGTTATCAACTTGGAGAAAACCCCAATTCATGCATTCATGCAAACCTTAACGCTCACACACACACACAAACGCCTGTCCACGGTCGTGTACGGGAATGGCGCACAGTTGGTTCTTAATGGTCATGAGAAAATGTAAAGCATTTATCAAACTGGGTAGCCACAGAATGTGAACTGTCATCCCTGTCCCGTTCTACCCCATTCCCATTTTTTATATTCAGAATTCAGCCAAAAAGATTGATTACACTTGTCCTGCTGAATTTTCACGAGGAGAAGTGAAACATGTAAAATGTCCCAGAGGATGATAATCTTGATCACGATGATGGGACAAATCTACGTACGAAATATTGACTTATGCTGTCAATAGAACGTACCAGTGCCGTTGGTTATGTATGTAAATCCCGCAAAAAATGATTTGCTTGTACTTATGAACTTGCGTAACATTTTCAAAGTTAAAGATACATATTTACACACGGATTTTTATATAAGAACGTAACATAAAAGGATGTACATAAACATTATGTACCTATTTTGTGTCCGTATTAAGCATCCACACTTGTTTTACGCATTATCCAATCCAACCAAACATCCCCGAATTCTTCGTGCACGGTTCTCCCGTGGGAATAGATCAAAGCACATTAATTTGTCCAATTTCCCGGAAAAGCAAATTAATTTGACTTTGTGCGGTAAAGTTTTGGTGTACATTAGTTGAATAAAGTGTATGATAATTTCCAGTAATTCAAATTGTCCATCTTTCCTCAAAATCGAACATCAATCAGCGTACAAATTTACTAAAAATCATGTCAATTTTTGAATGAGTAAATTATTTATGAAGAATCAAATTGAATTGCATGCTGAATTATATAAAATTATGTTTAATTTACTTGCAAACAAAATTCTATCCAATCCAACACATACTATATATTAAATTCGAATTATAGTCTAAAAAAAATAATTCACTTAAATATGTACAATGTGTTGTTCTAAATATCAACTATACAGCATTGCTCCTCATGACGTTTATGCAACTGCTAACTTTATAAGAGAAAGTGAAAGAACATGCCTTATTAGCTCTCACAGAACCAGTACCAATAGATAAAAGGAAAAGCCTTGGGGAATACAGATTCAAACAATACATACTTTATACTTTTATATAATTCTTTACCACATTAAGAGGGATTTTTTACAAAGTTAAAAGAGAAAACGCTTTTGGCTTGAAAAGAAACAAGAAAAGAAGAATTGATGTTGTTTGTTTGTGAATTGGTAAAAAAGGTAAGAAAAAAATTAGGGGAGTACATAATGGGGAAACCTCAAGAGAAAGTTTGACCAAACCAATAGAGCACGTACCAAAAAGTCGTGATTGCCCCAATTGCCAAATTTCCTTTCACTTCCTCTCTGAACAGTTTCAAGGAATTCTTCATTTTCTGATGGCTCCGAGAAGTCTAATAATAGTAGTTGTGAATAAAAGGCAGGGTTTACAAATAAAACTATGTAAAGATTCATGCAGGAAGAAAAAAAACATGTTGGGTCACACACAACAACACTCATTCCAGGGCGCGCATTCACTTTCTGGGTTTCCTGGAATAGGGAATGAAGACGAGTCTTTCTGTTTTCATATTTGATATAATATTCAGGGAGATTGGTGATGATGAATTTGGGTTGCATTCTATTCAATTTGTAGATTACACACACCGTTTTCATTTCTTGTTCCTGAAAATTTCCTAACCGAAGCGAAGACAAGAACTACATGTCAGTTTAGAAAGGTGCTTAATATTAGAAAGTAAATAAGTGTACCAATAACGCATCTTGTGAAAGCCAATGTTTAAATGTTAAACAGACGGGATCAGAGAGAGACAGAGATGCTATGAGTGTTTAGGACGTTGATGATAGATAAAAAGTATGCAACTGAGAAGAAAGTCAACTGGATAAAGTTGAATTAATGATAAAATGAAATAAAGAGCCTCCATTGGACTGGAAGAGGTAAACGCATTGACTTGTCGTACATGTTTGCAAAGAGCCATTCATTAATATGCATTAATTGACACAAGCTCAACAACACAGAGTCGTCCCCGTCCCTATCATCAAACTTTCACTCCGAGACTTACTGGGGAAACCTATATAGGTATATAGGTACATATAATCAATGCAGTAATAGATTAATGATGTAGCGAATTTTGAGTAAATTACACCAAGAAACTTTACACAACCATATTTACACTTGGAGTCGAGAGCGTTTCAATATAAAGTACCTATTACTGTACACTGTACACAGGGAATGGTTAGTCGGTAAACTTGCAATACGCAGTTTTGTTTCCGACATTGACAACCAGCCAACTGACATGCGATATTATCGCATTCAGCTTACTAAAAAATGCGTATCGATAGGTGTGCTATTACATTTTCATCTAAAATTCTAAACTGAAAGAATGATGTTTGCATATTTTATTTTTCAGGTAAATTTTTATTATTGATACATTAAGACAGATACAGATACATTGATGATTGATTCATAGATGAATTACACGTGCTACCAAATAATCTATGGACTTTCATTTTAGAACTTATGACATATTATACTTTCAAGACGAAACTTTGTGTAGACATATTATTGTCCATTATGAGGTAATTTATAATTTATATACTTTTAACGGTAAGACATTTTGGCAACCATAAAAATTACTTTCCATGTTAAGATAAAAATGATATGAACAGTAAATCATATAAAATATATGTATACATAATATGTAGACTTGATGGTCAATATCGAATTATAAAAGATTACAAATTACGTTCAACTAAGGTACGTACACTATGAAGAGTATGTTGTCAGTTCGAACAATATTGTATATTTCCATAAAACAATGAATATAATTATGAGATTAAATTAAACAAGTATAACTCTTCATCAAACAATAATGAAAAAATATATGTAGGTAAGTATGATATTTGAAAAGTAAAATTTATTTAATTCACGTGCCTTATGAATGAGCATTAAAATCTTATCAAACTGAATTGATATTAACTTATAATTATCAGACACATCAACATATTGTCACATCACAATAGATATGGAGAGAATATAAGTTTTAATATATATTATTTGATAAATTATTATTGTCAGCTATAATTTTCGCTTTCAGTTATAGATTCAGATTTCGCACTTTTTAAATACATTCTTTCAAGTTTAATGTTACGTTTGTAATATTCACAATGGAGTTACTTATTATTGTCCGCTGTATTGCTTCCTTTCTCGTTCAGAGATTCAAATAAATGATGGATTTCATATTATTTAATAAAAGATACTCTCTTGGTTTTACGGGCAAGTTCTACATATGAAACTACGGATTTATGGATGACATTCAATTTCAATACAGTTGCACTACGTTTTCAACTACGGCAAAGCTTAAAGGCTTCACACTTCACTTGAGTGATTTTAATATTGAATATGAATACCAGAACGGTTAAGTGTCTTCTACTAACAAGTATACAGGATTCATAATCACATTAATAGACGATCCCATTTTTTCATTTCGCTGTGAAATTAACCGGAAGCAGGGATTGCGCCAGATACTTGATCATCTTCCATATCGACAGATCCACCATAACGGCGTAATGTTGGGATCTGGCCGATCTTTCTCTCAATCATTTCCACGCTCATGTTCCATATAATCTTTGCTAATTCAGGGTCCTCTGCTTTTTTCACCGGAACACAAAGCCAGCAATTGTTCAAGTACATGCCACCGACACCGTTTAACTCGTGTGCCGTGGCTCCCCAAATGGTGGTTGCAGCTGCTTGTTGCTAGTAAAACAGCGGAGAAAGCATTAATTAGTTAAAAATTCATCTTTGAAGAATGAAAGTAAACGCCGTTTTGACATAATATTTTAAGTACCAAGGACTTTGTAAAGGGTCGAACTGCAGCAAACATGGCCTTGTAGAGAAAGGACTGGCGAGAAAGTCCAGTTGAGACCATGTTTCCCGGATGTACCGAGTTACTCGTAACACCATGAACAGCCCATCGTCGATTAATTTCAGATGATACTATCACATTGCAAAGTTTTGCATCATTGTAAGCCATAAACGAAGTGAAATTTTTGGCAGTGGGTGGCGATAGATATTCTTCGGTCAGATTTTCCTTTGTTAGCATTGAAAACCTGAAAGACAAAACTGTTCATCAGCACTCTGATCCCAATTATTATGAATCAATGAACAAGCACATATATACATATTATAATTTAAATTAAGTTTCACCTATGAGATTCCGAAGCTAGAAAGATAATTCGAGTCGAGTGAGTGACAACCAACAATGGTTTAAGCAGCAGCACAAGGTACAGATGAGACAAGTAATTAATCTGAAAGGTCTGTTCGTAATTGTCCTGTGTTAACCCGAACGGTGCACCGAAAATTCCAGCGTTGCATATCACGATGTCCAGTGATCTAGTGACAAGAAGCAAGTTAGAAATGCGCACCTCATAAATTCGTAGAACTACTATCATGAGCCACATAGTACATAGTCAGCTACTAAACTACCCTATACGTAGACTTCCGGTGAAAGTACATACAAGTCTGCCCCAACTCCCAACAATCTCGTTTATATCAACTGTTGTACTTTAACACATTAAAATGGGTGAACCTGGACATACTCATCAAATCTATTACGCCATGAGAGTTTACGGAAAAACACTCACCAAGCCAATTGATTAGCCTGAATGGGCGTCCGTATAAACGAATGCTTGAAAAAGATTTTTAGTATAACTAATGGAAAATTAAGGAACGAGAATATAATAAATCCGGTAAGCAGCAGTTGTTAATAGTTGGTGCAAAAGATCCCAATTATAATTTGAAGACCCAATCATGAAATGTAATCACGGTAAAATTGTGCTAAAACATTTATCATTTGAATAATATTGGTAAATTATAGGAGTTTATACTTACTGATATTTCATCTGGACTTCGTTAGCACAGTGTTTAACGCTTTCCAATGAGCTTAAATCCACCTGAACAAACTCTAATATGGCTGTTGGCTTTTCTTCCTTTATTTTGTTCATTGCTTCCGCAGCTCGGTCCATGTTTCTGCATGCGAATATCACCTCACAACCATGTAGCGCCAGCGATCTTGCTGTTTCGAAACCTGTAGTGAAAAAAACACAACACGTTAAACTTTCCATTTTAAGCGTTATTGCACACAATGATTAATGATTGGCAGGAATAGTTTACCTATTCCAGAATTCGCTCCAGTGACAAGTGCCTTCTTGTTAGTAAGATCAACTCCATTTAATACTGCAAGAGCTTGTGTGGAAGCATCAAAACGCTGCTTAAAATCGTACAGCGACTCTTTCGCATCCCTGGCGAAAGCGAGTCGTGGGTCCGTGTATGTTCTTTTTCCAGTGGCTTCTTCGAAAAATACGTTAAGTCCATTTTCATCCACTTCTTTCTTCCATCCGTAGGGCAGATCTGCAATGACCAATAGAATAAAGCATAATTAACATACTTAGCGCGTGACATGACTCGACGCATCCACCTGGAAATGGTACGTTATAAAGCAAGTACGGAAACGCACGTACCATTTGGAACCACTTTCCGTTTTCCGCTTTTGGGATGAACCCAAGTTGTAGTTTGGGTTGAGTGGCTGTTTATAAGACAAGAAACACAGCAATTAGTAATCTTTTTTGTAATAATCTCCTACATTCTATATTATATTTTTAACTGCCCACGATCATTCAGGAGAAAAGTTGGTGAAAGTAGTAATAGAAAGCACTTACTCTGCATAGTACACACGACCGTCTACATGAACCCGTTCCTCCCAACCTGGAGGCAATTCATCCTCTGAATCAGTATCTCCCAAATAAGCAGCCATGATTGTGGATCACTGAAATCTTTAGTGTTCAATTGCTACTTTTAAATGAAAGCTCTTTAAAAATGAGCGGACACACTTTACGTGACGCAACTGTACTGGAGGCCAATGTAAATATCGCAAATTGCCAAATTTAAATTTAAAATGTGGACATTAAAAATAAAATTGGAAAAACAAAACTTCCGTTTCACTGATCTATGAGATTCTTCTCCAAAACTGGAATTCCCGTTCGTAACAGTGCTCGTATTACATACATACGAAGCACGTACAATGCAACCACATACATACTTCCATAACGTATCGATTTTTCTGGTGTGCACGGCGATGCTACTGCCGCACCTTTCTCCACTTTCCACCCCATGCAACTAACCAAAGTACAAGAAGATATGCTTAGTATGGAACACTCGCACTCGTATCAGTTCAAAAGCAATGCCACATATACGGGGTCTCTGGATGCCTACCCTTTTCATGAAGAAAACCCACTTGATCCAGTAGGGAAAAGGAATGCTGGAGTTCTGGATACACTCCCCAGTTCCTGGAACTTCATTGTTGAGCAATATGTATGTAGCATAAGGCATATAGTGTATTTTTACATAAACAGCCAGATGAGCTGGTCGAACTGGAACTACTTGTGGATCCCAACATTTTTAGAAAAGTCATCTTGGTTTCGATATAAAAATTTCGCATGAATTGTGCTATAAAAATGGGCTTACACATGTTTTAGTCTGCAACTTTATCATATCATTCTGTCGCCCATCTCTTTTATTCATTCTTTGCTGAATATAATATTATGCAAGTGCGAAAGTATAAGCGTTTAGTCTATATACTAGATTTAAATGCTGCATTAGTGCGTTAGTACAACAATCAATGTTGAACAACAAAATACACTTATAATACTGTATGTTATGACATGCATTTGCGAGTATTAAAACAAGTTTTTAGTTAATTAATACGTACGTAATACTTACATACATAAAATGCTTATAAATATATAGAGATTGTAGTTCTCGAAAGTTAGGTTGACTAGGTCGAACCTTGACAAATATTAAACATTATTGTATAACTTTAATTTAATTTACAAATTAGCACCAGGTACTAAAGTTGCCTATTCATAATCACAGGGAAATGTCCTAATACTAATAGTGAAAACCAAAGTACATAACTAACTCTGAACTTAAAATTATCAAATAACAAATTTATATTGTTCATTCCTAAAATCCACTGTCATCACATCACAGATCATTGAAATACTGGTGCATAGTGTATTTTGAGAATATAACGTAGATGCCATCGATTCCAGACCCGATGTGTGGACCAGACTACTTAATTGAAGAATAGCTGTAAATTACAGCCTGTAATTAAGGTGGCTCAAAGAACCAACAAGAATCAAAAGAGAGCAGTCTTCATTTTTTCGATTATCTATCTAGCGCATCCTTTTGTTCACTGGCAAATCTGACAAATATCTGAAATATAGATCGCATAAAATTCAAGTTGAAATACACACTTCCGCTGCTAAAAATAATGTGCTTAATAATTGATACTTACATCATCAAGAGTAGTTTGAGAAACTGAATAGTCCTCTATGATTGATTCACTCTTGTAGCTCTCTAGGACACTAAATATTTCATTGAGCTGCACTGATTCTTGCGGAATATTTAATTTTAGCTGCGAGCAGTGCTGATCCTCGACTGTGGCCATTGGGATATCAGCACCTATTCTCTTCAACAGTGTCTCATTGAAATTTTCAGCGCATCTTATCGTTAAAGTATATCCTTTGCCAAATCTGTGAAATAGATAAATATCCGTTAGTTAAAGTCAATAAAATCGTTACGATCTTATCTTAAAGAGATTGACTATAAACTTACCGATTTTTTAAATGTTGGAGGCTTCCTAGACATTTAAACTGCCCATTCACCATAATTGCAATTTTTGTGCACAACACCTCGCATTCTTCCATTGAATGCGACGTCAGAACTACTGTCTTGCCATTACGAAGTAAATCCAATATAACTTTCCACAAATCTCTCCGCGCCCCAGGATCCATTCCTACACACCATAAAATATGTATATATGATAAAATTCAGCGGTTATTTATGTAGGAATTTCAATAAACATTTGCATTTTTAAAGGCCAATTACCTGACGTAGGCTCGTCTAAAAATATTACATCTAGTCGGTCAGGTGAATAAAATTACGATTATTACTATCTTCCATTTTTTGTAAAGTTATTAATCGAGTTAGGAATGAACAATGACAGAATTTTACCTGGATCGCCAATCAATGCGATGGCCGTTGATAGCTTTCTCTTATTTCCACCCGAGTACGTTCCACTGGTTCTGTGTGCATATCGGCTTAATCCTAGCGTTTTGATCAGCTTCTCAGCAGCCTTCAATAAAAAATAAATTGATTTTAAGAGTTTTAATCTAAGTATTTAAACAAACGGAAGCATTGAATAACGGTTTTTACAATTGTGGTCTCCTCTGCAGTCAACCCCCGTAATCTGCCATAGAGCAGAAGTAACTCATAACCAGACAGTAGAGGGTCAATGGAGTCTTCTTGGGGGCAATAACCAAAATGTTTCCTGGCACTGTCTAAACTAGTTTCGACATCTGCATTACAGATTTTTGCACTTCCTGAGGTTATCCTCGCATCTCCGGTCAGCATCTATAAAATTGTCTCGCATTAATTACTTTCACTCATCTATACGATACTCATACGATCTTGTTTCATCATAACTTACCTTAAAAGTCGTTGACTTCCCAGCGCCATTGACTCCCAAAAGTCCGAACATTCACCTTTTTTAATTCCAAAGGTGATTCTGTTTACCGCTGGATATTTTTTCCTTTTGTAGTACTAGAAGCAAGATAAACAACATATTTAGCTACAAAGGCTAAAATTTGTGTACAAACTATTCTATAAGTATTCCTTACCTTTGTGAGATTAACTGCACATAAAGTCATGTCATCTTGAGACGAATTTTCCACTCGTTGCCGTTCTTCGGTAACATCAATATCTTCTTCATACGAAATGGCCTTCCAAAAACAGAATTGAGAACTCAGTTTCAAAGTACTAATCCACACATCCGTTTTAAATAAAATATATACATATTTTATGGCATACCTTTCTTATTGGTAGCAGTTTGCCGATTAACATAATGAAGTGTCTGTACTCGAACGCTAGGTTAATTAGAAAGTATACAAATCCATGAATTCCCAGAAAAAATAGTTTTTCGCCAAGATGCTCCCATTCAAAACGGTCGATCGTTCTGGTATGATTACTGTTGGCTGGTCATAAAAAATTCAAGGGGTTCATGTACTAATTATACACCATTTATGTAATCGTACATTTAGACGCAATATGTACTCATCTTACCCATCATTTCACTGAAACTGGTGTCAATGGCATGCACTTTCACCAGCTCAATACATCCACGACCAAGACAGTAATGTGGAAAGACCAAGAACACTTTTTCTAGTACTTTTCCAATAGCTTCTAGTTCCTGTAACCAAATAATTTATTTCAATCATGATTGGAATGGAATATTGTCTTTAATGCAGTGAAAGTTGAGTATTTGGGTTAATACATCATCGCCGAACTGCTCCAGTACGAATGTGGAAACGGTGGTTATCACTCCGAGAAAGAGATTACTGCATGCCAAAACGACGAACGCCGTACTTGGAATGCCAAAGAGAAAGCTAAATGGATACATTGATGGAATGGACGCCCAACTGGATTCAGAAATGGGGAAAGCATAAACATGTAAAATGAATTGAAGATTTTCACATTGTTCAATAGAATTTTCACTTTTGACTTTAATAGCGTTACCCGTAAAGTAAAAGCAAGCATAGAAATGCCCAGAAACTTGCGTCTCCAATGTAGGCTTGGGCATCAAAGAATTTGAACAGAAGCAGACAAATCATTATCGGTATGATGTATTTTCCCTAGAAATTGAAAATACAAATAAATTAAAACAGAACACAACATTTCAAAAAAGTAATAATCGTATTGTTAATAAAATAACCAGTAGTAGTAATGATAATAATAATCTTAGACATACCATATCAAAGATGAAGTTCCCTATCCAATAAGTAAGAGGACGGACTCCTGATACCAAATGCAAATGTTTTCCTCCACTGGTACGCTCTTCTATTAGATATACCGTAAATGATGCTGGTATGAAGCTTAATGCAAAAATAATACAAATTGCATGGATGATTCCTAGTGCGGCAGTTTTCAAGGACTCCTGTTGACTTTGATGTTTTGTTAGGTTCATTGGATGTGTGATTAAACTGATTCCAAAACTGGCTTTGTTTTCTTGATATTCGTCTGGAAGTCCACTTCTCAACCACATGTTATGGAGGGCATTCAGATAGGCCACGGACGACACCCATCCTCTATTTTCATACCAAATCTTGTACGCTCGTTTGATCTTTGGAGCTGTCGTCGGTTGAGTTTCATTTAGAAACACCTTGTCGTGGCCATGTCTATCTGATTCCAACCTTGGTAAAGGAATAAGATTTGTCAAGTTGTTTAAAAGTGCGAGATAGTTGACCATGTTCGCTGAGGATGGTTTTCTTAATTGCATCTCAAAACCACCGTAGCGGGAGTCCATATATTTATCGTAGGTCTTGGTGAGCCATTCGGGAATGTTTGTATTACTAACATCCAGGATAAAATCATTAGTTTGTGTCTGAAAGTTAAGTAAAGGACAATGTTAGTTATGCACTTTCATGAAAATACTTTTATATGACATAAAATACAAAGGTTTAATTGGGTATTTGTCATGCCTTCAGTGTCGGGAAAGTGACTTTGTTCACACTGTCGGGACATTGCAGTGACCCAACTGCACAGCTGCAGGCATCAAACTTGGCCCCATGAAATTTTAAGCGAGAAGTATTGAACTCTTGTACAGAAGCATTTTTCCACTGCGAAACATCACAGAATCCGCTCCTAATAAAGCATAATCAATGTTCAATGTTAGTTGTTGTGAATTAGTTTTAAATTATTCAAAAGCGAGTTATAACTTCTTCAAGTCCACCTTTTATCGTCCAAGCATGCAGTGCTCATTCCAATAGGACCAATCAGCTCATTCACAACCGTTCTAAATTCCTGAGGAATGCCTCGACGTCTGGTTTTGTTTGGCTCTGAGAAGAAAATATAATTTGGAGATGGATACGTCCACGGGGTAATTTCACGTGGTGGCTCATCTGTGGCAGGGGGTAAAATTAGCGTGAAAGCTAAAGTTATCGCTATGAACAAAGCTGGGAGAATTATCTACAGAGAAACAACATAGACAAAAACAATGTTAGTACAAAATCCCATGTACATATACATCGTGATTAATTGTAAGTAAATGATGACGAACCTCGAAAAACATTGCCTTTATGTTCCTTTTTGAATTCCAAAGTCGCTTCTTGATTATCATATATATTTGAACACAGCATAAACAGCACAGAAACGATCCTACACATTTCAGTTTCTTCTTAAACGTTGGTGGTTCCATCACCGAACATCCGTCGCCCAGCGGTTCGTCCAAGAGAGAGGTTGTGACAGCATCAACGTCTGACGCATTACTACACCCATCCGTGTAAGAAACATCTCGACTTTTTCTTTCTGCAATACTTGCTACCACTGTACTTCTATCACTGTACTTTGTTTCTGGATCTTCCATGTCAACATCGTCTATGTTTCTGGCAAAGTCGCCTCCAGGAGTACAAAATGGTTGAATGGAGATTGCGGTTGTGTTGGTCGAACCTGAGGGAGCACGAGGTGGTGAAACTGGTGATGGTAATGTTGTTACAGCGTTGTTTCTATAAGAGAAACGATTTTTGCATCGGCTGAGGATGTGCATTAGCCTTCGTTTACAGCTGGAGCTAAGCACATGAAAGGAATCGGCGTTTCCCATTAAGTCTGTCATAGTTATTTTTAGAAAGACATCCTCAAGGCTCGTATCAGATATTCCATAAGATAAAATCCCTATTGAATCCAAATTGTCTTGCAACTGTCTGAATAAGATGGCAAATTTTTCGAGGGCTGAGTAAGGTAGTAAACACGCTATTTCACATCCAACGTTTTCAGTAATGACAGCATCTGGTACAGCATCCCTAACGAATCTTTCGATCACTGTGTCGTGCTTCACTATAGACCTTGGTAAGTCCGTATTGTTGTCTTCAATTGATTCTGTCCTGGGCAAAAAGTTTTCCTTTTTCACCAAATGAAGTGTATATCCTTGACCAAAATGCGACTTTAAGAAGAGGCTGCTTCCCAGAGCCTTCAGTTTTCCTTGTGAAATAATTGCAATTCTATCCCCTAAAATGTCAGCTTCATCCATAAAATGGGTAGTTAAAATGACTGTCCTTCCAGTTTTGTATTTCAGCAACAACTCCCAGATAGATCGACGAGAAAAGGGATCTAGTATTTTTGCACAAATAATATTATCGCCATTATTTACTGTTTCTGGTAAACAACATAATGCTAGATATACATAATAAATTAGTTGGTGACATTTGCCCACAGCCCCCAAACTCTAAATTCATAAGGGTATGGGCCCATGAGCTTGTGAGCGTTGTTACGGTCAAGAGACCGACTTTTGGGTTTAGGGTTGAGGCTGAGGGCTAACCATACATACCTACGCCACTAGTGGGCTCATCGAGAAACACTGTTTTCGAGCCGCCCACAAAAGCAATTGCAACAGATAGCTTTCGTTTCATGCCTCCTGAAAGTGCACTTGGAAAGGATTTTCGCTTATGAGGAATTCCGAGATCTGTCAGCATTTCATCAAATTCGTTTTCCACATCCTTCCCTTTTTTCCCTTTTAGAAGTGCGTAAAACTTGAGATGTTCGTATACATTTAGTCTGGAAAAAGCATACATATTTACCGTGTACAGAAATACTAAACTGGTTTCATTTATGGTTGTAAACATTGAAAGTACCGATCAAATAAAACATTGTATTGTGGACATATTCCAAGGTTTCTCCGTATTCTATCCATGTCCGTGCGAATGTCCATCCCGTTAATTATTGCAGTTCCTTGTGTCGGTGGGAAAAGACCGGTTAGTATTGATATCGTTGTTGTCTTTCCAGCTCCATTATGTCTGAAAATAATAAATGTTGCCAACACTTTTAATCCGGTATCCCTCCCCTGATAAGCTAGGAAACGCAATATGCATACGCGAAGCTCACCCAAGGAATGAAGTGATTTGATTTTCATAAAAATTAATGCTTAAGTTATCCAATGCCGATTTTCCATTTGAATATGTTTTACTCAAGTTAAGTACTTTTACACCACATTGTTCGCCTTCCGGTTCTGCCTCCATGCCCTCCAGAAGAGTGTCTGTAAGAATTTTTCCAATTTATGAAACCATTCCACAGAAGTATTTTGCATATGATAAATACTTCCCCAACTTACCATCACCGTTGAATAATATTCGAATGTTTGTAGAAGTGCCCAGTTGGTTGGACTCTGGCCCATTCCTCAACTCAAGTGGTTTTGGCTGAACCCAATAGGAGGGTCGAAGAAAGAAATTCCAAGGTTTAGGAACTCCATATTCGCCTACAAAGATAGCATTGGACATTGATGATAAATGGTAAATACACACAAACACGTTGTTATCGAGGTTTTAAATATTTGATAAAAAGTACACTATCCGAGCTTACCAGGGAAAACGGCCTCCACATACCACGTCAAAACTAGATACAAAACACTGTCGAACCACATCATTGCAATGCAGTATGCAAGATTGAAATCGTCTCCAGGTAGTGAGCGCCAAGACATATTGTCCCATTGAGCACCCAGCCCGTCTTGCTCATAACGTGCGAAATAGGTACATCCAAATCCAAACGCGACATTTGATACAAGACACTGTTATAAAAAATTGTATAAAAATATTTGCCAGATCGCATTTGCTCTTATTTAAAATGTGAGTTATAACTTACACCAGCTAAGGTTTCAAACCACTCCAAGCGCTCTTCCCAGATAAGCATCATGTTGTATGGTAAATGGGAAACGAAGAATAGGACCCCACCTGCTGCAGCTGCAGAATTTGCTCGTGAAAAGAAAGTTGAAACCAGAAAACTGAAGCAAATGGTAGCGACAGTGTAACTGATAAGAAACAGCCATATGAGGGTCGGGCTTGAAAACTCTAGCACTTTACCATACTGAAATGAAAATAAAAATGGACATAACTAACCAATTTTTGCGCTATAACACATGCAAAATCCAATGATGTTAGGGTTAGTAAAGCAATTACCTTTAAAATCAAAGTAAGTACAGAACACGAAATAAACATGATGGCAAAGCTTTCTAGAAACCAACTCGTCCAAACTGCAGCATTCGAGACGCCCATGATCTTCATAACTTCACGAAGTCGACGCTCCTTTTCTAATACCACCGATTTGATTATCATTGATGAAGCGTATACCCAAGACAGCACCATGAACAATGGAAAAGTCCGAGATATTCGACGAATGAATCTGTGAAAGAGATAAGGGGTAACTTAAAATAGCGTTTCTTTATTATAAACAAAGATGTAGGTAAATGGTATTTTCTTACTGGTCAACAATGTAGCAGGGATATGGATACTGTTGAAGAAAGACTTGCTCCTCAGAAAGGTCATTTCCAGTAACGAGCTCGATTATACCGCGCTCTATCATTTCTTGCAGATATACAAAGCCATAAGTAATGTACTTTAAATCGAAAAGGGGACGCCTACGAGGACCTTTACTAGTCAGTCTGTCACGAACTGCTCTGGTTCCATCTACTTTGTCGCTGTCCATTCGGATTTTGTAGTAAATGTGAGTAGGAAATGAAACATTCCCAGATGAATTATCCTCATCCCCTGCGTTCGGAAACACCACTACGGCCCATAATTTTTCTGTTGTAAGTAGCTCGTAGCCAGCATTTACGGCTTCCCATTCCGTAGGAAATGCCTTCGTTTTATTGTATCTCACACACTGCTCAATGAAAATAGAAAAAAAACAGTTCTGTAATTGATTGCGTTTTAACTTTAATTCACAAGTAATGAAACTATTATACATACCCCTATGATCTCGGACAGCACTTGCGATATAAAATCAATTCTTTCCAACGAATCATCTATACTGATGGCATCCAAGGTCTGGGAAACTTGGTAAATTCGTTCCATTTCTTCCACTGATAATGATACCCCAAAAGTGCTGAATACACTATCAATGTTAGTTTGGTTTCCGAGAAATGACTGCAAAAATAAATCCAACAGAGAATCAGCTTTTGTATGAATAAATGCATTTACTTTAAAAAGAATATTAATGTAAATACCTTGATTCTACTCAGATCATCCAAATTTTCATGCACCCAAAGACGAATACGGTGTAAAATTTGTATTATAGAGCCCACTGTGTACTCCATTTCCTGCAACTTGCCAAAGCTTTCCTCCACTTTTTCCATGATCATGCGACTTACTTCAGTATCTGGTGCATAGTATAGATATCCTCGCACGATCGGCTTGATTGAATAGAATTAATTTGTGAAGCATTAGATACTATCAGTAATTAACATTCGATTCATCAATATTAACAATGAAGTACCTTGATTTGCCTCCACATAAACGATGTAATGGGCATCGACTCCAACCGTTTAAAGATAGCGTTGCAAGCAGGTGAAATTTCTGGATCGTCCTCATAATGATTGTCAGATTTCCATATTTCTCGAAGCTGGTCACGTAACGAATCAAAGCTGAAATTCATTTTTACAGGTGTAACATAGTGTAAGCTTCACGTGTTTTGAGTCATTAGTCATTCTATTCATGTCATTTCTTTCACATGTTTGACACTTTTACACACAATATTTATCATTACTTACCGACTCGGTAGTCCTGGATCAAAACTAAATACAGTACGATTTCCCTTTTGCTTGAATCCACAAATTCCTTGGTATGCAAAAATACTAGCCATTTCTCCAAGGGTTAAATTTGAGAACCCAGTGAAAACTTGTCCAACATCCATGACTTTCCTGTATAAATATTGCGATATTGTAACACTATTTTTCTGGTTTAAATGGATTCACTAACTTGTGACATCAATACCTTCCTAGCTCTCCCAACTTTCCAATTGTTTCAAAATCATACTGCATAGCTTTCATGGGAATTGTACTTTGTAACTGGTTCAACTTTTGCTCTGAAATGTTGACTAAATCCAGCTAGTAAATAGTAATTGATCAAATAATACATATAGTCAGTTGATATCCAGGTAATAAATACATGAAAAACAGAAAGAAACATTTCATACCCTCTTCAATAAAGAGTCGCGGTCCAAATAATTACTATAAGCAAATAATATAAACAGTAGTTTATCTTGGCCAAGTTGACAGAATTTTTGAAGAGATATTTGACTAGGAAAGGATAGCAGCGCTATGCTGGTATTCGTCTCACAGTTTTGGTTCCGAAAGACGTCAAGAAGAGCTTCAAAGTTATCCTGGCACAACAAACAAATTGAAAGTCCCATAATTTAGATTCATTCACTCATAAGACTGAATAGATCAGCGAGATAAGTTATTAGCATTTTTGTACATAATTTACCTGTTGAACTTTCTCCAGGTTAATAGTGACATTAAGAAATTCATCGGCATCCTCTCGGGAGAGTCCAGCGTATCTGGCGACATCGGCGTAGAATTTAACTAGGCCTTCAGAATCGATGTAATCTCGTAACTGAAGAGAGCCTACGTAATAAGCAAATTTGATTATGATTTACAGGGATGGGACTTTCGCACTGTCAAGTGTCAGGGCTGATGAAGGTACTAATTTTGTAAAGTTGAAAGCGCTGAATACCTATACTCCGTATATTTTCAGCAGATTGCAGAGTGCTGGCTATCTTCAGAAGATCCATCACATCTTTCGATAACCGGGTTATTGTACCTCGACTCTCCTCACTGCTGAGTATATCAGTTAGGAGAGGCGTTGTGTCTTTTATGAATTTGACAAAACTGTAAAATAACAAGTTTCATACTAAAAGATGGAACCCTTAATTATTAAATCAAATTATTAGTGTCGGTAGTTCAAAGTTACGATATCGTACATGGCATCATCCCATCTACTGCTGTCAGTATTTTCCACGTATTCCTCATAGCAGGTATTATTGAGGTTGCACAAGAAGTTTTGAAGAAATTCAAATCCGCCAACGGACGGCAAGGCCTTCTCTATTACATGACCTAAATATACATTAGAAATTCATTACTACACATTTCCCTTGAACGCGAAAATATCTCAAACATGTATAAAAATATATTACACTTACAGCTACTTTCCTTGTATTTTAGTCCACGGGTTCTAACCCACATTAAAATCAGAAATAGCGACAGTGGCCAGACTATTTCGATAATAACACGCTTCTATAAAAAAAGACAATCACACCGACAACTTAGAGGAAGTTCACTATTTTAAAATTTATATGTGTACCCATCAAATCGAGGCCGCATTACCTTATTGCGTTTACGGAGTGTCCAGTTCTTCCATAACAATATCCTTAGCTGTTCCCCGAATGAAACCATTTTGACTCTCTGGATTCTTTGGTGTTTGAACGTAAGATGTGACTTGAAGATATTTTAAAGCTTTATTCCATGATCACCATGTTGCACCTGTGCGTAAAGACAACACTAACAGTTTACAAAAAATAGTAACTTTCATAAACAGATAAACATAACAAGCAAAAGGAATTTCATAGACAACTTTTATTGAACACTTTTTATTGTAATTTACCATCTAGGTTGCTTCCACCATTCCATAGATAAAGGACTGTATTCTGTGGTTATTGTTGCCACGCCGTAGAAAACAGCAAAAGCAAATTCAATTTGACACTGTTGCTTTGATAAAAACAGGTGTCCAATTGTCACTTTGTCACCTCGAGTTTAAAGCTTCAAATTAGCGCATTGTTGTCTCGTGTCATCCTCTGACGTTAGTTTGTACATGCATCCGATTTACTACAAAGATCACCCACTCGCATTTTTAATCTGCAGAGAAAAACAGCACAAAAAAATTTCATTTACAATAAAATTACGTGATGACGCCCATCCACTCTGTACACACATGCTTCGTTACATAAAGACGGAGGCGACAGGCGTCACAATTCATGCAGCTAGCCAGCCAATCAATCAATAACATGCAATAAACTTAATTATAAAAAGTGTTTACACAAAAAAGTACAAAAAACATAATTATTAGCAAATATACCCATCATGGTCCATGACGGGAGTCGCTGCAAGTGTGCGTGACCTTCACTCCAGTCTACTTTGGCTGGACAGCAGAAGAAATGACTAAGCTCGTTTCATTTCATTACATCAGCAGCTACTCCATTCCATCCGCCGAAGCAGGATTCGGTGAGCTCCAGAGAGAGCTCAGCTGTTCCTTTTTCTGTTTGTCATCATCAGCAGCATAACGTCATGTTATTAACAGACGTGCATTTTTGCATCTGGTTCCAAATCACCATTTCCATTGCTGGTTCCTCATTGTTTGGAATAGTCAGTCCATAACTTCCACATATTGTACGCTGTTATTGCTTTAATTTTAACAAGCCCGTCACTCACACAAAACTATTTTAAAGCGAAGCATTGCACAAATTTGTTGCAAATTTATGAGACAGTCGGTCAACAGGCTAGTAGGCTAATAAACGACCATGTTTTACTTTCTTCTTGTCGTTCAGTGAAGATAGGTAGGCAAATTAAACCTTTTTTGTTGTTCAATGGAACTAATCAATAGGGCTGGCATTACGTTTAGGGCAACTGATGGTAAGGGTCCCCCCTTTGCTTTTTTAGTTGCCCCAAACGTAATGCTGACTACCTTTAGTCAGCATTACGTTTAGGGCAACTGAATTTAAAAAATAAAAAGTGAGTTCTAAGTCAAATGGTATACTGCTATATATGATGCGTCACAGTCCTAGGGAATGTACTATGACGCAAGTAATGATTAATTAGGTTAGATTGGTTAGGTTAGGTTGGTCAGGTTAGGTTGGTCAGGTTAGGTTGGTCAGCTTAGGTTGGTCAGGTTAGGTTGATCAGGTTAGGTTAAAAGATGAGTGTAAAAGATTGGTTTGGGGAATGTCCGAGAAGAAAAAATCATGTCGGCTTTTTATTTACAGGTAAAAATTTAAATACATTTCTACAGAAATTGCAATTTTTAAAAATTCAGATGATGGGGTGATGAGATTTTCTTTATATTTATTTATAGCTCGGTTACTTTGTGTTAGTAATATTATCAGAGCGTGTTATCACAATTCAAACTCATTTTTTTATTTTTTAAATCCAGTTGCCCCAAACGTAATGCTGACTAATGGTAGTCAGCATTACTTACGTTTAGGGCAACTGATGGTAAGGGTCCCCCCTTTGCTTTTTTAGTTGCCCTAAACGTAATGCTAACCAATCAATAGTTTTTTTTAAACGGCCAAAGTTTTATTCATGACAGCTTACGTGGACAAGTAACGACGAAGAACGACAAACGCGAACTTTTCGAACAGCTAACCTAGTTTTTGTGGCTTTTTTTATCGTGGGCGTGCGGGATTAGACTTTCAGACGAGTTTGTTAACAAACAAGCTTTAAAGAATATTTTACGTTCAACAGCACCGTTCCTCTTTGTCTTGGTCCTCGCGTGCTAATTGCGATACGATACGAGAACCTGTTGTGTGAATGTGTGAAATGAAATGCTACTTTAGTTATGTTGAAGGAACGTAAATAAATACAAGTCAGATGATTAGTTGGCATCAGCTGGCAGTGAGTGCAAAGTAGCATATTGTTGTGGAATTGTGGAATGGAATCTCTTTCTTGCTTGTTGGAAATTGACGATTTAGTGATATCGATCAGTTTATCCAGTTGTTAGTTATGTAATTTGTTAAAATAATTTAACTTGTTGTGCTATTTAAACTGATGAATGTACTGTTATTATTAGTGAAAAAGTGCAAAAGAAAGTGTCAGGATGGGTGGTCAATTTAGGCTTACGATATGGGATCCAATACTCATAATTAGTCAAATTGTTGCTGTTCAGGCGTATTTTTACTTTACTTTTTCCATTTTGTTGTATTTCGGTTCCGCCGTGCTTGGCACAGAGTCGACATTAAGTCGTGTTTTTAGTTATCGGGTAAGGTGTTTACAGTTTTGGGTTGAGGATTCTTACGTATATCTGTATAGGTATGATATTGTCGATATTTTGTGTTACTATAATAAATTGTTGTCTTAATATTTTTAGGCTCTCAACTTTGGGGATGCGCAAGGTTTCGTCAACGTCGTCTCCTACATTTTAACTGCTTTAACTGGGTAAGTAACTTTTTTTGTCAATATTATTTGGTTAGTGGAATTCTTTATTCTCATAAATGGGGGATTAAAAAGGTTTTTAATGTCGTCGTTTGCCTTGATTTATTACAGATCTGCAGTACTGTGGTTGATTGTGAAACGAACTAAGCAATGTCTTGACTTTACCGCGACATGTTATGTCATTCATTTACTTGCCTCCTGGATGTATAATGGCTACTTACCTTATCAGATATCGTGGTGGTTGTTAACAGCAGTAGCAGTCGCAATTATGTGCATTTGCGGAGAATTTTTGTGCTTGAAGACAGAACTGAAAGATATACCTTTATTGGGTGCTAAAGTTGACTTGTGAATGTCCTTCAAGGAAACTGATGAGCATATTTTAATGACTTGTTTTAATACTCAATTAGTAAGCTCGTTTGGAAAGTTTACTAATCAGAGCTGAAGCATTTATGCACTTGGGCTTACTGTTAGGGAAAAATACGTTAAATCTGTGATCCTGTGTGATGAAAACCAAACTTTCGTTGAGTGGTTAAGTCAACACGGAACCTGGAACCCTGGAACAAGAAACCGGCACATCAACAAGTGCAAAATTCGACAAAATTATGCACATGCACATCCGCATTTTATTTCAGTTACCGTTACCAGTTTAATGAGCAAACTCGCAATGAGTGGATGGACTCGTTTTTCGCTTTTTAAGTCAATATTGTTGTTAAACAATAAAGTTTATTTATTGTTTCGTCATAATAAAGGAATATAATAATCTTTCATGCACCTTGTCAAGGTTTACTATTTTTATAATGCACAATAAAACACTGTATAAATTCAAAAATGGCATAAACTAGAGGAAATACTATAAGTGCATGTTTCCATTTTTTATCACTACACAGTTACAAAGGATGAGAATGAGACCATTGATGTACATACTACAACGTAAATACTACGTACAAACTGTTTAACATTACTTGTCTAATACATACTACATACTACGTACACTACACTGCTACAATTAATCGTGATAAATAAAGTTTTTATAAAATAGTACGAAAGTAAGGTAAGTTGACTGAGCGAACACCTTTTATAAGATATCTGAACTAGTAAAATACATACTTTGAATGTTTTGTTAGAGCAGATGCAGATTATTTTTTTGTGCAAACAGAAAATAGTTGAGAATTTTTTACACAATATTTTGCACTATTTCAATCATACTTTCTCGGTGTCACATGGTTGTATTGTTATGTGTAATTTTTGTTGATTGTGGCCATTTTAGAAGAATCATTTTTATGGAAAAGAGAATAGTTAGTTTAGTAGTTACATGCAGAAGATAATAATAATACAAAGGTTTAGTCGTCCATGTATGTACTCGGTAGTAGGAAAAGGAAAAGAGTTGTTTTAGAAGTGTGTGCAAACTTTCTTTTAGCTAGTTTCAGATTACCCCGTAAAGCCAGTTCCTTCCTGCTTGCACCTCCACTAGACTTTTTCTCATGGTTCTCAACTGGCTTTTAATTATAAATACTTTCTCATTTCCTGGCTTCGCCATAGACTGGAGAGTCGCATTGTTCTCTTAATCTATTAAGCTACTCCTCCTCCGTATCATGCATAATTAAAAAGTGTACTTTGTACAAACCAGCTAATCTACATTGTGGTTCGGAGAGCAAAGAGGTAGCTAAACAGTTAGCACATCATGTTAAATTATACACTTACAAAATGCTAACTACCTAGCCGAACCTAATCCAATTATATTTAATCTCTACAAAAAACGTGGAAAGTTTATATTACAGTCGGATATGGAATTAATTATAAAGCAAAATGGGTGAGTGATATCTATATACAATCTTTAATGGTATTTGTGGACCACAAATTGTGGTCACTACATCTTTGTGCATTATTACACAAAATACATACCTATATCCCTAATTCTATATTTTTGTTATACTTCTTTCGTTGGCGAGCATATTAATAAATACCTACTAAACTAAGATAGTGAGCGAATGCATAATAATTTCTATATTTTTCCTTTGTGGTTCCAAGTTTCACATACGCTGCTGTATATAAGGTTCTTGACAACACTGATAAAAGATCAAAGTTCATACTCCTACGCATATTAAACAACACAACATAATAATAATATAGATTATAAAAAACTTCTGGAATTCAAAACCCACCGAAATGAGATTTTAAGAGGAACGCGTCTCTTTTTGTGCATATTTTTCATTACCTACTGTACACAATGGACTTTCGAAATGAATTGCCTGTCCATGTTCTCAACTGCTTTCTTTTCTGTAACGGCTATAGCTTGTGTTTTGTGTTCCAATAAAATGCTTGTACCCGTTTATATTTTTTCATAATAAAACGAATTGTACGTGTACATACTTTCTTTTGTGTTCTCCTCATGAAAAAAATTGCGAGCTTTACAACAAAGCTGGAGAAAAGATGATCGTCTGTTTTCCTTTGTAAACGGTGATGTGAATGGAATTGTCCCGTTTTACCCATTCTTTTGAGAATCTCTATCCTCCTCGTTACTGCTATTCGCCCTCTAGGCTTATGAATCAGAACGCTTATTAGAAATGACAGCAGGATGCAACTCCAGTAGTATAAGTAGTACGGTTGAATGTATGAAATAAAATGTGTTGGAGTGTTTTAGATAATTATTTTACACACAGAGGCAGTAGTAAAGATGAATGAAGAAAATACGTAGTTATATATTTAGATAGGAATCTGTAAGGTTTTTGCCCACTTAAGATATAATATAATTATTATTCGTTATGCATCTTGAATTTCGTGGATGTATAGACCAAGTAAAACCATCATCATCATAGATGAGTTGTGTGGTGTGTAGCCATAAATCTCTATTACACTTAAACCTGAAGAGCTCTTCTAATTCGATCGATGAAACACCATTTCGTTAATGGGAAAGAAGCCTCTTAATTTTCCCTAATAACTTCAATACTTTCTCGGAACAGGGATGAGTTGAGGAGACGTGTTGGCTTAAAGTGTTGCGTATGTCGTCGTAGCTTTCTCCTTGCACACAACTTTCAAAAATCCTCATCCGATGCTCACCACAGTTTAAACTTACCTACAGTATAATCAGTGTTTTTGTAGAAAAACCATTACTTGAAATCCCAAATCCATCATCTTCGTATGTACGTCGTACGCGTTTGGGTTATAAATAGATCGTGATAACGCTATTAATCATTTTTAATAAACATTAATTTAATCCGCTCCGCTTGCATCCCACTATAGCTGCCTGCTTTCCTCTTTTTTAAAGCCAATGCGAAAATGGAAGAAAAATACAAGGATAGCACACATTCTTTTACAATCCTTGGCTGATTGTCATAAAATCTAATAACGTACATGCATTCTTCTGACGCTTTTACAAATCATGTCGAAATTTAAACTGAAGAAACGTGAATACACCACGGTCAATGTTTTTATCTCCACTATGTCTATATTCATTCATCATCAACATCGGCAGCACATACATAAAAGTATTTCAATCATACAAAACGTCCCTTCTGACTTGAGTGGAAATGCCTTATTTTGAAAACTATTTTTAATGGAGAAAGTTTGGAATGGATGAGAAGAAGCTTGTCAAAATAAAAGCGATGGACAAGATAGAGGTCAATCTCTGGGATGATGCTTTCGGATGATAAATTCTTTGGGCTGAGCTGTGAAGATTACATCCGTCATAGTCGCAGCACGTATAGCAACTGAACTCATCGCGGCTCTGGTCGCAACTTGACAGCTTGAGCAATGAGCTCTGGATACCAGGTAAGTCACAGGGAGCGAGTGCACATCTTTTCGTGATGTGATAGTGAGAACCTAGAGAGAGAGACAGAAATACGGACAAATTAATTTAATTTTGCTTCTATTTTAACGAATACGCATAACATTCCAAAAAATCGCTTTCACTCTAATTGCAATTTTCGTGCTGGCAATTCTTTCCCCTCCTTCTCCTCCACTAACATGTTGATTTAATTCCAAGCACGGACTGAAAATGCTAAGCCGTCTAATGCCAAAAGTGTCTTGTGTAATTGAGAGACGTGTTATGAGATAGCGGGTGAGCTACGCTGGTGGGCTGAATTTATACTGCTGCGGTGGTTTCTTAAAGGAAAAAGTTCCTCCGAGTTCATTTCACAACTTCAACCTACATTTTGTTTCACTTGTGCTAATTAGCTTTGCTATGATCAACTATGCCCTGTCTTGTCAGGTCTGCACATGAATCCGCCGAAGAAACTAATCTCCTAAAAATATTTTGAATTTTCTTTCTCAATTCTGTATGAATTGTGTAACAACGTCTTGGTATCGTTCTTACTGGAATCACGCAATCCAAATACGTTGGGGGCAGTAGGTACCGATTTATAAATGATGAGTTTTTGTTGAAGACGAATATTTTTGCAAGCAGAGAGGATATAATATCTGATGGATGTTACTACTCCTCCGTTACATAACAAGTAGTATCTCATAATTTCCTGCTTTTATGTTTCATGGTGGCAGGAGCAGAATTATAATTAAGTAGAATTGCTGACGCGTTCTCAGCGTGTAATGTTTTCATTCAATCTTTCTGTGTCACATTAATCATGACATACGGAGACGGATAACTAATTTCACGCTATATCATCGTTCGTTGTGGTTTGTAATTTCTAATTACAGCCTTATGTCGTCACCTACGGATATAACCTTTCACAATTCCCACAGGAAGTATTTCTTTGAGAACGGGAATGTAAAGGATGTATTTGGGTCTTTGATTACATTATTTGACAATATAGGGGTAATATGAGAGTAATGAAAACTACTTCCAGTTCAGTACATATAAAAGCTCACAAGGATAATTAACTTCTTTGAATAGGTATGCAAAATACTTGATGTATGTATATACTTACCATTTCTTTTAATGTTTGTTAAGCATCTATCAGCAGCATACACATTAGGACAAACTTTCAGATCCTCTTCTGCACAAGTAGGGTTGGGATCTTTTCCTTCGTATTCGCACTGATAACATTTGATTGTGTTCTGTACAGTTTCTCCTCCTAGAGTGAAAGCAGACTCAATATAACTTTAAGGGCCACTTTTAAACTTTGAAGTGTTATTATAATGAAGATTGATGATGTACCCACTTCCTTTTATATTTAAAGACTTTAATTAGTAACATAAGCTAAAAGTATATAAACCTGCAGAGGAAGTATAACTATATTTTTTGTAAGTTATCACATCATTTTACTTTATCGATTGCTATGAATTTTCAAAGACATTTTGAGTTGATTTGATTCTTTCACAATTGTGTGTAAAATTTGATTTAAAATGTTTATTATGTTCCGGTAGACTCACAAATACTCACAATGATTTACTCTCGCAGTTGACAGTAATTTAGGAATGGCAGACGTTGGTAGATTTTTAAATAAAATTCTTTGCACGTTCTGATGTTTTTTCTCTTCACAGCCCCACACTACCATTATCACAATAGGTTTCCCAATGTTCTCTATTATTATACCCTTCGTTTTGGTACATACTACGAATTTTTTGTGTCTATTGTGCTTCCTTTATGCAATGCAATGATTTTATGAAATGCACGAGGAATTCTGCGATTTGTCATCTTTCCTATAAATCCATACTCAAAATCCATTACACTGAGGGAAAGTACATACGATTGAATGTCTCTGGAGGATGCGCTATTTATAGTCATCATTACTGCGCGGGAGGATATATAGTGCAAATTCATGCTCATCATCATGCTTGCGTGGTGTGTGTGTGAAGTTAAAGTTACCTTCACAGCACATCTTACCTCATTTTGCAAACATCAATAAAAATTTCCATAAAGAACTTTTACTGGTAACTTTTCATGATTTTTCAGAGTGTGAAGATATTTTCTTGCTTTGGCAGCTGCTTTGACGTGCGTTTCACTACTTGACTCTGTATGTGTGCGTACTAACTCACAGAGAGAAACTGAAATCTGTATAGAATTGTAAAAAAAGTGGAGAAAATGTAAAAGTCGAGTTGAGAAAATCCCACTGGCTAAATTCGTACAAAAGACGCGCTTTCTCGGGTGCCTAATAATTTATGGCTGTACATAATCAAATATCTCTCTAGATTTCGTACACTTTTTCATGCTAAAGTAAAGGTTGTGTCAGAGGAAACGTACATTTGCACATCAATTTTAATACTGGCTCTCGAAAGTGATAAGGACTTTTGTTCCGAAACTTTCAGGAAACGTAGCATCGTCATAAGTCACGGAGAAATTTATTCTTAATTCTAACACGCAACAAATAATGCAAAAGAATCACATGGGGTTTGTGGTTTGATGTTGGTTTCACGTAGTAGTTGTAGGTGTTACCTGGTTCTGAGCGCAAAGCACGAAGATAATTTATTGCACAACGAACTGCTTAAAGGAAAGCACATATACGTACCTGCATGTGTGCATGATTCGTATTCATAACAATAATAATAGGAGACT
The DNA here is from genome assembly GCA_004115045.4 of Sinella curviseta. Classification (NCBI taxonomy): domain Eukaryota; kingdom Metazoa; phylum Arthropoda; class Collembola; order Entomobryomorpha; family Entomobryidae; genus Sinella; species Sinella curviseta. The sequence continues at coordinate 45,193,319 of CM023201.3, read as the reverse complement.
TCTCAACATTTCTCTGGCTGACTCTGGGTTAGAATTCTGCGGTTTGTAAAGCTTGCTCAAAGCATTCTTCAAAGAGTACATTTGAAAACAACGCAGTTGCCAAACTCAAATGGGATAAACTATAACGAAATAAAGAGTTGTAGACATGGTGGAGTGGTACTTAAATATGAGGATGAAAGCAGGCAGTTTGGGAATTTCTGCGGGTACAAAATGATTACAATGTTCTGTGAGATTGTCAGGTTTGAATGGACCTGCCTTCCAAGTTGTAAGCCGGACGGCTGGACGACATAATTGCATTGGGCTTGGGGAGCAAATAGAAATGCGTATTAATTCCAGACATGGGCAAATAAGAACTGACAATGAGAACAATTTGCATTTATTTTCAAAGTTACTTTGCATTAAGTTTTCCACTCTGGTCTTTATTGTCTTTCTGATTTTAGCGAAAATGGATGTGCTTTAGAGCTGTGCTAGAAAGTTTTTGGTAGGATGGATTTGCATGAAACGGGATTTGCAATGCGAAATTTTTTCATGTAGTGTCCCAGCAATGGCTCCAACATACATCTCCATAAACCAAGTTCAGCTACAAGAGTTATATTTTTTGTGGTCGTTTCTGTCGACGGATACTTGTCATTTTAGACATTTCTCACTCGCGAGTCAAAGCGAGCCAACAAAGTTAACAATTTGTACAAATCTTGGCATGTGGGAGCTTTCTCCATGTTCATAACATAACGGCCCTCTGAAAGAATTATTTCATTTTCCTCGAGGATATTAACAAAGTACTGCTGAAACTACTTTCCTGCTAACTGAAAGATTTCTTCATCTCTGCAAGATTGGAACAAACACACTCGTAACGTTGTAAAAAAGGTGTGGGTGTGTGTAACATTTAAAGTCTTTGCAACGCAATTAATTCCAGTCCTGTGGAGCAGAGCATACATGTAATGCTCAGCCCTCTCTGAAATGATAAATATTCAATATCTTACAGGCAATCAAGGAAGATTCATTCCAATTTGTTTACTCGTGTTCCATCAGCTTTAATTTGTTTTCTTGACGCAACACATTGCCTGTATTATTCAGGATGCTTTGTAGCTTGTCTTGTTATTTTCCTCAAGGACCTTTCTTCATTTTGATTTCATGCAGATAGTCTCGCATTGCCCTCGGTATGCTCATCAAATTACACAATCCTATATGGAACTTGAGAAGTAAAATACGCTCAATTGACATAAGCGATTTGTTTTAAAAAAGACTTCAGAAAACGTGCTAATACAGGAAAGTAACATTTGTAAATACAGACGAGGAAAATGCCTACAAGGCCGGCCAAATATCACACATCTTCTCAAAATGCAAAAGTAACTACCGACCGACGCGGCTGTACGGCCGCACGAAAAGCGAAAGTTACTTGATCTCATGCTTTTCTCTGATGAAATAAAAATTATTTCATGTATGTATACAAAGGCATGTTAACATAACTGCTGGTTTATGACGATAAAAAAGCGAGAGCAAGTAGGAGTAAAGTCAACTACGTTCTTCATGATGTTCGGTTTTGTTCAGCTATTCAAATTAAAGTAGTAGGGGCAAGACCTATGCATATGAAACAATGTTGCAGCCATAATATAACATGACTTTCACCTTACTTTCACCTCGCTTTCCTGAAGCTAATAACAAATGTCAGCGAGCGTGAATTTTGATTTAGCAGGTTTCGCACAATTTTTGCTGGTTTTATTGTCATCCGAGATTCTATTTTTACTTTTATATAATTTGAATATTTAAATTTTCGATTCCGCCAATGTGAGTGTTACTTTGCAGACGTCAGACATGTGAAAGAAACAAGTTATACGCATCACCAACGGACTTTTGTTTCTCGTTACCGAAAATAATTCCAACTTCCACGAAGTGCCCTCATATAGATTCTACATTGTTCGTTTGTAGAAAATCAATGTCGCGTATTACCGACTCGACTGCCTTGTGTATAGTACACCAGTGGTGTACGTGTGGAATCAATTATGTATAGGTATATTATTTGTGTATGTATGATTGTTAGATGCAGGACCGTGCATCTAAAGCACCAGAGACGCAAACGCTGCAAGTGGGAAAGTATGTCAACGTCGTATTTACTTCTGTATCTAACTTGTCTCTTTGTCTTCACGCTTTCACAAACTACAAACATTTGGTTCCTTTGGCCAGGGACTAAATTGAATGAGTGAGTATTCTTTACTGTACGTTTTGAGTGTACGAGAGAGGAAGAGCCCTTATAAGGGCAACGAGCGGAAACATGTTTTCTCATTCACCCTAGTTCACTTTTCGTTTTTCCTCCTATTTTTTCTACACCTCGGATCGTTGATTCCGAAGACTGGAAATCGCGTTTGGGGTATGTGCAGACTGTTTCCAGAAGTTGGACATACATATTTTGTCAAGAAGAATAAACGCAGATGGAAGGACGAAGACTAGACGTACATATAAGTAGATAGATACATACTAAAATTATGTTGTGGAAATATATGTGTTTACTTTGCGCTTACTTAAAATGGCACTTACAATTTCCAATTTACCCTCCTTACTGCCAAGTAAAGAAAGACACAATAAAACTAGCTGTCGTAATGGTGCTGTACATTTGAACAACTTTGAAAATGTACACGACATAAGTACAGATTATACCGGGGTGAGTAAAATCAGACAGATAGATAGAGTAGGTATAACGATAGAAAACGTCCTTTAATAGCGATTGCTTCCCGAGAGCGGTAGCTTCAGTGCTCTTTCCTTTTGATTCAATTATATTTCTTCCAGATATCAACTTGAATTGAGTGAAAGAAAGTACACGGGGAAGAAAGCAGAAAAGCTCTTGGTTTTTTTGTGCGCTCACTTCTTTTTCGCCCAAGTACACACAGACTGCTGCATACCTACATAATATGCTTGCAGAGATGTCCCATCCCATTTCTGATATTAAATGCGAGAATGAATCAAGACGTGTGTGGGTAGGTATTAGGCACGTATATTCTTTACTGCAACACTATTTCCTCTTTTCTTGGGCGTCTCTAATGTACCGTTTAATTTGATTCTAGTAGCATAACGAATGAGGCTTTTCCATTATATATCATCAAATTACCTCACTGGATGTGCGTTGCTTACTGATATTTGATTTTTAATACCTAAAGTACCGTGCGTTTTTGTGAAGAAACTAATAATATGCCATCACACAAAAGCTTCCGTATAAGCAACAAGGTTCAGCAGAAACCTGTCGATATTATTTGCTTGTTTCCCTGTCCATGTTTGGAAATCCTTTTCTCTGCTCATACAAGACACATATATCCTGAGTGAATCCTGAACAAAATAGCACTATATTATATCCTGGTGTATACTGTCAATATTGACTTTCGTTTTCCTGGTGAATACCTTACGCTTGTAAATCCTGATCTATCGAGGAAGTAGGCAATGTCATCTTGGAAAGAATTATTATGTTTGGCAATGTGATATCAATTTTTGTACAAATAACATTGGCGGATAGGTTGGAACAAACATTAAAGCTGTTATTTTTTCTCGATATTGGGAATCGGAACATTTGTTTTGCGTTTCGATAAACCACGCAGTGCATTGATGTAGAAATATTTTGCGGAAAACTTTTATATTTGTTTTCGTTTGGTGACTTGCAAAATTGCTTGCTCTTCAGTGCCTGCATCATCATCCTCATCACACAAATGGCTATTTCACGTTGAAATGGAAATACTATGTACTTTTGTATCAGATTTTTTTTCTCGTTTTGGCGTGTCCTTTTTAGAAGCACAAGAGAAGAGATCTGATGTTATTCCTTCATAGGTACTCCCTTTTCGCAGAATATATTCGAAGAACATGCAAAAACTACGTCGTATAAATGAGGAAAAAGTTTGCCATGTAATGCAAGAAAATCTCCTGGAAATTGCTATAAGATGTACAACACACATCTTGCAAAAGTATGAAGAAAAGGCTCTCGCATCTCTCTATTCTCACTTGTTTGCTTAGTCAACATTGTACAATACAATGACAAACTTCTTGTTGTTGAAGAACATTCAATTCCATGAAGCGTCAATTGCCTTTCTTCCATACTTTTCGCTAAAATACGTGTATATATAAAGTGTATATTGTCCTTTTTCCCCTCGTACGACACAACGGTAAACAGAAACGAAAAAACAAAAATATTTACCAACGCGATGATGAAAGCACAGACACGGCATATATCAAAGTGCCGTGTGTATTCGCAATCAAGAGCAAAACCCATTTTTAATAGGCATCCTCCAAGATGAACGTGCTCGAAATGGCTATACTTTTTATTATATTAGGTAGGCAGTGTTATGATGATAGGCAACTAACCTAACAACTACCATCACACTTGAAACCAGTGGCTCTTTTACAAAAGCTCTTCCAAAACTAACAACTCCGAGGACAGTTTCTGGCAAAAGTTGCTCTCTACCACAAAATAATAAGTAGTTTCATAAAACCTCATTCTATCTTTTACACCATTTCGCCACGCCACCACTACTGCTCACTGCTTCTTTACGAAACAAAATTTTCATTGTGAGCTCTTCCATTCTTTTTTTCTTTGACTACTACTGCCTTAATGTTTCATATAGGTAATAATAATACAAAGAGCAATATACATGAGTATTGCTGCTCTTCCGCTCATTCCCTTGTTCCACAACAACATTATAACTTTGTTCTCTTTTCTCTTTATGCAAGACGACTTTTTCTGAATGCCAAGGCATTTCTTTCTACTGCAAAACTTTATGATTCAAAAAAAAGAAGAAAGTACATTCATAAAATGTACAAGAACTGTTGTAGTAGTAGTAAAATTGAGAATGTTGTGTAAGTTGGCTGAAAACTTTTCCCCTGATTATGATAAAGAAGTCCTCGCGAATTTTTATTTTACCCTAGCCCTGAAAAACGCAATACAATGTACTTTGAACACGAGTACCTATAGATCTGCTTGATGTACGCAAAAGAGATTGCTTGGTTTTTGTTGCCCATTTTTATGAAAATCTCCCCTTGTTTTAAATGGTGAACCAAGGAGAGAAAAGTTCATATGTATGCAAAAATGTACCTGTCTAATCCAGAACCAATATATTACGCAAAAACACACGAATCATTTCCTCTGGGGGAATTTTGAATTTTTATGTATCTCATTATTGCCATCTCGTCAATACAAGCATGTAGATCGAAATACTTGGTATGGATTCGTTTTATTCCCAAACTCCTTGGGGTTTAAAGGGAAATTAAAAGTTAGTGCTTTCTCGTTATACACGCTTCTCGTGAAAGTATTCTTAGGTTCAAAGGCAATTCAGTTCTGCTTACAATAAGCGAGGTCGTTTATAACGATTGTGCATGAAATGTGTAGAACGGACGGAGTTGGTAAAACCCACATCTACAGGAAAGGAAAAAATATGCGGTAAAACGAGCCTTGCATGCAATGGATGCACAGGTTCCTAAAGTTCACCTTCTTCGTATCCGTCGTGCTGAGAAAAGAAAAGCCCCAACAACTTAATATCTGAAGATTTACATTGGAACACGCAGACATAACATTTCTTCTTTACAATAGATATTAAATTTTCCTCGAAGCGATGGAATCCTCATTTCCGCTTTGAATATTATATATTATCCCTCTACTGTTCTATTGCGCTCTTGTTCTTTTCCTACGAGTATTTCGTTTTAAGCCGGCCTATGGTCGACTCATCTTGTTCTTATATAACGTCAAACGTCCACCGGCTTTCCCTTCTCCCCACGTATACATATATTAAACAAACTTTGCTTTTCATTTTTGAAGTTAATGGCCCAGAAATCAGAGCGTAGGACCAAAAAGCGTGCTCAACCATGCACTACTAAACCAAGTAGTAGTAGTTTTTATACTTGCCCAAAACTTTGTCAAAAGACACAATATACATAATAAAAAGAAAAACAAGCTCGTACCGATACTACCACCGTCTGCCAGACAGGATATGAAGATGAGTCACTGTTGATGTAGTAGTCGTATAAGATTATGATGTTCCTTTAGACTCATGCAGTTATTTGGGACAGTAATTAGGCCTTTATTTTTATTTCTTTTACATGCCTTGCAAACAAATGAAAATTACCCGAATTAATAAAAACGAAACAAGGGAATGGAATACATAATATGCAAGTATAACAGGCTTCACTGATGATGCGAAACATAACAATAAAAGAAAAAGACTTGCATATTATTTTAACAATAACAAGCACTACTCTGGCATACCAACAACCCTTTTTGGCAAATTACTCAACTATATTAGCCTATAAAGAAGCATACTGACTGTACGTACTGTGCACTCATGTTCGGAATGGCTATTGGTATTAGAACGGATTACAGGGTATTTAGACCGGCCATGAATCAGACTCTTTGCTTTCCGTTTTTGGATTGCTATAAAACTTGCGAGATTATCATACAAGCAGGTCGTATCCGAATTTATACCATTCCCAATAATCCCCAAAATGCCAACTATCAGAGTCCATGAATGTGGATTATGAGTGTATAGTAGATTTATAAACTAGTCAATTCCAGTTCTCGGAAAAAAGCAAGACTGTTGCTATCTTTTTGCTGTCACGACAGGAATGACGCAAAATGGAGAAAGTTTATATGTTTACATTAATGATAAGTTATGTTTAACATGAGAATATGTAAATGTAAATGAATGTATTAAAAATACAAACCTGATCGAACGACGAGGAAGAAGTGGGAAAAGACCCAGCTGTAAATGAAAATCTCTACTTTCATTTTTAGAGGAATGGAATGAAGGTTATAACACTTCAACTTTCCCACGGGTGATAGTAAAGAAGACGATGAAAAGGTGTAATCAAGATCTGAAAATGGAAAAGGAATGTTACACAAGTGGCCAAAGTAAGATAGCTTGTGCAAGAAATAATGAGATGTAGTGAGAGCTATTTCTTATCACAAAGCAAGACTCGATCCGGGGAGTATTACATGTCAGCTTAGCTTACAATTAATTTTACACAAAAATTAGAAAGTACATATAAAATAGCTACTGCGCTCTTGTGCGTTTATACATGGGTAGGTATGCAAAATGCAAAATCTTACTTTACTCCACGGGACTGTCTCCTCCAGGCGTAATTTCAGAGTGCTCTGTGAATTTGCTTTTGAAACAAAGTCAATGTAAACACACATGTAAAGTTTTCCACTTTGAGTTTAACTTAATTCTCACAGCACAAATGTAGTCGAACTGGAGTATACAAATTGTATGGTTCGTGTATCTCAAGGATGCTTGCTGTATTGTGAGTATTTATTATGAACGACTGTAAAAGCAGCTCTTAATTATTAAACAGCGAAAACTACATTATGCCAATTATGCATGTCTGCCTGTCTGCGCTGCCAATCTGTTCAGTAGTCTCTGTTGCGGTACAATATGTCCGCAAAACTTTGAATGTGTGTTGCAGAAATCTGGGAACCACCTAAATTTCAATAGTTCGTAGGATCGACCAATGCTGTTGATTTACTTCTTGCAAACTACTTAAAACTGTTTACTGTATATTACTCTACAAATGATCCACACTTTCCTCCCCAGATTTGCTTAAGAGTTATAAATGTCACCAATTGCAATTCTGGATGTGATAATATCCCTAGTCGGTGACAGCCTCTGTATAGAAAGTGTGTTTGTACTTCTGTCACTCTCTTCTATATGCTTGGACTGTTCTGTTTATTTATGCACCGTATGGCTCCTGGTTTCTTTGACCGTGCTCGCCGCAGACAGTGGATTGGAAAAGTTTTTAGCAACGGAACGAGATCAACCTATCATTACCAAGATGAGAGTGAAAGAAGAAGAGATGTTGAATACTAAGAAAAGTTGTGAAATTGGGTGTCAGAGTACTTTCACTCAAGAGAAAATAAGAAATGTGTTTACTAGTTTGTTGCGGTATTTTGCGTCTGTAGTCTGTATGGAGTTGGACAATGGAAACACACAAACGCAATGTGTGGTAATGGACCCCTAATAATTTTTATTGAACAGTAATGATGATGACAATAAAACGCTAGTCTTGTTGCTACCACTGCTTCCTCACAAGGGGTTTAGGTTTATTTATTGTTGTTGAATTTCTTCGTATGAGTGAACTCTAGTGTATGCCTGACTGGTCGACTAGGCACGTATGTATATCTGTTGCATTATACTGCGATGACAAGCAAAGCCTCTTCAACTTTCACAAGACCACACGAGATAATGTTGTGTTCGAGGTGGTAAAAAGATGTTGACGAGAGGAGGCTCTACTCTCACTGACTGACTGTTTCAGTATGGTGAGCTCTCCTCCTCTGCCTTCTGCTTTCCTTCTCATACGAATCGTTTTGTTGGATGATGATGTCATTGAACATATCCATTTGTAAGGGAAGGCAGCAGCATCACCATTTCTCTTTCTCTCTCTCTCTCTCTCGTCTTTTCCTTTCTCTTTCACTCACACTTTTCCCACGTTTCTTAGACAGCTTTTGGTACGTAGTACGTACGTACGTGTGCAGAGTAATGTGGTATCGAGTGAACCAACAATAAACGCAGGAGGAGGATGATAGCCAATGCGTACGCGAAATATCGCTTAACACCATAAAAGGGTTTACCTCTCTTTAACAACACAATATAATATATCAAAGGTATATTAAGCAATAACGCCATGTCATTCTGGACGTGGTAGAATTTCAAAGCTATTAGCTTTACTAGAATACACACAAAGCGTGTGGAATCTGTGTGGAGAGAAAATGAGATGATGATTGTGTGCTTGTTATTATTATTATCATCATTTTATTTTTATTGCATTTACGGTGAAATACTTTTCACACAGTGGGCATTCATATATACATGGTTGTTTTCCATCGATTACTTTCTCTTTATCTCGTACAAATATTCCCTTGTTATTTTTGTTCCCATTATTATTATTATTATTTTTATCTAATAATATTTTTATTTAACGAATAGATCGGACGGAGAAGAAAAAGATTTGACATGAAGGCAATCCTTTCCTTCCCGTTGGAAATGATCCCTCCATTTTTCAAGATTTATTCGCTTTACTGCTATACCACCACCATCACCAGTGATAGTAGTAGTGAGTGAGTGGGGCAGCAGAAGCAGCGTGCATTCTTTGATCACAGTAGGAGGAATGACTGTGCATGTGAGAGAGAGAGAGTGAAAGAGGGAGAGCCAGCGAAGAGCCTAAAACATGACTCAAGTGGGTTCTGACCGTGTTTCCTTTTCCCCCACTTTATTATCTCGCTTGAACTTTTTTTATTCTCTCTACATAGCACTGTATGACTCTGGAGAGAAAAATGGAAAAAAGAGAAACTTGTGTTATTACTCACATTCTTCCTCCCAAACTCTGGTCAAGCATCGTTTTTCTGTTATATGAACATGCTTGTAGAGAAGGAATGAGTGGTTGTATGGCGCATTCCTGGTGCCCCAGTGTTTACGCTTCCTTTGCTGCTCTGCTGCTTTCTCCTTAGTTCCTCCAGTTTCCTGGGACTTGTCTACATACTACTTGAGGCTCTTCTTTCAAGTAATGTAATAATAATAATAATAACAGGGATAAAGCACACATTTATGTATGTGTTTATGCGCTCATGCTAGTTACTACTACGTACTACTTGCAAATATATTCCACTATTTTTCGGGGTAAAGCCTTCATCTACTCTATCGAGAGGGCGACCCTTTTTCGTTTTTCTTTACAATACGACGCAAATATTTTTGGACCATGAAAAGAGAAGTGGAAAAAAAATTATGAAGCGAATGGAAATAAAAGCCGTCTCCAATATAAACATGTACAACGGATACTGATTCTTCTTGTACAACTTATTCTAAAGACAAAATTTCCCTTGTGAATGGTCATGTCAAAGAAAGAGTCGTCGTCAATGTCTGCTCTGATAATATGTAGAGCACTCTGAATGCCCTCCTCCGTACGTAGTTGTCCTCCACGACGAACGTTGTTCACAGTTGTTTAAGAAGAAATAAGTGAGCGAATGACAACAGGAAGGGAAAAGGCGAGGTGGCTGCTTTCTACTTCTACTAGTGGTGGCAATGATGGTAAGCAGACACGGATCGGAGAGAGAAAGCACACATACCAAGTCGACAGACAAGATGAAAAAGAAAGCAGATGCTGCATCTTTTCAACTTTTTGTACAAGCCCAAAGGATATGTGCTCTGCCTCTCCTAGTCCTCCTTTCTTCTCTCATCTAAAGCCCGTGTTATATTATATTGGTGCTGTTGTGTTGTTGTGTTGCTCGCTTTATATCGTGTCATGCCTCTCTTTTCCTCTCTCTACTCTCTCATTTCAACAAGAGCTGCTGCAACTACTACACGCTTACTATTTTTTAAAAGAACCAGCTACCAACAAAGTCCCCTTCTCATGCTTTTCTATAATAATTCGTGCATGCATTTTCTTTCTGTTCTCTCTTTTCCTTCCACTTGAGAGAGGGAGAGAGAGTGTCTTTCTTCATTCTTTCCCCTTTTCCTACATTCATGCATTCATGATGATAGCCTTCTTTTTTTGCGATATACCTATGTATATGTAATTCTTCTTTCCAGTCAGACATTTACTGCTTCCTTTTTCTCTTGATTTTTTTTTCTAAGGATGTGAGAGCACAATAGACAGGGTTTTAGTGGCAGAAACATGGAAGGCAATAGAATAAGGAAGGAAGGCAACTAGTTCATGTATAGAAAGATGTTGTCTTTCCATTTCAATGCTGAGTGATGCCTACACGGGAGAAATGTGTGTCGTTGGTCTTTCTGTCACCAAGATCTCGATTTTGATAGTGTAACAGCGACACCACATCACTTACCATCACCGCAACAGCAGAAGAGAACTTTGAAACGACCAGTGGACCCAAACACGGCGTCGAAAACTGTTCCCTAATGGAAAAGAAGAGTTTTAGGAATAAGTATACTGTAAAAACAACCAATCTTTTCCTTCTATTAGATTATGTGCCGGCGGCAAACCAAAATTTTTACTTTTTCGTTATATTTTCATTCTCTCACGCTGGGATCGCATATTAGATAACAGACTCGCCAATAAAGAAAGGAGATCGCTGACAAGGCGGGAAAGCTAGCATTGTTTGCTGCTGCAGATTTTCCTCCGCCACTGTCACATACATTTTGATAAAGGAACTCGGTCGTAGTAGTACTTGCGATAAGATCGCATCCAATGGCGTATTATTTGCCTTCCCCGGAAAATATATGTTCTTCCTTGAATTGATAGCATTACGTAATATGACAGTACTCAAAGAGAGAGGAGCAAAAACAACTTCTAGATGATGCTGCTCAGCCTTCTAGCTATTACATGAATCTTGTTCGAAGAGGATCTAAAAATACAAAGCTTTCTTTTGGGGGTCATTTGTTCGATAGAAGGGAAAAGGAAATTTATTTTACGACGATCTATATTCGTATGCAGATCTTCTACGTATCATGCCGTTCTCGTGTAAGTAGTAACTAGCCTATCAGTGGAAAGAGGATTATTATGCTGAGGAAAACCGAAACCGTTTAGGGACTACACTGCACTGCCGTAAACTAACTGCCATGATATTACCATCTAACAACGTGGCTAAAGTGGTTTTACTTGGAGGCTCCAACTCCACAATAAATGCTATCAGCAATTTGATGTAGTAGAAGAAGGGAAAGGCGATATTTGCAAGTCCTAGTAAATGGTGTCTGGGGATGCGAAAGCTATTGGTATTGGGTTTGGAATGAAATGTGCCATTTTTATTAATCTACCTACCTACGTAATATGCCTATATATAGTCTCTCAATATACCAAGGCATATTTGCCGATATAATGTGGTCGTATGGTAAGTGAATAATGGCGAGATGATGACAATCCTGTGCTAAAATGTCAAATTCTCTGCTGCTTATAGTTTAGCAGCAACAGAAAGTGCTCAAGATAAAGTGCTAGAGGAGTTATAAGTAAACTATACAACAACAGATACGATCCTTATATACTTTTTAAAGCTGGATTCATTTTCACTTTAGTCAAAAAGTAGCACAATGAGGTCGTTCTTCTCTGACATGGACAATACTTAATAATACAGTAGAATGCCACAAGCCAAAATTAAATTAAATGTGATCAAAGCAAATCTTGTGAACTGCTAGTTGGGTTAATGAGGAACATTGTACTTGACTCGCCTGACAGGTTGATTTTATTAAAACGAAAAGAGAGCATGCCTAACCTAATGGGATCTTTACTAAACTCGTAATCACTGCCTTTGTATTTTGTGATTTTGGCAAAGCTTGCTAACATGTTTAGAATTCATTATTAAAGAGTGCTGGCTTTTTACAAGTTGGTTGTGTGTCTGTAAGTCCTACAGTGTCTGTCACCACGATGCATTGTGAATGTGTCGCTATTTTTTAAACTATTGGTTTAGTACAGAGGCGTCTTTGATATAGTATGTAGGTAAGGCATGTTCTGATCATCCCAATCTGTCAACTCCGTGGCCACATTCCTGTCGATTGGGAGGCAGAGCAGAATAGTTTCCTCCTCAACATGGCTGCTGAAATCCACTTTCGTCGCTACTTTCAAGTATGATGCAAGTATTTAAATTTCACAATCTTTTCGTGACCATCAAATCAACTGTAAATACTTACCCAAGTCCCTCGTACGGTTACTTTCATATACCGTTACCACTTTCCTTGAGTGCCGATCTCATGAAAAGGATAAAAGAAAAGCATACATACTTTAATGGCAAAATATTTTGTTTGAAACAAATCCCGCTTGCTTAATTCTAAAAAAGAACAAGTCTTCAACTGAATCGGTGTTCAAGATTGTAATTGTAACAACTTTCGATCTTGAAAAAAGAATAGCAGTGCCATTTGGACATGCTCGTCTCTTTGAAATCAACATCGATCATCATCAAGTTAAACTTTGTGTACTTTCATGAGATCCTGCCATAAGGTATTTTTTTCATCAAACCCTGTAAATTATTCAGTATGCTAAATGTAACTTTCATGTGTATACCTAGGTTATGTAACAAAGTTGTTTTTCTTACTGCGACATTATAAAACTGACGGCAGAGGAATGGAGGAAACTGTTTATTGAATTTTTCCCAAATGGGAGTTCATTGAAGTTACCGTTTGTAGTTTACGCTTTGTTTCTTCCTACAAGGTCAACGAGTAGGTCAAAGTACTGTGCGTCCGTCCGTATTATGCCTACCTTTTAGAACAGGAGCTCTAAGGGATCAGGTGAAATCATTGTTCCAATAGTGTCTCAATGCACCCCGTATAAAATTGCTACCAGTGCTAATTTTCACAATACTTAATACTTTTTTTACTAATTGCATTCCACAAGATACGTCCGAACACATTGCCATCATCACATTGGATTAGCATATATATTTACTTGTTTGCATAATTTATCAAGAAAGAAAAATCGTTTTCTTTGGACAAACATTTAATTTTCCCTAATAAAAAGAGAAACGTTGAAGTAGCTAATTCAGTGCGGTATTCAATGAATGTGAATGGTAGTTGAAAGAATTCATGATGTCAGACACGACAAGAGCCTGCTGATATCCGTAAGTCGTGTTAGTTTTGTGCATAGGTCACACCGCCCATATGGAATGAAGGTCCCTTAAAATTGGCAATGGTGTCCGTAGATTTATTTCTAATCAGAAGTATGTAGAAGCACTAGGGCATGCATTATTGATTTAGTGCGTAGTACTGATGAGAGATGTTCTAACTACACACTGATCATAAATCACGGACGATAATAGATACAGTCATTAGGTCGTAAAAACGGAACTCGTATAATATGTAATCTCGATTGGCTTCTAATGACCACGGGTTTAAAAATGTTACTCACATCTTATATACCCAGTGCCAATGACAATATTACACTAACACAACTCAGTGGTTATATGATTCATTGAATTTTTTCTTCCAACTACTAACATTTGCTTATTTGGTTACGTATGCACGTATACGATGCTGCATGTACGGTGAATGAAGCATGTGCTCATGAATAGGATGTTTCCTTTCTCCCTTCGTGAAATAATTTTTGTGGGTAGCGTTTTTGGTCTATTCATCTTCTTTCAACTTAATGAACGGAAAATACTGTGACATGGATTTATTTAACATTAGTTAAAAGTAAAAGTATAAAAATTACATGTGTATTTTTAAATTATGTCCTATAATTTTATAAAATTTACATGTATTTCGGAAGCTAACTTCTCGAGAAAATGGAAAAAGTAGCATACGTTTTACAAGAACATGCTGCTACATGTACACAAAACAAGGAAATACGAGAAGTGAACACATTCATTATTACAACTGAAACATTATATTGTATTTCAATGTATGTACATATTTTTAAAAGAAATTTACCATTTTTGGTTGTATTTGAAAATTGAATAAAAAGAACTTTGATTTATGTTTCAGGTTCACCGGAAGTTTACCACCGGATGAAAGCATGTTGTATTGTACATAAAGCTGGGTTTTTGTGATTTGGCATTGATCATTCCCGTCGTTGATCATGGACCCTAGCGGATTGCATAAGTGAGATACTTGGAAATGCATACCCAAACCCAGTGATGAATTTTAAAGCAGTGATCAGGAGTCAATAAGATGCAGTAGATTCTTTTCAAACTGCTTTTGAATTTATATATATAACGCTCACACATATCATTCACTACACAAGCTCACTTTAAGGTCTCTGTCCGTTATTGGTTTTATAGCAGACGACAGATGAAACGCCGCGAACGAAGAGCTTTACATTCATGCTTTCATCTAGGCGTTGAAATATCCTATAATAATATGGTTTTCATGTTTGTTGCGAACATCATGAGAGGAGCAAATTTCTCTTTGAGTAAACAGTTATAGTTGCAGCAACCGAGACGGCAAGGATGAGCCAACTGAATTTCAGAGATCCGGCTCCGAGCTGAAAAGTACACACGCATTTAGAAAGAATGTATACAGTAGAGTTAATCAACGGATGAACAGTTTTGTCAAAAGAGTGGTGTGATATGTATATAGAGAGAATTCCATTGGAATCTTCTATTACTGAGACTATTGGAAATCTCACAAATCATATTAATGGTCACTTTTGGTCTTATATGCACTAGTTCATAAAAATTGCTACATAGATGTACTTACGATAACGTAGTAGTTGCAACGATCCCCCTGACAGCATTCGGCACATTTCCAGTCCTCGTACCAAATATGGTGACACTGATGAACAAACTGCTTGCGTCTATCCTCGCAATGGGTTCGATTTGAGCATTTTTTGGTCACGTAATATTGTTTCTCGGCTCCCTGTGACCAGTACGGAGTACCTATATGGTTCAATTAAATTATTGCAGAAAAACTGGAACACTCGTTTATAAACTTACATACATTTTGGGTAGGACTATGTATACATAGTTCGTGTCACTTCCTACATAAGTATACAGTTTCAAATTCGAGCAGCATAGTTTCGGTCTAAGCCAATAATCGTAAAATATAGCGGTCAAGTTTCATTCTTGCAAAAAAAGAACGAGTGAAAGTTGAGAATCGTGAAGCTCGCGTGTGGTGGAATGGGACGTGCTGTGCTGCATTGGCACTGTCAACTCCAGTTTTGGTAACATTGTTATAAATACACATTATGTGATGCAGAACAGAGCGAGAGCATGAGCCAGTACAGTCAAGCCCGTTTTAATCATTGTTTGACATATAGGTAATTAATCACTTTGCGATTGTTAACCTATGTATTCAAAATATACCCGAAAATTTGGCCGAACCTTAAACTCGAAAAGATATGTATGCATTAATTAACTTACTTCCCCATCGTACTTCCGTTAGACATGTGTCTTCTCCATAATCGCATGTTTTAATTGTGGAAAGACACTTTTCAATATTCCCTTCCTGGTTTGTACACACGTAGCATTCCAGAGCTCTGCTCATTCCTAAAAAAGAAAGTTTAACAGTTATATGATAAATATGGTTTTTAACATTGGAATATGCTATTAAGTTCGTATCTATAATAAATGTATATTTTAGATAAATACGGATTAACAAGTTTCTTTGCTCTTGATAGATTCTGTTCAATTCATAACGATTTGTTAAAATCTGGCATTATCTTTTTTCGCTCCGAATGTGCTATGAAATGGTGCAGAGTATAGTAATCTGAGGTTGAAAGAAGCACTCAGTCGTGAAGTTGTAAAGAAAACATGAAAATTGGTTCGCAGTGGACCAGATGTGAAACTTTGCATTAATTCACTATTTTTAGATATACTACGCTTGGAAATCTCATGTTTAGGTCAAAATGTAGAGATGTGTAAAATTACCAAATAGTAGTGGCAGGAATATGAAAGTCCCAGCAGAGATTTGTAATACGCTGAATTTATTTTGCGTCATGGTTAGTTTAAATTTTTTATCAGATTAATCGCAGTAAGTTGATCTATATTCCAAATAACTGGAATTGTTTGGACTAAAAACTCTTTTAGAATCAATTCATTTTTTGAACAAATTGCTTGGTTTTTGTTTGCTGAACAAGTGTCCTCCAGTCCTAACGATAGAAATATGACTCACATGTAAATAAATAACACATTTTGCTATGATGAGTGACAGAATGTTAACACTATGCTAGTATATCGAGAGTGAATTCATTTCATTGAACGAAAATTCACACATTTTGGTATTCATTGTTGTTTAACAATGCTCCCAATAAAGCATTGGCAAGAATCACAAACATGTATCTTGTGCACCTGCATGGGAACTTACCTGGTGGCAGGTTCTACACATAATAGCCACTAAGCCACATACCTAATGTAGTAATCTAATGGCTGAAAAGGTAAGTGCATGCTAGTGAACAAAACTACATGCAGGTAAACAGTAAAAAATGTATGCCACGCCAACACAGGTTGTAAAACGTCCTATGTACATTTCTACTAGGATGGAAAAAAACACAATGGTTGCATACGGATAACGTATTAAGATTGTTGGAAAAGGGGTTGACCGTTGAGTTGTGCTAGATGAATAGAGTAGTAGCAATAAGCGTATGACTGAGAATGCGCTTGTGTAGTTTGTCGGTTTGTCTGTCGTTGCTGTCATTTATCTCCAGAATATATATGTATATTTTGTAGCTACTGCTATTGCTGAAATAGTTACTCTGTTACTATAAGCGTCGGTGGGATTATTTGCACCAAATTAAATACATACTATTATGCGGAGACGGCCAGATCCTTGCATAAAAATTCTTGGCTACTCTCTTACAACTTTTTATGAATGATGATGACTGGAATACTGGATTGGAATTACATACACATTATACATGTTTTGAAAATGAACAGGCAGGCAGGAACAATATCAAGAATATTGTGTGTTTAGCAACTGCTAGGATAGGTTATGTTGTCACTGTATAATATTGGCTACGGTTAAGGCGAGGCTAGAAGTTGCACACACACATACATACATATTATGTGTTATCAAATGTAAAGTCAATGGGAATAACAGGTGTCGAAAATTCGTAGCGTAATACAATATGTTACCTTCAACATTTAACATAGATTTTTACACTTATCTACATGTCAATGCAAAGCATAAACAATGTAATGTGAGATACAGCATATGTATGTCAGCTCAAGAGATTATTTTATAACCCGAACTTATAGGAATTTTATATATCGCATCACATCACAGAGATACCCCACGCTGCATATCACAACAAAGGTTAACAAGCACATTTTTCATGATTTTTTTCGTTTTGATTTGAAATTGAAATAAGAAAAAAATCAACCTTCACGATTTAAACAAGAGATTTTGATTTCGTCTGAAGTTAGTTGAAATTTTTACCCATTAGAAACATGTTGTCTAAACATCAAATAGCACATGTGCGGTGTAATATGTAGTTCAAAAAATTAGGTGTCGGAGGAAAGGAACTAAATGGATGAAGGATGATTGTTTATTTTAATTAGCAATTACAAATGCTGCAGGGGCCGCGGAGCTGTAAACTGAAGAATGCGTTGGTCCGTTCCTCCTACATCTCGTCATCGTTATCGGTGTTTTTGGCGTTTATCTAGAATTTTAAATAAAAACTAACATTATGTCTTTAAAACACATGAAATTGAAATGTTTCTAAAGCCCCCGAAGACGGCCTTTATAACGTTACGTTCGTTTTATTACAGTTTATAGTTTACGACTTTGCTAAAAATAGCATTATGCTACAGAAAAAGACATTTAAGTCATGTTTTTAGAATCTACACGGAATGGTGAAAAATTTACGGTGAATATTCAACCTTTTTGAAAAAAATCTTCCGTTTACTGATATGACTGAAAGTGTCTGCTTTTGCACGACTTCAGATTTCCGTTACTCGGTCAAAAAACTGAATGTGGATATTGGAGGATATACATGCATACAACAAAACGAAGATGTAGATGTAAGTAGCCTATTACTATAATGATATGCAGAACCATACATACGGGAAATGATACCAGAAAATATAGTACATATATGTAGAAACCGACCTTTTTTATTATTTTTTCGTTCGGAAATGTAAACTATGATCTGAGAGCACGTCAATGTTATGTCTGCTTTAAACTGATATGACTTCATTACTTCATGCATACATGAGCAAATCATACCCGAACCGAGGTATTTGAGCCAATGGCTCATGATTATGTAAACTTCACCATTCGTCTATGTCTTTCATGACTTTTTGCGTGCGTTTAAGAACTTAGAAACACGAACAGTATGAAAATCTGCACTATAAAAACATCACACCAACTGTTTCGTGTTTTAGGGAAATTGATGAAAGACGTTTATTCATAAGAATTTATATTATGAAGAATGCTCTTAAAGGAGATGATCCAGTCAAGTTAGTGATGTTTGAGAAATCAAGAAGAAGCCAAGTTACCACCGTTAAAAAATAAACGAAACGAACGTGTGAAGTTGTGTTTGTTCTGCTCCACACCCGTGCATCAGGGTGTGCATCGTTGGTGATTTACTTGAGCAGTGGCGTGTGTGGTGTGAGTATCAGTGTTGGCGTTGTTATCTGGTTGGGATCAAACGTGTAAAAAATCCTTAATTAGCCATGGTAAGGTAATCGACTGTAATGAAGTGTTTTATTACAAGTTTCATCATATATATGCTTTCTATACAGTATAACATGTTGGGATTGTGTTAATTGTGGGAAAGCACCGCCTGGCCTTAATCTAAGTAATCGACATAATTTCTTAATTCCAGGATGAGCTGGATAAGCAGCAAATTGCAAGTAAGATCCAAATACCCACAAGATCGTCGCATTTTATTAGGATGTTTAATTGCTTCACGTGTGCGTTCCCTTGCCTCACTGACCTCGTGGATGATAATTTAATAACGGCAAAGTTTTATTGTGTAAACAGTTTTGCAGAAGGCATTCGACAGCTTTGCACAAGGCAAAGGTTACATAACGCCCGAAATGGTTGGAACAATTCTTCGTGTTATGGGACAAGCCTTTAATGAACAAACGCTTAAAGAGCTTATAGCGGAAGTAGATACAGACGGTAAGTTTTTTATTAGATCACTGTCAACCAAATTGGTATACGTACATGTAAGGTCCTTTATGAATCTTTCGCGCGAGCCAAGAGCAAAAACTCTCGCTAGGAAAAATGTGTCAGTAAAGGTCGTCCCGCTGTCTATGTTTTTCTCGTAAATTGTCAGGGTCTGGACAAATCGAGTTTGCAGAGTTTGTCATTCTTGCTTCCAAATTCATCGTAGAAGAGGATGAGGAAGCCTTGCAAAAGGAATTGAAAGAAGCTTTCCGTTTGTATGACAAAGAAGGTAAGCAAATGAAAAGTTATTGCTGTTGCCGTCATGTACGCAATGTAATAAACACACATAGACAGACATATACATACATCCAAATTCATTCACAATGGCAGTGATTAATTAAAGACGCTTACACATTGTACTGTACCTCACTAGTACATCCATCTTTTCAAAGGAAAACAATTCCATTTAAATGCATGACATGAAGTCAACTAATCAATAGGAAACTAGACAAATCTAATCAGAATGGGAAACTTTTTTTTTGACGAATCTACATCATTTAAGTTAATTGAGTTTGCCTTGATAAAAAATATGTCTTTGTTACGTAAATGATTCATACAATTACATTGATAAGGATGCCTGTTACTATGTTTTAGTGAAGAGATAACTCATTATAGGGAGAAAAATCAGGACTACATATATCTAGATATATTATACATTATCATCTTTGTGTTCATAAAATTGTAAGTAGTTGTGCATAATCAGGTTAGTCCAAAAAAGTAGAACTAATTCGTTTGAATGAACGTGAAAAGTCCTAGCTGGATGAATCACTCTCCTTCCTTTCATGAAAGCATTGATTTAAGGAAACATAAACAAATACACCCAGGAAGGAAGAACACATTTTTAACGGTCTTATGCAAGCTTTTCTAGGGGAACTTCTGCAGAAGCTCACAATCTGTCATAAAACTTTCAAGTGTCAAAATATGATGTTACCGTTATACGTCTTCACAAATCTGCTCTGCTCTCTGCACTCCCATTTCATCTCCTCCCCTCCCGAAAGTCATGTCTCCTCTCATATAATTATCCGAGGAAAAAAACATTGGAAACATGGCTTTAAATAATAGAGAAAACGACCATTGCAGTGTGTGCTGACTAGCAAAAAATGAATCAAGTCATACCAGGAAAATCATCACACAAGCAAAGAGACTAATATCGGGTAATTTTCAGGATATTTATATTTAGCAGCCGTTTATGACTATCAGATGGCCCATGTCATCAATTTTTATGCAAATTACATACGTACGCGTACAAGCAAGTAATCATGCCCTGCAAAGCATGTAAAGCTCATTTACATTTTAAAAAAGTCCATTTTTCAAATTCATGACTTATATATGCACATAAATGTAGTCTGTCTGGTTGGTCTTGCGATTTTAAGACTAAAAAGCTCAGTACAGCAGCAGAAATCAGGTTATTATGTTGGGTATGTGTAGGAGGAAAGCAGAAGAGGCAGCAACGCAACGGAAGGAGAGAAAAAAAATCCTGTCAGTCGGATCTGCTTTTTCTTACAAGGGAAGGTATCGATGTTAGGGCGTCCGGATGGGCTGAGAATTATGTCACGTACGTAATCGGCGATGCTGAAAATGTTGGAAAAGTTAGATTTTGCGGAATACAAAGACATAAGCCTCTACACGCAAATCAACGGAGAAAGGTAGAGTTGTCTGGATTGATTGAAAACATCCAAGTATGCTATTGTGAATTTCATCCCTGAATTTTTCATTGACTCCACTAAAATTCAATACGTGAAATGATGTTTTGTTTACAATTAGTTTAAATATAAAATATTTAGTGGCAATGCGTAGGACAGCTTGAAAGCAATATGCAAAAGTTTAGCATTTGTTTGGAGCTTGGCAAATCATATTTAAGTTCACGTAGTGGCAATTTGTTTCACTTTGGGAAACTTTTTCAAGAGATAGTATAAAATAAAATTCTACTAAATTATTTTTGAATTTCGTAACATTCAACATTAAAATTCAAACTAACATCAAGTCAACCCATTTGGATTATATTAATCAATCCCGAGAACACTGCTTTTCTCCGTTGATTTGCGTTTAGAGGCTTACGACTTTGTATTCCGCAAAATCTAACTTTTCCAACGTTTTCAGCATCGCTGATTACGTACGTGACACAATTGTCAACCCATCCGGACGCCCTAACATCGATACCTTCCCTTGTTAGTACAACTTACCAAACATGATCTTGTGTGTCCCACTCCCACTACTACTATATCGTTACCCGATGTGTAATTTATCCACGCAAAATGTGCACACATATGGATACATACATAATGATAATATACTATTTCATATAATATGTGTAAAAAGTCCGTGTCTAGTCAGAGTACATATGCCTAAATATGTATTCCCAAGACGGTGGTAGACAGCATGCAATCTCAAACTTCCACACAAGAGTCGATTGTTTACATTTTCGTGAAATGAAGTAAATTGAGATAAATTGCTTGCAAAACTTCCCTGATGCATATGGGTGTAAGTGTATATATGTATGTTTCACTGTACATTTTTTTCCATCTTATTAAAAGTGCATGACGTATTTTGTACCGTCCCCAGACCCTAATGCACATGTAATTACTTTAAATCATGCAAGAGTTTCCATAAAAATTGACGTTTAGGAAATGGATACATCCCAACATCTAGTCTGAAAGAGATTCTACACGAGTTGGATGACCAACTTACAGACGAGGACTTGGAAGGCATTATTGGTGAAATTGATGAGGATGGCTCCGGAACTGTTGACTTCAACGGTGAGTGAGATCATTAAATTTTCATCAAGACAAATGACGATGTTGTTTTACGCGAATTGATTTAAGTTTAAAAGAAACTTTATTTTTCATCTTCTTCAGAATTTATGGAAATGATGACGGGATAAACAAATCAAAAAGGCCACCTGAATGATGATATAACCAATATTGCGCAAGAGAGTGTTGTATACCTATTGTGCTTGTATTTATGAGTGCTCTGTATATAATTCTGCCTGCGTGACAATTGCCGACATCAAATATCCAAAAATGCCACATCACATCACCAAACTCATCTAACATTTAAGCAACATGTATCTTATCTTGTTTTTACGAGTGCGTATAAAATTATACATACCTAAACTGTAAATTTTGTTCTGAACTGCATATTCCTGCATTGAATATTGTACAATTATTACATATTTATTAATTCATAATTAAACTAATGGTTATAATCAATGATAATTAACGGAATGCGATCTTGATCTGTTATGTTTGAATTACTATATTATAATTATTACCTGTGTATGTATAAAAAACAGCCTTTCACTGCAATTTAATACTTTCAACATTTTAATTTGTAAAGCCTATATAATTTATTTTATGGGAGCAACTAGAGAAGCATAAATAATCATTCAGAAATTGGATACTGGTGAAGCCTGAATATTTTGCTAATAATAATATAATGAATTACAATACAATTATTTAACACTTTTCTGGATTCCAAAATTGAACACTGAAAAATAAAATTCACAGTCAATGCTGATCATTATGCAATGTATTGCTGAGAAAATTGTTTGTATTCCATGATTCCGCAGTATGTATAATTTTAAAACTATGACCTTGGCATTAATCCGTCCATTATGAACTCACTCAACTTGAATACTACTTATTGTCAGTCATGTCACGTTCGTCTCCTGTGAGAGTAACATTTCCATTTCATTAAAAGTAAAAGATTTCCTGAATCTGTATCATATCGCCCCATATAAATTAACTAGTGCATACACACACAGTTGATAGCATTATTATTGATTCTAATGACAATTTTACTTATCGAAACCACCACCATCATCTTCTCGTGATAAACAAGCACTTGCTTATACATATTTAGAAAACTTATCTATCGATAAGTTATCCTTATCGATATTCGCATTTTTGACTTACTGTTCCCAACTTTCACATTTGGATGGAGGGAGTAATGAAAACTGACTTTCACATATGAACTATGAACAGCAATGAAAGTGCATAGTTTTAAAATAAAGTAAATATTAACTTTTCGGATCTCAAACCACCGGTCTTTAATCAAAAATATATTATATTTTATTTATTATAAAGCCGTATTCACAATATTTAATTAACGGATAGTATACCCTCCACTCCTTTCACAAACACGTATTCATCTCATTCATATAAATCCTTTCTCCTCTTTCTTCGCTGCTGGTAGCCTTTCTCTTTTTATCCTCTTTCACTTTCATCAAGCACGTTATTATGAAAAGAACGATCGATAACGCTGTGATGTTGCTTGCATGTGTGCTGCGGAGTAACGAGTTTCGTGCCAGAGCCCCGCTCAGGGAGCCTTCCATTGTCTCTGTACACAATGCCCACGAGTAAGTACCGCGAAGCTCAAAGGGTTCATAATTTGTGGGTCGTCTGCAGAGAATAACAAAAAAATGTAAACATCCCGTCAGCAGGGCATTGTTGACGATGATGGGAATAGTGCGACAGCAGCAGCAGGACTTTTTGTACAGCAACAGCAGTAGCAAAGCAGCATATTTTTCTCTCTCTCCAAAACGGTGTTGTAAATTGCACGTGCATTTTTAATTGTTCGCAGCTAATTGACATCTGGAGCGTAGTAAATTGTAATAATGAAGCTTTCAAAGTGGCTGGTTGTTAATATTGTTGTTGTTTGTTTGTGAGCCACACTACTTCATCTGTGTTCACTTCATCTGTTTCATTGTAGTGTGGCGTAAACATGATTGTTAAATTTAACAGTGGTTAACTAACTGCTTGTGATAGAATGTGCAGTGGTAACTGTGCGGATGACAAAATGCGTCTGTTTCAACAAACTATGATTAGTTAAGACAGTGCTAGATACGAGCAGTGATAGTCATATACTATGTTACTGTTGAAATCCAACCGTGATCTCGTCATGCAGATTAAAGCAGCTTGTGGTCGGTCATCTTCCATCTACACTCGCAGTTAAAATCGTATGAAAGATTTTCGGTCATCGTTTAAATGGTAAGTCGGAAGTAGGTATTTTACTTTATAGGGGAATTTGTATCTGTGGCGGAACATCATTAATAATAAAAATACTCTTAGGGATCACACGACAGATTTTTATTCATGTGTGTGTATTATAGATTAACGTGTTTGTTTACTCTGCTTTCTAGTAACTAGAATCATGAGCAATAAAGCTGGAATGAAAGGCGTTTTGTGGAAATGGACCAACTACTGGAATGGTAATTTTAACAACACTAGTTATACTCCCATTTTAAAACAAAAATGATAAAGCGTATGATATGCAGCGCAAATGGACAATATTGACCACTGACTGATGATCTCTTTTCAGGCTGGCAACCTAGGTGGTTCATATTGGATGATGGTATTTTATCGTATTATCAATCGGAAGAAGAAGTAAAACAAGGATGTAAAGGATCTGTTTGTGTTGCTGCGTGTGATATAAATGGTATGTAAAGGTGTAGGTATTTTCGCTTATCATAATGGTAATTGTCATTGCGTCAGAAAGGGGAAAATAAAAATTTTCTTAACTTAATTTTTATCATCTTTATATTTTTATCTAGTGCACCACTCGGACCCTTTAAGACTAGATATTGTTATACAAGGGGAGCAGCACATTTACGTTCGAGCAGCAAGTCCTACAGAAAGGCAGCAGTGGTTGGTTGCATTAGGAAGTGCCAAAGCTCAAGGATTGGTGGCCAGATCAAAACGGGCACCAGGTTTGTTTGAAACTATTTAACAAATGTTCATTAATAAGTACTAAATATTATACCATGCAACCATTTTCTAACCATTTCGAAATGTTGACTATTGTCTACATAGAACTTGCTACCACACCGGACGATGTAAAAGCAAAGAAGTCGGAATTGCGCTTATATTGTGATTTGTTGATGCAACAAGTTCATTCCATTAAAGAAGCAGCTACCACAGATCCCCAACCAGATGTGACTGTTAGTACTACTTCATACATAAAAATAAGAAAATACATCATACAAAATTCGTTGTATACTTTTATATAGTAAGGCCTAATTTTGTTTTATGGGTTTACAGAAACTGGACGAATGTACTAGTCTACTATCTGCCACGTGTGATACATTTATAAAGACGCTAGACGAATGTGTGAAAATCGCTAACGCTACTCCGTCGTATTCTGTCTCTACTCCGCCACCTATTCCGAGTTTACCGGTTCCTCCTGCTAATTCCGTATCGAAATCGGGAAAAGTCAAGTCTATAATACATTCGAATTCTCACTAGTTACTTAATGATAATATTGTTTTCAATCCACTCACACTAAGCGCAATTGCGGTGATCAATGTGTCAACGATAATAGTGTTCGCTAGTTAAGTAGTTCGAGTAGTACAGTATTGGTCTGTTATTTGTTTATTAATGTTATATCTATGTTATGTCTTTACGTAGCCAATCTACTCTTGAACATAAAGTTGTCAGCAGAGCTGCCATTATGTTAGTTTCTTTCTCACTAACTATGCGATGAGAAAAATAGGTTGAAAGAGATATTTTTCGTGCAAGTACAAGTATTGAGCATAATATCAACTGTTAAATGCAAAGGTATTGGTTAGATTTAATAATTCAACGTTAGAATAGAATAATTTAGTTCTACAACCGGTAATTTTTTTTTGCAATTTTAGATTCCTAATAACGATTGAACCATTTTGTTTTTGTTCATTGGTCCTTTTATGTTATCATTTCGCCACTTCTATACTTATTACACAGTATGTGCTTCAGACGAGTGTGAAAGTAATAATAGTATGAAAATGTAAAACGGAAAAACATTGGCGGCAATAGTATTTAGAGTATGCGTATTTATGTATTTGTATTAGTTTTTGGTACTAAACTATACTCATAAAAATCAATTCCAGTCATTAATGCAAACTAAGTTTTAAAAAATCACACAAAGCTTTTATACTACACCAAATAGATTCTTTATTAATAATAAAACATCGTTGGTGGTAGGGATTTAGTAATGGGTTTAATTTTGCCTGATGGATAATTTTAATTTAATGAATGCAGGTTCATGTGTCCAAATGGGTCAACATTTAAGAAATGGGATACCGTGGGGCCTTATTTCCAAGCTTGCTTTTCAAACTTTTATTCTTTCAAAGAAGTAGTATGGACATAGTGCAATGCAACTTTTTTTAAATTAAATGTAATGAAATTAGATTCTAAACTGAAAATGAGAATAGTCATCATTGCTCGAAGAGCCATTTCCTTTGTGGATTTGATTTGTTGTAAATGCAGTGTCATTTGATATTTGGCACGTCACATTTGTCGAATTACCAGAAGAGGAGCTCAGCATCCGAGCCTCAGGCCCTAAGTATAACTATAAACAGAAATAATATTAATTAAAATTTCAGATGAACATGTGTGAATTTCAGTTGGTGCTGTTGCTAGATAATTATATGCATACTAATATGTTGCATAGTATTAGTATTGCTAATGCATTTACCTATGTTAATCTTCTCAGAACTCAGGGGCATAGTGCATTTTCCGAGATTACATACTTTTTTATGCACTTCGTGTGTTATTTATATTGTTTACCATCGTAGCTGCTAACGATTAAAAGTCAGGAATTGTGAGTAAACAGTACGGACAGTATTGCAGTCTCATGTAGTCGACTTAGTATTAGTTACCCAAAGACTTAATATCTGCAACGATGTTACCATTAACTCCAATTTATACGGCTCCAGTATTTTGGATATTTATGTACTTACCCTCTCAATTGTTTGAAACTTAAATCTGATTGCTTCACTAGTTGTGTTATAGGGGTGTCTACTTTTCTAGAGTCTCAATTTGAAAATGTATCTGTTGTAAATACATGGTTGATTGTAATGTTATACACTAAACTATAATAGAGCGGTTTTTTGTAATTCCTTAATAAATAATCTGACAATGACAAACTTTATATATGCAAAGTAAATATTTATTCTCCTGATGCCAATGTGCTAGAAAAGTTGCATATAAAATTACCGTTACCGTTTTAAAAGGGGTACACATAAATCATATTACATATCGCAATTTCATTTAATGTCGCAATAATAGATTCTAAATTTTAACTCATCCATAGAATTAGTAATACCCATAGTCTCAGGTTGTACTCGTAAACAAATAGGCTGAAATTTTAGTTAAGATTTACATACACCACACTGCTTATTAAGAATTTTACGACATACCTAAGCAAGGGAGGCATAGGAAAAAGTCCCAGTTCCGGTCATGACTATGGTATGGATGATGCTCGAAAATATCGTAATTGGTCTGTCTTGCAGGTCCTTGTGAACCTGCAAAAATGCGACTGCGACAGCATAAGACAAAACGGTTGGTTCTGAATGGTACCATTTGAAACTCATAACCGTGTTGACGTGCGTAGGTATGTACATGTATGTTGTATGTAAATGTATAAGTTTCTTGGTGGCAACGTGCAGTCTACATTAAAATTTGTGGTAAACAGTTTTATAATAAAAGGCTCTTTTGCCTCTTTTAGGTATAATACCAAGACATGAGGTCAAATGCAATGGACCACAACCACAATCAAATACCACAACACTGGTCAAATGCTCATCCTATTGTTCGAATTTAATCGCATATTTTCTGATTTTGTTGAGACTGCACACGCTACACTACCGTTCTTGAGTGAACGATTGATTGATCGGACGATTTACGACTCGCATATCTACATTGAGCTAAAATTACACATAATCTACCTTTTCGTGACACATTCTTAACTGATAGATAGTGATGTGATAAGAATGCGTATGATAAAAGATGGTCAGTTATTTGTACAAAGATAAGGAGATTGACCAATGGATTCTCACTTGTTAATATGTGCCCATTTTCATACTCATCGCCATAATATCAAATATGCTTTTACTATGTAACGCTTATAAATGCTCTTCTAGATTCTCAACGGCAAACCAAGATCTTCCTGCTGGCACACAGAACGAGGTGCACACGACACCTAGTTGACTGCTGAGTGATGGTAGGCTGGACACGGTTCTGGGAGGTCTGCTACTTCTTTTTTCTCTTGTTCTCGTAGGATTCATGAATTCGTATATAAAGCTTGTCGGAAGCGTAGGAACAACTGTGTCCTAATCCCAACAATGGAAGCATGACAGTATATAACTGTAATGCATGTTCTGTAATATGTAGTGGAAAAAATGCAATGAAATCGCAACAATTGTCCACGCTATTAACGACAGGACTTATGGTTTAATGGTGAATGGTCAGCAAAAGGACACGCCTTTTTTGCTTTTTACTCTCATGTGGGTCCTCACTGGCAACAATGCATTCCATTATTCCTTGGTGTAAAGGGCAAGGGCATTATGACGAGAATATGTAAATAGACACGTTGGTGGCAACAGTGGCAAAAATAGTATCAGTAATGGGATTAGAGGAGAGTCAATGATAGATCAATCGATTCTTTTGTGTATTCAGTGCCACCCTATTCTTGCTGGCATCTTAAAAGTAATGGAATCACCCTAGGATCAAGAATCCAGCTCGAATTCAGCAATTCTATGAACTTTTGCAATAAAGAACAAGCATCCATACCAAAAGTTTATTAACCATCCGAAAATTCAAATAGGTAGTTATTTCTACACACGGTTTTAGTCTAAAACATTAGTGCTAAAATAGCAATCAATTTGTCTAACTCTGGAATTAAAATGCCATGATTTGCATATTATATTAGAAACTAAAAGAATTGAATGCTTCTCTGAGAAATTCTGAGTTTAAATGCTTTCATTAAATCAATTGAACCCTGACTTCAGATTGAGCATTGTCCAAGTGAAACTGTAGAGTAGTTTAACTATAGCTTATAATGTAATAAATTCATATATAAATTTTGAAAGCAATAACTGCACTGTATTGCTGAAAAACTTGGGAAATAAGAAATTAAAAAGCCGCCACTAATTCATGAAATCACGTCGTCATATACATCATACTTACAATGTGCAATGTACATAATACTATCCAAATCAAATTCAGGTAGATATTTACTGTATATTTTGCAAAGGAACTAATAGTGAACAGTAGTAGCGGGGAAACTAAAGTGCTCAATATAATCTCATACATATAAGATCTAACTGCAAGAAGAGGAGCTGGGGATTGGGGGTTGAACAAATCCCAATTTCCCTACAGTAATTTGACAGATGGATGGTGAAACAACAGACTAAAAAGTAGATTTTCCTACTAGTAGTGTAACATTCAGGACAAGTTACAGGTAAAGGCTGCGCAGAACGGATACTTAAGGGACACCTTTCCTTACTCACAGCAGGATTCCAAACACCAAAAAAGTGAGCATTGACCACACTAATAATGATGGTTGATGACGAACATAGCGTATTGTACTGCAGCTTAGCCCGAGCTTTTGGCCTGGCCACACACGATGTGGTATTTAGTAGTTAGTATTCAGAAGGAAATACCTATGTGCTAACCAACAATGATCAACAGTGGTGGCGGAACAGTTAACTACCTTTGCGGATCAGAATCAGAACATTTTTGCGCCTTAAAGTCAAGACCACTCACGAAGTGATTGACTTAACATTTTTACTAAATACAAATACCAATTATACACAGTGTATTAGTTGATAATTTGATTTAGTAACTAATGCTAAAAAATACTTTCACCTCACACAGTGTACGGGGCATTATGATACATACTAGCGAAGGATAGCTCTCTTGTGCATTTTTTACCTAACTGTAAAAACGGGTATTTAAACAGTATTTCGTTGTTGTTGAAAAAATGAATTTCGCTGAAAATATGTTTGTATCTAGAATTTTTCTCGGACTTGGTCAAAGCCAAAAGTGTAATTTGAGATTGACTTTCTTGCAAGCGTCGTAGCGTAGCGTTGCGTCTGAGCGGCTTGTGCCAAGCTGAGGCTCATATTATTAATAGTATCCACTGTTTCATAAAATAAAGAGGTCCTTTGACACTTTCGTTCATGCTATGCCATGTGTTTGAGACCAATTTTCGAACATCTTGGCTCGAATTTCTGAAATAAGTAAATCACTCTTTCCGTCGCATTTTTACTAATAGAAGCGCTCGTGCATTTAACGAGAATTTGGGGTCCTTTACAGAGACATTTTAAACGTAAATTTCTTTCAAAAATACTACATTGTTTGAAAACGTAAAACATATTATTCGTAACAAACGACACTACATACATCTATACATCTTTTTTACATATGTACTTACATTCTTGTTACTAATATTGATAACAATATTATAGAGGAAGGATGCTAGTAATAGAATTGCGGTAAGCAGTATCACAATAATATTTTTTCTCTCTTAAGTACTGAAATTAAAAACTCAAGCTTCTTGCTTGATCATGATTTAATAGATTGCTTATTTGCGATACGATTATGTAAGAGCAGCAGATTGTATCATCATCTTCATCATAATATGAAAATGAGCAATTAATGCAAATAAGGAGACATTAGTGAGTCAATAAAGTCAACTTTATGTTCTCACGGTATCTTTCTCCAACTCTCTATTCATTGTACGCAATAATATATTTGGACGAAGGTTTCTTTTCACTTAGCATGCACACAGCGTTCAACTGTCCACACATATACCTGCCAGGGCAGCCGCTGTTGTTTGTTAGATTTTTGTGTATTTTGAAACAATTGACAGCATATCATCGATGCGAAGCTGAAGACACTAGATACTAGATTCATTGTATTAGCCGACAGCAGATAATATACAACATGCCAATCATCGCCTGCAAGCAAAAAGGGCAAGCAGTCAATAATTACAATCGTTATTCCTTTGGTTTCGTCTCAGAATGGTTCAAGTAGTTTTATTGCCCCTGCTGTAAAACTTTTATGACTTTCTCATTCACAAACATTAGGCGAGATAATGAAACAAGAGCCATGGTAGGCCAAATACAATATATACAGAAAGGAGATTTCGATCATATATGTGTATTTATATAATATTTATGAGGAAAGGTTGTTTTTTGTGATTCTTCAGGTGTGAACAGTTCAAGCCTAGCCTGGGAAAATTATACTGCCCGGCGGAAATCGACCAGGTATGATGATTTGCCACTAGGAATTGACCATTATATTGTGGCAGCTAAATATACAGCCTGACCCAGGAGGTCTTCCTGGATTTATGAGTGTATTCTTAATTCAATACTTTGTCCATAATATTGGTAATAATTAGTGCAATAAATCTAATTGAAAAGATTTAACAGGTTGTATAAACTGCTTGTCCACATCTTTGTCAAGTCACGTCATGGGAAACAATTTTAAGAGTTGTGTGACAAGCCAAACCACTCAAATATATCATGTATGTGTGTAAATACATACTACTGCCAACTGCGCAGTGACTACAAACTTGAAATTGCACCAAATTTCGCATGCATATTTAAAAATAAATGCGAATTAGTTACAAAGTACATACTTTGGTTGTTGTAAGATATGTTGGATAGAATTATATTGTGGGAGACTCAAGAAACACATCATATACATACATATAATGCAGAGCCTTTAACGGCATTTGGCATAAAGATTTTTTTGAAAGGGAAATTGTTGAGAACTTTAACGAGAGCTGAAATCTATTGTATATTGTCCCTTTTGTATTTTATTCGGAAAGTTGCTGTTTGACTAAAAAGTACTTCTGGAGATGCTGATGAATGACTCCTTCAACAGCAAAAAAGAACATTAAAAAACGTAATGTTGAATGCTCCTGCACGGCATAGCCGTGTTTCTTCTAGGTGCAAGTAGAAGAAGGAAGCCTTTCATAACGTGAATGCTCGTCGGCGTTAACAAACAAAAAAAGTTCGCTTTTTTGGTTAAAATATTGTTTCTTCGCTTTTGCTTGTTGACAAAAAGGGAAAATGTTTCTTGGTACTGCTCTGCCATGTACATTGGAAGAGTTCCGATAATGTCCGATTCCAAAGTCTCTGGTATTACCATCAATACTAAAGGTTCACCTCGTTTCTTCAATTACAACAAAGTGAACGAAAATAATACTTTACATTTTACCATGAAGTAGCGAAATCAGCTAATGTGTTAAAGACTTCCGTCTGTCCATCCATAAAAGCTTAGTATGTAACAATCCACTAATTCTGAACACTATTTGAATTAGGTACATATCGGATATGAGACGAATATATTGAAAGTACATTGGAGCATATTATTTTTAAATTCTTTCAAGCTATTCGTAATCAAGACTGCTGCTTCCACTACTTTTGTCCATTTAGCAATATGATGTAGTATCGTATTCGCATTTCCAAAAACGACTTTTCCGTTCTAAAGTATTCTTGGCTTTCCTCTCATTTGGTAAAATTTCTGTTGCGTCAACCTCAACAGTTAGCATGTAAAGAATTGTTGTTGTTTTGAGGTGAGAGTAAATTCTATACCGGCCTGCCAGTAAGTGCCCAACCAAATAGATTAATTGGATGAACAGAACGGTCAACTTCATTCGTGATTGTTTAAGGGGAATACGCCATGACACATGACTTGTAGAAAATAACATTCTTTGAACATATGAATTTGAATGTCAAATCTGGTACGTAATATTATTGTTCCTGTTTACGGCTACCAAATGCCATGAACTTTAAGGGATTAGGGACACACTTCTCTATTTAGGCATACTAAATTTAATGAGCATAGCCACTTCCCTGTCGAACTAATTATATTACACGTGTAAGCGTAACTCCTAGTCGAATATGCAATGAAATACATCTTTGTACTGGCAGGGCATGCATCATGCTTGCTTAGGTATTCTAACCTTTTTAGCCCAACTCAACCCAGTTTGTAAACTGTTGGGCGCTCGTTTAATGCATTCAGTAATTTGAGAAAGGTCCAGTGTTGTAGTCCTCCTCATGGATCAAATGAATTTTTAAAATGAACAACAACACTAGTACGTTTTGTACACTTGAAGATTTCTGCTGCCGAATTTTGACAAGTAAAAATCAGCATCTTTTCACTTACAATCAAATCTTTGGCATATGTATTCATAAATGAACAAAAATGGTGACTTTTGTAAGATGAAACTAGAGAGATGACTTTTATAAAGGCTTGCATTGTGTTTAACCGACTGAAAATTTCGTTTAGAAGTTTGTATTCATTTCAAAGTTGTGCATTCATTACTTTGATATGATATGTATGTATACATTTATGTGGGTAAATACTAAATATATTACAGCATATTGTAAAGAATGAAAATTAGTTTAGACGAGTGTTGTGAACAAAATGACCATCTTAAACCAAGAAACGAATAATAGTGAGTAATAATGTGTAATAATCCAGAAACTCATGAGTAACTGTCAATACCTTCTGGTTTACCTGGACAAAGGGAAGGAAATCATAGCCATTCGTTGCGCAAATGCTGAGCATTGTTGTCCATTATATCATTTGTATGCAATAGTAATGACGTGTCTCTTTTTCTCTCTCTCGGTCTAATTTCAAAGGCGTTTTTCTCATCGTTCCTCAAAGCAAAGGGACAACAAAAAGTGAGTGAGTGTGACTAACGTGACGCTTTATTTGGGAGAGTTTCCTGCTGTTGACTCCTTACTATTTTTCTTGTGTCTACTGAGACGATGATCACCTAAATAGTAAATAGCTATTTACTACTACGATGCATGGACATTGTCGTGCCTTACTTTGGAGATGCAGCAGCAGCTAGAATACAATGAATTCAAAGTCATTTTTTGCGTTTTTATGTGTCGATATGCCTACGTACAGGACAGAGGTATATTTGTATTTATTGTAACAATCCGCCCGACTGATTCCCATGATTCCTTTCCCTGTAAATGTCGTGGACCCTTTTTATTTACAATAACAACATAAACGAGAAGGGATTCTGGTCAAGTTCCATTATTGATACTCAAGCAACAAGAGTAGGTGACAATGACTTGTCGTTCTCTTTTACGCGTACTCTTTTTTTTGCTACAAGAATCGTAATATAATGGTAAGAAGAGGCTCAGGTAGCTCACCTACTTTATTCACACAAGTCAGAAGAAAAGACCTTGCCTTATCAGTGGGGAACCTGCTATCATCGCTCCTCATGCACTGTTTGTGTTTCTGCCACTGTGCGGACTGCTTGAATGTAAAGTTTAAATAAAAAAGCAACGCAAGAAAAAAACCAACGAAGGTGCTTCTGCCTTTTACTCTGCCTTCATCTTGAGCGAGTGAGGATAATAGACCTACTGCTGTGTGGATATTGTCACCCATTGCTCCTTCAAGTGAAAAAGGTGAGCATACAGAAGAAAACACAATTTCTTTACTGGATGCTGGGAGAATTTGGAAGCAAGCAGTGTAAACTGTGTGCACACACGATAAATGTCTTATAAAACACTCCCAATGATTCCTCGTGTTTACATTTTATTACTTCCAGTTTTTGATGAAAAATAGTTTCAATCATTGTCCAAATGTTATCGACTATACAGAAGTAAATCTTTGAAAAAACGTCTTGCCTACTTTCATTTTATCCGGACAAAGTATTTAAACCCTGAGAAATTCATTGTCGTATTGCAGTGGAAAAGTAAAATCTTTAAATACACATTTTATTCAACTTGGACAACTTTACATTTCTATTCAAAAAAGTTGAATTTTGAAAAAAAATGTGTCTTCCAGTTGGATAGCTTAATTCAATTCAGATTTTATCAGTATTCAGTACTCTGATTCCTCACTCGCCTTTTAAACTTGGGAGAAAAGTCTCTTGAGAAGATACACTCACAGTGAAGAACATTTATAACAAAATCTTTATGGAATTCTGAAGAATGTTTTGAAAACATGGGCGAAATGGGCGTACAAAAGAAATGATTTTTATATTAAAGCAGGAATAGCAGATATCTAGTAAAATTCAGAGAGTTTTGAATGAATCTTGAATGTTTATTTTAAATTTTACTACAATATGCTGCCACATTGTCTGCATTATTCCAAGGTGTCCAATATGAGTATCAAAGAACTGTATCGGATATGATGTATGTTTAAAGAAAATATTTCTCTCAAATTTTCTTGTTTACTTATATCTCATTGAGAAGCCAATTGTTATTTTTTTCTCGCTGCACTCTACCTAAAATATATACATTTTTTGTGAGATAATTTATATAACAAATAGCATGCATTTGCGTGACTGCCTTCTCGTTCATTCGAGTCTCCCATGACTCAATAATTAATTACTGCTACTAGCTGCTCACATATTTCTCGAAACGAGTCTGCATGAACTGCACAAGCGTAAAAATCTCCTGATGGTGAATTCCCTTTTGTGGGGCACAAATGTCAGGTAAAACAAACGCTGCTGTCAAAAAATAAGCAAAAACAGCACCGGACTCTATTAAGTCCCATCATCAATTTTGTTTTTCACTCCCACTGACACACGACGTAGATTAGTTTCATCATTTCATCAAGCAAACAACGAAACAGAAGAACATCATCATCACTCACGGAACGAGATACATGAAACTTGTGTAACAAAAGCTTCCCTTCCTCATATCGCTTTGTTTCATTTCAAGTCATTGTTGTTGTTCCTCTGTGCAAGATTAAAGCATACATTATTTCTCCTTTGCACACACTGCACCTCATCACACCAGATAAGTACCGTCAAGGGTGTGTGTCTATGCAAGAAACCTGGCGTTCAGCTCGTGAAAGGTACTTCACCACGAAATGAGAGAATTGGATCCGATATGGCTGTTATGTTTCAATAAAGACACCGTAAAGTAACGGATGGGAAGTAATTAATCATTTCAGATTGAGAATGATCCTCAAGTCTCCCACAGCGTCATTTTCCCTGTGAGCTGATGAACAACACTGACATGATGTGCGGCTTGCGAGCATCAACGCGCTTGTAAGTTTTGATGTAGGATGTACCGACAGGCTAGTCTATCTTAGCAATCGCAAGATTCCATATTGGATTTAATCATGACTACTTGAACGACTTGAATGAATAGACATCGATTATAGTAATTTTTCTATTTTCAGAGAAACGACTAATTAAAAAATCATAGTATGATGATGAATGTAGTGATCAGTCAGTGCATATGAAACAGATATTCCGATTATTAGCCCACATCTCACAAAATAACAAAATAACCAATATTTCTACCACACACATACAGATACGGTCAACAAGAAGTTAATAAAGTACGCATAAAGAAAATGCCAACCCTGTAATCCAATGGTAAGCTGAATACTTGTCAATACTTGATGAAAATAAACCCATTAAGTTGATCGGATTAGCATTTTTACACATAATTGGGGCTTGTTTCGCTACTACCGTGCAGCAACAATTAAGTTTTAATTTGACATGTAATGTTTATATTATATACACGTATACATATATGCTTTAGCTAGCTAGCCCACTTTAAAAGAAAAAACCTGTCCATATAGCAGTGAAATTTCCACATAAACACTGTTTCGATGTTTTTTTCAGGCAACAGTAGTGATCGCTCAAACATACATAAAAAGCTTAATTTTGGAATTGCAATTGACAGAGCAGCAGTAACTAATCCTTAGACAAAGGAAAATGATACCCCCATCATGTGAGGATAAGCTTTTCTAATATTTTCCTCTTTTTTATAAATACAAAGGACCGAACCTCCCTGCACCGCCTGAGCCTGCCCTAATGTCACAAAGGGTGTAACCTAAACAAACCCCTTGTTTCTTGGTCAAGTTCACCAGCTCCAGCTCTACATTCTCTTATGCATATATCTATATGCTACTACTGATATGCATATATCGTATCTTATATGCTGTAACAATGCGTACAAATCTTCTTATGCAGTCATTTGGTTTTGTCACTGTATAAGTTATAGTGTAACTTATTGGAAAGGAAGAGGAGAGCCTTTTCTTATTCCCTTTTTTCTCGCTCTCCTTAAATCTTATGTTTTCTTAGAAAAAGTCGTTTTATCTAGCATGTAAGTCAGCATGCCCGCTGAGACTTATGGGACACTTTCCTTTGATTGAGGTCCGAAAAGTGCTTAAATATATGTGCGCGTAAAGAAATGCTCAAATTCTACTAACTGTTGCAATACATTAAACGTAAGTACCCATCATCGCACATGTAAAAATGAGCAAGGAACCTTACGCAAAGGTATACACGTACTTTATTTTCTTCATTTTCTGTCCCTTTTGTTGTTGTGTCCCATTCCTTTGCCTAATGATATTTTGCTCCTTGGTACACCCAAAAGTCACAGGGATTTGGAAATTGATTTTCAATTACCAACTTGAGCTGGACACAGTCACATCTCTAGTGTGGATCTCCTCATCTTAAGACGATCGTTACATTCAGTATTTTTTTTTACTTTTTTCTTAGGAAAAGAATCTCATTTCACCCCGAAGGAAATTTTCCTGTTAAACGTTAAATTTGTTTACCTCCAACCAAGTTTAAGTGTTGACGCAGACGCTAAATGTGTCTTGTAGTATACATACTTGAACCAGTCACTGTTCTTACTAAATTGCTACTCTCATTTTATTTAAATTAAATTATTCTGCTGAACGTGCTATTTTTGAAGTAACACGGTGAACGGAGTGAGTGATCGAGATAGTGAACGAACTGGTTATACTGACTGATGCCAGTGGGAGTAGAATTAAAGGCAGTGTTGAATTATCAAGCCAACTAACCGGAAAAAGTTTTATACACACGTACGCGTATACACGTATGTCATTATATCTTATGGTATCAAGATGGAAGGCCTTTTCATGAACACTTTCAATTCGCATCATCATCATCAATACGGACCAATGCAGTCCCATCAGGTAAGCATTTTTACATTTAAACTACTGACTGGCTGAGTGCAGCATATTATCTCTCTCGCAACTTTATCAATGCACAATTACAGCTGCAAAAATAGTCATATTAATTTCACGAATTGTTAAATCCAATTTCTGAATTTTTTCTCTTGCTCTGTACCCCAACAACCTTCAGTAAGCTGGATTCCAATTATACCGAACATAAAAATTCTAAAAGCAGAAACAGTTTTATCGTTATCAATACATAATATTATTTTTTTCTTTTTCATTCCTGGCAATAATAACAATAATAATAAGTTAACTCATTCATGTAGGCATCCAATCCAACAATAATACTTAATAAAATACGATACATTTACATCTAACTATTCTAGTCCGGGTTGTTATTATTATTGCCTATGTACCTCTTTCGGATCCAAAGTTATATTGCTGTTGTGGTGCAAAAGGGAAAGAGAAAATTATAGGCTTTGGCACAACTTCTACTTCAATAATGTAACTTAAACCACGAGAGTTGCATACTTATGTGCTTAATACTTTACCAAGAAACATTTCTACTTTTCCATGTATGCACACACACACACATTGTATGATATATACGAAAAAACAATCTTGCGGCAATTCGTTTTTTGATTCCTTTTCTGTTTTCGGCTACCTATACTGCTCCAAGCCTCTCTGACTGACTTGGTCCCTTATTTCTTCAGTCGGACAAAAAGAGACAACGAAAAAAACCCAAACGTTTATTTTCAACCATGCAGTAATGATCAAGTCGGCATATTTTAAAATGAATTCTTTTCACATTACGAATTACCTTTAAAGTATTTTTGCCCAGAAGTCTTGTCCGTATCAAATATTTTTGTGTATGAGGTGCACGTTAGAATAATGGCTTCCATAATTTCAAATGTACATATTATATTGCGATAGGAAATAAGGAAAATATTACATAGTAGCAGTCGATTTTATGTATCCTCATCCAAATAATCATCACCTGAGTATCATGATGTGAATGATGATGAAATTATACTTTTCTATGATCGTATCAAGAAATAAGTGCCTTTTTAGATTCGTACAAACGTACTTGGTATGCATACATTTATGTGTGTACACGTCCATACGTCAAATATTCAATACGATTCTCGATGCTGTTGTGTGTAAAGTACTTAAGTACATACGTCAAAAGCAATAACGTATGCATAACTAACCACTTTTTTCTCATGCACAAGAGAATGAAAAGCCTATTAAAAATCAAATATTATTACCCCCACTTCAACTTTTTACAGTTGTTGTTGTTGCTGCTGTAGCTCTACTAGAGCTGTAAGAAGTAAAGTAGAATAACGAGTGGTGGTGGCTGTCCAACAAATATGGTTGAAGAGAAAAAGTAGCAGCAGCATCAGATCAGGAGCAGCAGGAGTGGTAGTAGTTTTGTTATATTATAGTTGCCGGTTTAATTTCATTAAATTGCCGACAAGATAGAATGAGGCTATAAAAGGTAATCCAGTAGTCAAGATGATCAAGATAATTTTCTTTATGCTTACCCTTTTATGAGGCAACTATTACCACTACACGACCGACCACTGCCATTCCGTTTTTATGCATTAATGTTTTTCTGCTCTGGTGCTGGGTATGGGATCAAGTAAACCAACCGGCCATCTTCATATTTGATATTCATCGAATGAGAATGCAGTACGCTTTTAAAATTTACATTTTTAGACATTTATAGTCGTTTGCCGTCACTTGCGCCTATCTGTTTATAATTTATTACCTTTTCTTGACGAGAAAAGTTAGTACTCGGGTTATTATACGACATGGCCACAACAATCAATGCATTTTATCGTATTTTTTATATTTTTAGCTGACACAACTGCCATATCATCACTATTCCTCATTTGGAGGTATGAACATGACAATGTCAACCCTTCCTTACCACCACGCTGCGGCAGCGGCTGCCCATCATGGAAATTTGTCTGTCAGAAACAATGCATCTTCTGTCGGTGGCAACAGTTACGGTGGTGCATCAGTAATTTGCACCAGCAGCCCAAGTACTCCCAATAATGTATCCACTACAAATTCCATATCCTCGACTTCTCCTGGAGGTATGGGTTCAGGAGGATCCTTCATGTCAATCAACCAACAACATCACCATCATCAACAACAACAAGCAGTAGCTGCAGCAATCTCGTCATCATCATCATCAGTAGCTGCAGCAGCAACAACAAAAGAACATTTCCAGTGGTGGCACATGCCACCAACTCCTCCACATCCCCCTCCGTCTCATTTACAGTCGTCTCCTCCGCCCTCGGCTCCAGCTCCAGGCCCTAATGTCAATGTTGCGTTTTTCTCGACGACGAATCCCAGCTCGACGGTCAGTGCCAATCTAATCAACAGTCGTAACAGCAATCCCACTCCGCAAAATTCTTTGTCCATGGCTGCCGCGGCTGCTATGGCCATGGCGGCTGGTATGATCCCTGCAAGCGTAGTAGCTCAGCAGAGGAAATCTAGACGTTGCCGGTGTCCGTATTGTCTACAGGGACTCCAACCAGCTTCGGGTACTTATTAATTATTACTGTATTACCTTCATTTCCGATCTCTCTTCATGATATGACGATAAAACACACTTGAGAGCATTATTGGCATTCGACACCAGTACTTAACAGTCAACACCAAAAAAATCATGCTGTTTGTTATTGAGTTTTTCCCTATTTCCCATAAGAGAACGTGCATGCATGCTTGTAAGCAATTTCAGATTTTTCCTTTCTCCCTCTTTTTGCGAGCTTGCTTATTTTCCTTCTTTCTCCCATTAGAGCGTAGCAAGTGGTAGTCTGCTTTCGACGAATTTGAGTTACACCAAATTGTCTTATTGCTGTCGTACTACTCATAACAATAACAGTCTTTTCTACTTCCTTCATCTGATTTCTAGTTTTGAGTAGTACGATGACGGCAGAGTTAATGGTTATTTTGTGGGCTGGAATTTTATACACAATATCACATCACATTTATGAGAAATTGCTGATACCAGAAATAGTTCATTTTTATGTAAAAATGAGGCGTGTGCAAACAGGGCTAATGTCCTGAAAATAATGTGCTTACTCAGGAAATCTTTCTCTTCCATTTGCTTGTGGCGTGGGAAATACATAGTTTGACATTACACCAGTTTCGCCTTTTCTCGCTTTCCCTCATATGCGTACAAATACATTCCCTAGCATCTCGTATACGTGATAATAACAAGTGCGTCGTCCATTTCTATTTTCATATAACCTTGCTCCTGGGCAATCTGAAACTGTTTACATTTTGTATGAAATAACAACAACCCTTGTTTTCTTTTTAATTTTTTGCAGTTCCTGGAGAGAAAAAGAAAAAACGCCAACATATTTGCCATATCATTGGATGCGGAAAGGTAAAAAAAGATTTCATTTACAACTGTTCATTTATTCGGTAATTATTATCATATTCCTATTACACAAAGACAAGAGTTTTAATACGACAAAAAAAAGAAGGAACTACTTGTATGCATCAAGCGAAACCCTTTTTTGCATGTTGGTAAAATTATTCAAAGACTGGTAGGGTGCTTAAGATGATAAAAATACTCCCATTGAGTAAAGTTAACAACAAGTTTGCAGTTATGCTGGTTATTTTGCGGCTGTCATCATTATTATCATCAGGAGCGAAAATTGTTTTCTATTTTATCTCGTTGTACTCAAATGAGAGTCTCACACTGCAAACTACCTGCATAAATGTGTAGTGTTATCTTTTCAAGTAACTTTTAAGGGTTACGATCATTTCAATAACTATAATTTCGATAATTAATCTGCTTACTTTCTGGGGTTGCTTTCTCTATAAAGCAAGCGTACAACAATTCGTCTTGAGACTCTCGTTGTTATAATGCAAACGCTGTACTTTTGATACCTATCTGTCCTTCCTGCTGCGCCGTGCAGTTCGCTCTTTCTCAAAGGGTAATATTTTATGTCTTGTGTGTATATATTTATATGTTGTTCGACATGAATATTATGATATACACACTGAGGAATGTTTATATGCGAGGAATCACAAAAAGGGGAAAATAAAACAACCTCTCTTTCAACAAACTCGATAACGATAGACATTAAGTGACGCAGGGAGTCGCCCAAGATATAGTTTTTGGTTAGAAAAATGATAGTTTTCAGATCCAGTAAATATCATCGTGACATAAACAAGCCACCAAAATGTGTATAATAATATATTCAGGAGCAGTCATTGGGGGCTTTGAAAATTTTAGCACTTATCTGAATAAAAATGGCAATGAAGCTAGTAATAATAATTTTTGATTACTGTAATTTTCCCAATTACTGCAGCTACACATGGGAGCTTTTTTCAAAATTTCATGATATCGCACAGTTGTATAATACATTAATAATACTTGTGCGGAAATTGAACATATATGCTCAAAAGTTTTGTCTCTCTCTTTCCTCCATAACATAATACAGTAAATTGTTGCAGCTTTGACGGTGGCATTTTCTCTCTCTCTCTCCAATTTTGCGAAAAGGGGTAGTTCACCTTTCATGTTCACCTAGCACAGCTTGACGGCAATACGTGTAGTGATAAAGGGGCTTTCCGATATTTCCCGTATTCATACAAATCTAGATTTCAACTACACACTACTAACAACCATGATTGTAGCTCGGCTCATGTTTTCATTTCATCAAAAATTATATAAAAGAATGTTGGTTGGTTTGGTAGAGCATGCTTCTTTTAGAAAAAAAGACGTGACAAAACTCCATGGTCCACTTGCGGTGGTTGGTGGTTAAGTTTACACGGTTTGATGGTAACTGCTGCCACTTTACTGCCCATGATTTTGTTATATTAGTTCCTTTTTATACGCACAAGCTTTTGAAAAAAAGACGTGCACATGCATTCATCCACACATGATGAAGATCATAATGTAAAATAATTGGAAAGATATTTTCGTATGTAGTTTTTTGAGCACCGCGAAAAGGAAGCGGAACCGTTTTAAAATCACTCCACATGATCATATTCGCCGCTTTTCATGTCTACCTTAAAATTATGACTGGCTTTTGGGTTTACAACTTGCGTTGATAATGCGAAGCGTTGGTGTGATGATAATGGACATGCTCGTTAAAATGTAGCCACTTTATAATTTTCCATTGGCTAAATATAGCTCATGCATACAGCAGAGTTTCCTTCATGTTACTTCATTCTATCTTCACATGATGTGCAATGCACTTTAAATTATTGGAATTATTAAGCGTATTTAGGTTCACGCAAGATAAAAATCCGTGAACGCACCAGTCATCTCTCTTGTC
Organism: Sinella curviseta; assembly: GCA_004115045.4. Classification (NCBI taxonomy): domain Eukaryota; kingdom Metazoa; phylum Arthropoda; class Collembola; order Entomobryomorpha; family Entomobryidae; genus Sinella; species Sinella curviseta. The sequence goes on along the minus strand of CM023201.3, from coordinate 45,149,822 downwards.
CACTTACTATTGTTGTCACATTATTATCCCGATAATGCAGTCGAACGACACATGCATACGAACATAATTTACTCAACAAACAGTACATTTGCCGTAATTTATTCAGTATATATTGTCAACAACTTTTTGTCGTCATTAAGCAAAAAAAGCTTATTATTTATGACTGGTTGATGTGATTACAGGTGTATGGGAAAACTTCACACCTCAAGGCCCATCTTCGCTGGCACACAGGAGAGCGGCCATTTGTATGTAATTGGCTATTTTGCGGAAAACGCTTTACCCGCTCCGATGAGCTCCAACGACACCTGAGAACACACACGGGGGAGAAACGCTTCGCTTGCTCGATATGCAACAAGCGATTTATGAGAAGGTAAATGCTCATTTAATTTTGAACAATTTATTCTGTCATGTATTTATCAGATCAGAATGAAGCTTCCATTGCCACGCTATTGGCCCTGTTGACGACAATGAAATGTGGACAATAGTGTCTTATTCCCACGTATTTTTATTTTGCAGTGATCACCTGTCAAAGCATGTAAAAACTCATACCAACCCATCAGCAAGGAACAAAGCCCAAAAGTTGCTCGAAAATGGAGAAAAAAATGACTCAAAATTATCAACAATGGATAAACCAATGATCCCTGTTTCATCAGAAATGATCAAGTCAGAGCCAAATAATGCATCCCCGGGTGAAGTCACTTCAACAACAAGAACACCTGAACCAGACTCCATTACAGCGTCCCTGTACAAGACAAGGGACAGTGATAGGATCCCAACTTCCAGGAACCATATCGCAGCAGAAGAGCAAAAACAGGAGCAGAAAAACTCCAATTCCAGAGTAATAACTAAAGTTGGGTCAACAGACATCTCACCTTTTCCAAATTTCGACCTCAATAATAATGCTGACAGCAACAGTAATAACAAACAAAATGGTAGCAATAATAATAACAACAAGAACAACGGATTTTACAATAATAATCTGGAGAATAATGACGTGAATAATAAAAATATGAGTTCATTCAGCATTATGAACATCAGCAAAAGTACGGTCAGCAATAATAGCAGCAGCAAGAAACTTGACAATATTATTGACAGCAGTCAATTTCCCATTTTGTCACCAGCTCCTTCTTCCTCGTCCTCCCCTTCCACAGGATCCCCATACTCCAGAAGTGTTAGCAGAGAATCAGCAGCATCTTCAAACTCATCTTCTGTGGAGAATAACAGCTTGTCATGTTCACCTATTGTGATGCAATCAACCTCAATGACTTCTGTCAAACCTGTGTCACCGTCGTCTTCCTTCTATTCAAATCAGTTTGCTTTTCATCATCATAATCATGATTATCATCATCAGTTTCGAAGTGGCAGCACTAGCACTCCCAGTCCTACTACTCCTGACAGCAAAATGAGCAGTGGCAGTGGTGGGAGCCGTGGCTGCCCAAGAGCCATTAGCCTGCAGTCTGATGAGACTCACAATGCCCCAACTCTGGCCAGCAGCTTTCATAATGCCAACTTTAACAATAGCCAGTCCTCATCGCCATATCATCAAATGCATCATTCTCACTTTCCATTCTACTCAAGTGCTTCTACGGCAGCAGTAGCAGCAGCGACTCACTTTGCCACAAGTAATTCGAACAAAGGGAACAGCCTCTTTTGGTGAAGTGGTTAAGGAACAATTACACACAAGGAGTGCATGCATTTGTGCACTTACTTATCTTCCTACTAAATCCATGATCTCTTTACAGCAATTTTAATAATAATATAATTCTATTATCAATTGTGTCATTATGTAAACAATATCAACAATAAAATTACTTTTATTGCTACTGCCTGCCCCATAGTTCAAGATCATCCCGGTGACTTTAATCACTAATTTCTTTGTAAATTATTTTGTTTTTTCAATATGACAATACTTTGACCTTGATAATAAATAAAATTACTGTTATAAACTTGGGGAACACGCGTATATATGTACAAAAATGTATTGTAGTTTAGGTGCAGGCAGACTTCAATTAAACTAGATAATAATAAGTTTGTGTTTTATGGTAAGAATCGCCTCACGGATTTGTTAAGTACTACTGTAGTTTTCAAATTAGTGTCAGTTCAAGTCATCCCTAATGATGGACAATCGACAGAACATATTTTAAATCAAGTTTATGACGTGTATTAGCTGTGTAGCTGTTATCGCCAGGGTAGATGTATGTATCACTAAAAACAATATATCTGTGTAATATTTGTAAAAAAAGTAAACATGTGCACTAAGCACTTTATCATCAATCAATGTGAACGCTCAAGTCACGCGTATGAAAACTCCTTCATTTAAAAATTAAGCACGTAAAACATGATATATGATGCTACCTACCCCATTGATGCTAACAGGCATTTGCAATTACAAACAAAATGTTGTCAGCCATGTATATTTGATTTGAAATATGTATGTATATGTATACATGTAATTTAGATTACAGTAGAATAGGATCTCAATAGTTATTATTATTATAGAGTCTCCTCTAAACAAATATCACGATCATTATTGCCATGATCAAGTTACCACGAATGAAACAATATAATATTTTGTCAATCAATCAATCATAAAGGTTTATGAAAAATGTGCCAACAATGCAATAAAAGTTCATGAAAAATTATTGTACGCAGTCCTAGAGCTAAATAAATCAGAGCATGCTAATGATTTTCACGATTCATTTCGTACAAGAACGGGCCCTTGCTACTCGGTCATTTGTCATTTATCTAATCTCTCTTCTTAATTAAGGTGGGATTAGTTAATTTCTCTTGAACATGATGAAAACCGTTAAGGATGCGATGGATGAAATGCAGACTCAACAAAGATGCTTTTCCCTCTAATTTCCGTAAACTATGTATATAACACGGGAAGAAAGTACGCGTACGTGCATCATCTTATAACCAAACCAACTCGTTGTATATCAATACAACACGGTATTATGTAAGAAGATTTTAGGATAGCCAAATCAGCATTTTTCCTGTACTGTACAGGTGCATTATGTAAAAAAGACATAATAACAACAACAATAAGGTTGCCGTAGTTGATAATGGTGGTGATGATGTAGATGGCCAGAAAGAAAACGTTGCGGGTAAGTGAAGCAAAGTGGGAATGAAACATAAGAGAGAAAATAATAAAGCCACCACAAGAACCTGCCGACTCGCTCCCCTGGTTGACCAAAGCCTATAATTTGGTCTCCATGCCTAAAAAATAAATTTAATATCAGCTGTCCTATTCGATTACAGTCTCGCATTGTTCTTTTTGCCATGAGCACCTCCACACTAAACTCAACTCGAACTCTTCTCTCTCTCCCATTCATCTCCTCATCATCGTACAGTTTGATCGTGTTGTTTTTGCTGTTGTTATTCAGCTCATGATACACACACAACAAAGACACAACAGCAGAGCAAACTTGCATTTTCTCCTGCAATCATTTCAGTAGAGCAGCGTTTTTTTTGAGTTGGTGCCATTGCATATCTTTACATGGCCCATTACACAACCGCAGCGTAGTACAACAATAAAACTGAAATACTCTCCTCTCTGTAGACATTCTTCAGAGACAAACGGCGTGTTAAAATCTTGTGTAGTACAAATACCTTTGCCAAGATCAATTCTCTTTTGTCTCTCTACAAAAATATTGTGGAATGATATAAACTTAATAGCATACAATCAGTTTTCTAGACGAATTACAATTTTGACTTTGTATGTAATTACTATTTGTCTAATCTGCATACAAGTAGAAGAGATTCGACTAGTAGTGTCTCTTCTCTACTGTTCTGCGCGCAAGCAAGTGCATTTTTACACACATACCTTGACTTTTGTTCCTCCGTCCACAGTCGAGTGAAAAAAATACTATTCATGTGCAATTTTGTGATTATTCTACATTTTAACTACATCAAGTTAGCAAATTACTGGGATCAGACTTGCATATAATTACAATAATCGCAGATAACATGATAGACAAGAAGTATTATAGATGTACCATGTATTATTCATCATACAATTGATCTACAACAGAGATGTTATAAAATAGTATAATAAATAGATATAAAATTTCTGGATGCACTTTCTGAGTCATTTGTTTTATCAATTGTGTGGATTACCTTCACAAGAACAGACATCATCCCTCATCAGCTCATCATATCATCATCACGAGGACGTACGTACGAAGCGAACCTTTTTGTTTTTCCTTTTTTAAAAGGCAGCTGCAGCGCTGCTGCCAGCAATACAAACAGACTACATTAAACTTTTACTTCAAATGTGCTTGGGCTACCCCACGTTTCGCACGAATCGGCACGTCTTCTTGTTGGCAAAACTGTTTGCTGCAGTGTACATACCTACCATAAGCGTATAATGTGCTGGTGGTAATAGGCTGTACAAAAAACAACCCACACGTCTAAAAAAATCTAAATGCATGGATGTTTAAGAGTTCCTACGTAAAATTAAATCATTTTGTTTTTCTCTTACAAACAATATAACAGTGATTTTTTTCTTCTTGTGTTTAAAACAAATACTTTATTCCTCCTAAACGTAATTCAAAATTTGTCAAAAGAGTCGGACATGATTTTCAATTTTCAAATTTTGAAGTAATTCCACCGCTGCGCGTTGTGGAGATTAAATATTAAAATAACTAACGGGATAATGATATGTTAAACTTTGCATATGAACAATTTCCACTTGTGGTGTAATGCGTAGCACAACGCATAGTGTGCAGTGACAGAGGTACAAAGGAATGAAAAGTGTGACATACGTAGATATTTCAACCAACAGTCAGAGTGAGAGCACGTTGCAAATGCAATAGCTTTGTTTTTTACAGACGACAGCACAATTTCTTTGTTGTGTTCTAGATACATACGCACATACACATAATATATAACTTGACTGTGTTTGTGAGTGGCTTGCTGTATGTGTGTTCCAGAAAATTTTACTCCCCTTTCCAGTAAGGACCGTAGATAGAGCCTGTCGCAGCTGCGTATCTTCCCATCTCGATTAAAACATAATACAGAAATTAAAGTTCATGAATACTTTATTTTACTTCAACAGATAAGTATCACCTGAGTGAGGATTTAACACGTAACAGTGGGCGAACATAGATCCATGTAGTGAAAACTTTAAATATTTATTGCTATCTGTGTGGGAGATGACGCAAACAACTTTACTTCTTAATAAAGAACGAATTAATTTTCCTGCTGTGCCGGTGTTCTCCAAAATTGTGCATGTTTAAACTATCGCAAAGAGGACAGCAATTTGCAAATGTCATTTTGCTCCGAGTGAAATAACAGATAATATTCGTTCCACTGCATATAAAATATACTGTGATACGTATTATTACCATTGCCCAAACTAAGGTTTGATGGCATATTAAAATTTTCACTACCTTGTGCTCAATATAAGGATGTTCACTGCGTGAAAAGGGACATATATATTTATAACGAATAAATCCATTAATATTCATATTTCTCCTGGAGAAAATAGTGATTGTTGTGTATAGCATACCTTCAAGGAACAGTTGTGACTAGTGCACTGAACCAGACCTTTTAAAAATACATCAAAAGTGTCATCACACAATTTGCAGCTCTCTGATGAAATGTCGATAATGACGGTGGGAGGACTTTAAGCGCAATAATAAGAGGATCCTTTAATAACCAGACCATACCTATCAAATCTGCATCCATCTTTCGAGCAAGAGTGTCCTTTGTGCCTACACAACCCGAGTCATCTCCTGCAGCTGAAATGAATGTAAGTCAAAACTGTTTTCTTTTTACTTCACACTCCTAATATGTGCATAATTCAATTCATTGGCTAACTCGGTAACGCATCGAATGCTTTCGTATATTCTCCATAAACCGAAGAATAACTAAAAAAGTCACTCAAGTTGACAACTTTCAACATTCATGGTATTTTGTGAGCGAAGCAAAATTTCTGTTGCATCTTGTATCGACGCTTTTTGGCAAATTCAAAGTTTGATCAAGGTTTTCTTTATCATGTCTAATTATTATTACTATTTTTAAATTTATTACTTCACTTGGTTTGACAAGACCACGACGCGGATAAGAACTGTTCGACTAACTCCAAAGTAAACATGTCTAAGGAGTGTACTCATTATCCTATCATCTCTCGTGCAAAATATATCAAATATGATAATACAATATGACACGTGAAAAAACTGCTAAATTATGACAAGTATTGCGGTTTCAAGAGAGAGAAACCGAACAGCTCATTTTCTCAAATATTCTCTTGTGTACAGATTTTTTCATGCTGTTGTTTTGTCTCAAAGGATAATGTGTAAATTAATCATAATCATTTGCATTTACATTGTTATAAAATATAAAAAGGTTTGATGCGCTCTGTAATGTAAGTAGAAGGGATGGAGTAATAAAGAGAATCATTATTATCAGCATCATATAGGACAGATGAGACTTTAATCTATAAATCAATATGAATATTATAACGTTAATTGTAGGTTTCGAAAATCCGCTTGCACACGGGCATGAGCCAGCATAAAAAAATTCAAGACTGAATCATCGACAAGAACATGATTTTTTTTTCAATAAATTTATTAGTCAAGCTTGCAAAGTATATTTTCGCCGTATCATGAAAACTGAAGACGCACTCACACGCAGCATTAAAAATGTTTGCAGCAGAGAATAAGTGATCACTTACAACTTTTCATTCATATTTGTTCGGCATATTATCAGCGAGCATTTTACATTTTGTTTGATATCACGGATTTCAATCTATAACCCACTCATTGTTCTTTATGAATGAATAAACAATCATAAAATTATTATTTATGAGCAACATATTACGCTCTGGCTATTTGCAAAGATACACTATACACTTAACTTCCATCTTTAAGTCTTCATTTCCTCAAGAATTTGCAAAACAATCATGTAAGGTGCCGTCAACGTCGAACGAACGTACTTTATTGTCTCTATTTTATATCAAGAAATAATTCAAATGTTTGATGAAATTGAATGTTTTATGATAATAAATAAATAATGATGTCAGGAGATAACTCCGATAAAAGAACAATCACGAATCTTACTCCTTTTAACTCTACAAGCTGTTCAGATTTACAAACAAACAAAATTACTTGAAATTAGCCTGTCTCCTACTAACTAAATTTAAATCGAAAATGTCAATTTCGATAAGATTTTGCTTTAAAAATATTAAGAAATATCATTTTAGTTGTGTAGTAGCTTCCCTTTCCTTCTTTTCTACCCATTGTGCTCACCAGTCACGTTCCCATTGACTTTTCAGCTTTCACTCTACTTCCAAGAGATGTCATTTCTCTTTTGAAAGGATTGGTACGGTTTGCAAGAAGCCCTCGGGTAGTGCATTAAGCATTCATATAAGCAGTCTCTCTGGTGTGGGCACGATAACGAGGAGGGACTGTTATATTATGCCTGCATGTTTCCTAACATTGTCCTAATCATTGCCGAATGAATTGATTGAGGGTTTTCAAAACGTATTTGCTATATTAATTTTTCATGAAAATCTATCAAGAAACCGCTGTGCATGCACCCATTCCATTTTCGTCGACTGTCTTACTATACATGTTTAATAAGTGTCTAATATCAGGCATAAATAAGCCTGCATAATACATTATGTATCCTTTAACTTTTTCTTAAGGAAAATTGACTTGACAAGACAGACACGTCATGAGTCAACATGTCATCCTTTCCTTTCCTGTCAGTCTTCATTGTATTGCCTGACTGACAACTTTGCTGCTGTTCCCCCTCTCACTCTTTGTACGAAATTATTGTCCCAATACCTTGCATATTATTTCAACAACATATTTATTGTTAGCCCTCCTGCTTAAAATTGCAGAAAAAATGGGAAAAAGAAACAAAAAAATGTTTTTCTTTTAATGGAGCTGGTTAACATGTGCAGGCACTTCACGTGAAGAAAGCAAGGTCGAATGCAATGGTTGAACCACGCAACACTCACAAAATGTAGCCCTTATCTTACGCTTGTTGTTGTCGTTATTTATTCGTGTCTAAAGTTTAGAATGAATGTGAGCATTAAACGTATGTTCTTTCACAGCAATTTTTTAATTCTCCTGTTCCTATCCAATGCACAGCATAGGGAGATTACTTATATACCTGTCGTTCGTCCTACAGCAGCATGCACGCATGCATCTCATCATCATCTGCATAATATTATCTAACATTTTAGATTATAATCGCATCTGATTCGCTCATCATGTAATAAGCTTTCAAAAATAATATGTTCTTTTTTTCTTAAACTTGTTCGTTGCCTTATATTGCTTACCGATTAGGCATGTGCGGGTGTTTGTAAATTTGAATATTTAGGCAGTTAAAGCCCAATATTTTGGGAGTAAATGAGATAATTGTTGGTGTCATCTTGCTTTAAATGGAAGAGCGGTCGTGATTCACCACAATTATTTGCAATAGGATCAGATTTGTCGATATGAGCACTTATGTGCTTACACGGCACATATGTACACATGCTCCATTCAACAATGAGAAGAGACGTTGTGCTACTCTCGTGTAACTTGAAGTGGGTAGAGTAAAGGCGAATAGCCTGTGCCACAGACAAGGAGCAGATCTTACCTTACGATTCAACAGATATGCAACATTCTCTTGTCGTCACATATAATGTGAAAATAATTATCATTAGATAATGTATTATTGGAATTTAATATTTTAAATGCGCATGATAGTGGTCAATAGAAATAGGCACATTCAAAGGTACCATATACATACCTATATATCTGAAATTAATGGACCTCGTATATAGTTTCTTATATCCATTTCTCAAAAAAATGTATATTTTTGTATTTGTGTCAAAAAACTGTAGAATGGAGTGAACAAGCTGGTGATGATGAAATAATAATAGCACTCCACAATGTAAAGGGAACAATTTGTGGCGATTTTAAACAATTTAATAGTCTGCACAATAGCACACTGCCTTCATGTAGTTAGTAAATTTTCTCACCTTTTTTATTACACGCGTGTGTGAGTAGTTAGTAAGAGTAGTTACATGGATAGCAAGTGTTAAAAATTCAACTTTTATAACCTCACATATAGGTACCATAATATCCCTTTTTATTTTTAAGATCCATGTTTCATGATAGGAAAAGCACTCCCATAAATACACATCATAGGTAAAGCTCTCCTCCTGCTTTATAGTTTCATGATATAGCGAAAATTTAAAAGGTTCTGTACTGGCGTGGTGATGATGGTGGGTTGAAAGTGTGTATGCATTTCGCGGATTAGCAATTAGCTTGTCATCCAGTCGCGAGGACGTTCGTTACTTATTTAAAGTGTACAGTTTAGGTTTGATAAGATAATAGAGAAATAGCACGCTACAGGATGATGGTTTAGGTTTACGTCTACGCACAAAAAAGTTGATTTCTCAGCATACAATAAAATAACGTTATATTCTTCAAGTCTTCATTATACCCCAAAAGCCGACTCAACTCTTTTTTTCTCTCTCTCTGTCTCTACTCTAACCAAAATATCAATTACCGGGACACAAGGGCTTGTTACGTACACCTTTGCAACAATGCTCTGCAAAAAGCACCAGAATTAAGTATTTATGTAAGGATAGGTCAAAACCTACAAAATAATGGAAGGCACTCATTCAAGTGTACTTTTGGTCAATAAAATTCAAATGTTCAAATAATTTTATAAAAAAATCGCCAAGATGTTATAAAAATGAAACCTTTCATTTTAGAATCTCAACCTACGCCACGAAGTTTCCTTGTGAAATGCTGGAAGGTATTCGCACAAACAGTTTATATAAACTGTTACATGTTTAAGTTGCAATTGGTAGTACGGAGAAAGGGTTTCACATGTAACCTCCAGGTCACAAATAATTGAACAAAATTTGAAATAATATACTGAAAGTCCGTGTTACTTATTTAATAACATGCATAAAATGTGGACGGCTGATGGATTAGAAATGATAGTCTGTATACACATGTGTGTGTATTGGCAGATTTCTGATGAAATGATTTTCCCTTCGCTTTTCGTTCTGATGCCTCTGATACCTAATTCCCATAAAATGTTTAGTCTTTTTTAATATAAAAACATGAAAACCCAAATACCCTCTCTCTCACACATCACACATACAAAAATATTGGCTGACCATTATCATTATAATTATTCCAGGAAATTTCTTGTAATATAGCCAAATCTATTTAGCCATTAACAAAAACGATTTTTATCGTTTTCTGGCTCTCCTTCGAAAATTTGCAAGTGATTTTACATTACAAATATTATACAGAAATGCTATTATTATTACTATTGTTATATAATGAAGAGCAAAGCAGGGACAGCCTCAAGATAAACTCTTGGGGTACATGCATACAGTCATTATTATTATTGTTGTTATACTGGCATTGCATCGTCATCATTTCCAGTCACCCTAAAGACATTATTTTTCTTTTGCTATGCTGCTCTTGTTATTATAATGGCTGCTGTTATTGCATCGCATTATACTGTCGGCTCCTGAGGGCAGTTTATAGTTTGAAGGTAGCTCGTAGCCACCACCTGAAACGAAAAAAGCATGGAGAATGGCAGAGTGAGAAGAATTGTAAGTTGTAGTCATTTTTACTGTCCGTTTTTAGATCTTATTTGAATGAGTGGATTATATAGCGACAAGTCCAACATGTATTCAGACAGAAATACTCGCATTTATCGGGGTTTTATCTGCACTCGTTTTCTTTCCTTGTGTGGTGGTGGTGTAAAGTGCACCTTTTCATTTCCATTTCAAATGCAAATGAAAACTGAAATGCTACTACACAAATGTAGATGTTGGTAGTATTATTAATATTACTTCAATATCTATTGAAAGTTGTTAAATGTGTAACTATTATAACCCGTCGTAGTATTTAATAGTTGTATTCTCGCGTGCAGAAAATTGGATTGGCGAATTAGCGGAAAAAATATATTCAACTTTTGTAGTTCGTGAGGGGCAGCAGGAAAGATGCTAGCGTTTGATATAAAAGTTTCAAAGAACAAGATAAAGTTTTTATTATTAAAAGACATGGACTTAACATGCATGAACGTTTTGCCTACTACACTGGCTAAACTCGTAGTTATTTTGTAAAAAAATAAATGCATATATAATTATAAATGTAAATCTACATGTACTATGCTTATAAAACTATATATCATGGGAGTATAAATATTGTATATGCATGATTATTTGAAATGAGCACGTTATTTATAAACGGGATAAGTGAAACAGTGATGAAAAATTGCTTTAGCACTTGGCTAATAAATGGTAAGAAACTACACAAAACATTCGGTAAGAAAAAAATCGAAAGGAAAAGGTAATCGCGTTGTACCTATTAAAAGTATTTTAATTCATCCATTCTACTAAATGATTTTTTTTTCAAAATGAAACTTTGATACAAGTGTTGGGCCCAGTAATGTATATAAGAAGCAAAACGTAACGGCTGACTACACTAAACGCTTGCAAATTCAGAAAATTGCTTCAAGAAGAATCTTTATCAACATCAGCCATAACTTTGTTGCCCTAATGGCTTTAATAGAATTCAATAATTTTAGGTATTAGTTTCAGTAGTTTATGTAGTATGTGGGAAAAATTATACACTCAAGTTTAGTAACTAAACAGTAGATTAATTCTCATGATTATTGATGTAACCGCAAACAGTAACTGCTTGGAGATATTGCTAGGAATATAGAAATATATATCAGCTAACTTCAATGGAACTAGTTATGTATGAAAATGTTTTTTTTTCTGCTTTATTATTCCACATTTTTGTGTTGGGTGTATTTGGAGAGTGAGAGATTTAGTTTAACAATTTTTTTGGCATTATATCAAGATCATCTAGTAGCGAAAAGAATTTTTTCCGAAATATGGATTGTGCTACTAGAAGAACACGTGGATGAAATATATTTTACAAAGTTACGCTTTACTTTTAAATGTGCACCAGTTCGTTTTGGCCATATTATTAGGACTCTTTAGTGATTGGATTCTCATTTATTTTTCTGCTCTGTTACACTTGATAATATTGATGAAAGAACAATAATTTCTGAAAACGAAAACTTTTACATATAGCTCGAATTTTAGAAAACCCCCATGACTTTTCTTGTAATTGATTGCCAATGTATCATGTAGCATTTAATTTTATTGCTGGTATTTCCTTCTTCACTTGATAGTTCATGTATCAAGTCATTTCTCGCATGATGCATGCATGCAGGCTGATATTATATGCTTACACATGTATTTTATAACTACCTGTTTCGTTCTTATAAATAGATGATAAGCTGTGTATTTTGTACATACTCAGACAAACACCCGAGTTTAAAAAATCAACATAATTTTTTCTACAATTTTTTACCACGCACACACATCCATACATCCACACCAACTACTAATTAAATCAGAAAAAGTAGACAAGAACAAGATGGAAATGTAAGGTTCTTGACTGGTTTTAATTGTAACTTTTTAGAGGAAAATGTGATGAAAATGGGGGAATAATTGATGACGGAGTTTCCCTTCGCTCTCTTTCGGTCACTACTACTACTTTACACACAAACAACCAACAACCCTCAACACCATCACCACACCACCACAGCAATTGCATCATTATAATCAATATAGATAGATACACATTTACCTGCCTACCATGCATTTCACTACTACGTTTACTCTTTCAATCTTCTCAGAAATCTAAGGTGGTGTGTGCGCAAACAGCAGTTGTGCATGAACTTAAAATGTACACATGATGATCGTCGTATACATCCATGGATTGTTAGAAAAAAGGCAGTACCAGCAGCAGCAGCAACGTTACAAACATTTTAGTATTACACACACACATCACCAATCCCAGAAAATCAGCTTTACTGCTAGCCACCAGCACCACCACCACCGCACACAGCAGCTTTTTACACTCATTTATGCATCCTTTTAGTTTATTGCATCTAATATATCAAGAAAAATTGGTATGATGAGTTGTTATTGATATTATTTTGTATAAAATGGTTCTTGTAATAGCCCTGGCTCCTGTTATTATTATTACAGTGATCGTTTGAGAGATAAGCAAAGAAAAGGAAAGAAAAAAATGTTGAGGGAGCAGAAATTTTTTTGCATGTGTTTCACACGACTGAATGATAATGCTTGTATAATTTCTTTGATCCTGTCTGTCGATAGTTTATTATTCTCATCGCTTTTTATGATGAATTTTTATTATGATGATACAATAATTTTCCTGGCTGACTGAATGACGACGGGAATTAAGCTGCTGCTGTAATAATATCAACAACCTGATCCGATCAAATATTATGTTTGTATGGATGTTGTGAAGTATAGGTACAAGGAAAGGATATTTCTTGTTCTAGCAAATTCATAGCTATTTTCTATATTACATTTATAATACCGATATATCTGTAATATTATGCTTTTCCTGTTCCGTAAAAATACATCATGGGCATGCCCACAACAGAATAGTTAATGTATCTATATGTTATACAACGACGAGAGAAATGTTATAGGGGAGGGAAAATATTTATAGCATGACGGGGAACAGTGTAAAAGGAATAAGTTTGAAAGAGAGAAAACAATTTTCTGCAATTATCTCATTGCACACCGCATCAATTATTATCAGCCCCACCTTCAAGCATTAATTAATTACGCATAAAATATTTTTAATTAGTCGCTATCACGTTTCTTTCACTTTGCATTCTGCCAGATTTTTAAATGCCTTTGTTTAGGCAACTGCTGAGGATTTTTATGCAGAAACAGAAAGCACAACATAAACTATTGAAGCTCTGGTGTGATGATGGTACACACATCATAATATACGACAAAACATGAGTTTAAAATAAAATACGTGCTAGGTTTGTTGGGTTGGGATGTTGATTGCTTTGTAATTTACTGTAATGTACAGGTAATGGTATTTTTTTATAAATTATGAATCCATTGTGGATATAATGATATTTTTAAGATAAGCTGATGTTTCCGGCCATGTTGTTTGGCTGGAAGGGGTATAAAAAGTCTATATACCCTGGCCCAGGTAATATGCAATCGTCATAAGTACACGTATCCATTTGCTCCAGCAGCGGTGTGGTGGGGTTTGCTTTTATTTTGAGTTAATGCCATCAACATCAACAACTGCAGTGAGAGGGATAAATCAGCTACGCAATGTTTTATGGTAAGAATGCATGAAAAGCATACACTGGAAAGAGTCCTCGGGGTGTGAATACATTAGCTTGGTTACTCTGTTCCAGTAAAAGTTACATAAAATACGTGGCCAGTAATGATTTTGTGGTACTACGGCTTTAATGCAGCAAATTATTTAGGACTTGGTTGTGATAGACTTCCTACGTCATAATATGATGATATTGTGCAAGACGAAACAGCCGGTAGACACGACCATTTTATTCCTTTTATATGTATCAGAAAAATATGATAGCAAGAACTATTTAGAAGCAATGTATGTTTAAAGATAAGACACATTCGCCATGCATGACGACAATTAATGTTGAAGGGTAGTGATTCAATTTTTACTCACGATAGAAAACTAATATTTTGCAATCAGATTTATCGACTCTATGCCAAATGCAACATACAAGAGAAATATTTACTTAATTTCATTCAAAATCATCATACCCCTACAAGAAGATTCATAAAATTGCTGCAAATTTTGTGATGAGCGTACATACTGTGACACTGGATGGAATGTACGTAGTTCATGAATTCCAGTGTAATCTTAATCTGAAGCTTCATAAAAAATGTTATTATATTTATTATTACGAGATCGGTAAGTTGGTGGTTTCTGTTTGCTGCACCAGAATTCAAAGATGAAAGGAGATAGCAATAATAATATCACTTTCAAACTATAGTAGCCAGTTTCTAGACAAGTTTTGATTTTTTATCTGGTTTCTTTTTCTTAAGCAGAGTTAACTTATCACTATCAGTATTGCACTTTTACCTCATGGTATGCATTATATACATACATATATGCGCTTGTCTTGATGATGATAATGCTAGAATGATGATGGTGCTCATCATTATCATCAACAGCAGTAATATCGGCTTCACAGAAACATGAGCATTCATTCCCATTAACTTGTTTCACTATTTTCTCGGCCATCATACGCCAAGGCAAGATCACGTTCGTCAAGTTGGTTCATAAAAATTTGTGGAAATTATCATTCTCGTGTAATTTAATACGTCGTCGTCATCATGACCAGCAAAGCTTAAAAATATGGGAGTCATTCACGAGAGACAGAGAAAAGGGTTGAAAAAATGTATGTATGTAGGGGAAATAACGACGGTGGTGGTGGTATAAACAAAAGAACCATAATGTCTATCGTTTTGGAATGTCTCTGCCTGCACACACAAGTTGGTCGCAAAAGAAATTTTTGTGAACGCACAGGCACACGTTACACGATTTCGAGAGGAAAGGAGACAGCGACATTTTTTTTGGTAATTTCACTCCTCTGAAATCAAATCATTCTCTTCATTTACTGTGTTGTCGTGTAGCACATTATTTTTGTGAAACGCAGTGAATGATGAAGCTAAAAAAAGAGGAGAAGCTCCGTGTGATGATGACAAAAGGACTGACTGATGACGAAGATGATGACTTGAACGGTGTGTATAATAGTGCAATTTTGATAATTTAAGGGTTACATTGCAAATAATGCATGGAGCAGACATGGTAAAAATGATTAATGCTGTTAAACAAAATAAAAGCGGGAGGTATTTTACAAACAATGGAATAAGAATGGGCTTCCCATTATCTTTCCATTCTGATACACAAATATGCGCTACGTCCTTGTTTTTTATCAGTCATCCCCCACCATTCGGGATTTTTTTTTCAGAAAATCATCCTTGCTCGCCATTTCTTTTGCTCGTAAAACACCTTTAGTTTTACTAAAATGAAAGCTGCCATATGCCACCTGCCTGTCCAATGATATATATTTGGATTTTTTTACTTTTGGAATTTTTCCTCTACTATATCGTCCTTATCATGGTCAATAGTAGTATTAAATGTGTACCTAGTTGCACAGTAATTTTTATTATGATATGACGTATGGGACTTTGACTAATATCTATATGAATCTATAAGAATCAAATTGCTATTTGTGTTGTGGAAAGAAACTAGAAACAAGAAGAAGAAGAAGGAGCAATAATAGCGCAAGAAAAGTAACTTTTTATTGTTTCCCCTTCTTTCATTCCTCAATAATATTCTTTCTCCCTTTGCACTCTACTGTCTGTCTTCTTATTCTTTCAAGAATATTTCCGATGAACCATTAAATTATTGAGTTTTTGGAGAAAATTATAGGGTACAGATGTAAGACAATGGATTTTGTGGGTTCTGTCTCAACTTAATATACGTTCGCCTTCAATGCTCCGTTCGTTCGTTCCTTCTCTCTTATTTTTTTGTCCCACATATGTAATAAGCACAAAAAAGCTCACGTCACTTTTGTTGTTCTTTATACGGACACACACACATCAGCATAATATAAAGCCAAGTCTTATTTTGCATGTAGGCACAATATGTGCCCATCACTATTTTTATGCCTCTATTTTTCGACTCCAAGATAGAAATCCCTTTTCCTTCATGTACGTACAATTTATATATGGCCGCGGACACAGTATAGACTCTATACTATAGAGTCAAAATATATTGATATGTAGTTTTATATCGTAAATTGAAATATATACATACATACATATATGTGAGTACACTGATCCGCGTGGAGTTAATTTTGAAATATCGTTAATTTACCTCCATTATCCAAAGAGTCATATACTACATAGGTGGGTTGCGTATTTCGGCTCAATTTTTATTGCTCTGTCTTCTCTGTTTATTCACCCGGTCTGACAAACGCACATCATGAATTAGGAACTCTTCTTCGGATTCTTCTTACTTTAATTTTAAAATCATGCATGCATAAAAAGGGGTTCATCCATTTTCGTTAGGGCAGTCCCTGAAGGCATCTTCGCTCACGGTCGTTCCGTTCTGGATGAAGCATAACTAAAAGGACTAAAGCGTATCTAAAGTGTTGAACTAAGTACATCATTTTATTCGTTAGTTTAACTTCCCCCCATGCCTTTATGTACGCAGTGTGCATCGTATTTACTTCATTTTATTTTTTATCTCTCCCTATTTCTCTTGTTTCAAATATTCCCAAGATTATACACTCGTTTTTTTCTTACAGTTTAATTCTTTGTTTTTATATTTGTAGTATCTGTCATGCTCATGTTAAGCATGTTACAGAATTTGAAGAGCTATTTTTGAATACTTTTCTTAGTGGTAATAAAAAAGTTTAGGGGTTGCACCTTTTCTTAATGAAGCAACTGCACTGGAACAAATAGACGACAGCAGCAGTCGCTCGTCATCATTCCGGCATACAACAAAGCATCAAGTCGAAAATTTTCTAAAAATAATGCACCGTAACAGGATCACACAAACAGTCGTTTAAAAATCTCTATTCACCACAGTCAGAAACATTGAAATGCGTATATACATAGACTGAGTTTGCGGGATTATGTTTGGATCGTCTTTAAAGACTAAAAAATTACAAGTTGTTAGTTACCCACAAAAAAATCAACCTTAATTCTTTAAAGTCAAAAGTCAAGCTTGAATATCTGACAAGTAAATATCAGAAACAAACGACTAATGTGCGTATAAAAAACTGAAACCCTTTCTCGATTGAAAACTTTTCTCCAAAGCACTACTCCGTTCATTACTGGCGAGACAGGAGTATTTCACATGCATGGCATAACAGCGTCATCATCATCATCCCATCCATCCGTCTCTTTGAAAAGTTGCCCGGATGGATATCAGTAGTAGAAAAGAAGAACTGACTTGGCTTTCTCATGCACACAAGAAAACCTAGACCTCATCAGCATCATCATTGAATCCAATTGGTCGTGTTTGTCTTAATGGCCTTTTATGATGATAATGATAACAACGACGACGATCTAATGACGCTATTTATAATAAGGTACAATTTCAAAGAGTTCAAAGCAGTATCCAGAGGAATCCTCAGGTACGGAGAACTTGAACTTGAACATAAACACGAAACGTGAAGAGGGGAGTACTTTTCCAGGAACACATTCATCGTCGGGGAAGCTGTCTATGACGAACCACAGAAATTTTGTCTGCTCATCGTTATTACCAGGTCATTTTTGGTAGCCACTTGACTCGTAAAAATCGATGTCATTATATTATACGGCATATTCTCATAAATGCGGCAATTTTATCATTATTAGTGTGATATGCACATGATAAATTGCGTCCATTTCTTAGGAGAACTTGATGACCTGACCTACCTTCACATTCTGTACTCACCCTGCATGACACAGTACAGTTTTGTGCTGCATATTTCCTTTGATTATCCGGTCCCAATCTGTGGAGCAGTCGTTTGTAAACACTAAAAAGAACGGAACAGGCAAAGATCTTAAACGAGAATTTTTTGCCATTAGCAATAAAAGAACGAATCATATACCCAATATTAAACATTAAATTAGAGTATATGATGGTGGTGGTGTGCTCTATAATGATTGTTTGTGGTTACCAAAAAATCATCATAATGTGGTCTTGATGATGACTATCAGATAGCAATGATGAGAAGAGAGGATGCACATAAAGAGCAATTTTCCAATATCCAGCTAACCCATATACCACCATTACCCAAAAAGTAAGCCACAATGGTAATGATAATAATAATAACTGCAACAACAGCACAATAAGTGTAATAATATTATTACATAATATTATGCATACTACTGCTCTTGCATGCGTGCATCTTCTTGATCATGACATGGTGTGTGTATGTAAGAAAACCACAGGGTTTGGCCATGACATTCTCAACATCCCAACATCACTCGACTTACGCTTTTACTTTGCTCTTTTTGCCTCCTCCTCTCTATCTTGCCTCCTTTCAAAATATGCACGATACATGCATATAAAAGCCGTAAGTGGTGCATTACTCTATACCAGAGGCTCATCTATCCGCAATATGATATAAACTGAAAGTTTCTAACTTGGAAAAAATCATCCTCGTTTTGGATAATAATGATACCGCGGTGTCTGCTGCACTATATAATTTTCATCTCATTTCACCTTGACTGCTGCTTGCAACGAACCAAACATAGATGATAAAAGTCTACGTGGATATACTTATACCTTATTCGTTTAGTACAACAGTGCTTTAACTAACTACATTACATCTAGTAGTACAAACTACATTACATCACAATTTTTATTGCAAAGGAACGAACGGGACGACAAGAGAAAAAGCCAGAGCATTATAATCATTGCATGTCTTTAAGCATTCCCTTTTTATACTCTCCTTCTCATCTCTCTCCTTTGACTCAAGAGGAAAGGCGTTTCGTTTCTTGGAAAAATAACAGGCTTTGCCATGATTTTCTTCTCTTTTATGTGAATTTTGTTGGATCTGAGTAAATAAACGAGGAATAGTAAAATAGCAGTTGCTGATGATGATCACCGTCATCATCATCAGCAGCAGAGGCAACAAGAGTGTGTAGCATAAGCTAGTAATATATTGCTTCCTCTGCCTGCCACTGCTAGTTCCTACTTTGCTGTTGCTCCAGTTTTTTTCTGAGTCTTCTCACACCTAACTTCCTTGTAAAACCTAGTAATTTTGGTAAAGTGATTGTCCTCCCAATAACAGGAATTTGTTTCGTGGTTTCATGTTTATGATAATAATCATCTTATCATCATCACCAGTTGGGTGTACGCTTATGTAATAATGAAAATGGCACACTCTATTTATTTGACTACTATACTTAACTTTGACTTTCAGTCAAAAGTTCGTGGTTGAACGGTAGCAAAAACACATGGACGAGAGAATGACATGCAGAAATATTTTGATGCTTGTTATCATTCAAAAAGAATTCCTTGTGAGAACAAGTAGACTATTTAGTCATGTAGAATGAATGGATCCATTTCACATTCTCCCCTTTACCTAAATATTATGTTTTTTTCCTGTGGATTTAGATAGGGATTACATCTAGCATTGTAAGGTTCAGTAAATAAAAAAGGCAATCACAGACAAATTAGTCATAATTATTTGATTAGATATAAAAGTTGGAGAAGAAAATTCCGAAAAACAATTACGCCAATTTTCATATGAACCATAATAACATGGAGCCATCTTAAGACGATTAGCACAAAGCTACACTTGGTCGCTTTTTCAACAGAGAGGAGTCAGCATTAACAGGCCATACTAATAATTGTCCATTTTGTCTGTGATGAACATTATGTCCGTCTGTCTGTAGAGATTCCAGTGAATATAATATGCCGCGTCATTCCAACAAGCCCGTGAGAAAATGTAGACTACAAGCTTGATGTACAGAGTGCTTACTTACTTTTATTAAGAAAGGTTCAGTTTGTTTGAATGCAGAGGCTAGATCTCATGGTTAACTTTGTCTTAAACGGTATCACTAGCAATTTTATTGAAACCTTAGACCATTACCCATATCAATCATATGGGCGATGCGATCGTCATACTTGTTCCATTGCAAAGTGAACGGTAGTTTTTCATGCAAGTAAATGTTGATAAGCAGTTTACATACCATACTTTCTTACCTGTTAAAGTGTCAAGGATTATGAAAGAAAAAAATTCAGGCAAATAGTTTTATGCATAGTTTTTGGAAATATTACAAATGCCAGTGCTCCCATACATACTTAGGGAATGTCACCATTCGTTTGACTCCTTTCATATCAAGTTCCACAAATACAGTGGCAGGTACAATTCCAACAGGGTCCAAAATATTATTGCTACAAAGAATCTACATATACCTATCATGACTGATGACTCAAACCCACGGGTATTTTAGCAGCAAGTCTTATGTATATGCAAAGTTTTGTCCCGCTCTCTACAGAACTTTCGTGTTTGTTCTCTCTACCCAGCAGCAGTAACACTTGCTTTCATAATATAAATCCGTTTGCCCATTCCTCACTATTTGTTATCCTAATGTCCACAAAGCTTCCTGTCTCGCATATCGTGTGGAGCCTCAACGGCGGAATCCAGGGGGATTGCGTGACAAAAACCAGCCGTACCAGCTATATGTATTTACCTATAAAATGAATATCCCCACGTACTTCTCTCCCGTTCTCCGGTGTGTGGTGGGTTTTCTGGGATAGAGGGAAGCGAACGCTTTTCCTGTATTTATAAGGATACACAAAAGGTGGTCGACTTGGTCAGGAAAAAGTTGATGTGTCAGCAGCAACAGAAGAGCCAACAGAGCTCTAGGCAGCAGGGAAGGAAGTAGAGAAGGTGTTCGTTCAGTAAACTGAATACGCAAGTACGTGGGGAATAGAAGAGACGTAAGCAGTGAAAACTCCGAGAAAATCGATTCGCTTTTTCTCGCCATTTCCACACTTGCGGGTGTCTATTTTGACACCCTTCTTTACTCATATCATTATATATTATACGTAGGTGTTTGTGGTCTATCTGGTCGCCCAACAGAACACTTCATGTCTGTCTGGCTGGATATGTGCAACGTAAAACGCAACCATTTTGTTGATGTCGTTTTCCGAGACATTTGGTGCTTTCATAATATATTATGCTCTTCTGTACCTACTGCAAACAAAATTCATTTTCTGCTGCTATTCGTGCGAACATATTACTCTTTTGGAAATGGCCACCAAAGTTGTGGAACCGAAATAAACTTTTGAAACATGCACATGTTCGGTATTATCATTATTGTTATTACAGAGTTGGGTAGAGAGACCACCACATTCGATCCAATAAATATGATTATTATTTGATTTCACCTCAACGGAAAGTTGTATAACGGGATATATGCAGGGCAACAACAAGTTATCATTATTTAAATGCTACTGGGAGAGAATAGATACTTACGATGGAAAGTAATACAACCGTTTTTAGTGGTGGCCTTTTTGCCCGTAACTTTATGGAAAATTTAAGGAGCCATACCTATAATCTTGGCGGAATAAACAAACCGTTACAAAGTAGTGTTTTTAACGAAATGTGTCATTTTTATTTTTGTTGGCTACCTGTTTTACTTAACTGATGACAGGTGTATGCTATAATACCGACTACTTTGTTAAGTAGTAATTTTCAATAATGAACTGTTGCTGGAAAAATGCTACTGGAGTTCCAAAAATGTTGGGATGAGATACAATAAAATAATGCCAGTGCTGCCCAATTATAGTTTCAAATTTGGGCTTATGTTTTACACAGACCCCGATTTATGCATAAACAAGCCAATAATTATGCCAAGGAAAGCAAAACGTAGTTTTTGTGGAAAATGCTTACATCCAATGTTTTAGTTTTGATATAATTTGCTTTTAGTAGTTGGAAATTTTAATGAATATTTATGTGGAGAAAAGGCGTTGTCAGGATCGAGACCCTGGAAAGTAGTACTATATTCACCTGAATTGAACAATTTCGGATTCTATCTTTTCAATGTTTTCACGTGAAATGTCGGTGAAAAGTCAATGCCAAAAATATTTCACAAGCCATTGCTACTACCCCTGATATTTTTTAAGGATTCGCCTGATCACATAAATTACGTACTCTTTTTCGACCTGGTCTTTTATTAAATCCTGTTATGTATCATTCGTTTCATTATCAAGATGGAATTACACAAGAGAAAACAAGACAAAGGCGGCGATTCGAAGAGGACATAAGTTTAGAATACCCATATAATAACGAGCACAAAAAAAAACTTTACCAATTTACTGGCAGCTTCATATTACATTTTTTGTTTTTCTTCTATATGTTCCTCTATAACTGTCTATAAACATGTTCATGTTTATGTCGAATATTATGTGAATACGATGATGGCAAATGAGCTTATTCTAATGATGACGACCATTATCTAACTCTCATCATCATTATCTTCATATCATCATCATCACAAGCCTAACATTCTCTCGGACGTACATACATCACATTTTCACATCATCGTCAATCCGGCAAGCAGGTAGAAGCAACCACCACCGAATAGGCAAACAAATGACTTGACATGATGACAAAAAGAAGGGAAATGGACTGAAGAATTTGATGAATATACACATAACACGTTTGCTTTGCTCATGTGTGAAATAATGTAAGTAAGAAAGTAGCTAAGCAAAAACCAACCAGGCACGATGATGAGTCGTCGTATGATGAAGGATCCATCCATACTTCCATTATATTATTTATTATTCTTTTATGGAGACATTGTACCATGAAAGAATAATATAATTTGATGAAGGAGGTGGGTCCACGCTGTCCTTTAAGTAAGAATGAAATTGGACAAGTTGCATTCACATGGCTTTCCTCTTTTTCTTTTCAGAATATGCTATTCTCCTCTTCATTTTTTATTTATTATTCTCTGCTTTCTTCCACGCTACTATACTCCATTCCTAATTTTCTTTACATTTACGCTCGACAATTATGTAGTTTTGTTGTGTAGCAAAACGATAAGATGATGGAATATAAATAGTTAAGGGAGAACTCGAGAACTGACTGCATGCTTGCTAAGAAAAGAATATATGAAAAAAAAACTTGTTCGGGCCCATTTAGTTTTAGTCATTATCATCGTCTTATACAATATACAAAGAACTTATTACATTACACATTCATGCATGCCCAACGCGTTAGTGAAAACTCCGGTAGGAAGTAATCACGAAGGATTAGGGACGTTTTTGCTACTGAGGTACGTGCATACGAAAAAATATTCATGTAATGTATCCACAAAATATAATATCGCTATAAGAATCTCAAAATGTATTGGATACTTGAGATCTTCTCTCTTTGAGAATCATCAACCAGGAAAAATATTGCGATAATGAAGTAATTTTTACAGAACACGAGTTAAAGTCGAAGTCTTATAGAGAAACAGACTAAATGTTTCTCTTTTCTCCAATCTGTAGCGTAGAAGATCGTCTTATAGCATAACAAGCGATAATTCACACCGCGTATCAAGCTCTAATGGCTGTATTTCGCATAGTGTAAATTGTAAAGAACCGAAATAAATAAATGAATTGAAAATATGTTATTATATACCTAAACGACTGCACTGTACCGTAGTCTACAACTTGAAACTCTCTGACAAAATGCGCATGTTCAACAGATGAAGCCAGCTTTCAAATTTGTCTATCCAAAGTCACTCCTTGATAGATCGGAGTAGGTATTTTAAACGGCATTAGCAGAAACGCACAAGCGCTACACACATACTCACACGTCTGCGTCTCCTCACAGTAATGATCCTATTCGAGCCTGTTTAAAGTCATTTATCATCACTCCAGTTAGCCATTGCGGCAAATTCTTTTTGCCTTGTCATTTCAAACAAATAAAAGGATTGTTGTGTTTTGTTGTGTAGTGGTCTCAAGTAACACTTGTTCTTGATTTGTAAAAAGGAGCGTAATGTACCAAAGGCAAACAGGCAGACAAGTACGTGTGAAACAGTAATGTGTGCCGAAAAAGGTGAGCTGAATGAGCTAGTGAGAGGAGTCGTCGATATGACTCCTTGCTTCATTAATGTCTTGTACTTCTTTTGTGTTGTTGCTGATGACTTGGAAATTGAAGTTGATGTAATTGGGTGATAATGTTCAAATTCATTTTTGTACGAGTCATCTTTCCGATAGAATTGTTCGGCACAAAAAGCCATGTATATATACATTGCTACAAAGTTATAAAAACATGAAGTACAAAATTACACGCACACATCTATATATGTACAATATATTTTGGTATACATACATAGGCACACGTAAGTAACGTGTTTCTTCAAAGCCTTTCATGTTCCTTTGCCAGTCTTTTTCAGACCATTGCGTTGCCTTTCATCAGCTCAAAATGTTATTGTGGAACCCTTTTTTGTTTGATGTTTGCCTTCGATTTCTTCCCTTGTTACCTGACGTCATCAGGACAATATAATGCGACATGCAGCATAAAAGACGGCGCTTGTACACGTCAGATCTCCTGTGCTGTTTGATGTTACTGGAGCCATTCCGCTCAAAGTGACTTTAGAATCGAAATCAACACATTGGTGAGTTAGGCGTGGTGTAAATTTCCAGATGACACGAAAAGATTGGAATCTCCGTTCCGTACATTACTCGTAATCAAATATCCGATGATAGTAACAGCAGATGAATGTTCCAATGGATTATGAACATCATTACAAAATGAAATGATTTTACAGAACAAAATTTGCTACTACGCTTCTACAGCCGTTGGAACGTCAGGTAGTAACTTGGGCCGGTAGCCAGTTAACAACATTATGCGGTTTTTCGGTGTGATTATCTTCAACCTGAAAATTCTTACGGCATAAAATAAACCAAATGGCAGTAGTTATGCCCTGTCTTTTATTACTCTTTTGTGATTATGAAAATTCCAAACTGTCACGTTTACAAATTGTAGGAACTAATAATTTTCCTGTTCATTTGACGCATGTGGTGTATCATTATCATTTTTTGGGTTAGTGTTGTTATTGTTCCGTTGTTTTCAGCTCGTTTTTTATGAAGTACGTTATTGTCATTGTCCGACCAACAAAGCTCTACTCGTCATCAAGGACCACTTGAGCTCAAGTGCTACTTGTAGTAAAATCCAACAAAGCGCACTACGCGCTGTGTATATAATTATCCGACAACTATTTTATGCTTTATCTTCGTAAAATTGCGTCTAATAAAAACATCTTTAATAGACCACAATTATCCTTTAAACAAGTATCAAGAGAAAGTCAACGCTACCAAATGAAATAATAATCTGTATACTGATAAGCTTTTTTTTTACAAAACAACAAAACGAATCTAATGTCGATGTTTCACTGCATTTCCAAACTACCTCCAATTCATTTGTTGAAAGAGAAGCTCCACGTTTTGTGATTAACGTTTCTATTGAAATCTGAGGATCTGATATCTGACTGATCAAAGCTTGGATTAAATTCTATTCAAAGCGAGCAGTCTGTTGTACAGTTCTCGAAAGCAAAGACAACAGACAACAACGCGAAGAAATAAAAAGTCCAGCTTTGAATAGCTTGAAAAAACTGTACAGTCAAATGTATACGCTTTCAACTTGAACATTTTGCCATCGACTTTTTCACAGCAAAGTCGGAGAGCAAAAGGAGAGATGAAGAGAAATTTCCCTTCTCTTGTTTCATTTTCTCTTCTCACTTTTCCATGTCACAGCATGAGGTTAATTGCGAGCAGAAGTGTGCGTCCTTGCCTGCTTTTATATAAGCAAACTGTGTGACTGCCTGCTCCTGCCTCTACATTTATTTACTCGTGATGACACAACATTGGCAAAGAAATTATATACACATAAACTTAATATATCTGTAGATAAATATACTATATACCTACATTGTACTTTAACATACAGTCCTCCTGTATCATTAGAAAATTACTTTGATTTAATATTCAAACGTAAAAAGCTGCATCACGACCACACGACGACAGACTATCTCACTGGATAACTTGGTCCTGCAATGCAGTAATAAGAATTATTCTTTTGGTAAAAGTCGACTCTGTAAAATATTCATATGTCATAATATAGTTATAGTTATAACAGATAGTGATGATGAAAAAACCGCCACAATAACCCTATAGGTTAAAGAAAGGAGTAAATAGAGGGAACGATAATAGAAAGCTTATATATAGAATAAATTTTCGTCTTCTACATTGTTGTTATTATTGTATCGCATGGTTTGGTTTGTCCCTGGAGGGGAACGATATTAAAATGATAAAAGAAAAAAGAAGAGCAAAACTCGGAATCGGTCTCAAATTAGTAAGATATTGTGTTCCATTTGGATGTTTAACTGATTACTTGCTTTGTCCTTACTCACTGAGTCAAGAAAATTACACCACCAAATATCCCGATGCGTGTCACACTGTGAATGAGCTGATGCGGATGATGATGATGCGCTGCTGCTGCTGCTTCCACTGCCGCTCGCCTGGCTGCCACTGTTTTTGCTGCTTTTTCCGTTTCGATGAATAGATTAAATGGGTCGCTCCGTCGAACCGCAGTCCACTGTAAATGAGCTATGATGTAAAAGGAGAAGTAACTCCTGCTGATCTCCTTTCATCCTTTTGTTAGTCATTCATATCATCGACAATATGCGCATATATTCATGGAGTTATATGTCCACGTTTAGGTATATCTTCTTAACGTAGGCAGGCATATTGTATTAAGCAAATCAACAGTTTTGTACAATTTGTCGATGAAATGCGCTGGGAAAGGGAAACAAAACAGGGAAAGGTGCCGTACAAAGTCACACTTTCATATTTTCATGAAACGGCTTCAGTAAAGGAGTATGCTAATCTCTGAAGAGTAAACTGAATTGAACGTACGCAAATTACTTCCAATGAATTGGTCAAACGTTTCAATGATAGAGCTCTGGCATGGGAAATCGTCGTTATATTTTATGTTGAATCTCACATA
This sequence comes from Sinella curviseta, assembly GCA_004115045.4. Classification (NCBI taxonomy): domain Eukaryota; kingdom Metazoa; phylum Arthropoda; class Collembola; order Entomobryomorpha; family Entomobryidae; genus Sinella; species Sinella curviseta. The sequence continues at coordinate 45,122,432 of CM023201.3, read as the reverse complement.
TTCGCAGAAAAAGCTGTAAACTGACTAGGTACGTAGCACATAATATTATCGGTTATTTCCCATTTCGTATTTGCATTGTTAAATGGTCTCGTTAAAAGTATTTAGAGGATTTTTGTAAAGACAATAGCAGCAAAAGAGTACTGGCACCGATGGTGGTATAATTATGACTTTGACGTCTAAAATTAATGATATTTCAGTTAATTCAATGAGGCACTCTTTTTTTCTATTTTCTCCCCAACTTTGTTGTTTTTTTTTCTTTAGCGAATTTTATACTTTTGTAAATGGAGAAAATTCTGTGAAAAAAGTTTAAGCGAGACAATTCAAACGAATTTAAGTTTCTGACAGGAAAATTCATGCATGCACGAGCCTGTAAGCTATTATTTTCAGAGAAACAAAAGTTGCCTCTTTTAGACCATTCCAATAATGCTACACTCTTGAAACGAGGGAAAGAGATGAGCTGATATGATATTATGGTGTATTTAGCACCAAACTGCCTACCCTAAATGAACAATTTCTGAATTTCAGCCTTGTAGAAAAAAACCGCTTGGTCGTTCCCATTTGCTTTTTCGATAAATAAAATACACCAGCCAAGTATGTAAATATTTTGCTTAATTACTGGTTTTGTAAAAATTTGCAATTCATTAGAAACCGCTCGTAGGGGTAAAAAACATTGCCCAGTTTGGTCATTCCATTTTTAAACATGAAACTTTTTAATATGAAAGTGAAAATCGTTTCAGTAGGCTTTTAAAAAACTAAATTGAATAGTCCGTCACGTCACGTCAGTCCTTATCCAACTACAAATTGTAAATTGCATGCACAGGTACCTATAATATATTTAAAAGCATAGTATTTTTTCTCGATGGATAAATATCATGAACCCTTGAGCCTATTCCAGCAAGGATCCACATTCCATTCTTGATTTTTTATCAAGGCGAGTGTATACACTACCACCACACAGGTAAGTGGATTCAAGTTATACAATAGTCATTTCTAAAAAAGTACATACAATAAAAGGAAACTTACTGCTGGGTCCTTGCATACATACATACTAATGTGGCGGTGGCAGTCGTACGTGCATATATAGTACCTCGGGCAACATCTGGCCAGCAGGTTGCTTCTAGGAGAACCTCTTAAGAAAATGAAATATTTTTCAAAGCAAGAAAATCTCTGACTGTGAATGTGTTTAGTTTAAATGGAGGAGAGAGAGAGAATGCGTGTATATGTGCACCTCTTTTTATTCTTCTCTCCTTCTTATTCTCTGCTCATTCACATAATCATGCTGGCCACTTCTACTTGTTTGTGTGACCAGGCAGCAAACACAGAGAACATAACGAGAGATCAAGAGATGATAATTTTTTCACGTGGGATTATGCCGGATTGGTTGATGATCATGATTGTAAAGATGGGGTGTTTCCGCCCACATCTGTAGACAAGGTTGACCCAAACACACATTTTATTGTTATGTGCTTGAAATGATAAAAAGGCTTATGTTTTGATTATTATGCACATCTTTGTATTAAAAAATAAATGGTATGCAGCAGCAGTAATAATTGTAATAGGAGGAAAGACGAAGAAGAAGTTACTTTGAATGTATAAAATGATCATTTATTTATTCTTACATGGAGGCACACACATGACATATGGAACTAACAAGTGAAAACATATTTATTTTTCACGTTGTTACATGTTACATAAAAAAGTACGCATTGCATTTTGCTCTGGCTTTATCAAGTAGTGTAAAGTTTACACTGTAAACTGAATGTGCAAGTATGCCCAGCTGTGTCAACTAATATGGAGGTGTTTGGCTATTACGTTTGATATGCTATGAAAAAAATCCTTCAGGCGACATGACATATTGCAGCAATCATTTCTCGTCCTAAGCATTTAAAAATTTGCTTTTTAAACTAGTTGGCATTTTTATATTTTGCATCTTATATTAGAAGATGATCATGACAAAAATTCACCGCATAGGTATACATAATATATAGTCAACCAACTTTTGTGGATAAAAACAAGTATAAAGTGTATATAATAAGAAACTTGACACCAATTCAATTTTTCATGTAAATCTTCTGCACGCAGCTCTTTAGTTTCATGTAACAACATTAAAAATCTGTAGGAAAATATCGTGATTTTATGCGCACTTGAGAGAATAGGATACTGATTTTTTTGGCTATCCTATATTAGCATATCCATAATCTATACGACTACGAAAATGGAAAAACACAATAACGTAACTCATACGATGCCACAATGCCAGCAGTGCTAAAATGCTAAAGAGGAATTTTAATTTTTAGGGTGCATGGATGTAAAATGATAACAAAATTGTAATGGCATAATATATTTCATTGAAATGATCATCGAAATGACAGCAATTTTTTATACCAAGAGCGGAATGCTCAAGGTTCAGAATTTTACAGGTTTCCTGTTTTATTTTATTGCTCTAGACCAGAACTGTTTTAAAGAGATTTGAATTTTTTAAAGGTTTATTGTTATTACAGTGGTAAATCTATATTATTGCGTCCCGCCTTCTTCGAATTGTTTAATGTATTTAATTATTTTTTTAAAATCAAGTTTAGATATGAATATGTTGATGTGCATTTACAAGGTTTTCTTTGGTCTCAATTCCAATGTTACATGAATACTCGAAATATGACACGGAAAAAAATGTTAAATTATTTCGCGTTTATTAAATTGGATCATCAGACTCCCTACCAACTTTCACGAGAGTGGATGTATGTATGTAGGTATTTGCACATTATCATAATTTATTTTATTGGTTTCATTAGTAAAGCCAGAGAGAGTACGAGAGTATAAAATGAAGGGCTACTCAGAATGTGAATTTTTGTGCGTAGGTGAAGCATTTTTTGGATTTGTACAAGTTGAAGTTACAAAAGAGTAACATGGTGAATGCGGTGTCGGATTCCTTAGATATGCAAATTTGAGCGAAAAGTGGAAAAGAACACACACATGCGCACCACACAAGATCCTATTATGCTGAATCTGACAATAGCGCCGTATTGCATGTGGTGTGTGTAGTTGAATTGAGGAACAGAATAGAGCATTCCTCGCCACCTGTAAAAATTCAAATTAGAGAATGATTATATTACGACGATATGCATTCATATTTATAATATTTTATGACGTACGCAGCTTTTATCTTTATAAAGTAAAGCTGTACATCATTGTCATGCTCCTCTCTGTATGAATCAAAAGGCATTTTTGTTGTTGTACGCCATGAAAAAAAGAATTATTGCCAGACATTTGCGATTGAGACATTTATGGCTTCACATTTGCATTTGAATCTGTGTGTAATGTGCCAATGATTCTTCTGGATCGAAAGAAGGGCTGCTAATAATAATAATGGTTCATGGCAAACTAGCAGTAAATAAATAATATAATGAATGTAAAATGGCAAACGACATGAGTCATGAGTACGAAAGTTTTTTGAAGAAATAAAAAAACACATCCTCTTCTACAGCACGAGGATGCACAATAATGCGCACTGTTTGAATTTGAATATTTTTACAATATAATAATCATAATGGCAATAATGACGATGATGACGATAATAAGAAACTAGTTAACTGAGCGGTTTTGATTTGACCATTATTGTATCATCAAAAGCGCACAGAGATACCATATGTAAAAATGACTTTTCGTTTGCGAGAATGGAAAAAGAGTTTGCGGTTTTTTCTCTTTTTTCATTTCGTCCCATTTTTTCACTACAAGAAATATATACATCAGATAAAAATGGCAACGCGCATGAGTTATGAGTTTCGGAAATGCTTTGCAAGAATCCCTTATTCTGCACATTATAATGTGTCTTCAATTACCTTTACAACGTGTAGTGTGGTGTGTATACACATAAAAAGATAATTTGATATGCATTCCTATATATCCCTTAGACCATCCGACAGCAACCGTCTCTTCTGCTGATATTCATCTATGAAATTCCATAATAAAAAAAGTGCACACACACTCATCATAATCACACATAATATGCACATACTTAACGCATGACCGTGTGTGATGGGGACCAGAAGCATTGGCAGTAGAACAGGCCAGACAACACAAGTACAGTTTTGAACAACAAAACAGGAGAAGAATGTACCGTACCTAATTAGGTATCTTCAAACAAGGTGAATAGTAAGCGAGGAAGAAGAGCACAGCGTTATGAACGTGTGTGTGTAGTGCTAAAAGCCTTTGAATTTTTAAGAATGTAGTTGTCTTGTGTGTGGATGCCTGTGTCTGTCTCCTTTTCCTTTTTTTGTGAACTAGTTTGTGAATGGTGAATATCTAATAAGATTCAATTTGATAAAATCAGCAAAAGAAAGACGCAATGAGTGAAGTAGGCGGAGTTCTCTTATTAACTCTCAACTCCCATGCATCACACTTTTTCTAATAGGAAAATTGCAGCTGGTCTTTAATACAAGAAGAGAAGAGGTGTGAGCGAGCGTATTCTTCTGGCAAATAATTTACTTGATCAAAAGAGTCATTTCTTGGTGAAACGAGTCAATTTAAAATAGAACGTGCTCAAATATGTACGACGACATGCATGGTGCTAGCAAACAAGCGTCAAATGGTAATATGTCATGTTGGTAAATGAAGGGTTGATGGGTTTGTACATTATTTGGAGTGTGCAATGCATACAAAATGTACGTGGTAGTAGTAGTAGCCTTTTTGCGCTGTCCTTCATTCATAATAGAGTTCATTTAGATTGTCAAAATGATAAAGATTCACATAATGCCATATTTCTCAAAGTGACACACATGTGCCATTATTTTCCTGATGACAACTCACTTGGTAGAGTCAAAAGGGTTGAAAATAAAATTGCATGAAAGGAAGATCATGGCGGAGATAACGGTTTAAACTGATTTTCACCTCTTCAGAATAATTTTTGCATTAAACAATTTTGCACGAGCAGCGAGGATTGTGGTAACTGTAAAAATTTTAATTTAAACATGATTCAAAGAAATGTATGGCTTCTGTTGCAACGTGTTCATTTTATAATGTAAAGATGCACAAGGCAATTTAATTGAGCTCCTTGTTTACCGTCACTTTAGTGCAATCTCGCACAATATTAATCAGATCCATCCGTACACACATGTGTTAAAGATAAACCTGTCAGAAATCTTATGAACACATCAGGCGGAAAGTACATAATGGAACTGGACATTTCGATTGTTTTCTGGTAATGGTTACGACCGCGACCTCTCAGCAGGAGTTGACTTTCAGGCGTGGTTGCATTAGGCACACACGACTAACTTCCCCAAAAAAAGCTATTCACTCCTCAACATTTTTTTTTCAATCTCTCGTTTCAATGCTCCTTGTCATCAGCATCATCCATATTGATGGTTACGTCTGTCTTCACTCTTACTTTCTATTTCAGCCACATAAATGCTTCTCTATGTCCAACGATGATGTGTAGGTATATTGATTTGTATTGTTTCAGCTTGTGATAAGGGATTTGTGCCCTTTCCAAACGCATCTACTTGACGCAAATAACAATACAACAGAATTTATTATTGTCGCATGATATTACTTCAAAATTGCAAGCCAGTGCAGGTTGCTGTCAAATCTATCTATTAACTCCAATGTCAAGCTTATATATTGAAGTTTAAAAGGGACTGAAAGATTACCGAATTGGATACATGAAGCTACAGAATGTTTTCCCAAGATTTTCTCTTTTATGGTATCGTGGTATCAATTTAAATAGCTGAAAATTGTACTACGTTGTAAATTAGAGAAGCGCAGCACTGTTCTGACTTTTTAATTTGAATTTCTGATGAACTTTATAATATCTTGGAGCTCATCTTGAAGAAACATTCGAATACTTAAACTATAGTAAAATATGCATGAATATTATTATTATATTCTTGGGGAAATGTTTAATTGTGAATCATAAGATTTGTACCAGTTGAAAAAAGTCCGCCCACTCTAGATATTTATAGTTCGTTGCCCAACTCTTTTTCAACGCATCTATCCCCCGACCGTTGTTGAAAGTCGGTAACTGTGCGCTGTTACAAGTTATAAACTCACTTGTTCAGTCAATACGAAAAAAACATACGCATAAAGATGCGACCTTGGATTATAAAAAGAGAACCTTACATAATATTTTATTTCTCTGAAATATGTTAACATGATAAGATCCGTGTTTTGTTCTGAGCTTGCATGATAATGTTTTTATGGAGTTTGTTGGAGTGAGTTTACTTATACCACGATATTATCTTTTTTACCTTTTGCCGTTGTGCGTTTTCTAACGAATCCAACAAAGTTTGTAAATACTTGGATGCTTCGGCCATACAACAACAATGAAAAATGGACCAAAGGTAATCAACCGTGATGATCTTATTTAGCATATTACAGTTCATTAGAAGGAGAGATAGGCGGGCACGAACTAAGATTTACTTTCTACCATTTCTTATTTTTTCTCCGTATCTTTCTTTTTCGTTCATTCCAGATTTTTTATACAACTACAAATTCTTAATTACTACTTTGCGCTGCTGATGTTGTTACACATTCTCTTATAATTCCCTGGAAGCTCATGTGTGAAGATATATACGTAGTGGTGCCTAAAAGATTGAGAATTTCCACGAGAAAACATGCGTGCACAAACATGCAGAAGGTTCTTATTAGTCTGAAAAAGTTTCCTCTTTCTGCAGAAAGCCTGGACAAGTTACGTGAGTACGACATGTAGAGAGAGAGAGAGAGTTGATCACATGATGATACATTCATTGTCAGTTTGAAAGTTTCGGTCGGTCGATATTGAACTTATTACAAAAGGACTCAATGAATTGGCCGAGTCTGTGCGGTGATGTTCTGCGGTAATGTATGTGGCTACAGGGATTCATCCTCCGCGCAGTCAGCCAGCCTTTCTTTCAGTATTTATTGAAACTTTGTTTTGCTGAAGAAAATGTCAAGATGGAAAAGATGATGAGTCTGCAGTTGCATGATGTACTACATTTTTACCCTTTTGAAAGGTGGTAAATCTGTACTTTACCTACCCGAACTGCGAGTCCCTTACTGCAGTTGCAGTCCGTGAGAGTGGCTCGCAGACGCCGGTGTCTGCACAACTCACACAATACAATAAGAGCAAGAAGGAGGATAATTCTCCTCACCCAATTTATTGTAATTATGATTTTGCTCCGTTTTTTTATCTGTAAACACGGAAGGAGTCAATACTTTATTTTTTGAGCATTATTGCTTTTGTTTCAGAACGACTTTTCTCTAGAGTTCGAAGCGTTAGATATTGTGTTGGCTGATCATCGCAATGATGATGATGATGATGATGATTGAGAGAGAACAAAAAGGTTCGTTTACTCGGCTATTCACAATTTGGCTACGTAAAGTTCAAAAGGTCTCTGGAAAAAGGTTGGTATAAGGGACTTACTTTGTTTTGGTGCTATTATCATCTTAGAAAATGAAGCCAAAGGTAAAGACCCGACTGAACTGTCTGTGTGTGTGCGCAGCATATTGATCATACGTATGCATCCCGACTCTGGTCAAAGTCAAAGAGAATGGATTTTTTTTGTCATAAGGGAACTTTTTTTTATCTCATCTCCGCACAACGGAGAATAAGGTAAAGTCGCCGCTGCCCGATTGAGTAGGCGGGTATGAAAAAATATAAATTTTTTGATTTACAAACTAATAATTACAGGTTTGGGCAAAAAGGCGTTCTAGACGCAAGATTTAAATACTGCTGGCCAAGGACTCAACAAAAATACTCATCATCACATATATATACGTGCATTACATATAAGCCATTTCTCTTAATGTGAAAAACGCTTATTGTCTGGGCATAATGCAACAAGTCCATATGAAACTTTTTTCAAATAAGAGATTTTTTTTCTGGGGGGTTGGGGAAGTTACCGCAGCAGTACTTAAACTTAATATTTTATGATTTTTGAAAATATGACGAGGAACATTAAAGGTTGCACGCATGCATTTCAGCTTATGAAAATAATGTCTTGAATGTATCATCCCTGGCATTTCAGCCTGGTATAACTTTCTCCATTGGAATATTTAATTATTCATTGCCAAGTTATGTTGTGTCATATTCTCAGTGTCGACCATAATATAAGAAGAGTAAATGAAATGAAGTTTTAAAGGAGCACACACAGTAATACAATTTCGTTTTACATGTGTACTCCACAAGTCAGTTTGTCAGTAGAGCAAAACTAATGTTTTATGAATATTGCTTTACATTAAACATCAAGGAGCAACAGTGGGTTTTTATGTGGCTGCCGATATGCCGAGTGAGTAGGCACTTATACACACCATTCCTTATAGCAATTATAATGTAAAGTAATACGTTTTATGTGAGGGAATAATCATTTTGTATAATCGGAGAACATGATTCCTCCCAAAAACTCAGGCTTTCAAAATGAAAACTACCCATAGTGGTACAGCCCTTTTTGAATTTTTAATGAAAATTTATCAATATTTTGTACTTGAGCTGCATGGTTGGTCTTCTTTGGAAAGCTCAGAAAGACCTACGCTTATACTTTGCATGTCCTGTTGTGTAACAATTTTTAATACCTTTACAATTCTCTCTGAGACAAGCACATGCATATTTTAAGTCCACCACTACTTCGTTTTGTTTTTGACCAAGGATTTCACTTTTTATTACTACCAACTACCACAGCTCCTCTTGTTATGCTTTCAGACTTTTAGCCATTTATGACGAAAAACATGTATTATTCATTGTATCAAGAAATTTTAACATAGTCACTGACAAAGACACATTAGTTTTTGTCAACATTTTGTTTCATGTTTGCATTTAGCCTTCTAAATATTCTAAAAGTCCCCTGTTCTATCAGAGTTTGTATCTATGCTGTACGGCAAATATGACAATGAATACATTAAACATGCATGTTGGCAGTTGGCAGCATACTCCGTCAAGTCAAAGTACCAACAACAACAACCAACCAATCCTTTGTGGGCTGTTGCTGAGCTTACAGCTTTTTTACTCCTTTGTTTTTTAAATATTGGGACTGAGCAAGTTTTTACGATGTCGTTTCTCTCCTAAAACCCAAATCTTACTTCTACACAAAATAATTCACCGGCAGACTGGTTGTAAATGTTTTCACGGACTTATGTGCAAGAACAGAAAATGCAAACATCCGATACACAAGTAATCCATTATAATTCTACATGCCACAAGCTGTCGACTTGTTTTTGCCGTTAAGTTGTTGTAATCTTGAAGGAACCTAGATACAATATCTTTCTCTCTCTCTCTCTGTCTCTCTCTCCGAGCTTTTAGCTTTCAAAATCGCTAGCTTGGTCGAATATGTACCTGCATAAGTAAAAAAAATATTTACTAACCATAAGGAAACTTTTCGAGCGTAATACCCTCCGAGACACGATTTTATCATTTATTAAACATTAGAAATAATTACTTGATCCTAAGAATAAAGAAAACAACTTTTTATGAATCATTATTCATGCTTACTCATGAGTGTACCCCACGCAAAAAGAAAAGCATCATGACTTTTCCTGCTGATGTATCACGGTAAATATTTTACAAAATGGAAATTTACAATCACACTATTATTCATGCTATTAAAGTCGGAGGAGCGGAGTCGTCGCGTTTTGTATGTGTATACCGGGTGGTTGTTTGGTGGACAGGGATAATTGCCGGCAATGACACGTCGTAAACTTTTGCCAAAACTAGCTTTATATAGCAAGGCTAGCCCAGCCTTGCACTGATCATAAAACACACATATAAGTAGTACGATTATGTAGGCATTTCGCTGTCGTTATAATATCATACGAAAAGGAATGATATTTTATGGAGTTAAGAATTGTGGTGATGGGGTGCTTGCACATTTATAACGCAAGAATACTCCTTTTCATGACTGGCTATGATTATTTCAGCCATCAACTCCATTCATTCATTTTATTCACTCACCCTCACGCAGTCAGTCAGTCAGTTAGCAGAAAAAATGCCTGCCGGCATTGATAGAATTGCTCTACTGCTGCATGCAGTCCCATTTGATTTTTTTTTTCGTTTAGGTGATTTACTTGTTTTGCCAATTTACTACAAAAGAAATTACCGTCTCAAGAATTTCAAGGTCCAGAAAGTGAAAAATTTACCATTTGTTCTAGTATTTTTTTGTCACTTTTTTGCACCAGTCTCTACTCAAATGGTTGGGTATATATGCACATGTTCGGTATGACAATCGTTCTTATAGCACGCACGGTTTAGTGTTGGACTAAAAGTTGAATTTTACACCAAACAGGAAGAAGGATACAAAACTGATAGGTGTGCATTGTTGCACCACTAGCATAGCGTATCGGCATATGATGACCCGAAGATAATTTTGGAGCCATTCGTACATGCCCGTGTATATTCATTTGATTCGACTCACAAAAATGTAATAATGGCTGAAAACTCAGGTTTTCAGTTTCATTCGCTCATTCTAATGATTTTTATATCCAGTAGTGCATGAGTTCATAACAGCGGCAGCACACCAAGCGAGCATTATGATCATCATCACGAGCATGGTGAATCTTCTTCATTCGTCTCAAATCAAGATGAACGAATAAGGATTTGTATGAATGTGTGCGTGACCAAAATTCATTACAACCAAAAATGATTCACACTCTTACTCCATTAGGGTGGAAAAATTCATGTAGAAAGCATTCACATTGTCGTACACTTTTGTGTACACGAACACGTAGTACACATTATATTACGATGTGTTATGATGATGATGTCCGCATTATTACGTATTATGTAGTACAATGATACAATTGTGAAATTATTGTGCTATACAATACATTGTAGATAATATAATTATGATATATTATATTTTTCTGCTCAGTAAGCAAACTGGAAAAGGCATGCTCCTCATGGTAAGTGCACATCGTCGTACCGTCGTAGGTTAGAGAAAATACAGAATTGTGTTGGTTGATATTATGTGGCTCATATAATATTATTTTTCTAATCTCGTACCACATGCCATGCAACTAGAAAGGCCATAAGAAAACAACGGCAGAAGTGCCAGGACAAGCCGAGGCAAAACAGCAAAAGATGCATTATTCCTTTTTCTCTTCCTCCATGCTTTTTTATCCATTCCTGTTTCTCCTGGAGGCTATATTTATAATTCGTTCACGATTCTACACGATCCTGATGACGATGACGACGAAGGAAATGGAAGAAAATACATCTTGAGAATTGAAAAGGGTTAAAAAAGAATAAAAAAAAGTAGTAGAAAGGAAAAAAAGAGTTAGAACTGCTACAAATTCTTTTATTCGTTTTATCCCATACACACATAACATTACCTACGTGAGTTTCCATAATTTGTATTGTGATGGTTCCTCTAGTTTTCTGCTCCTAAAGAGAATATACTACTGCTACACATGTAACGTTTTTTTGTCTTTTATTTTTATGATTCCATGCATGTAGTAGTGGTAGTTGAGCTAGTAGCAGAGCAGAAGTAGCGTAGAGAAAAGAATTCAGAAAGATAAATCAAATTCAGTGGAAGGAAGAATAAAAAAGAGAGAATAGGAAAGGCGAAGAATAATAAAGAAGAAATGAAAGAGAAAGAAAAGAAAGAAGGAGAGAAAAAAGTGGCCATTTTGAAAATCCAATTCAGTATTTTATATGAATGGAATGTGGCGTGAATATATGGGCCGCACCATCACGAGGAAGCGCAGCAGCAGCGTATGTGTTCGTACATGTGAATGTTTTTGTAAGTACTTTTGTGTGAAGAATTTTTGATTACTTTTTTATTCTCTCTACACCTTCTGCAATATAAATAGCGATCAAGAGAGAGAGAGAGAAAACCATTATTGCGGCGCTTTGCTACTTGCTACTAGCAGGACCACATACCTTAGAGTGCACAATGTAACAAAAGCTTTCTATATACACATGTATGGCTACAATATGAGCCTCAAAATTTTCATTGGATTTTTCCTTTTTATGAGATTTCATTTTTATTTGGGAAAATATAAAAAACAGGAGAAAAAGCGATAAAATGGAGAGAAGAGTGAAAATAAATAGACGACAAGACAGAGAGGCTTTTTATATATGGTAGCAACCCAGCCGGTACTGACAGGCGTGGTCAGGAATGATCGGAATAGATTAATGTGCACACACGACACACTCTTTTTCTTTTACTCTACACGTATTTTATATATGTATTTAGATTCATATAGCCAGTAGCCAGGCACTTCGACGAGTTTGTTTCGAAATCATCCAAAAGGGATAAAATGGAGAGCATTCAAACTACATTCAACATTACACATGTATACTTTTTATATTTACTTTTTCCTTTTTTTGTTGCATTATAATATTGAAGGCAAAAAAAAATTATTACCGGTGTACTGAATACAGTTTATAAACATCAAAAGAATAAAAATATGCATCTATATATGTAACGAAAGCATTTTGTATGTTCCGATCAAATATCTGCCATCGAGTTTTTATATCTGAGTATATAATGTTTAATGTTGAAATTTTCATAGCTGATTGTTCTTGTATTGTTAAATGATTGAGTGTGCGATGTGAAATGCTTTTTGCTGTTACTTGTTCGTGTTCTGCTGGTTCCCCTGAATAATTCTGTTATTCTGTTCAGTTGATAAAACAATTTGTAACAGTAGTTCAATTCAAAGTATCACATCAGTACTTACATACATTTAAATATCTCTATAAAATATGTATTATCATAGACGGAGTATCCTTAAAACCCATAATAGTGCTTTGCGTTCTGGATGAATTTAGTTTTGGTGTGAGTATTTACTTAAAAGCTTAATGTAACAGCCAGAGCGCTAATCTATTTCACCATCTACTATCCGCCAGTTACTTTACTATAGTTTATGAGCTTTTTCCTATGCCTAGCCGACAATAGAGTAGAAACGCTTTTTGTGGAAATACGTGTAATTCTGGTATATATTATATATTTTTTACACAAGGCAAATGTTAAAACACGGAATTGGGGGTTTTATTTATACGCTGGTTGCTGAAAGCAATCACATTCATCGTCGTTAACATTTTTTACGTACTCGCCTCCTGCCGATAGATATGCGATATTACACTTATCATGCCTGTAACTGCTAACTATACCCGAACAAATCTCCCATAATGTGTACTTATACGTACTTTTGTTACGATGTCATGTTAAAAAGTGCTACTATTTTTAACACTTCCACCACCTTGCCTAACTACAATAACACTTTACCACAGTGTGTAGTAGCTTATAGCATATAGGGCATTGGTGATGATGATGATAATAATAATAGACTGCAGTCTGCAGCGATATAAAAGAATGCCGCATACTGAACATTTTGTCGACATCTGAGCTGGCCTTCTTTTACTCAGGTACCAATTGTCCATTCAATAACTACCCATCTGCACCCTTAATAACAATAATAATCACGACTAGGACTGTGGTTAAATTACAGGATTACGCTCTAATTCTAACAATTAGCTCATAAAAAAGCTGACAATGGTTGTTTTTGGGAGTGATTACTAATCATTTAACAACGTTATAGAGAAGACTTTGCATGGGAGAACGATACGGTGCAGGGTGAAATATTGGTGGAGCAAGTCCGTTCTATTGTCAAATTCAGGAATCCCCTATTACATAATGCCTCTTTAGATACCTAATTAATATTTCTTTACAGGGACTGATGTCCCTAATTAATCATATAACGATTATATGTGAACTGACGTTTGACCCCGAAATATTATTTTATTTTAAGTGAATTATTTTACTTAAAATGTTTAATGGGATTTGTTCATAGGAGAACGAATGTAATTGAAATACAGGAAGTTTTAAACACTTGCCCTTGGAAGTAACGGGGTAGAATTTTAACATTGGGATTTATAATAACCTAATTTTGAGTGTCTCGTACTTGTGCTTATACTGATCCATGATCTAATTTTTTAAAAAATGTTTTGCTGAGTAGGTAAATAACAATAAGTACATGTTTCAAACTCACACATGCAATCAAAATTTTCGACGACAGTTTAAAAAACCGAAAATTATAATAATTCATATTCTACCCGATAATTTTCAAATAGGCATGACTGTTATTTACGTTTTATGTCTAGAATGTTTGGCGAGGTTGCAATGTGGGTGTTTTTCATGACATTTCTCCATTTTTTACTGTACTTTATTGCATATTTTCCCGGTTTTTAGCTGGATAACTAAATAAAACTATTAGAACCAATGATATTAAGATATACCTAGTTTTGAATATGAACAGTGGATCATTTTAAAGGCATTCTTTTTTAAATGACCAGCGGAAGCAAATTTTACTAATAGTCTGCCAAGTGTTTTAAACCGACTTCACTTTTTACAAATATGCATCGCAAGGAAAACGTAATACGGACATGTGGCGTGGTTGCATATTAATAAAGTATTCAGCCAAAGCCAAACAAGCTGGTAAGTATAACTTAACGATCTGCAGCACCTTATACCTTGGGGCACGGAGAATATACTAAGGAATATAAATACTGGTGGCTTTCCACAGTTTGGCATTTATTATTGCCATTTAGAAAATGAATTGTGAATGAGATGTGACCGCCCTATGCATGTTTGAGGTCGATGGTTTTTTACCATTTCTGAATGGATGGATGTAGATGGAAGAGGGTCATTGTTAATCTTCATTTTTTCTAATGTGATATGAATTTGAAGTGGTCCTGTTGAATATGTCTATACTTTTTTTGTCTTATCAGATCAGTGCTTTCCTACGAAAAAGTTATATTGGACATGAGAGTACATTGCACACAGTGAACCGTATGTACGCATGCACGTAACTTTATCTCTGGAATTACTAAAGGGTATTTACGGAGAAGTACATGTTCTCGAAAAATTATATACGTATTTTCGTGTTGAGACAAAAAATATTCCGCCTGCACCTTCCCAATTCAGTTAGGGTGGTTGTGATAAGTATGCATGACTTCTCAAGTCGCAGAAATGTGGTTAATATTTTTGTAGACCATTGCAGTAACGTAAACAAATCCTTAAACGGTTCTCCTTCTGGGAATAATGATTGAAAAACTTGTATCGGGCCGGATAGGACATTGACGTAAATGATCTGAAAATATTTTATGCGCAGTGCAGTGCCAGACTCAGAGTTTGGGTTATCAGATATACATGCCGGTGTTTTTGGGTACACAATTTTCATAAATTAGTTGTTTTTCACAAGTAGCATTTTTGATAAACAGATCGTGAGTTTGTTACTGCAATATGCTGGCTTAGCAAACGTTATGATTTTGGCAAACGATGAAGGAAGTTTCCTTATTGGCATGACATGTGTAGTATGCATAGTGTTTGGAATGCGGTGAATGATTTGACGCGGTCCGTCTTAAGATTAAATAGTAGAAATAATGAGGGAGCTTTTAAATTAAATGAAACAACATCATTGTATGGATCTGAGAGAAATAAGGTTAAAAAGTGTAATTATGTAGAATTACCGATACCGAGTTGCTCACAATCTTCTGAAGTCTCACATTGCTGCTTAGATGAGCTTAGAGTGGTATCATATGTTACAAATTATAATTTACCAGATTCATAATAACTGTATGATGTATCATTTTTCTCCTGATTGATTCTACAATTTTCTTAAATTTGCAAGTTCTTACAATCACAGAATTCGTTTCACCTACTACAATCACTGAAAGCAAACTATTTACATACCACATGAAATTGAAATATATAATATAATATTATTATGAATAGGATACAGACTAGGGAAATATCGTTCAAACAATATTATGCGCAAATATATTGGCAAATTTCCTCATGCTTCCCAGTGTTCTCGGAGCACTGTTCTGTCAACTCTGATATAGTGTCACAAAATCATTTAAACAATCAAATCAAAGGTAGCAGTGCAACTCATAAATCATAAGTTCTTTTCCTCATCTTGTAATTTTAATCATCGCAACACAACTTAAGTATGTATGTACCTTTGTATGTAATTGAATGACATCACTGAAAAATACGATACGCCAAAAACAAGTACTCATAAGACTTCATAACTTTATTTCTTGCATTTCTTTGTTTTCTTGTTTGCTCCTTGTCAAATCCATTTGTCCCTAACTTTCTGTAAATATTAAGAAATGAAATAGGTATATCATGTTTATCGTAAGAGAATGTGATCTGAAATATACATAAAACGTCCTGACCAAGATTCAATTCGGCTTTTTTATTTTTACGTTCTTTCGTTGCATGCATTTCTTTCGTTCGAACGACTGCAATTCCCTTTCTTATCAATTCCCATGATGGCGTTGCATGACACTCAGAAATACACGCATCCAATTAGGCAGCCAAAAATGAGGCTGGGTGATGGGATGGGTGCACGGTGCATGCATCCGTCAGACAACGAGACAACCTTTTGCACTGCCAGCTGAAAAGATGCAATAAATACTTCATTCCATGAAATTCGACTGCTGCTGTTATGCTGATGATGAGTAAGAATCAATTCGAAGAATGCCATAATTTCGCATTCCACCTTAATTATACGTTGATTAGAGGAACCAAGTAATTAAGACCTGAAACACCAACCAATGTACATTGTACACATGATACAATATATGCATACATATATATCTTCATGTATGAATTTCTAGTTGATTTATACTTGCAACAAACATGTCAATTTATTATTCTCTTGAAGCATCACAATGCAATTCTGACTGAAAAATGAAAGCAAAAATCCATGAAAAGTAAACTCCACTTCTTTCTCTAACGCTCATTTACATATTCCTTATTATTATGCTAAGCTTCCTTCATTAACGATGAAATTAATTCACTTAATTACTGCTGTTGTGAGTGTTATTTCAAAATAGGTCTGCTGTATTAAAGAAAGTACATCACTTACAAAACAGTATTTAAAAACGATGCAAGCATAAAATAGAAAAGAAAATTAATTACCGGGTCTGAATAATATTGTAGGTGTCATACAACGCAAAAGTAGCCCACCTTTTCTCCCCACTTTCTACAAAAAAAATCTGATAATCGAGAACAATAAAAAATGGATGATCATTCATCATTTCAGGTCAACTATTTGCAGGAGTACTGTGTGTGTTTTCTCGTTATATCAATGATATGGTTTGGCCTCAAGTGTTAAATATCAAACTGCTATAATCATCATAAAAATGTAAACATTCTGGACTTGCATGCAACGCTACTTATATAAGTACCCATTAGTCGGCAATTTCCTGGTTCATTGTTTTTACCAGTTTACTTTACTTACTATCCAAATGAGAAAGCATTTGCTGTTGCATTTTATTATTTTGTATTTATATATTGCAAGCAAGTCTTTAAAGAGCTTCTTCACCTTTTAACTGTATAGATTACAAATATTTTGCTACTGGAGCAAAGTATATAGGTATGTAATATGGCAGGAACATCATCACCATCATGATATGGTGATTATCGTTTGCTGTGAACGATTATTATACAGTTTGAGTAACTACAAGTCAGTTGCTCCTGCGTTTATGTGTGCATTGTTTGTTGGTTCTTTTTGATGATGGTGTCGAATGAACGAGGAGAATAATGATGACGATGATGGGTGATGGTGTTGCTTTGTATAGCTGCTCACTTGGCATACTACTTTTTTATATTTCTACTCGATACATGTACTCTTGTCCACAGGAAGAAGCACTATATAGATATTTATATATTACAGTGGATACTGTTTATATAAGACGAGAGTGGTTATAAAAAGTACATGACATAATAATATATATGTATCATAATTTTAGATAATATTTCCTTTTTACCTTGTATTCGGCAATCGACAAACCGTGGACTCACATACATTCTCGCAATAGAGTTAGTTTTTTGCATGAGTCCTTATATATTTGGCTTCTTGATAGTCACATTTACGCATGTTCAGTGCATACGAGCATAATAGCTCTGAAGTAAGTACATACTGGGCAAAAGAAGTTTTTACCTTGCTGACCTAACAGAGTTTTCTGCAGAGAATGTTGTGATAATGTGGCTGCTGCTGCTGACTTATTGACTTGCTTGTTGTCTAAATACCTGGATGCTCAAGTTGAGCAGAACACAGATAATAAATTCGTCGACGAGGCTCAGTGTGATGTGATGATGTTAATGACGATGATTACGCTGATGGCTCTAATGATGATTATTGTGGTGATAATGAATCCGCATGTTTTCGTTTGTAAGTAATAATCATAATAACTGGTGCTACACATACTTAAGTTTATGCTTCGACTTTAATCACGATACTACACTTTTCTGCAATGAAATACTTATAAGCATTTCTTTGCACATATTACCTTAACGGGGGGAAATATAAGAAGTATGGGCATATAAAAATGCATCCCTATATACTCTCGGCAAATATGTATGTGCTACTGACTTTAATGGCTCTCCTGTTTTGATGATGACGGACCGAAGATTACTCAAGTCCTCATGAGAAACATTATTAGCAACTATTATCAAACAAGAAAATAGTCGTTATCATCTAGAGTTCCACCTGTAAAATGTGTTGATGTATTTAATAAGGAGGATGCGATGCACTAGCATGTAGTTTATTATAACAATCTTTCAGCTAAGGATGTGTCAAAATATGCATGTAGTAGCTGACTAACTGACAGAATGAAGCCAACCTTTGCGGAAAATATAATTGCCTCAATTTTGCAACTTTGCTAACGTTAATGACAAAGTCTTATAATAATGTCATTATAATTAATAACAGCTAGTGTACTCAGCTAATTAAACGATTCATGCTGGCTGGAAGAACATTATAAATGTGTGAACATATTTTCCTTTGTGCGACCTTTAATTCCTTTATCAAAGCTATCCGCTTTTCACATGCTTACCTCGGAATCATAATGAAAACTGCAAGAGAAATGATGTAAAACCACGGGTGTTTATTTTTTATCTTGTAAAAAGTTGTAAAATAATGATATCAATATAGAAATGCATTCTTCATAAGGTGTGAAGATGTTGTTATATAAAAGTTTGGTTAGAGGACGCAACGCGTCCAACGGCTCGGATCCGCGTAACTTTGGAGCGAAGTTCACTCCTTCTTCACATTTTATTCTCTGGCATCTTCAAGCATTCTAGTCGAGTAGCAGTAATACTGAAGACGGGATAAAAAGCTGCATGCAACGCTACATACATGGTCTTTGTTGATCACGACAGCGTCTTTTTAATCCACTCCAAAACCATACAAGTTGAATGGAGAAACAGAGAGCAGCTCATAAAATATATACAATACGATCCAATAATACAAGTGTGTAAAGACATATCAAAATCCATCTAAGCTGCATGTTCTTACACATGCAATCGTTTTTATACGGCTTGATATAAAACCGCAATACAAAGAACAGGGGTTTGCAGCAGCAGGCATACATAAAAGCAGCAGCAGCGTGTGTGTTTATACCTACGCTACCTGAATGTAACGTGTTGTTTCGTAAGGAAAAGAGGCAAAAGTCTTGTACGAAAAAGTAGTGGTGGTGGTAGTAGTAAGAAAGAGCCACAACAACAGCAACAGTAGCGGCCAAAGCTTATCCCCACTCCACACACACATATACACACAATAATTCCTTTCTGGAGAAGTTCAAAAAATATGTGGACACCGTATCTTATCTTGAACTTACATATGAGGAGAGTGAACATGATGAATTTGATATCGGATCTCTGGGCAAAAAATCTGGGGAAATGGGTGTAGAGGTGGGTGTTCTACTCCACCTTTGGGATAGTGGGGAGGGTCCAGGACCATGATATTTCGTCGACGAGGCCCACTCTAGAAGAGAATACTAGGGTCGGAGCCTACTTTTGTTGGGCGTGACATTTCGGGGCTGGGAGAGGCGTGCCAACTGATACACCTACATCAATACTTCTTTAGCCACCCCATCATTTTGACCGCCTATCCACCCCTTTACCTTTTTATGGCGCAGTATACACTCCACTATACTCGTTGTAGTTTCGAACGAAAGCACTGGCATGTTGCCCTTTTCAAAACATACCGTGTCCAACTACAACACAACATGTATACTCCGCTATGCATATCCACTGCCGAGTTGAGCTACTACGCTAGATATCTACTCAACACAAGAGATTTTCCATTCAAGTCGTTGTAAATGCATTTAGGCTATACAGAACGGAGAAGAGTAAATCCCTCTTCTCTCGCTGATTTGTACTCACAATGCATAGGGTTAAGCCAGTGGCACTTGCTCCATTGTTCATTCTTTCAACAAGCAGTTTCCTAACAAGATTCACTAAAGCAGCCACACAAGAGCGTAGAATTTATCGTGCATATGTATCTCTTTACTTGAACAAGGGACCCAACTGTGAGGAAGCCTTCCAATAGCAGTGGTAGGCAATAACACCACCAATGTTTCTTGTGTACGCAGACACGTAAAATGGATACCTATATACTCGACTGCCTACATGTCCGCAATGCACATGTAAGTAACATTATATTCCCCTCTCAGTATGATGGGTACATGCATATATGCCACAATTTTTTTCTTCATTTCATATCATCATTTATATAATACACATATGCCATATCCAGAACCTCTCCCGTTCACGGCAACCAGCAAACTAGCTAAGGCAAAGCTGGCAATCGTCGTTTTTCTTTTCTCCCCAACAGCATCGACCACCAAAAGCCAATGCAATGTTACTTTACTTTTGCTGATATACATACTTTACCAGTGCAAAACGACGAGCGACGGACGATAATGATGATGGTGGTGGTGGTGATGAAGCAGGAGTTTTTCATAAACTTACCTCTTCTGTTCTGTGGCATTTTTAGCTTTGTTCATGAAAAAGGAAACGTTATGTCGAGTTTTATGTTGTTCCCTATAGAGGACTGAGCTTCCTTCAAAACCTGCATTACAGCAAGCTACCTAATGAAGGTTGACCAACAACGAAATAGCGAACATTAGATGGCAAGACTTGCCTGATGCTACTACCAAAAAGTTGAGAACGGACTCTTACCTGTGTGTTCATACATGCTCAGTGTAAAAAGTCTCACATCGCACCTTTCTAGCAACAATACAACACAAGCATTTTATGTTCTGGTAAAGCAAGCTCAGCTTTGGGTTCTCTTTTACTGCTGCTGCTGTCGTGGTGGTGGTTTTGTGAGAGCTCTTCTTTTTATTAGAAACCCAAGCGTGGTATATATAATATACATACTATTATTGTGTGCTTATTCATTCCCCTGGCTAGCAATTACCACACACTAGTACAACTGCTACAACACACAACAACATGAACACATGGAACGCAAGAAAGTAATCATTATATGTACTTGAGTCGTGTAGTGTGGCTAGCTCACTCGCTCCTAGTTCTTCTCTCCCTGTGAGCAAAAAAACACACGAGGGCGATTGTTTAGAATCTCAACGTGCGCTATCCTATCTATCTCTCCAAACACCACCACCAACACACTCACTAATCTGAGCGCAGGCAAAGCAAAGGACGAAGATCCTGGAATAGCCGAGCTAAAAAACAAACTCTCATTCTCATCGTGTCTCTCTCCATCTATATCGCTCTGTCTGACAAGCACAGAGACAACAGATCATTTTTTGATCATTCCTCTTCAAGCCCCCTAATACTTATCATCATCATTAAGAGAGCTGCACTTCTTCTGCAGCAATAGCTAATCCAGCAGTCTCATCATCAATGCAGTACTCAACTGCAACATCAACAACAACAATCTTTTATATCGAAAGGCTGTTATCTTGTGTGGTTACCTACAAATTTTTTGACGACACAACCATACCATTAAATTCAACAAGAAGAATAAAAGAAGTGGTACTGAGACGAGAGGAAAAAGAGAACATTTTGTGAGATTATATCAGAGAGAGGGAAGAAGAATACGAACAACAACCGGTGATTATATTGTAATTCGTATTACAACAATCTTCTCCAATCCTTGTAATTTCTACAATTGCAGTAGCAGTTGCATTTTATTGCATTCGTTGTTATTATTCGTGGTAATCGTCATAATAATAGCAATTCCAAAACCTGAAAACAACTCGAAGAAGAAGAAGAGAAAAGCAGAATATCCAAAGTCTCAATTAAATCTATTACCGAAGAAAAGAAAGATTACTTATTAGCATAGTATATCATCTCGCCCCATTCCCACTCTTAAGTGTGTGCACACTAATGCTAAATCGTGTAAACTCATTTTTCAAAAGAAATCAAGACTCTCATTTCTCTGACTAATGATCAATAACAAAATTATAAGGAAAAACTAAACGGATAAAGAACAATTATTATTATTATTCTTTTGAAAAAGTTGTTTTTTGTCTTTCGGAGGAAGTCGTGCAAGAAAACGGGAGAAAGGCAGGCTTTGTACTTTGTACCGTGTAGATCCATGCTGGAAGTGTGAGATGTCGTGTGTAAAGTACATCGATATCTATCAACAATCACGCAAAGTAGAAAAAAGAGAAATTGTCGAATAAAGACATTGCCATTCGTTGTGGTTTTTTGTTTGTGAACGGTTCTCGTGAGATTCAATATGACAGTTACAAGTATAATAGTGAAAAATCATGGAATCAATTAGCACTTTAACTGCTACCACAAAACTGTACACGTCACAGTCATAATAATCATCATGATCAACGCTGTCTGATCGTGTTCTGACACTTGAATATTATAATAATCATAATTGTTGCAATAATAATAATAAAAGGGATTTTTTTTCGAGCTGCCGGCCGAACTCTATATATCAATCAGGATCGCTGAAAGAACTTGTTGTACGTTTGGTTTACCTTTCTATACGCATGTTTTCTTTGTATGTGACTCTTGTTAATCAGGAAATCAATCAATTTCCCTCCCGCTGAGGGACTACATGTGCTTATTTGTTTCAGTTACCGTGTTAGCATGTAACAATTACTGTTTAACTGCCAGCAGAGAAGCCGCAGCAAACACTCACACAACAGATGTATAATAAAGTTGTGTGCAAAAAAATCAATAGTTTCTGGTAAACCACATCATCATAATCATCCCTTTTTTACATGATATGATGATGAAGATAGTAGTATTAAATGAATGAAATACTCTTTACTTATAAAGAAGTCGTGCAATCTTCAAGACACGTTGTAATAATAATAATAATGATAATATGTAGCCAGTAATATACATAATCGAAATAATAATAATCATCATCATCACAACGGCGAGAAACAACAGCTCTTGTGTACTATATGCACATGTACAACAACTACTACATACTCCAAGCGCTTCATCATCATTTTCATCCCAATGTATAATCAAACTATCAGTTTGCTAACCAGCAGCAGGGAAGAGAAGCAGAAATAATATAGCGAAACAACATCAAGCAGCCAACAGCACCACCGAGACCTATCATTATAGACTCTCGCGTTACACACACAACAACAACAGCGCAGGCAAACGCAAGTGAATAAAAAAGACTTGTGAAGACGACCAAGAAGAAGAATAAGACACGATATTATATGGGCATCATAAGTACATAACACTTTAGCTAACACAACGCAACAACCAAACTTGAGTTGTAGGAGTATCATGTGTACTTTCTGTAAGTAGCAGTTTACTGTGTAAATTATAATTATTCAGTCACTCAGAAGGGGCATTAAAGGCATAATCATATTTTTATATAGTGGCTTGCATTCATCCATATTATTAAACCTTTCTCTCCCTCTATCTCTCTTCCTGTATTAAAGGGGCAACACGAAAAAATGCCAAAGAAATTTGTTGAATCAACAGCATTGATACACTTTTCATGTGAGAGTAAACAATTTTTTTTACTTTCTTCAATAGTAATAAAAAGAAAAGGTCCTAACATTTTTACAGCATAATAAAAAGTATAAATTTGTAGTGGATTCTGCTGAGTAATTGCCTTCAATTAAGTCCTTGTATGGAGGTGTGTGCATGTGTGCCCAAGAAGTCAATGTCAAGCAGAGAGCTGTTGTCTTAAGTCCAGCCCCCTGTATTATTACTACCTATTAGTAAACACAAACATATATACCTGCTTTTTATGTACACACATTTGCTCCAGTTTGCCTGAAGAAAGAGCAATTCATCATTTTTCTTCATCAGCATGATCATAATGTAGTAAGAATGACTGAATGATCAGAGGGTACCCCCAATGGTGCAAAAATTAATTTAATAAACATTCAATGGGACGTTCCACCATCCAACAGGCAAACCCTAAAAATCCTGTAGTCTTTTGCTAATGAGTAAAATCCGACAGGTTAAATAAGACTTTGTTTTTATTACAAGGAAAAGATATTATTAATTTTCACCCTATATAAGGACCTCAATATAAAAAACATACATATTTATGTTTATGTATATGTCCAATTTTTTTGTGTATCCGTTAATATACTACAAAAAGAGAGATGAGAGAGAGAGAAAGAGTATAAGTGTGAATTAGTAAAGCTAATAAAAAACTGTTTTCACTTTTTATTCTTTAGCTGTGCGGTTTTCCCTGGTTGCATGCTTGAAACTACTTGAAAAAAGTAGAAAACTATTATCGATCTTGTGAGACTTTCTTTGTTTGCTACAGTACATTATTATGTATGTATGATTCTACTGGATACTGTTGAAAACTCATATAACACCAGTAATGTGACTTGAATATACTGTTTTATGTAATGCATACAAATGTGGCAGTGCATCAACATAATTGTAACAAGGTGCATAATTAACTCTAATAGGAAAGCTCGTGCCAAACGTATAGAAAATACAATTACAAACTTTTGCATGCGTTCCCATTTACGTAACGCAACATTGTGAGATTCTACAACAATACAACTTTTGATTACCAACTCCGAAAGGGAAGACAACGAGGTTTTCCATACAACGCAGAATATTTATAGGCAACGTTATCATCATGCTGACCACAGACATAAACCCGGCCATCCGGCCCGACCTTTATTCACATTCACAAACTTCACACCTTCATCTTGACAAAACGGTAAGATTGGGAGATATATATTTTTGTTGCTTGTAACGTCTTTTCTAAACTATAATTTCTAGCGTTAAGTGCATGTAGTAAGTTTAAGTAAGTAGGTACAGTCCCATGTCCCGAAAATCGACAAATTTAGATTTAAGATTTCCTTCCGAAATGATTCTCCAGTAATGCTTTCCTTTTTCTCATTTTTATCGTCGTCATCATCATATCCCATCCATTGGAATTGTCTTGAGAATCCTTCATTGGCATATTTATTCCTATTATTATTTATTGTTGCTCTTGTGAGAATTATTTATTGTACAAGAACAAGTAGACAGAAAAATGTGGTTGATTCCAAAAGTATCCAGACAATATCCAGTCAGACTAGAATACCTAATTTCGTCAGTGCATATTATGCTATATGTGCGTTGAACGTTTATTGTTGCTTTTCATATGCACATGAGTGGACGAGGCCAACCAGTTTGCTGTAATATGACCACAACGTGTATTGTTGATTACTCTCGTGATTCATAGAAAACAACGTCCGCACCATTACACAAAGCATTGAGAATTATTATTTGATAATAATGTTAAATAAGCAGACTAGCCCATAATGGGTAAGAAAAAGTGGAGGATACCCATACTTGTTCCATTCACACGTCCGCAGCAAGCTAGTAAGTAGCTGGATCCAATGAATTGTTCTGAATTCTTTTTTCTTCTTCTTCTGCTTCGCCGTTGTGGATGAAAACTGGCAAAAAGTTTTATCGAGAAAAGAATTTTACTTTGGTATACTCAACTAGGTGTATAGGCAAAGCTAAGATTGCGGCTGAATGTTGTTTTTTGTACAAAGGTATCAAACAGGAAAATAGTGATCGGATACAACCTTTCCTTTTATACTCTTTCTTTCTCGTCTTTCTTCTTATTCTTATCGTCTCGTTGTTCTCTGGACAAATAATATTGCTACATCATACACCATAATAATAATAATAATAGTAATATATTTATATGTATGCATAAGGGAGAGAATAATGTACGCTGCTAATACAAAGATAGTTACTCAAATGTACACATGTTTTTCTCTATTGTATTCATATATTATTAGGTATTTTTATTCTTCGCTCATTTTTTCTGGCCACTATTGCTTTTGTGGCATGCAGCAGAGGCTCATGAGGAGGAGAGCCCAATAATGGGACAAAGTTTTTGAGTAAACTGGTGTGACTGTGAGTAATGTAATGTAGGTATTCTTTTGTAAGTTTGTGTGTAAAACTTTTCTTCTCCTTCCCTTCGCCCGGCATATATTATGGTGTAAAACGTGCCGGCTTTCAGTTTAGTTATAGATAAAAATTATGTACACATTCATATGAATAAATGTACAAGAAAAAGTAAGCAAAAAGAACCGCCAGTCCCTGTGGTTCTTCTTGTCGGTCGGTACTTGAGTTTTGCTTCTTGTAACTTCTTTTGTCAAAAAAAGCTATCATAATAATACATTACTCTCTTCATCTTCCACAACACTCGTATGTATACACTTTTACATGTATTTACATTTTGGAGGAAAAATATGTGAATAGATGACTTCTTTTTTTCTTGTACACAGTACATTACACGCACTTAACTTACCAAGCTACATACAGTTTTACGACTTGCTCCGCACTTCTGTATTTATTTTGATGGGATATGAAGAGGAGAGTATAGCATCGGCAGCGGTGGTGCGGTGTGCTCTGAAATCGTCAAAACTGAAACTTTTCTGAAGATTTTTTTTGGGATGAGCGCTGGAGAAGGAGAAGTAGCGCATCGGAGAGGAGTAAAAGCAATTGAAAACACGTATAAAGCACACAAATAATATATATAAATTGTACAAATGGTTTCCCTTTTCATGAAAAATGGAAATGTGAATCTCCTGCTGGGTGCCTTATTTGACTCCTGGTGAGGGTGCTTCACCACCTCGAGCCCATTAAAATGACCAATGGTTTCATCGCCGTGTTGCACTCAAAGCTAAAACATACACGGAAAGCAAGCAAGATTAAAGTCGTATTTATTATTAGTAGCACAAAAAGCATACTGAATTGAATACACACAATACACACATAATCATTTAGACCGCTAGAAAAGCCAAAAAGACAAGCCGTAAAGCAAACTTGGAGTTTTAGAATACTCATATTTCACACTGTTTTTGTTCCCTAACGTGATACGATCTGTTTAATAAAGGGCATATAAATCTCATTTGCTTCTGTGATTGAGGTTGCCTTGATTTCACGTTAAACGCATCGGTAGGATGATATAGAGCTCATCACAATACAATAAAGAATTAAATGAAACAGAAAGCATTTTGATCAGTTGACAATATTGGTGAGGATATTTCGCGTCTGGCTTTTATGATTTGTTGCATAAAATTACGGCAGTTATTTAGTGTGGCTAATAGCTCACTTTTTCGTTGGCTCAACGAGTACGAAATATGCGCTGTTCTCTAAACCACATTCAAGGCTGAATAAATTCTTGGCTACGAAAGTGTTATTTTGTTACGTTAGGTTATAACATTGCGTTTCTGTTTTATCAATGCTGCCTTATTATTTCCAGTTAGCTCATTTGTTCCCTTTCACATGTACCTATGTAGCTTCTGTCGTTTCTCGTCCACGTACACATGGACGAAAAATGACGCGAGTGGTGTGGCAGTACATTTATTTATGTAAAAATGCACATTTTCTTTGCATGCAATTGTGACGGAAATGTATGTTGAACGATGTAAAAAAGAAAAGAGGAAAGCTTTTGCAACGCATGTCACGCTACGAATTCTACAACAAGAAACGAAAACAGAAAGAATACTACAACAGCTACATATACATATATTATATTGCTTTTATATTGACTTTCATTCTCCACTGTTTTGGTACTCCTACATACAATTCTTGTTCACACACCTGAATATAAGAATTTCAAAATCGTTTGTTTGTAAACTATCCATGCTGCTGATTCTACCAACCACTGTACACACGTTCATCCAAATGTGTATCCATTTTGATGTACAGCTGGATTCTTCATTCCACGTAAGAGTAATCTTAAAAAAGCGAATAAAAATATTGTGCTGGAGGTAATAAAAATTCCCTAATACGCGAAGAAAAAAGCGTAAGAAAAAATTTGGAATGTATTTAATGCAATGATAGTAACACACTGCATTGTTGTGTGCATGTGAATTGGTTACTATTTTACGGCAGACTCGACAAAAACTGTCTTCTGTTGCTTTTGGACTTCATCCTTTTAATGCGCGATGCTCATATTATTTTGTCAGTTGCTTTAGGCAATTGTTTTGGAACTCTCATGCTAAAGATTTTTTAAAAGGAAGATATATTTACGAGCGTCCACATCGTGTTTGATATCAAAAGGTACTAAGCACACGTATGTATACGTAGAATCTTGAGTATATGAATATTGTATACATATGCAGTTTATGTCCAAGCTGAAGTTGTAGCATGGCACATGGCAATGTGTATCATGTCATGGATGCGTCGTTGTGTAGCTGCTGAGGTAAGATTTTATAAATAAAACAGTCATCACAGCTCTCCATCCAACTAACGTGTCCATAATCATCCAGCCAATTCGTGTGACCATAGAGCATAATTCAAATATCGAAATTTTTACGGACTTCACAGCATGTCATGGAAATCAAAAAATACCATTCTCCTAAATAATGTGAATGCAAGTGTTCTCTTGCTGTAACGTGCGGTACAATTGGGTAGAATATTGTTTTTTAAAGGACGTTTTTTTCTATAATGTGTAGACAAAAATAAGCAGCACGAGAGATTTACCACGAATTCTCAACATTTTGGGCCATCGTCATCACCCTCAACCTCCTCTCATATTATTTTTGCTGCTCATGAAAAATTCCAATAGAATGGGAAAAACACGGTCGCGAACAAAGCATAATATGATTTTTATTTATTGGTCGCATATGGTGCGTGAAAAATTAAGAGCTTGTTATATTGCAAAAGCACAGAGAGAAGGAGGGTATCGAACATTAGCTCTAAGTTTGTAATTCAATCCCACTTCTCAATAAACCAAAAAATCCTGTCGCATGTAAATAAGTAGTGTATTGGTGGCGGTAGTGGCAAAATAATGGTAATAATAGGAGCATAAAGTTGCCATAATACGAAGCGATTTATTTCTCAACTTAAGCCGCACACACATCATACTGTGTTTCTGGCACCGACACCAACTACGGGAGCAATTACAAGTGGGGAGCCAGGTGTAATCGGGAATTATTCATTAGAAGGTTTAATGAAAAATTGAGTGGCAAAAACTGCTTGCTTCTGAAGGGTATATATGGGTGCATGAATACGAACATGCGACAATAACGGGAGAAAAGGCGAAAAAGAAAGGAGCATATAAAATGCAAAAGCTAAGATTTCTTTTCTCAGTCAGTCAGTTCACCTGTATCACAGCTTGGGAAAAGCAGAGTGTGTTGTGCAGCATGCATACGCATACGAGAGCCAGGCATGAGAGGTGGTAAGGAATATAAAAGTAATACAGAAAGTCACTAAAAACCTTGATGAGATATTTGTTTAATGAAGCTGTCAAATTGAATATTGTGCAATGGAGGATGAGCTGGGAGCGTACAAAAAATTAATATGAAGTGTCAATTCTATTCTATCGACACATGCACCACTGCTATTTACATTTACCGTTTTCCTTCATACTTTGCTATTTCATGTAAATATATAGTGGATACACCACTACACAACACACATTTCCTAAATGTTGCGTTCAGATATTTCAGATGCGTACATACAGTAGGACTTGGGTCCGTTTACTGATTAATTTTTGAAGCACGTAATTGAATTGTATTTTGCACTTACCGTCCCATTTAATTACTTTACGGTGGATGATGGCAATTGTGCTTGCTCTAGCACCAACACACGGAGAGCGTTTTTATCACAATCATCATCATCATCACTAGCATTTAGTCATGCAATATTCGGATGCTATGTACCTGCACAATTTTTCCGTTTTGCAATTGCCACGTACTTTTCATTATTTCTATTACACCGAACTAAATATTTTAACTGATTCCCAAGATAACGCGCATTGTTTTGTTTTTCTCCACCTTTAAACCTGTACTTGCACACATACCTAATAATATTACGTATATGCATAGGTAGTCACAAATCTAGGAAAATTAACTAGAGTATAATTGAATAGAACTTTTGCTAATAAATAAATTACTTAATTGAATACCTTGATGATGATGGTAAATGGTGTGCCATGCATTCGCTGTGGCACCTTTAAGAAAGCAAAAGAAGTAGTTTGTTCGTGAGAAAAGTAACTTAAAGTAATTTCCTCGCGAGCAATTAAATGTAATTACGCGATTTTATCCAGATTTTTTAGTATGCAAATATAATTGATGTCATTTATCAGATAAATGCGATTTTCCTCATTTGGTCAAGAAGACTACATGGCTGTATGTGAGCACGCATGTGTACTTTTTCTTACTAATTCTGAGAGTTTATAAAGACAGGTTATGGCAATATACTGAAGTTGTACATAGATATTTTTCTTCGATAAAAAGTGTAAATAGATCAGATCAGTGTGATATTGATACTTTTCAACAAAGCATTGTAAGATTCCTCCTGACAAAAAAGTCTTGAATCAGATACGCTTTTCAAACCTTTGACCCAAAAAGTGTCAGTTCTTTTGTTGAGCGGTAATACGACCGCTCCAGGATATCAACATATTTGGGGATCAGTCTTCAGTCTTCACCCACCATCAATGCTTTTTAAGTTTTGGTCACTTTATACCTAAAAGGCTGTAAATTAGCTTCCTCCGTAAAATATATTTAGCTGCATTGCATGCAACGTAATAATCGGATTATGCATGCGCGCGATAAAGTATATCCCTACCTAACAGACCCAACAAATAGCCAGTGAAAATGTGAAAATTTTCGTGAGATCACATTTCCCTCCATTGCGTTTTTCTGCTTTCAAAAAAATCATCGCATTTTTGCGTTCACACAGTTGAGTGAGAGTTGTTCAAGTGGGGATTTCAATCCCAACAATGGACTCGCTATATGATTATATCATGGACGTACGTGTACGCAAACACACATAAGGCATGTGCAGTGCACAAAACGAATGATGACAAAAGACACACACACACAAAACAGCTACTCCTACACTCGTCCAAATTGGCTTTGCACGGCACCAACCAAACAACGATAAAAATCATATTGTGGCTCTTCCGTTCGCTCTTCATCGTCGAAACAAAAAGTGCGTGTTAAACTCTTGTAGATAAAAAATTATTACAATATATTTTGGGGACAATGGATAAAAAGTTTTTTGTACCTTTGTCTGTTTGTATTTATTTGAGTAGATATCACAACTTACTTACTACATGCATACATTGTTGGCTGGCTACCTCAGTTGTAAAGCACACATGGATAAATATTTCAGTGTCACTGCTTGCCACCATCATCATCCAAATAGGTATATAATAATGATGCTGCTTACATGAAACAAAAACTCATGATCTCTCGCTTACCGGATAATATAGGGCATTTAAAAGTTTGTTATAATTCATTGCTAACATTGGATTTGGACACTGCTTTTAGTTGAAGTGCATATGGTCACATTATTTTGAATACATGCATGTATTTATTTACTCGTATTTGTATAGTTCGATGTGTATTATTATTAATAGGTCCAACTTTTACATGTAGAACGTAGATCGACTCAGCAAATAGTATAGGAAGTGTGTGTGGGGGAGAAGGGCTGAATACCGAATTTGATTTGAACAAAAAAAAAACTTTTTGTATCCTCTCCTCTTCATTATTAGCAGTAGTGGATATAGACATAAGGCATCAGTCACTTTGGTGAGGGTTAGCAACGTCATCATCATCATCACTCTTTAAACACAACACCAACACTACTCCATCCAGTACTTCAAAAATATTAACTGACACAAACAAGCGCGAGTGTACTCTGAAGCATGCTGCAATACTATCTTCAACAGTGAAGTGAGCTGAGAAAGCGAGTCGAGTGTCGAGTGAGAAAAAGAGACGAATCTGGTAAAAAAATACGACGAAAATAATGATTTCCATGCATGCAATCCCAATGACCAAACGAAGGTAGAACGCTAGAAGCTTAATAGAGAAGCCGATTTTCGGTAGAGGACATACATGAAAATGCGTGGTTTGTGAAATTGTTTTTAAGGAAAATGATCCAATATATGCAAGTGGAAAAATTTCTTACAATTTCAAATTTGACACAAAGTATTACAATGGACAATTTATCAAAATTTCAAATTACTCTTTTTTATTCATCTACCGCTATTTTGCGAGAGGAAAATGAGGTGTACGTGTAATAAGACTACCTAATAATACAATGCACAAATGCTTGTATAATCATGGCCAAGTAAATTGCATGGTATGGAGTACACACAACGAATTAATGGGAGGAACCTTCGTGTGTACTTAATTTTTGAAGTGACAAGTTTTTGATTGACCATTTTCTCCACTACACATAATTTTAAAGAGAAACATGGCGCATACGTAATGACAAAAAAATGCATTTAAGCACTGCGTGTTTACTAAACCTATTATGAGTTGCCCGATTTGTACAAAAATCAGAATGAAGAGCAGTCTTATCTTATTCATGTACTGACTACATTATTTTCACTTTGCCGAACGCGTCATGATTATTGTTTCTCAGCTCAGTAGTCAATACCCAAGGGAATTACAGTGTGAAATATTTGTAAAGAAGTAGAGAAACAGTTCATTTTATCGCACCTGAAAGATCTATTAACATTTATATACTATTAATACTATATTACCCAATGTTATGTACTTGCACCTGTTTAGAGGGTACGTAATGCCATAATATTCTCCCCTGACATTTCATTTCACATTGTTGTACTCGTAGCCGTTCTATTAAACCACGGAGATAAAATATTGCATTAGATTGCGTCGACTCCATTTTGAATCCCATCACAATCATTATCACTTTAGTCATAGTAAAGTAGATTTTTGGGGGAAGCTAATGAATCAAGAAATTTTATATTTCGACCAAGATGCATATAATAAATATTCCACAAACAAATATATGTGTGCACACAAAATGTAAATAGGTACATGCAACGCAGCATATAAGAACACATCATGAGTTGCCATTCCACAGCAGGATGACTACGTCGACATTGGTCAGGTTATCTTTTTCAAATATACCTACATACTTTTTTACTCACTGGAAAATAAAGTAGGTATGATGCATTTTTTGTATAATAACGACCAAGACACGACGACTGCATTGCAGCAGTGTAATAACAAGTGAACTGATCACGATGATGAGGATGATCATCATCATCGTATAAAAATGGAGGAGCCTACTGCACAGATGGTTTCCTCTTTTTTTAAATGCGACGACTGTGAAGTTTCATGGGCTTCATCCTCTTAATAGAAAAAAAGGAACGAACAAGTTGACTTTACATTTTCATTCCTTCTTCTTACGCAAGCCTTTACTTGTTTGCCCATGTAAGCACGTCAAAAGTGTTATGGTGTGTGTTATATGTAGACGCACATATAGGCATATAAAAACTAAACTCGTTTCTCAATTCTCAATATTTTCCTATCACACAACTCAAGAGGCAAACTGAATACGTATTTCATTAAAATTCAAACTAGATCATCAAAAAGTCATTGCTTGTTAGACCTTTTGTCTCTGCGAGGAATATAATGGAATGTAAAAAATTGGAATGGAATAAGAAGTTGTTTATTTCGTTCGTTTAGCCATTATTTGTCGACTTGTAACTTCTATATCATCCATGATATTGTAATCTAAAAAAACGTTTAAATATCTACTCAATCCCCAAGTTATAGTCAGGTCAGGTACCTATCTACCTGAGTAAAAAAAATCTTCATTGGTGGTGGCAGCCATTCAACTCTTTTTAGTCTATTTACTCAATGCATACTAAATTCGTATTATTTGACATTTATTCCATACTACTGCTGCTGTTGTTGCATTTTGCTGGTGTAGATAAATTGCATATTACCTATGTACTTGTTAGTAGTTAACAATACTACCTATAACAATATATATCTATTATGGCTTTTATTACACTACATGTTATTGTGGCTATTGTACCATATACAATTATGTATTCTAGTACTTGGCACTGATCCCGTCATAATATTCATAAAAGTGTGTACAACTTCAGCCATTTTGTTAATTTATTATAGAAAATAACTCAATGTCGTTTTCTTGTTAAATTATTCCTCTACGAAAATAAAATGTCTTGAGATGACTACATCACAAGAAAAAAGTTATGTATGTGCATAAAAGATCCAGTTCTTTTTTGTCCTGTAGCAGTATACCTAGTGCTAACTAGCGTGTATAAATTATTATTTCATTTTAATTTATTTTATTAATATGCCACTTTCAGGATAATTCATTTCAAGAAGACATAAAAAAGTTATTTGATCTATGACAATGATGCCAGTAAGAAATAACGAGCCTACCGCTAATCAATATCACATTTCACTAATTTCAAAGTGATACTTGAAATAGCATAACTGTTTGCATCGATATATTTATTGCGAGTGAATGGGCCATGATGAATATACGAGTACTTGTATCTGAATATATATTGGCACTTTGTGTTGGATTTTTCATTCATTATTTTTATAATTTCTAAAAGGTGGTCTTGCAAAACGTTCTTTTATGTTGCTTACCTCAGAGCAAGTCAGTTTAGTCGATGCAGCAAGTAACACGCTGCTAACCCTCTTTGCCATTTTTATTGTAACTGTTGCGGGTGCTGCTGCTGCTGCATTGCTGCTTGCTCTTCTTGTCTAGTCGACTCGTTAACATTCGCGAAACAGCTTCAGCGGACATTAAAGTCGTTTTTATAGCAATTAACATGCGTACAAAATTCTTTTTGTGATTTCAGTTTTCAGAATGGGCCATCTCTCTGAACGTCAAATAGCTTCTGGTCAAGATTTTTGCATGTCTATATCATATTGGTATGTTGGCTTGAAACCTTGTATGGTAGATTTACATTTGGATTCGTTCAAAAATCAAAGTGTAACATTTGAGATTTGTAGGTTCTCGCTTTTTAGCTGCATGGTCAATAAAATATTTCCCCAATATGGCTCAAGGGGCATGTGCCTTGTTCACTTTTGCTCAATTCAACAAATATTAATGTGCATCATAATGCCACACCTATGAAAGTACATAGTTTAAGCAATTTTTATCAAGTTAATGGAGGATCGGTAATTTATTGAACGTGGTTCATTCCAATGTCTACCTTAGATTCTGCGAACATAAATCTACTGAAAACCGCTTCCAATTGCCTTCATACATGTTGGATGAACATGCGTTTTAGAAACAAGGGAAAGTGGGGTCGCTCCAGAAATTAGAAAAAATCAATACGACTCTTACTATCGTCAGTCAAATCAAAAGTATTTTTGCAATCATTTGTAAAATAACATCAATTGATTTTTACGACGAGTAAAATGCTTAATTCAGACTTTTTTTGCTGGTACAGTTTTCTCTCAATCAAAAGTCGAGGTTAAGTTTTAGTACAACAATTTGGATTTTATTGTATAATAATATTCTCATACAAAGCCCATAATAATAATAATGGCTTGTGCCATAATATCGGCTTATTTTTATGCGTTCACACATTATTTTTTTTGTTCCTAAAAAAGTGCAATAAATTTGTCAAGCTTTCTACACTGCCACAAACACAGATGTAACTTTAAAATAATCATAATAATCATTACCCGATAATTTATGCTTGGAAGTAACCCCAGATGTTTAAAATGCCATTCATTTCAATTTGTAAGTCAACTAAATGATCCAGAGTACACACACATATATTGGTTTGCGCTCAGCTTAATTTTTTAAAGCACAATTCTTTAATTAAGAGTTATGGTACCCTGTTCACCCTTCTGCTTCTTCCTAATAATACTCAGCTATAATAATGAATGCATTTAGTGCTTCTGCTGCGCGAACGTTTCTAAACCAAAAATATGTAAAGATTGTTCAAATTGGTTTTTTACTTTTTGTTGAGTAAAAGGGGTGCTGTTGAAACACTTGGAATATCGTTCGAAAACATTCATAGAAGTGTAGAAGCGGCAGAATATATTTTTTAGGGATGAAAAAAATGAAAATCACATGCTTGCTTGCTCAATCTTCCTTGAGAGGTGTCTACATTTCAACACAACATGTTATACTTCTCTTACATACCATGGCATACATACATAGTTGCTTTCAACACAGTTCATACACAACCGGATGATATACGCAAGCGTAACGTTGTTAGTGGAAGAACGGTTCTCGGGAGTCGATTTTAAAGAAAGACAGAGATGCAGCAGTAACAACAAATTTGAAAACCGATGAATGCATAAAAGATCGTAAAAACCGGTACAATTAGCTCTGGAGGTTGCATTGCTGCCCTTGTCATTGTCATTTCTTGTTGTGCTGACAGTGGTAAGGTCAAATGTCGAGAGGAACCTGAAAAAGAACAGCAGAGCTACGGGAGGTTGACGTGATCATGAAAGAAAAGAAATTGGAAGCAGCAGAAGCTTTTCTTTTCATCTCATCTTGTGGTGGAACACTTCTTGAAATCTTGAAAATATTATTTTTGTTGTTATTATTGTTATTATTACAGAGTTTTGAACTTCTTTTGAATCCGTTTCTTTTTTTTCTATTCTTGATTTGTAAGAGCGCGTGTTTTATTATGACTCTCTGCGATACAATCGTCATCATCATCATTGTACATACATTCTCATGATGAAAGCTTCTTGTTTGATTGACTTAAAATGAAAGTTTAAAAGCCGAGATTCTGTCATGTGTTCTTTATTATTATTTTTCCTTCGGATGTATAATATATTCTCTTGATTTTTATAAACAAAATTTTTGAACGAATTTTATTTTTCAAAGATCTTGTCTTATAAAATGTCTTGTGTATTATATTCCTACTAATAATAATAACCCACGAACTGTTTTGTTCATGCAGGTGGGTGAATCGAATGAGATGTCTCAGAATGGTCTCGGTTTCATATCCAACAAAGGAACGAAACTATGGTCCGCTCCTACAGACAAAGAAATTTTGGTAAGCAGAATAGTTTCCAAAATTTCTGCTTTGCTAATTAAATTCTTACCTACTTGTATGCAAACATAGTACCCTGCACAAGTTCTCCCCGAAATTTGCACTGTGTGTATAACATGCAATAAACCGTTACGCAAATCGTTAAAAGTTAAATACTGCAATAGCACAAATCCTAGTTCCAAATTCCAAACACGCCACATTCTTGTCGTAAATTACGTTTAATTTTCTTGATAGTTTAACTGTTGACTGTTCTCAATGATTTGATAACATAAAACAGGACGTGCTTGAAGGTGAATGCGTTTTTCTCACATGCAAATTCCACATTCTTATTAGAAAACTGAAGCCGGTAATTTTGTACATTTGTTTGAGGTTTTTGGTACGAGTAAAGCAAAATCGTTATATTGGGATTCAATAAAAGGTTATGATGATTATGTACATTAACAAACGTTATACATTCTCTGGGCTAGATAAATTTAAATGAAATGGAAAGCAATGAAAGTGGATGCACTTCCAAACTGAACATTTCAGTTCTTATCCCGTCCAAGAATGAAAAGCATTCTCATTCACAGACGAATATTAAAAATAAGCAAGATAACAACATAGTTTCCTCGTTAATTTTTTTATGAGTACGATTTTTTATCTATCACCAGTAATAGAAAAACGCTTCCTTTCTGACAAGAATCTTCTTTTCAATATACAATAATATATATGTACCTATGCATAGTTTACCCTTTCATTGGGAAAACCTACTAATGAAATATTCATCGGCCACATTAGCTAACAATTTCTTGATATTCGTCGAGTCTACCACCACCACCACCAATATGTACATAATATGACAAACCCAGCCAGGACATGACATGACAGACAGCACCACGACTACTACAACGACAATAATGGCGTCGTGGCAGGTGAAATGTACAATATGGCACGGTGCGTCGGTGAGTATATAGCAATACAGAAAAATATAAAAAAATGGATGATATTATGTAAATGTAATGACTGCGAAAAGACTTGTACGGTCGTCGGAGGAAGTTTCGTACTTATATGACAAGGCACATAAACTTTTTTTGTACCTGACGAGTTGGTCTGTTGGGCTAAGAGAATTTTAAAATGATGATTTCATACACAGACAGACATCATATAAAATTAAAAATAAATAAATAAAAACGTATTTTACACGCGCTGTTCACTGGTACTACTACTGCAAAGCAAAGGGTAGGAAAAATGGATGATGTGCACCAACTATAAAATGTTATGTGCTCTTCTTACACGGCACACGGTTCCATTGTAGTGTGGTGATAACCCATGTGTAAATATTATGAAAAGAGGGTTTTACTATTTTATTTCCAAATAAAAAGAGATTAGCTATTCATTTTGCTATTCATATGCAATGCTATTAATATTATTACGTTCGTGTTTACCATAATTGCTCGTTTGAAAAAAAGGTTCGTCTCTCTGCTGCTGGTCTTGTACTAACAAATAATAGTACCTATAATATCTATTTAACAGAAATTTAGAGCGGTATTATGAGCTATTTATTTACCATTTTATCGTATATTTATATAAGCGCTCGTTCTACCTTGGATTGAATGTTAAGTTTTGTTTGAATTCATTTCAAATAAATTAAAAATGTTGTTTTATCTCTTATCATCAAGCGCACTATTTGCATTGCTTGAGTTTTGAATTCTTGAATATTATGTTTACTAGTGGCTATCATCATTATATCAGGAAGACAATTTTATTGTATAATTCCTTGCCGAATGAGAGGAAAAACTTACCGAAACTGCTTTTCAATTTCAATCTTTTTTTTATTCGGTAAACAAGAAATTGTTTCAAGCTGAATAAAATAGTAATAATAATGATAAATGCAATATATCGAAGTAATGAAATTGTTTTATTTTTACACTATGTATTCGTGCATCATTATCAAATCATTATCCAGCCACACAACGTACATAAACCTACCTAACCCTACACCGGTACGTACTGGCTGCATACATTAGTATACCTGAAAGAAGACGATAAAATTCTGGTTGGTTTCTATTTGATATGCACAAAGAAGACGAGCGGAGCTCCCCTCATCCACAGCCTAAAGCAATGTACCTCATGTTGACTGTGTTCCTGTGCTAGTGCTTTGCTGTTGTCGCTCACATCATTTGGCCGATATTTTATAGAGAAAGAGGATGATGATGATACCACCACCTTAATAATATGGATGCAGTCATGTATATAAAATGTAATAATATTACTCGACCTACGTAAACACGACTCTGCATGCATCACCTCTTCTGTTCACTTTTTATGTCATTTTATGTATAGGTATACTCACATGCAGGCAATATTTTTTCCAGAAGAAAAAATAGGTATGGTTGCTACCTGGAATCATGGCTCCTACTATAATAACGCATTCATTCGATGATGATTACCTCAGATACTACTGGAATAATTTCATTCAGTATCTGCAGCAGGCAATCATATGAAATCATTGCTAATCAATTGTACGAGAGAATGATATCATGACCAATATTTTGCACAACGGTATTTAAAATGCATGGACGTATTCAATATTTAAAATTTAAAAGATGAGTTTCAGTTTACAATTGTAGACATTAAGTCTTCCTAGAATTTGTCGCAGGCAGAGAGGTAGATAGAATTACACAATGAATATTCCGTAGACAGAAACCGAGGGACTGTCATCGTTGCAAGTTTTTGTATCATTACTACTTGTAAACTACTCGAAGCTAACTAAATAGATCTTATCTGATTGGAAAACAGTCATGTTCAACAACCTGCTACAGAAAGGCAGTTAGTAGGAACCATTCTGTCTTGCTGTAACATGCTGTACTACTACAGTTGGTTTGGTTATTGGTTGTCTGTCGGCAGAAATGGAACTGGTAAAAACCCTCCGAGTTTCTTTTCCATTTAATCTTTATCACGGTCATCATCATCGTTAAAGTGATATTCATTACATCATAAGCAGCGCTGTCTTTTGTGTGTCGTCGTGTGTCTATTCAGGCAGTAATAATTCACCCATTTTGTGCACCTTTTCGTTCATCATGCCATATTTGAAGGAATACACAGCACATTATTGGACTCGATCAACCGATTCAAGTGTTGTTAACTGCTTGTTTATACCTATCTGGACATTACATCAGTAATATTTTATGACTTGTCGTCATTGTCTTTTCCATACGCAAGAATGTCTCATCATCTCTGTCAATTTTACACATTAGTTTATACGAGGAACACGCATGCATGCGTGCAGGTTTAGATTTGTCAAGATAACCCTATCCTAAAGAAC
The DNA here is from genome assembly GCA_004115045.4 of Sinella curviseta. Classification (NCBI taxonomy): domain Eukaryota; kingdom Metazoa; phylum Arthropoda; class Collembola; order Entomobryomorpha; family Entomobryidae; genus Sinella; species Sinella curviseta. The sequence continues at coordinate 45,082,159 of CM023201.3, read as the reverse complement.
CATGAAAGCATATGTGCATACACATTTGAATGTGCCTATGATTCTCAAGTTCGTTCATTTGGCGGCAGCGAAATAAAGAAAATGACATAAGCGGCGACAGAATATTTTGACGAGCCTTTATAAACGAATATTTAGACAGGTAGCTATGAAGAAATTAATTCAGGTGATAACCGAGAAGCCTGCATAATGCCTCTCACTTGTAATAATAGAAATATTACCATCATATTATGTCTCTGCTCCACTCATGCCGATGCGATGGTGGTGTGCTGACTTATAAGCACGGTGAAAAAATAGACAAGAAAAATACCTTTGATGTGTTGCCGCCACCAAAGGAGACCATATAATGTTGTATACTGAAACTTTGAGATTTCCCTTGTGAAGCCTTTTCAATACCTGATGACTCGACAACAGACAAAGAGGATCAAAACTCATAATGCAATAATGTATCCCAAACACAATGATGGCCATCATTACGATCATGAAAAACGAACCGAGAAGGAGAATGAAAAAGTCAATCCGATGTAATGTGATGATGGGCTTGGCTTTCGTTTTTCTAGATACCTTTTTTCTATTTCAATGTGACTATCTTTCCCCTTTTTTGTTACGATAAATCCCCAAGATCTTGTAGTGCTGCTCAGATGTGAATGCAATCGTGATTTGATCAAAAAGTTTATTTTATAGAGTCAGATCGTGTCTGTACTTACATTTGCGTACAATATGATACATCTTCACTTTATCCTTTTGAAAGTGTAAGAATTATCATCATTTCTGGTTGATGTTGATCGAGTGAGTCAAGCATGGCTGCTCCCTTCTAACTTTTATATCTTGTCTACCTGTCCACCACCGTCACTTGTAAAGAACAACTTAACCGCAAATGCTTAAAGGTAGGACGGATGAGTAACGTGGTATGCGCGCAAGGATACTGTATATGCAGTGTCTTCACATCAGATACACTGAACACTATATGTTAATAAGCAAATTATTCGTACTCATTCAATTGTTCACTGTGCTTGAGTTATACATTAAAATGCCAGTAAAGAGCTGTATGGATGCATAAATATGAATATTGATTTGGTGCCGGCACGTTATATCTGTACAGCAGGTTGGCTGGCTGGTGGTGGTAGTCAAAAGCAATGCATTCAAGAAAAGAAGACACAATTTGTGTACATTCTTACTGCTTGTTACTACAATCTTTTTACACACACTCACACATCGAAGCACATCACTGATCAGCTAATATTCAAAGTGAAGCCGACGTATGGCTTGTTAATTGGCTAATAAATGTAAAACGCTGAATGGCTTGTTATGAGGATGACTCTCCTAATATGTATTCAGTGAGACAGCTGAAATAGAAAAGATGCTTAATCATTATCCAATGTCGGAACGCCAATACAAATAGGCAAGTGTTTATTGTTCATACGGTATGCTGATTTTATGTTGTATCAAGACCAGACACCATCGCACGTAACTTGCCAATTGGATCAACGGTGATGATAATTTTAGTGGAAGGAACGGTTTGTGACAATTCAAGGAACACATGACTAGCCCTTAAGGCTATGCTTTTCAAGGGAATCATGGTAAAGTTTCGTGACCTCCATATTTGTAGTACATTGCATACGCCTGTTTATGTACGAACCTACAATAGCAGTCTATCATTGACATATAGAAATGAGAAGAACATTGTGACCATTTTTTCATACTGCAGTCCGATTTCTGTATAATTTTCTAAAAATTTTAATGAGAAAATCATTAAATTGTAAATTGATATTAGGTATAAACGTATGAATTTATAAATACTTGTACATTAGGTACCAGAAAAAGGATGAGGAAATTTCTGTTTCATGTTGTTGCTGTTTCATCGTCGACAACCTTATAACAGGCAACTGTTTTGTACCGTTTCGTGTGTTACCCAAGTTTACCTCACATCATATTATATTTACTATTTATTTATTATTCAGCAACAACGGGGAAACCTTTACGTATGAAGACGGATTTGTGAGAGTAAAACAGATTCTGAAGAAATGACTGCTGTCAAGTCTGTGAGAGAACATTTTGAAATGTTGTCGAGAACAAAGTCAATCCAACTTGTCTTGACTTGGCTGACTTTTCAGCGTCTGTCTGCTATTTTACCTCATTTCATGAGTTTATTGCTGTCTGTATGCTTTTGCCTCTCTCCATCATGCAGTTCTGAAATTAGCTTCGATAGAATTGAATCTAGTCCCAGGAATAGTGGTTATATGAGAGCCATTGATACAAGCGTATATGATTGTACATATGCAAGTAAGCGAACCAGATATTCATCATCATGGAGGCATCATCAGAGTTTGCTCATGAAAATTCATTCAACAAACTCAATAAAAAACACGGTGATACATGTATACGCTACAAGGACCCATTTTTTAATTTCTGTGTCTGCCGTTCGACGAGACGACAATCATGATGAGCATTTGTAAAAATTACTCCCATCATAGTTCAGCCATTACAATGGAAAAACAAAAGGGAAAAGATCATTTAATTTTTTAAAGTCATCTTTTCCCTTCTTCCCTTTCCTTCAGCTTCCTTCTGTCTTCTTGCCAAATTGCACACACGAAGAGAAAAACAATTCCATTTTCGTCAAGTAAAGTACTTTAGCAACTCGTCGAGTTATGCGTAAAAATTATTATTATTCTCCTGCCACGACTCAATGGCTGATGCAGTAGTGGTGGAGAATAAGCTTGTGGTGTCGACTGGCCATTAAATCTCTCTGTTCTGTCTGCCGACTTTTTGACTGACTGCCTGACTATTGTTATTTGTTGTGAATGACTGGAAAACTGTCTAAGTAGTGGTGGATGGAGCAAGAGAATTTAAGTGAGTGATCCAAGGGTCAGTTTTGTAGGTTTCTCCGTAACTCTGACATAAAGCTCATTATTTGTATTTCCTAAATAATGTACACACACCAACAACCAATACACAAACACAGCACATCATCATCATTCTTCTCTGCTCTCCTTTACTCGATCCATTGAAACATTTGCTCCGATGTTCGGGATGATTAAATGCTTCCAGCAACCGGCAGGTTATACTATCCCCATTTACCCTGCCAGCTTTACTTTACTCTACTTCGTCCCTTTCCTGTCTCTTTCCAAAACTGAGCAACTAGAAGGAAATCAGCAGAAGCTAATTCAAATATTGACTGGATAAGGTAGATTATCTGAATTGGTTGGTGTCGGGAACTTGTACGGGCAAAAAGTAGAAAAAGTTATTTCGAATGTATACCCCCATCCATCCGCACTATTATGATCATCATCATCAAAGTAGTAACGACGATGGTAAAGAAGAATAGGGGAAACAAGGAAACAAGCGGAAATTACGCACATTTACGTTTGCCGGTCGGTACGGTACGACTGTACGACCATCGTTGTGATGATGATGCTAGTTGCTCTCCGACGATTGTTCCATTATGTTTGCTTGTCCGTCGGTAGCCTCTGTGAGTTGTTTCCTTTTTTTCTCTCGCAGAATACCTGACTTCCATAAAAGCTCTTAGAGTACAGTAGATTGTTAACGCATTATTCTTTGTAGACAAACATATTTTTGGAAAGTTTCGTTGCAGTATTCAGTCATTGACTTGATGACTTTTGGAGTTTTTTTCTCTGTCTTGAATGAGAACATTTTTGTTTATGTTTAGGAGGATATGAATTCCAAGGTGAGGTGTATACGCAATATACGCGGAAATGTCTGCTACTCTCATGATATACGTATGTACACGGTGCCGAATGCCGGCCGCCGTCCATGAGGTAATTCATTGTAATCATAAGCCAAAAAGTTACATAGGTAATTTCCTTAGAACATTTTCAACAGTGGAGTGGTCTGGTAGATAGACATAATAATATCGTTATAAAAAAGGATTCCGTTCTCCCTTTATGAATTTGGGTCTTCCACTTTTTTCTACTTCCATCCTCTCTTGACAGACTTAACTGAACCTAATTCTTGCGATAACTACCACGTACATATTATCCATCAAGTTGAAAATATCTTTGTAACGTGGTAGTAAGCAATTTTTATCTTAACTTCTGTTGCTCACGATCATGTTGCGTTGTATAAGAGGGTTATTACCTCCAAGCAAAGGTATAACGTTAAATTGATACCCAAACTGGTAGGTACATCGGCTGACTAAAAATTCTTGAGCATGAATAGTAGAAAATAGTTCATTCTTGTGGTTTTTCAGATTCTCCTGAAAAACCACTACATACACGATTTAAGCACACCAGGAATACTCACTGATCTTCTATCATTCCATGAAAATATTATAAATAAAAATTCATCTTTGGACAGGCACCGCAATACAATCAAGGTTAAGGATTTTTTGATACCCTTAAAACGTATATAAAATGTCTTGACAAAATGATTGCCTTGTGTTCCTCGACTCGACCAGCCAGAATTTACCCTTCCCTGATCTCCCCCACAAAATGAAAATGGATAAAGTCGTGAGCTCAGATGAGTAACATGGAAAACTATGCGTTTTTATAGGTATATTGGTGAGAGCCATGGCTGGAAAGCCTCATGTAAATAGCTAAATAAGCTTCAGGCCTAGAAATAGATTGTTGTATATGATTCCCAAATTTTTCAGTTTATTTCACTCAATTCTCTGAGGGAAAGCCATTGTTTTTTATGTTACAAGGCATATACATATGTAATATATTTGTCTCATCATTAGTAGCATAAAAAGTGTACAAGCAGATAAAGAACAAAGGAATGCAGCTCTGCTGAAGATCAACTTGAACTATCAACAAGCGTGTTATGCCATTATGATGATGATGGCTTTGAATATGATACCTCCAATGACCTTATACATAGTATGAACAACAACAATGTGTAATACATATTATCTCTCCCCACTTTTGAGAAATGAGTGTACATCAGATAGGTTTTCATCATTAAATTCTTATAAATGGTAATGGCTCGTTCACTCATTCTTTCATCCATTTCTCATATCGTCATGTAGGCATCATCTCATCCTCGCCACCAAGATCCTTTTTCAATCCTTGCATCAACTTTAGCCAAAAAATCCTGTTTCTGATTATTCGCAGAAGTTTTCAACTCTGTGGGAACTATTAGTCATAAATTCAAAAAAACGTTGGCTCTGTAAAGAGAAATGCTCTGTAATATGGTATGGTGAACTGACTGTTACCGTGCTCCTTGGCTCTACACCACTTGATATCTGGGTATTCATAAAGAGTGAGTATAGCAGCAACAATATCAGCTCGAAAAGAAAAATGGACATATAAAGTCGACGTGCAAATGTACATTTCTTATGATTTATCGCTGAAACTCGTGAAACTTGCAAAAGTGAAGTGTCAAATCGCTTCTCGGTCTCTAACGTCCATGTGAGCAGAGCTTAAAACCAGCACCTCCACCGACATCCATTCTTTTTACGGACTCAATCCTGGCGTCAGTGCAATGGACCAAGAAATATTAGAAAACGGCAAGGTAAAATGTATAAGACGGTATGACCACCACAGAAAACTTTTGCATTTTGCAAGGAGTGAGCAAAGTGTATGGATTAAATATTAAACAAAGGTGGTATATCGATATAATCTTGCTAATGGCACTCACTCAACATCAGTTTATGGGTGTAATGATATAACACACGTACTCACACAAAAAAGAATGGGCAAAAGAGGAATGCATTGGATCAGGATCTACTTGAACATCTGGAAATGCACAAGATATAATAATATAAGTGATACGTTGAGAATATAGTGTATATATCTACACAATATGTGGATGCCGACTTCACGACTAGTTTATTAGCTTCCTTTGCTCTCTGTTTCATTTATTACCCTCGTAATATGGTACCCATTCTTCTCCTTAAAACAAAAACGAGAGCAAAATGTACAATACATTTTTCGTGGAACTCTCTAAAAGGACAGGGTTATAGCTTATAGCTGAGCTGCTGTTACTTTGCCAAGCAAGAAGAACTGAGCTGCGACTGCTGCAGCTACCGTGTGTGTGGGTGCACGCATCCAATATAAAACTGCTACAAGAGCTGAAAAATTACGAGCGTGTGCTCGCTCGAATATTATATTTTTATGAATATGGGTTAACTTACATTCTCTCCGAATGCAAAGCAAACAAAAAGTTCATTTAAGAAGAACCATATCATATTTTCTGATCAGTTTGTTTTGTGCAGAAAATTGTATGAAAAGGAAACTTATGAGCTACGAGAAGGCAAACTTAGTGCCGATAAACGAGCCCATGGGCAATATATAGAAAAAGAATTTTGGATCAGTAGTAGTAGCTAGTATGATGCCAAGTTAGAGAGTACTTCTTCTGTGTCAGCAGCCAGGCGAAACGACTGACTTCTCTTTTTATAATATTCATATATATGAATATAAGCAAAAACCTTTTTTCTCCAACTGCAATCGTACAATAAATGGCAGTGGAAATACGCTCAGCTCCTTCCTCACTAAAGGCTTAACATACTGCACTGTTGTTTGCGTGATGGAGGCAGGAAAGAGTCAAGACAGTCAAATCGGAATCGAACGTCGCTAGTCTAGACAATAATGAACGAGCGAACAATTAGCACACTCACAAAATATATACAAATATACAAACTGCATTCATATTTCATATGGATGTGTGTGTGGAGGGAAAAGCACAAGGCAAAATTCTTACTAAAATTTACTACAAGTTATGGAGAAAAACGATTATATTGTAATAATATTAAAAACAGCAAGAAGACCTTTACAGTTTGTGGTGGTACCTACTCCAAAATCATAAAACTGTGTAAGCATGCAAAAATAATGGAATTGTTCTGTTCTGCTGGGTACTTTGATCATTTACGTTGCACACACGAGTTATCAAACTCGTCTGTAACAACAACATAACATGAGCACAATATGCATGATGATGGAGTGCCGGAATTATTTAGAATTTCACAGAAAATGATTTTCATCAAGATATTAGGTATATAAAATTTGCAGTTTAGCGGCAACAGCAACACCACCAACACCAGCACAAGGAGATGAAATTCTATGAAACTAATTGTGAGAATTATTATGATTGGAATAATTATTGCGATATAAAAGTAAATTACTTCTTAGGCGGTGGTGCGGTAGTACTTGTTGTAACACTGCAAGAAAATAGGTTATAATCAATAGTAGAATTCATTAGAAATATGACTCGCGTAAAGTTTGTCTAAATGCGTATGGCTATCATTTTCCCGGTAGATCACAGGAAGATTCGTGCAAAAAAATCCTCAGAATTAATCTAGATTGTGATCATCATGACGCTAAACATTAATTGGAAAGGAAACTGCAATGGGATTAGATAATCTTCAATTTAAAAATAAATGCTCGTTCTTGTCTCCTCTCTGTTTAAATGGATCCCTAAACAAAAACATGGTAATAAAATATAAGCATCCGTTCAACTTAATTTTTCCAACAAAGTTCACACCAGATTTGTAGATTCATTCAGGTGTGAAATTTCCTTTCCTCGCTCAATATAAAGCACAGCTTGAGTTCATTTTTCTGAGGTACAACTCAGCAAAACAAAATAAAGGATGCAATAACCTCCCGTGTCAAATTTCACTTTCAATAGCGTTCATCAGTCTCACTTTGTATTACTACCGTTTACTGCTACGACGAGTACGACGTAAAAGTGCACGGTGTACTTGTGTCCTTTTTTGTCCACTTTGCTTTCTTAAGGAGATTTTCTCCATTGATAACGTAAGCTAAATGGGGATTATCTTCCGATTTTATCTGACGATGAAGTTGTTACTTCTTAAAAGTGTGTATTTGTATTTACAAGCAGTAAAGGTACATTTACACCAAAAGTATTTAAAACTTTATCAGGTTGGGTATATGCACATTAGAAAAGTGAATGATTTAAAGGGAGAGATAAGTTGCATGAATGAAGGTGCTGTTTCGGGACAATCCAAAAAAGAGCATTAGGATTACATATTTAGCCCATTGTCAATAGCACATGTAAGTTTATACACTTTCTTTTATGAACTTGTAATCCCTTCCTAAATCCTCTTATTCACTCTGCGTGGGAGCTTCCCTCACGTATGTACTTGTTATTGTTTGTAGTAAGAAGTACAAGGATCATTTAATAAATAAAAATACATTCTGACGAAGTACAAGAATTAAGATAAAAACTGCCAGCTCAAACTTCCTAGTTCTATCAGCAGAGCAAAAAAGAGCATTTTTCGTATGTTTTCCTTTGAACTTTTTTTCCTGGCTTCATTGCCAAGTTTGTAGTAGGTCTTCATGCCATGCAAAGAGAATCTTTTTATTATTGGATCATGCGACATAGAATTATATTTTTGATTTGAACAGCGTACAAAAGAAAGATAAAACGCTCAGCTTGTAAAGTGTTTCTTCTATTTCCAACCATTCATCCATTTAATACACTTGTGCTTAATCTTGCGTATGTCTCAGTTTACCTTTAAGAGGATTCTTAATTTCGGAATAAGAGGACCGTGGATAATCTCCTATCTAAAAAGAGTTCGTTTTGTGTCTCTCATGATCATACGAGTGGGTTTTATGTAGGCGTTTGGTTGCATTTTTTCCATTCATTTCAAGTTCAAATCACAGAATCTCTGTTTAATGACAACGAATGATACGTTTGAACACGAAACGATTTTTTGTCGATTTAGCAAGGTTGATTAGTCTTCTCCATCATTACTGCATCATAGCATGTTTCGAGCTGTATATCGTCTTCTTTTACATTTCGTGAAAAATGAAAATAAGATTATTTAAGTAGATATAAGATTTATACTTTGCCAAATGAACGTGGATGAGTGAAGAAAAAATTGGATGGACACTTGAGAAGACTAATCTATACCTTAACCTTGAATTTAATAACCTTACGCAGAAGATGAACAATTGGAAGACAAAAATTTGACAAACAATAAAAATATTAAAAATTGGACGGATAGATATTAATTTTTTGTCAGGTATACGAATAGGTATTCCCTATAAAAAATAATGCCTATTATATTACACGGCCGGACTGGCACTTGCTTTTGGTCACATTATTGCTCTATTGCATGATAATATGTGTTACAAAGATGAAGATTGCATGGCTGTAATATGTAATGCAGCATATCTCTCAAGACGTCCATTAAAACAAGCATGGCTGCTAGAATCTGCTGTACAGCTAGTGTGAGTGTGTGTGTGTTGCTGGTGCAGTTTTGATGCATGGCGAATCAATGAGTTATGATTTGTTCGTGTAGGTAAGTTCAGGTGGGCTGGACTGGATCGAGCGATGCCCTGCTGCTGCTTTTGCTGTTATAGACATTAAAAACGCTTGGACGTTCTGTGGTGTTACTTGCCATTGACGTTACCATTTTTATCATTCAACTCAACTCTATTTTATCTTTTTAACTATTTTCCATGCGTGCATCACTTTGAGTATCATTCAATTTTTTTGGCACAGTAGTACGATGCCTCTGGTTGTGTGCAAACTAGCAGCGTTCATGTTATTACAGGTGTAATGGTGATCTTTTCATGCTATAGAAAAGCAATTGGCTTCCAATCGAGATTAAAATATAAAAAAGGAGCATTAACTTTTATTTTTTATTGAATCTAGTGCAACTTCTGTCTTAATCAGATTGTTTTAATAGGATGGGACACGAACAAAACGAGCTCACCACCACCCCACCAAGGTGCATCTCATTCCATCACAAAACTCACTACACGCATAGCAGCAGAGCTAAAAGCTGATGATCCAAGTAGTGAAAAATACAAACCAGAGAAGTTGGGCATAAAAGCAAACTGTGAAAAACTGCACAGCAAGTGTACGAGAATGAGTGTCTGATGAGAAAGATGAGATTGTATCGTAATAAATATGCGTAATATCATGAAGAGGCACATTATAAAAAATATTCATTAATATTTTTTGATACGAACCAACAACACACGAACAGACGAAACCAGAATAGAGTTACATGAAGGAATGCATAGGTATTCTCTCTACACACCATAATATATTTATAGGCACACCACACCACAAACATGTTATTTAACACAAGCCAAATCACAATATATACCAATCTTGCATACATTTATTAAGAGCACACAGAGCCTTTGAAGCATCATGCCAAGTGCAGATGTAACGTAACCTGCATCATATAGTCGCTCGTTCTCGCTCATCTCGTTTATTCACTTTTTTATTATTACAGACAATCATTATTCCTATTAGTTATATCCATATAATATTATTATTAAATGGATTATTTTTCTTTATGATTACTATTATTCCATTCAGTTATGCTAAGAAAGGGTTGGCTCAGCTTTTTAACAGGGGTTAAAACTGATAATTTCCTCGACCAAATTCTTGTAATTTTCAAAATAATTATTGTAATCATAATGATAATAAAAAATATAAAACGGGGTTGAATATAAAAAAGGAGAGGATGGTTTATAATAATAATTAGACATATATATTCTGTACAAGGTTTGCGCGTGAAGAGGTAATAAATTATTTGTGACGACGAGAAAAGAAGAGAGTAAAAGGAGAAGATCGATGGACAGATATATACCAAGGCACTTTTACAAGTTCTGATGGTAGTCGATGAATAGATCATGTTCAAGTTGAGAATATGAACCTTAAAACACCAACAATATTGTCTAAGACATACATATATATATATATAGGTATATGTACTCACACGATATTCAGATTACATATGCACATAACTATTACGCTGAAAAGTACGGACGAGGATTCTTTGTGCCTTATTTCATTATTACACCATCACACAAGTACAACAAGAATATATTGGATAATCTGAATTGCAATCAAATTGAATAGACTAGAGAAATAATAAAAATACATGGATATACGTGCATTTTAATATATGTACATGTCTAAACGTGATGTGTGTATTTCACTCGGTTGCTGTTTTTCTTTTATTATTATTTTTTCGGTATTTTTCCTACAACCTCGTCAAGGAGTTTTTCTGCTTACCTTGTTACCCACCTGATGCCTTGCCAATTGTGGGTGAGCAGCAGTTATTCTGGTTTCTTATTACATTCCTCTCCTCTGACTGCAGCCACGTTATAAAATTAGAACTCGCAATAATCCAGTGGAAAATCCGGCGGAGGAGAAAGACTTGATTCATTGATATAGCCAGAGAGAGAGAGCTGCTAGTTAATTAGAAAAGCAAAGAGAGAGAATGCGTGTTCTTGTTTGGTTGCTGCATTGCTTGCATGAATTGTCGACCTGTTTACCACATGGTTTCGTTTTTAAAATACTTGGACACATCATCATATCACTAGCTCAAGTTTAATTCTAAAGGGATATGACAGGCGCAAGTATTTTTTATACTGCATAGCGTTGCTGCATTGTTTAAACATGAACTGATAACGTAATACGGTGATAATGGTGGTGGTAAGCGTGCATAAAATTGAGCATTGTAATGCTCGGACGTGAGTTGTACCTCAGCTTTGTTTTTTGGTGATATCATGGTCTCTTCTTCGTGACAGCATATTGTGCATGATAGTCGACACTGGAATTATGAGGTTTTCTCGTGCGGCCAGTGAAAATCACTACTAAACTCAATGCTCATGAAATTGACCAATTCTATACTATTTCGTTTCTCCTTTCGTTGGAAAATGGGCAGGTATACATGGTAGAAATACAACTCCAAATTCAATAATAAACCTGAAAATATTCTAAAACAAACTGTGAAACTATAGAGGGTTTTGCTGCTCATTTTGAGTTTTTATTCTTCTCGGTCAGTATACGCTGCACGTAAAATAGGTGGATGTCACAAAGTGAAATTTGAGATGCATATTAGTTGGCTACATTAGGTATCTGTTTCAGTTGTCGATCCTGGTGACCATGTGAAGTGAAAGGATACTGTTGTCCATAAAAGTTCCGCTCTGTTCACATCAGTGAGCATTTGTCTGCAAAGAAATGTGATACGTCTTTTTTCACACGGTCGTTTTAATAATATCATCATCATCAGTTCAAAATCATATACATATTATCTTATACACATAATCAAACAGATCATAAATGTATAGTCAAATAGTATAGCTTTATAGTATAATGGGCATCTTGTATTCAAAAGAACGGTCATTCTTTCATTGGTAATTGTATGAATTGTCTCATTTTCATACAGTAAATATTGCTTGATCATCATCGTTATTATCACATTACAAATCATGATAATGCTCCGCCGGCTTGCAACTAGAGCTGCTGCAGTACATTTCATTGTCACAGCTCACAGTCATGGAGTCTGATCAAAGGAAAGCGAAAATGCCTTCTTAAGAATACTATATATTATATCATATCATCATTATCATCGGACTAATGGCATTATTACACCATTATTTATGCATATTATTATATTATTGTATTTTTATTGTAGGATTATTCTGATACGATTCTTTTGAGTCATGCTGCTGGTGCAGTAAAAAGAAGCGTAACGTTTGCATAATGAGATATGTATGTTTCTTGAAGTCATTTTATTTCTCCCCCATTTGAGACGATGATCAAAACAGGAAGCTTCTCTTGGTGTTATCCCTGCTGATAGAATGTATGTGAAACATGCAAACACATTATGGGGTCGACGGTAGTATCATGATATATGCGGAACATACATACAAAGGTCATAGAGCATTTCTTCATGAATGGTTATCTAAACAGAATTTTTGTAGGTATTTTTGTATTTTGAAGAAAGGGTTAAATGGTTGTGCTGGAAAAACGGTGTATATGAACCCTTCCAACTTTATTTACCATAATATTCTCATAATAATTGGAATGAAGATGCAAATTGAGGGAATCCGGTGCATTCATTACGTTTTATGGTTGTTTACAGATGGTGTGGGTTAGGGAGGGGTAGAGCAAAAAGCCAAGTGAATGAATGTACCAGGGCAATAATACAATAACACATTTGCAAATAAAAATATATTATCGGGCTTTGTTTGCAGAACATATGCGAGAGTGTATTGTACACCAGCAGCGGCGACAACAGTGAGTAGAAATAGTATACAGTATTATTATTATTCCTCTGAAAAGTTTATTTAAAAGTTGGCATAAAGGAGGAAACAATAAATACGGTTTAAAAAAATGAAGACATAGTCGAAACTGCGCTATGGAAAATTTTTGCAGGGTAGTAGCAAGTGGATGTATGTATCCCTTTTCGTTGGTGGATACTGCCAGCTTTTTCTTTATTTGTTTATACGGATTACTGACAACCATATAGTAATATTGTATGTATGTATGCGTTCACAGTTACACTACTTAAATTTTACTGCCATTTTTGACTTTCTGTTGTCCTTTTCCTGCAATTTGACAGGGTTTCTTTTTGTACGCTCGTTTATGCATACTCAGTCGTAGTCAGTGCCCCGTAAAAAGCTTTAAAAGACCATGAGGATGATCATGACTGTTTCGATCCGACGAGCTGGAGGGGTTTTAGTGCGAAAATCTGTGATGCTGGTGGTGTTGTAGGATATGATGCAAATGTGTATGTACACACTTTGCGTATTGGATCGTTCTCCTTTTCATTTTCATCTCTTTTTACTGCACAATGGCACTTTTTGAACTTGTTTGTGTGAGTATAACTTTATATCCACGGCATGACGGGGAGAGTGCAGAAGTAAAAGGCGAGAGTAGAAGTGGTTGAGCATATCATAATGTTCTTCCCTCTTTCTCTCGAATTACACTGAACATGAGCTTGGGGTTTTATGGGGTTGACAGTAAGGTACTTTGAGGATGATTTGTGTTCTTTTGGCGGTCGGTCGGTCTGTAACCCAGCAGGAGTTCGACATCAATTGTCTGCTCCTTCAAAGATGTGTTGAGGGTTGTTCGGGGTCTCTGCTCCTGTGCTGGATGTATATCTATAGCTTTTTAGCCTGCTAACTTACTCTTTTCGTCAACATGATCATCATCAGAACAAGAGTGGTAAAAGAAGTGAAATCCAAATATAGCTTCATCAGAGAGAGATATTGTGTCATTGTTGCTCACCACTGTGAGATGATGATTGTAATGGGAAGATCATGATGATGATGATGATTTCTTTTCCCCCGCCGTCACCACACTGGGAGATATTTTCACCGAATTGAATCAAAGCTATACACTGGATATTTATTTAATCCTGAGGATTTGTTAGCGTAACGCTAGCCCTATTCATTACCGGACATTTGACTCTTTTGAAGGACTTGTTTGAAACCAAATAAAATGCGTGGACAAGGAACCATAAATACGTAATGTAACAAAGTAGTAATGTCATTAAATCATGATAATAATGGCAAAGTGCACTTTCTATAAGTCAAATGCTTCTAGAGATCCATCCAAGTTTTTATATGTATTTCCAGTAGAAATACACGCTATATAACTGTTTTCGGATGGAAAGTATTGATTATTACTCGCGTATCTGCGAGTGTCTTTGTAACATTTTCAGCATGCGGTAAATAAGTGCTCTCATCATCCATCTTGCTTGCTTTATCATTATCGGAGCAACGACCATCACCGTCTCACTTGAATTAGAACAGGAAAATGAGAGGAAAGAGAAAATGGATGGAAGGGATGTACATTATCTCTGGGTACAAACTCGTGTAGCGTGCATATCCAGAAAATTGAAATGGGAAATGGCAAAAGGGGTCATATGTCTAATTGGGAGGAATTTGTTCGCACAGATTACTCCTGATGAGGAAGGCAACCGGCTAATGACTTTCCTCGCAAAGAGCTGTACACTAACGACTCAATGAGGACTCACAGTGTACTTTGATATTTAACCTTTTTTCTAACAAAATCCATCTCTCTGTCTGGAGAATTTCTTTAAATGAACTGAACTTTCAGAACAACTACAGCCGAATATGTTTAAATTCGAAAAATACAGTCTTTTTACCATGTTTATTTGCATTTTAACTTTTGTTCTAGGCTTCCATTTCGTGTGTTTATATCGTCAACTAGCTTCCTCCGGTTACATTGTTGTAATTGTTTGCGTTGCCAGTTTGTATCTCTACTTGTTCAAGGCCTTCCAGTACAAAAGTCGTGTTAAAAATATCATAGACAATGGATAGTTTATCCACTGTATATAATACTTCAAAGTATAGAATAAACACTAAAAAACTACCCCGTTGCTGCACCAGGGTTAAAACTACTTTTGATTAGGAAGCTCCCTCAATTTTTAGCATAAAGGCAACTTTTTGGCTTCTTTCCTACCAACTTCTGGCGTGGATGATGATGATGATGCTTCGTTAACGAATCTCTGCTGCTGCTGTTGCTGCTACCAGAGCTTACTCACAATAAAAGTATGATATCGTGGGACTGGAAGTAAAAAGAATTTTACAACTTGTATACGACGTGATGCCAAGGTTCCTCTATTACTTTTTATCACTGTATCTTCTTCACTATCTCTCTTCCTTTGAAATTCAAGAAGTTAGAGAAAAAGCAGCAAAGAGACAGAGCCAGGATGATTATGTTGTGTTTGAGGATATAGTGTTATAATGTCCGTATAGAATTAGGTATGCTGCTGCTACAAAAACAAAATGAGAGAGATAGGGTTAACGAATAACGAGCAGCGCTCGTTGATTATTAGCCTTATTAGCCGTAACTAAAAGAGACAATATGGGGGAAAGGGAGAGCTTTTAATGGACTTGAAGTTGGCTCGTTTTTTTCGTGCTCATCTCTCTCTGATTAGGTATTTCAATATGAACGCGAAGCAACGTGCATTCTTCTTCGTCTTTCTTACTCACACAGCGTCCTAATTGCTACAAAGTGTATCTTTACTACGAGACCATAAATTCATACCTACATAATATGTAGATAGTATAAAAAGTTGGATATGTTCTGTTTATATATCTGTGCTCCTAATGGACCTATGCTGCTTTTGATTGTAAAAAGAGTTATGCTTGATTCCGACCCGACTGCAGCTCTGGACTAGGTAGCTCAGTCGTTTCGGAGAAAAAAAACTGAAAAATTCTGATCTAACAGTAAAAAAGCTGAGCTGGTGACGATGAGAAAGCATACCTTTATAT
The DNA here is from genome assembly GCA_004115045.4 of Sinella curviseta. NCBI lineage: Eukaryota > Metazoa > Arthropoda > Collembola > Entomobryomorpha > Entomobryidae > Sinella > Sinella curviseta. Next base: position 45,066,185 of record CM023201.3, on the reverse strand, counting down.
AAATCCAAGGTACATTGAACAGCTCCAGCAATCGTATTCTTGATGGCGAAGGGGCTAGTAGGAAAGCTGGAATGCTAATAAAGCAATGCAGCGGAGAGAATAAAAGAGTGCTTTTTATGCGATCAATTCCGTAAAGGGGGCGTGCATTTCCAATGGAATTCCAATTAATTGATAGGCGATTTGGCGATAAATGAGACCGTTTGACGTGCCTCTCTCTCTCCCTGTCTAGCTAGAGGGAAAAAAGGATTCTTGATTACGCACCATACACGTACGTTTTTGTTTAAACAAAAAAGACATACATAAAAATACCTACCGAGTTTCTCACTTCCCAATCCAACAGTTGTATCTGTTCAATTGATTTTTTTGTGTGTATTACATAAGCAATATACAATGCTATTTGGTTACATGCACCAGACGGGTTCGGAGTCAAATCTTTCTGTGGTAAAATATTGACTTGATTTTTATCCCAACCGTTTCGTTTCTTCTCTAAGGATTGGTTGACTCACTACCGAAAAAAAGTTTAGTTTATTTTTTAATCTTTTTTTTGCCAACACATAGATTATATTATTATGCATGGAAGTTTCCAAGTTTCAATGCGTAAAAAATCTACTGCGGTAGAGGATTTTTCCAGCAGACAAATTCCACCATGATAAAAACGTATCCTATTGCATTTTGATTTCTGTTCTGGTCTTCTGAATGTGACATTTACATTTTTCCCTTGTACTTTTTATTCCAATCCAAAAAGCTGGTAAATTCCTACTAGAAAAAGGGACCTGACTGCCTACTACTCTGTATAAAGTAAGCCGTAGATAATATGAAGACATATATCACCCAAGAGTGACACACGAGCAAATGCAAATTGAAAGTGGAGATGTCAAGCAAAAAAATGAGCTCACTCGTTGCTACTTACTGCCGCAGTGTAGAATAACAGATTCTTGATATTTGAACGAACAAGTCGAGATATATTGCTATAAAAGTTTCTTGCTTGAAATAGAATACTAGGGGTAGGGGCATTGGGTTTCTCAATGTGTGTATTTGCATTCAAAGAAGTCATTTCTCGTTGACCTGTCACGTGTTGGCTCCACCTCTTTTTAGTATCAAGTCTTGACTGTTTCCTCCATAAAGAGTTTTAGGTTACGGTTACACAAGAAGACGCGTAGAGTGTGCACATACATTATTGCATCAGTCAGATGAACAAGAAAGAGAAAAATACAGAATCTACCAGCCTAACTTACTTAACACAAAAGTGCACTGCACTCAATTTTTTTCTTGAATACAATTCTACAACTCTCTTCGAAGAATCTTGCAACCTTTAAGGCGGAGCACGACGATGTTGTCAGCTATTCAGAGAAATATGCTACATACTTGCTTCGTTTCTTTTATTTTGAATAATATGCATCGGTGAAGGTCGTTCAATAATATACTTCTACACTGAATTGAATGGAAGCAAAAATTCACTTCAGCTTAGTTTGTTTACACCTTAATGTATCCTATGATCTTGTATAAGTATGTTGTGCAATATTGTTTATTATGAATAATATCTTGTGGCATTTTATCCTTAAAAGAAACATTCTTTTAAGGGCTTCCAATTCCAATGTCGTATTCATTAAGCTCGACAGTTATTTTCCAGTCAACGCTTTCTACAAAGTTGACAGATTTTTTTGTTTGGTTTCTTTCACTCGTTCGCTACCACTCACTCTTTTATGTCATCAATGACTTGCTAGCCTTTTTCTATACATGCGACTTTAATCGCCAGCTTATGTATATCTTCTCATTTCCTTACTTCGTTGTATTGTATACAAAGCTGTCATTTTTGCTTTTCCTTGCTCGACTTCACGTCTCGATGCACTTGGTTCGCTTTGTTTAACCACAAAATCGAAAATATTGAACGGGGTAAGCACGTGGATACTCTTCATCTTGTGAAGATGATGATTGTGGTAGAATTATTGGACAATAGTGGGTACTTGTACGCATTCCTATTTGGCTTCACTTGTGTGCGCTGCTCACACGTTCATGGTACGTACAATGCGTATACTCTCGAACGAAGGAAAAATTGACGAAATATACCTAAGGAGTTTTTGACGTGTGAAAAATAATGTGTGGCTCGCATTATTCAAAATACCCATCATCATCAACATTGCAAAGTTTACTTCCATTAAAAGGCTCACTTTGTTTTGTGTATAGGAAATAATACACAGCAAAGCGTCGTGGTAGTTTCTTGTTTACGAAAATGGTACAACAACAACACGAGAAACTAAAATGCGTTGTACCTTCTACATAATTGAGTGATGATGGCATAATAGCATTTCATGCCATGTGAGTATTATGGTATAACATTGCAAATACACTACATAACATATATACACAGCAAACAACCAATATCTAGATATTTTCCATTTATTTACAGCTACGGTTGCGTTGTGTTTGCTACCAATTACCCATTTTATATTACAAAGGCGAAACTGGAGTAAATTTTATATAAAAGCATGTCGATACAATGTAAACAACGTAGTTCTCGCTGTTGCTGAATAACAGTGCTGAGAAAGCTTTGGACAATTTATCTGCTCAAGATATTTATGAGGACATGGAGTGTAAACAGAAGAGGAAAGGGTTTTCTGCAATAAACATTTATGTAATGCATTTTGGCTGCAAAAGCAACCACGGATGTACTCTGTTCATTTGTAAAATGAATGTGTTGGAACGGACCACTAACATTACCTTTCAATGTTCACTTTATTAGGCGGGGAACAATTATTAACAAGTGGTCGAACGACGAGTTGCATATTTCATAAAAGTGTGAAAATTCGTATGCTATATATGTATTTCTGATGCACCTTGCGTTGATTTTCGAATGAAGTTTTAAAATGATTTCGCTTAATGTTATGCTTGGGTGATATTTACACTTCAGTGTTTCCCCGATGCCAATGAAACTTTAATGTCATCATGAAAATATAAATTAATCATACGGAATGTTCACCTCCTTAAACAGTTTACTATAATGGTCGTTTATTTATTTTTGTCTTTACAGGAGCACCCTGGTCTTCGTGGAACACCTTTAGCAATGCTGGCCGCTCAGTGTAACAAGCTGAGTTCGAAGAGTCCGCCTCCGCTGGCCGACGCTGCAGTGGGTAAGGGTTTCCATCCTTGGAAAAAGTCCCCCGCTATGGGGTTAGGTCCTCCGACCTCAGCTATGAATCATCCAAATGTAACAGCCTCCATTCCCACTTCAGGCTCTGCGGCATTAGCTGCTGGAAACGGGACTACGGCTAACTCACCCCACGGAGGTGTATCCATCCTAAGCGCTGCTCAACGAAGTCTCGCAAACTCAGTCTCTGTCACTACATCCGCCAATCATAACGCATACAACAGAACCCCGGTCTCTTCCTCGTGCGCTGCTACACCCGGCTATGGAGCTGATCTCTATTTCCACGGGTAATTAATTTTTACTATAATTTACTAGAACGCTTTTTTATTGTTATATTTCCACCATTTACTGGACTCATTCGACTAAAGGCTTTTGCAGCTAACGTGCGGTTAGGCAGAATATCATGTATCATTTTTGTACGTGATCATCATCATCACTGGTTTTGGCTTTTAGCAATGGAACAGATACCAAGAAGAAGCAAGGACGACTACTTGCTTTGACGTAGACATGCACACAAGGGTAAAGTAACCCATTTGACATGGTTTGTGATCATACAGTTGAGATACAGGAGAGTTTTTAAGTAATGGAATCGCGTGAAGCGGCTTGAAATCACGGGCTGAAAAAAAATTATTCGAGAGAGTGGGAGAAAAGATGTTGTTATTAAAACATCCTAGCTTTTAACGATGCATTATAATGTGGATATGCGATATACATATTAAGGTTTAGTGTTTATTCATATGACAGGGAAAGGATATAAATTTTTTCTTTTTTTTCTGTGGGTACGACATGGTGTAGTAGTTTCATGTACTATGCCAATAAAACAACATTGTTGGGCATAACATTTTAGCGCATTATTTCACATTATCGCAAAAGTCGATGACAGACGAAATTATGAAAATGATAAAAGTATCTAGTTTCCTGCCTCTTCCGGTAATTCGTGGTTCTAGATTACTATGATTATCAGAGATTTTTTTAGCGTTTCACAATATCAGAACGAGTTTCCATAATCTGGCTTGATATTAAAAACAGAATGGGAATAGAATACTACAGGGGATGAATAGGTATGTGTGAAATTAAACTAATATGAAGGATATTTATTTTTAAACTGACAATCGACATCAAACAATGTTTGCTCATATCAAATAATTACATACGAGCTGAATGAATCGATTCTCCTTTAAATATAATATATCTAACTAAAAGTGTAATTTTGTTTTATTATATTTTCGCCTCCAGAATAATGGAAAATTTAATAAAAATAAAGTGGATAATGAGAGGCAGAGAATTTTTATAGGGAATAATGAGACATGCATGTTCATGTAAAAGCATGCAGTTAATGTGATCATGTTTGAGGTAGTAGTAGTGAATCATTCACAATGCGAGAATCGAGAAAAGGTTCTTGGGTACTTTTTAATAATGTCCTCCTTTATCACATTTCACATTTTTAGTTGTAGGGTGCACTGTAAATGCACGAAACTCACTACATACGTCAGAGATACAAACCTTACTCAACCAACTCCTTTATTTATAACGATATTTTCTAAATTTTTGTTCTTTTTTAATATTTAGGTCGACCAATGCAACATCGTGTGGGGATCAGAGTCCACCTGGATTCATTGGAAAGGTGGAAAGTGGTGTAGGAGTAGCTGGGGTATATTCCCGGGTTCCATATGACTCGTGGCCCTTCAATGCCATGTCGGGAGCACATACAGGAATTAAACCAGATGTAAGTTATTTTTTCTCGTTTTGTTTTGTAATTCCACTGACTTCCTGTCTCTTCATATAATATTCACTATATATTATATTACTCAACTATTATTAGTACAACCGTTCCACTTTCATATTTGTATATTAATAAACGCACACACGTACTCGACTCGTCTCGTCACGGTTTTTTATCAATTTGTGAGATCATTTTCTAAAAAAATTGGGTGCTCTTTGAACCTCATCCAAAATGCACGAAATAATCATAATAGAAAAAAATGACACTTGGAAAGAATGCATTTCCTTTCGATGCTCCAGAATATAATATATTATAATAAAAAGGTGCAGATGATTTGAACGAAACTTTGTGTGAATACTAAAATAGCAGTAGCTGAGCTTTATTTTGTCCCGGTATCGTAATACAAAGAAATTTGTGCGATACGAGTGAAGTGTGTGTGTGTGGTGTAATGCTTTTCGGGTGTCCAAAATGGTAAATTTACTATTGAATTTTCAAAAGAGCGTAAAAAATTGGTCATGAAGTGTGGTGTTGTTGCCCTCACCCTCGAGACAAACAGATAAAAGGAATATGAACTAATTTTACGCTTTTCTCGTGGCGGTTGTTTGTACAGAATAAAATACTGATATTGTTTGCATATGTGTTGCCGTTCCTTTAGGCATCCCATGTCGAAGTAATGATATGTTCCGAAAACTCATGTGCGCATATACTTTGTGTGACTTTTGTAGGTGTCAGGAATGAATGGGTCATCTTGGTGGGATGCAGTTCATGGAGCGGCAGCCGGTAGTGGCTGGCTCGACGTTGGAGCTGGAAGTGCAATCACACAGGCATCTGTCACAGCAGGGATGCACCATCCTCATCATGCGCATCATCAAATGTCAAACTACAATGACTATTCTACCCTCACCCACACCGTGAGTAACCTATTTATTACTTAAATGAAACAGTAGTGGAATTAAGTGTACAAGTCTGATCAAGTCAAGTCCCCTGTGGAGTTGGTCAATCGTCAATTTTGTCAATTTTTGGTGTATGTGCTTAACCGTGAACTATTCCTATTTCAGCTTGCGGCCTCCAATCCTCATATCTTGACCTCAGGTCAACATCTTCTTCAGGTAGGATATTATGATGTATGCAATTTTTTATTGATCCAGTCCACTAATGCATTGTTGCTTTTCATCTAATTAATGAAACAATGATTGATTTTTTTCTGAATGTTAAATTTTGATATTTTAATAGGATACATACAAGTCAATGCTGCCAACTCAAGGCGTGGGCTCAAGTGTAACGTCTCCTTTTGGTTTAGGTCAAGCATCCCTGCCACAGGTAAATAGAAGAAGAAATATTCTCTTATATTTTTTTAACATTTTTTTTCATTCTCGCATGAATGTATCGGATTTTTTTGGTCCGACATCGACATCGTATTTCACAGAATTAGACACCTTATTGCATCGTAAAATAATACATGCTCCTTGTTCGTGCAAGCATGTTTCTCATTCATTTTGCGTCAAATCCTTTTTTGAAAGGGTAGATTTTGCTGTAGCTCATATGAGGCATATATACATATATCTTCTTGTTTTCTCCGTTTACGTTACAACAACCAGCTCAAATTTTGCCCACATGGGAATGAATACTACGAACGGCAGAGCTGACAACAAGTAGTAGCTTGTAAAGAAGCAGCGTAGGCAAGTAAGTAGGAAGAGCAAATGTCATGCATACTCTCAAGTTTCTCGGCATCTCAATTTAATCTGCTTGGTTGCTGATCGCTTCTCTCTCTTGCTCTCTGTGACTCCTTTTTTGCTGATAATAATCTACAGGGCCAATATTTCACAGAAAGAAATGATACTCTGCGTTGCGTACCCTTTCTTACATACTTTTGCATGTATTGCATTTAGAAAGAGTCAAATAACTTTAGTACACGAGTTTGGTGTGTTCATCGCAGCAACTACACAATACAGCGCTATTTGACTTTAAGGATTCCTTCGTACACACACAATAAGGCTGAGTGAGCATCAGGCAGAATGAATTATTGTATTTTGTAACTTATCTTCAGCCATAGTCACTAGACAAGACAGAAATCAAGGATTGGAAACAGGAATCGATTTCGTATCCCGTGTTTTGTGTGCAATATTCATAAATTCATTAAAATATGTATGTATATGTTCAAGAACAAAAATTCCCAAAGTCTTAACATGGTCACATAAAAGAAGAGAGGTCTTACAAAAATCGTGACTTTATCATACGGATTTCTCAATTGTTTTTTTTCTCCTCTTTCCTATCCATCTCTTTATCCCCTTTTCCCTAATATATTTATGTGATCATGTCCTAATGTTTTCGCTAAAAATGATGAGAAAAGAAAATGGGCAGGACTTGATTTCCATTGTGGATGATTTATGTTTTATTATTATCAATCCTAACAGATTTACATACTTCACTAGTAATAACTTTTATCATTGATTATCTTTTGTGTGTGTGTATGATGGAGGTACATGATTTACTGATTCGTACATTCAATTGTATAGGCATGCGTACTTACATTACCTTCTTAACCATTATGGATGATATCATCCGCGCACAGTTAGTCAACAATAACTATTTTATTTTCAAGAAAAAAAAAGGAATTGACACGAACACAATTTATTTGTAGTACGCTAGATAAAAAATCTCATTTTTTCTTCATTCAAGAAATTCACGCCTAAGGCAAGGAAATAATGGCACACTTCTTCACATATCAAATAGCCATACCAGGGCTACCATATATAATAGTAATAATCGCAATCACCATTTTTAAACATTTAAACCGCATCTAGCCTATCAATTCAATTTATGCACATATTATATAGAGGATCTGCAACAACATCTTTCTGCATGGGCTTTTGTATGCATACCAGTTCATGGGAGATTTCAATCATGGTTCGGATGGCATAAAAATGTACATGTACTTCTTGACCTTAAACCTCAAGTTGAGATTATTGGATATGATTGTTATTGTGTATGAGGAGGATTTGACTAAAAGTAATATGTTCTGTTTAATGGTTTTACAACTTACAGCAGGTGCCTTCACCACGCTCACAGCGAAGATACACTGGTCGAGCAACCTGTGATTGTCCAAACTGTCAAGAAGCCGAGCGTTTGGTAAGTTTTTGACTTTTCTTTCTTTTTCATTGGAATTTATCGCGAAATACGTACACTACTACTACATTTCATGAATTTTCAACTAAGATGCTATTCCTGAGTATAAAAATAATTATAAATTTATAGTTTATTTGTGATTTGCTTTAATTATTGTCCAATTAATCTCCATTCTCTCGTAACTCTGCAAAGGGGGATAAGCGCCATAATTTTCTCAAGGGTTCATCCAGTGTCAAATTGTCCACTTTCTCCTTTACTACAGGGTCAGAATAGCCGTGAGTCCTCTTTAGATGCCGCTTTAAACAGCTCTTCTTTGCGAACCCTACAAAAAACCATGTACATTGTATATAGTAAATGAATGATAACTGAATTATTGTTTTATTTGTTATTAATAAGGTTATTTCAAATTACCTGTTTGGTTCGTGCAGCCATTTTCCGCACAATAGAAAGGTTTGAGGTTTGGGGTGTGAGTGAACAAATGGAGATTAAAATCACTTTTCACAGAATACTGGGCGGAACACTTCACTGGAGTATCTTTAAGGGGGCAAAATAACTTTTTCCCATCTCCATGTTGCGATATTATATGGGTACGAAGGTTAGATCTGTCTGTGAACCCTATAGGAATTGTATTTACAAAAGAGCAAAATTTAAAATACTTTCAAAAATATTATGCATTTTTAATTCAAATTCATAAAAATGATTGTATGTGGCATTACGAGTTCCGCAAGTCTGGCAATCATATGGCCTATTGAGACCATGGCGTTGGGTGTGCACCCTGAGTCCGTCAGCAGACCTGGTTGCAAAATGACAATCCTCAAATTCGCAAATCAGCAAGTTATGATGATTTTGGTGATGAGCTCGTAATTCGTCAAGCGATTGGAAGTTAGCTGGACAGTGATCAGCTCGGCAGAAATTTTGTTCATCGTGAATTTTTATGTGTTCACGAAAGTCTGAATTGGAGATGTATTTTTTGCACTTTTGACAAAAATATTTGCTTGCTCCTTTATCCCATGAATAAATTTTCGGGCCAGAATGAAAAAACTTTTCTCCTGCTGCTGCTTCAATGGCCTCCACTGTTGTACGTGAATAAATCCAGTGGTCCCCATACGCAACATGGGGTATCTGGTAACACTGTAAAACCGGCCCATCCCATTCTGCATTCTCTATTACGAGGATTTTGAAAGTGAAGGAACATAACCTTAGATCCAAACAACCAGGGACAATTCTGTGCTCTGAAGTCCTATAAATTATTTGATAAAATCGTCATTATTACAAATTACAAAGTGGAAGTAATTACGAAACTTATAAACTAACTAGACTTATAAACTAGTTCGTATTTTACTTACTCATCATAAATTTCGCCAGTAATGCATGTAACTTCGTCGTTGACCTCAGCCAACTCTCGTTCAAATCTTTCAAACCCCTCCAAAATGCCATCATTGTATGTAAATAGTTGAGGTGAACAATTAGAAAATTTGAAGCTGTCCCTTAACATTACTTCATCGTCGCAATTTGCGGCAGGCATTTTATGGCCGAATGTCAGATCTCTGTCTGATAATGCTGCACGATACAGTTGGTTCCAATTCACGTCCACATCCCTCGCAAACTTTAAGTTTGCTTTCAATTTCTTAAGTTCACCCGTTATGACGGGTTTCTTCACCGTATAAGCGACGTACTTGGATGCTAGATTTCCTTCCTGGTCCTTTACAGCTAGCCAATAATCTTTAATGCTCAAATCCTCCTCATTTTCAGGAAAAGCAGTCCCCCAATTCACCATCTTTTCCTTTAATTGCTGACCCGTCTTCTTTTCTACTTGGTTTTGGGGAAAATCCCTGTGCAGGCCAAACTCTTCACTGTGATTTCGCTTGATGTGTTCTTTGAGATGTGGGAATCCTGGTTTGAATCTGCAAAGATTACAATCCCCTCGTCGTTCAAGATGATACCGTAGGTGGTGATGTCTCAAATCCTTCACGAACTTGCCTCCACATCCTGCACAGTTTCCTCCTAAGAGTTCTGGAGCATCTTCACCTCCATCTTCGATCTCGTCTTCTTCTTCCTCGTCTAAATAAATAAAGTCCTCCTCCTCCAAGTACTCTTCTTCCTCACCTGACATTTTTAAATTATTTAAATGAATGATTAAACTCGATAAAGTTTAATTAAAACTCTCAAATAAATTAAATCCCACTGATTTCACGAATGATGGCACAATATTTCGTCCAGTCGTATCAAGTTTCTTTCTAGTCGAAATGCATAGTTGAGATATCATAAGCCCTTCCCTATATTTCTTAAACGTATTTTAAATCTTACAGAATGGATGATAAATGAATTATGCAATGTACGTAAGTTTATGGTAATGTATTGAAAACGTTATTTGTAATATATCTAAATGCATTGATTTGATGGTTATTACATATTTTGAAACATTTAAATTAAAGCTAAGTCATGTGATTTTGGTTAAAATTAAATGAAATGTGGTAGTAGCTGCGTTTTGAGACTTGTGTAATGATTTTTGCAATTTATTTATTAAGTAATTATGACATGTAAAGCATTACATTAAATATTTTCAGGGGCCTGCGGGAGCACACCTCAGGAAGAAAAACATTCACTCATGTCACATCCCCGGTTGTGGAAAGGTCAGTCATCATCATGAGATGTTTTTTTTCAAAATTTTAGTAGATTTAAACGTTAATTGTTTTTCCTGCAAATGTGTCAACTCGTCCTTTTAAGATGTAGTTTTACAAAGAGGAGTACATAAATAAGATGATTCTTACAACGCAAAAGTTACCAAGTATGCACGCACAAAAGAACCCGACCAAAATCCAAAATAGTTTCGACAAACAAAAATCGTAACAGCTCGAGACCACCCTTAATCCGTCTAAAATCAATGATCACTAAACAAAGTTTAGGCTGCGCTTTCATGACGCGTTGTTTTGCATAACTTGCAAGTTTTCTTATCTGACAAACTTGCTCGTAAAAATTAAAAATTACTAAATATAAATGCGACATGCATAAAGTTGTAGTGAAGACGAAAGACAGACAGAAATATATCCTGAATACCTTCATCAATCGCCATTTCAATGTGCGATTTTTAATAACAAAAAAATGCATTAAATAATTTAGCATTTCTTGACTGATACCTGGTCTCCCTTTATGCTGAGATACCAATATGCAGTAAATGTTGCACATAAAAATTTTGACAAGGTAATGTCTAAAATGATTGTATCAGTCTGTCAATCTGTGAAAAGAGAAGGTGGAATAACATGATGCACCAGAAAACTTGTAAGGGAAACTATAAAAAAGTAAAGCAGACACATATTATATACCTAATACATTTATACATATATACTAGTTAAATACTCCATTGTCTTAATTTGATTTGCATATTATTTTTACACCAACAGCTATTCTATTGTATAATAACCGCTATAAAAATGTCAGTTGAAGAAATTTTGCATATGAGATTCTCATAAGTCAAGGGTAACATCTGATTTGCAAAGGCATTCTATTATATTCTGCATAAATTTTCTTCATGAGTTGGTAATAATGATTTTGTGGTTGATGTCCAGATTATGGAAAGACCCGAAAGATTTACGTTACATTCACAAAACACTTTTGATTGCATTTTCTGCTGTTGATTTGGTGGATTGGCTGGCACAACATGAGCATTGTACTTTTTGATACTGTCCCTTTGATAAAAGTCGTCTTTTGATTAACTGAGCAAAAGTCTAGTTTTCTTGGCAAAAATATGATGGTAAATTGCGGTGTGTGTTGATATGTACACATACTGAATTAAGTATGCCGTGCGTTTTATGTGCCACCCAAGGGGTTGATGAAAGTGCTTTGCCGATCAAGTCAATATACCGACGTACTGCCAAAAAGCAAACACTGCTGTTTTGAAAACCGGCAGCACTCAGCAATCGATATAGGTATGAAGTTTTGTTGTGTAATTTCAATTTAATAATTAAATGCACATACATATACCTATGTACACCACATGCCGAAGTGAACATTACTGCCGACTGTGTACAACACAGATAGGTGATTATGAATCGCTTTCGGAGAAAAATGTGCATAAAAATGTAAACCCTCCCACAGTTTACTGCTAAATGTGTGCAGTTGCAGCGGTGCTCTGTTAAGTGTAAATTGTTTAGAACTTATAATGCATCAGTGCAGTAATCATATCTCTCATCGCTTTCATAAATCGTTATTAGCTGAAATGGAGAAAAGACTAAAAATAATATAAAAACTAATATCAAGACGATGATAGGGGGAAAATAGAATGATTTGCGCTCATTTTTATTCGCCTTGATTCACACACACACTCCTTGTGTTCAATATTTATCGTACAGAAAATAATAATGCTGTTTGTTTGCCAAGAAAAAAATTGTTGTGTCTTTGATTGTTATTATAAGAAATATATAAGTACCTACCATAAAATTATAAAATAAGTAAATAAACAAAAGTTAATTCTCAGACTCATTCATGAATGTCTTTTCTATTATGTGTGGATATAAAAATAATACTTTTAATGTGTTCAATTTTAACCGCACTCACAATAGCCACCAGAGAACCACCACCATGATCTTAACTTTGCTTATTCCGCATAATGTATCATAGTAAAGAATTTTTTTATTTAAAAGTTTTTTTCGTAATACATAATGTGAAACGAACGAAAAGCAATTAAATTGGAGATAGGTAACAGTATAACTGGTTTTTTCTTCCCTTTACTTGAGTTTTTCTTGTCTCGCTTTAATTAATTTTCAGTCAGAGCAGAGTAGAGAGAGAGATATGTAGGAAAATAAAATACAAATGAAGTGTATTTAATGTACGTTTGCCGCATCCATTTGCGCTATGCATTATTGTTACTATTTACTATTCTTATTCATCTGTGTAAAAATTCTGCTGTAATGAAGTTTTAAACTGAGAGTGTTATGAACTGAATACAGACACAAAGCAATATTTTTACTTAAAGATAAATACTTTTTTTATATTTTAAAACTAACTATATAAAGCTGTAAACCTATGTGATATGATTATAGCAGCAGCAGCAAAGATAAGCTCTATTCTTCTAAAAATCTTTATAAAAATACTGACTGAGTGAGAGAATTCAAATGAAGAAATGTGTCTGTCTTGGTGGATGGATATGTGAATGACTGATATTAAGAGAAGTCATCAGTTAGAAATCTCCTTTCCAATTCTTCTTTTTGGCTTGGTACGAGCTGCCTGTCTTTTAATTTTTGATGCATAAAGTAAGCATGTTGTGCTGCTAGTCGAGGATCAGATAATGTACGCATTTCAAAGAAAAAACTTTTTTTCTTCAAGTGATTGAATGAAAGCCAAAAACTTTGTTGCTGGCTTGCAGTTAGTAGTAGTAGCTTTCATTATATGATTTTTTATAATGAAACTGAATTTTCAAGGAATGTCAGGTGATGACATACATAGCAGATAAAGCTTCATTTTTGGAAAGGGAATTTGGGAAAATCAAGACAACACACTACAGGTCTCCCTTGTGATAGCATCAGATATTTTTCTCATATTCAAATGTCTCAAGTCATTCGTTTACACACCGACTTTATTATATTGTAAAATTTTAGCCACCTACCTGGTTGCACCGATGTACACGGCAATGCGTATATACATTGGTAATCAGCAGAAAATTGGTTGAAAGTCAACTACATGGGCCACTTTATGTGGTGGCTCCTAAAAGTTTTTCAATTGCATGTGTGTGGCCTTTTATACATTGTTCTTTATAGAATGAAACAAACAATTTACTGCATTGCACCGAAACAGCTGCTAAATATATATTGACCTCGGCTTGGTAGGATAATTTCAAGCGTATATGCAATTAATGCAAAATTATACTTTTTGAAAATGATAGTTTTTTACTCATTCCGCCCCTTCAGATAAGTATGATTGTGTTTAGATGAACAGAGAAGCAGTGTCGATTTTGAAAAATGCTCCTTTGGAATTTTATCTTGAAGAAGTCTGTTATTAGACGAAAATGTAATCTATGCGAAATTTACATTGTACCGGATGAAGTCTCTTGTGTGCCAAGAGAAAATGCTTCATTAAAAGGGAGTGGATATAATATACTGAGCTGATGGATTTGGTCGAATTTGAGGCATGATGAAAATACAATTTTGCAAAATAGTTTTTTATGAGATATATTTTGGAAGTGTTTGCGTAAAGCAGTAGTAGTAGTTGCTTTTTCAGATAATAATTAATTTCGTGCATAATTATAGGGATCAACTGTGAAAATAATAACTCGTTTGAAAACTACTTTAAAAATTAGTCTGAATGGAAATAGTGCGTGTTTCATCCAGGTCAAAAAATTTGTACAAGTTGGTTGTTTTTCCAATGGTCTCCATATTCAAATTCGGGTTTTTATTTATTTTTCTACAGGTTTACGGGAAAACATCTCACCTCAAAGCTCATCTCCGGTGGCATACAGGAGAACGACCCTTTGTATGCAATTGGCTATTTTGTGGGAAAAGATTTACTCGTTCCGATGAGCTCCAGCGACATCTCAGGACACATACGGGTGAAAAGCGGTTCGCGTGTCCTGTCTGCAATAAGAGGTACATTATTACACAATTCACAGAACTTTTATTGTTTCCGACGCATTTCTTGAATCACCATCAATTTCGTTGACGCCAATAGATTTCTGCTCCTTTTCATGAGTAGCAATAACTATAAAATATTTCTATAAATAGCCACTGAATGGGCCACTTTTTTTAATTTTATACAAAAATGAAAGATGCCACCAGAGTGGCGCCGTTGTACATGTATTTTTGAGGCAAATTATTGAACTGAATTGAGTTCTTGCATGTGTGCGACGGACGTAATAGTACAAGATATATAATGGTGACGAGAGACTTGTGTTTTCCTTGAAATGATTTACATGCGCCAAAAATATTAAAACTCAATGATACGCGAGAGATTTTTTTGTGTGCATGAAACATTATTTAAGAATGCCATGTATAAAAAAACAATGTCCAGTTTATGTAAAATGGCATGTAAAAATATATAAAAGGAAATGTCCATACTGTCATGTCATGACTGTTGAACATTTCAATTTGAATTCCACGTATTCTAATCTAAAGCCGTAAAGCCTTTCACATTCTTTTTGTCGGTGCAGGTTTATGAGGAGTGACCACTTGTCAAAACACGTCAAGACCCACAACTCCAGTGGGAACAATAACAACACGAATGGAACGAAACGAAGTGGAAGTGAAGAGGATGAGGATGACAATAGTCAGTCAGAGGCTAATTCTGCCAACAGTCCAGCGTCATCTGTGACAACTCCACCCTTGCCACCCCACGCCATGTCTCCTGCTGTTGGTGTTGGTTTAGGAATGACGCAAGATATCAAACCTCAAATCTGAAGAGTTTTACACGTAAAGCTATTATATTAACTATATTATATTATAATAATATATTATACATAGCTATATATAGCTTAGTAAAATCTAAAAAAGTAAAAAAGTTTTAATTCTTACTTAGGTTGTAGTTTTACTTATTATATATAATATATTATTATTATCATAATTATTAATTATTGCGCTACTACCATGCTGAATTCGGTAGAGAACGATATAGAGAATCAAATCAAAAAATGTTTACTGCATGTGAATAGTTGTTGTATATAGTGCATATAGAGCTAAAATATTAATAATTAATACTATACCTACCTACCTTATATATACATGATATATAAACATACATATAAAATAATATATATAAATAGACATCACCTGCATAATATTATTATTATTGTTACATAATATTATCTTAATAATGTTATTATTGTGTTACTACATTGTAGCTTTTGTGTAATAAATACTGTACATTGCGTATTATAATAATAATAATAATCCTT
Organism: Sinella curviseta; assembly: GCA_004115045.4. NCBI lineage: Eukaryota > Metazoa > Arthropoda > Collembola > Entomobryomorpha > Entomobryidae > Sinella > Sinella curviseta. Next base: position 45,050,312 of record CM023201.3, on the reverse strand, counting down.
TTTTCGAAGAACCATTAATTTAATCCACTCCAGCGAAATGCAAAGTAAAAAAATACATGATCTCTAAATTTCATTATCCATACTACATAAATAGAATTGAATCTCACAATGCCCAAAGGTTCCCAATATAGCTCACTCCATAATCGAAAACATGATTTCAAGGGAGATTTAACTAAAACAACGGGATTACTCTTGTTAAGAGCCTTCCTATTAGAGCATTTTGTATTTATTGCTCCCAAAAGACTCTTTGGCAGTTGAAGCGTGTAAACCCATGACAAAAGAGGTGTTATGTTGTCGGTTGTTCTTTGCCTTATACTACCTTTATCATGGGAAGCCAACACATCCACATATACATATATAGAAAAGATGAACACTATTGCATTGTACTCCCGTTCCATTTACTTTTTATGACACTATCAAACAGGACAGTTCGGTTTTACGATCAAACTAAAAGCTGAAACGTGGATATTTTTGTGGGTTTCGGTTGGGTTGCAATTTTCCTCTGCTTTTCTCCTGCCTACCACCACCCGAACTGTGTGTTGTGAATTAGTCAGCGCATCCCCCAAAGCTTTATTCTATAAGGCCAAGTTTCAATGACATGAATATATACATACGCATATAGAAAAGCACGGCATTATTGCATTCGTTTATACTTTCAATATTATCCACTGTAGCGTTTACATCTGTGGGAAAAAGTTTGGAGGACGACTTTACTCAACCCAACCAGTAAGTCATTTGCTAAAAAAATCGTTTGAAATTGAAATGGATCATGATTATGCAGTGTGAATACAAGAAACATGTACGACACAAGCCAGACACACGACTCAACCAAAATGAAAGCGCATTTATTTGTACGGAAAAAAGAAGAACGTGAAAGAAGGGGTAATGAACGACAATTTGCAGTCTCGTTTCTAATAAATATAAAAGGCCTATTTAGATTATATGCATATACACACATCATGCTGGTTGGTTATGCTTTCATCATTTTGTACTCTTTATAAAATGCTACCACAAACGGTTCCTGAAATACTAGGCAGTTAACTGATGATGACAAATGCATAAATCTCTCGGTCAGTGAGCAGAACTCTGCTTTGGAATGAATACGAATGACATGAAAAAAAAGAAGAAGAATTATCCCTTGCATTGCTAGAGCTGTCTCTCTGTCTGTGTGTCTTGTATATTATATGCATCGCATCCATGTTTACTCGATGATGGTGGTGATGACTCCTATATCATTATTAACAGTCAGTTTCCAAACGAACCTCATCATCATCAACAACAACATTACTTGTACACAAGAAGTGGCATCAGTGCAATAACTAACAAACAGAAGTAGTTTTTTTCGACTCGAGTCACACAAAAGAGGAACATTTATGCATACTACATAAGTAGATATATGCGTGCATGTCAATCACAAAAATATGCTTGTAACTGGCTAACATAGCTAATGTAGTAATGACAGTAAGTACGTCCTGCTGCTGCATTACTCCTGCCTGTTTTTGTTGTGCCATTACTCATCTCTCTTCTGCAGTCATCGAATGAAAAAAAATCGGGGAGATAGATGATGGGACGTTCTCAGAAGAACAAAGTCAGAAAAAGAGAAAAATTTAAAGTAAATTGGAACTCAGTATGAGTTCTGTGGTAAAAACTTGACAGGCTTCATATATGAGTAATTTGCGTGATGTGCTCTCATATAATATGCGACACTTGTGTGTAGCCTTAAAACTCCTTATCGCTTTAGAAGAACGGCTAGAATATTAGATGCGATCTGCAATAATAAATTTAAAACAAGATGACTTTTAATGATTCGAACAGTTTACTTACCCCAGATTTAATAACCACTCCCCCATTTTCTTATTACCCATGTGGATATATTGAGTGCAGTCATCTTTGAGCATTTGGCCAATTTAAACAAGTTTTCTGGAATAACCCAACTTTTGGTATTTATGTCATTTACTGAGCAACTTGAATGCATCAGGATGAACATTTTTAAATATTGAAATATAAACGTGATTAAATATATATACCGTAAATTATAAGCACTTATTTTGAGTCCCTGTCCCTATCTTAATTGGCCATTTCAAAATTATGTGCGCTTATCACCAAAGTGGGAAGTTTGTTACAACAATGAGCATGCTTCAACAGGCCAAAATTATAACACTAAAAATTATTATTAATTCATTATGCCAGTGTTTACTTTAATTGCAGTCATTACAGAGGCAAGCTTACTGACACGAAGGTGTGTAACGCGAGCAAAAGTCATCATATCGTATCCTTTGTAGCAGATATCAAGGGTCATGGGATTTAACATCACTCACACGAAAAAAAATAACTCATCCATTCATCACAATTGTGTTATCAGCAACTATGTATATTAGTTTTGGCTCCAAAAATCATAAAAAGTTAATGAATGAAATGTACAGTAAAATGTACTAGCTACACATTTTCCGCACATGCGCTCACAATCATCATTAACAACTGCAAGTAGCATTTAATGCATGCAACCATCTAATTTGACATCAGGATGACAGTCGTCAACATCCCTTTTCAGGAACAAAAAATGCGTGAGAGTCCATCATCATCACAATATCACCGCACCGAGGATTTGCTCATGTCAGTGGGTTACGGACGTGATAATATAATTGCACTTGGTTAGTAGCAATCTGGTTAGCTGAATGAAAGCAAAATAAAACCATAATAATCATACGTATTTACAGTGTTTCAATCTTTATCACGCATTCATTTATGGCTAATTCCTCCTGCATGAAGCTTTACTGCTACTTCTTGATTTCAGTTCTGATAAGAGGCCATTTTAGTGTCAGTGAAAATTAAATTTTACATTTGTATCAAGTTTTTATTTTGCTAAAAGAGAAGGATAATATTAAGGTAATGTAAGAAGCAGTAGGCCTTTATGATGCTGAAAACATGATTGAGGTATACCTACTTATGCACCTAAATAACAAAACATAAATAATGTATAACGGCCCATAAAGAATAGTTAGTTCAAGTTCTCAGTTCATTTCACTCTTTCCTAAATCATTCATCATAATCACACGTTTTTTTGCAACTGAAACCTTTATTATTTTACGATGAGTGTATGTGTATCACCTCCCATGATGTGTTGTATACAGAGAAGCGTTATGATAAATTGATATAATGATTTCATTTTGTGTTTAATGAATGCTATTAATTAATAGTTGCGATCGGCTGTTAGCCCATTATATGTGTTGATGGCCAAGAAGAATTATGCGTTATGGACTGGTGAGGATGTTGCTTACTCTGAGACCGTTTCGTTGTTACTATTTTTTTAACACTGAAACGTTACAAGCGATATTATTTGTTTTTTGAGTCTATACAAAACGTGTGTTCGTTTTTCTCTAGCCATCTCGTGCAATCAATTCCCATTCTTAATCGTACACGAATTAAATTCTGTATAGTCGCTTGTTCTAAAGAGATACTGTTATTCATTGTTCGGAAAGCTTAAAAAATCTTGAAGGAATTTTACACATAACTTGTACCATACTATACGATGCATTTGTGTACTTGTTGATGCATTTAAATGCACATAGGTACATATATATCCATCTCTCTCAACATTCACAATATGATAATTATTTTATTTAAAGGAAAATATCATCACGAAAAGGTGGTCTACGCCGCTCACACTAGAACTTGAACTGTCAGTCAGAAACGCATTGGATAATGTAATGCTTCGCATTTTTTACAATTCATTTAGCACAAGAAGTTTTCCCTGTAATTAATTGTAATTATTTAAGCATACCTTATTCCCATCCCCATTGTTGATCGTAGGAATGTATTATTTATTCTTTGTAAATAATCACAAAACGTTTTTGAATGAATTCTTCATTGCAATCTTACAGGATTCTCCGCAATATAAAGACATCCTAGTAAATGCTTGTGTGAGAAAGGGAATAGTATAAGCGAGCAAAAATTAAAACCTCATAAATCTCATTAAAATAAGATTGTTATTACGATTTTATTAGCTTTAATCGAGCATTGTTTTAATATGCAAATTGAACTTGGCTGCATCGTGCAGCCTACATGCATGTTTGACGCAATGTACATCTTTATATTATTTTAGATTGTTGTCCTTCCCTGTAAACAGCGTAAAGTACATCATCACACCTTTCATTAGTTTACAGCAACCAGAACTTTTATATACGCATGCATTTTCTTGAGAAGCAGCGGTGCGAAAAGTTTTCCGCCAATCATCAGTGACATTTCCTATGAAATGCATAAAATCCAATTCTAATTTCCAACTTCTCAGAATAGACCAGCAAACAGACCACAAACAAAATTCAACAACTTTATCCAACATTTTTGCCGCTTCTCATCTACAGGCTGCAATGTAATTTATGCGTAAAACCAGTAGCAAAAGACAAACGATAATGGTGATAATATATCATGTTGTTATCTCGCAAAAATAGTTGTGCAATGCAATGGCTTGGCAGTTGTATTCTATTTCGTGCAAAGGAACAAAAATTGCAGACATATTCTACACAACCCACACATCACTTCACTAAACAGCTCTGTATTTTACAGCATTTTATTTTAATTATTGGTTTTGTCTATATTCCGAGCTCCTGCTCACTCTCTTTTTTAACACATACATATTTTTACATTTAAGTCGAAAGAAACCCAGACCGCTCTGTTCCGATCCGATAGAGAAGGAATATAGTAGTAAATTGTATGGAAAAAATATGGTGCAAAAGTATCAAGCAACAGGTTACTTGCTCAGCTATATCAATACGTAATATCATCCATCCGCTGCTGCTGCATATAAATATAGGCATGCCTATTGTTTTATCAGTTATCTTTCATGATGCTTAATTAGCATTAACATGGCCGAAGGTAACGTGATACCTGCTGTTGCAGCAGCTTCTGGTAATGCTGATCAACCAACCATTCCCAAGTTATGCCTGTATCTTTAAAAGCGCCTATTACTTACTTTTGCGATTCTGCTATGAAAATCATCCCCTTTTAATAAATACTCTAGCAGTGCTGACTGTTATGAGTGAAAAAGCCAGCAGGGGATAAAGAATTCCTTATAATTTTCATTGCAGATAATTTGCAACTTTAGAAGCAATAAGGGTGTATAAATTCTCAAGATAATTAAATAAATAAAACACGCGTAGAATTTAATTATTTGTCTGCTGTGTACGCATTTGTTGCATCATGGTGGGAGGGAGGGAAATGGAAGGACTAATAAGACAGGACAACCCAGAAGCAGCACAGCAGCAGTAGACACTGACACTACTACCGTTTGGAACGCTGTTCAACAACAAAATGTACAAACAATTGTGAATTGGTTAAGTATCAATCACCTTTGTGCGAACTTGAACGAAAAGAAGCCATTAAAATCACGATTTGTTTAGAGACAAGGAAAAGGGAAATATCACTGAAGTATTGGTTTGGCATTTATCACTGCTCACAACGTCCAATAAAATGAGAAATGTAATTGTACCAAGTTGACGAATAACTTGGCTTTCCTGGTTTTAATAGTATCATACAGGCATATGGTTATATAATATAGCGTTAGAAAAACGAATTCTCATAAATAGGTACATGTGCATACAATACAAGTTGTCTTGATAAATGTACTGTGTAATGAATTTTTTATGTAAGATTTGTGCTTTGAATATTTGATGAACCTTGTCTGTCATAATAAAAGAGTTAAGTGCATATATGTTGCTACCCTTTTCCCATTTTTAATATTACTAACTTCCTTTCTCTCTGGTCGTTATACTAGGAGAATGAGAAAAAATTTCCATCGGATGGACATTGGTTGCATGGCTGTAGCATGCCGTGGAATATAGTAGTCGAGTTAGTCGAGTAGTCGTATAAAGTTGCATTATACATTTTGGTTGTCTATTACATTACGTTACTGTTTTAAAAGAATTTAATATTATTATTTGTTGTAGTGATACCTGTCATTCAACTTAAACTATGCAGTGGAAAGGGGAATTTTCACTTGACGGTCTTACTGTGGGTTGTAAAGCTATCATAAATATCCGATTCAAACAGAATTTTTAATATTAAATCGACAATTAAATAGAATAGTCAAATCATAAATAAAACTGTTAGAAAATATTCACTTCTTGATGGCCACCGGCAGATGTTGGGAAAAGCATATTAGAGTTGTGCTTTGTCTACATATCTTGTAATCAGCAATTAGGTGCAAAAATTAAATTTTGTGTCTGAATTCATAATGACAACAGCTACTTATTTCGGAACGGGAGAAGCAGAGTTGATATATCCATATTATGCTGCTTGTATAATGAACTGAATAATATTATGAGTACTACCACCTTACCTACAGCAAAGACTTAATACATTTTGTAATTACTCTATTATTCAATGCATGCTAATGTAATTTGTCTGTAGTAGTAAAAAAATGCTGAGATCATATCAAGGCTCCTTAGGCAGAAGAATAAAACATTGCTTATTTGTTTTAATGGACAGAAACTTGTTAATTGATTGTTGACGCCTTTTGCACAGCTCTGTCAAATAAATCAAATGTGCGAAGATTCTAATTAATTGAAAACGCTGAATAATGCGGTAATATTAATATTCAATGCAAGATTTCCATTGCAATTTGTCGGTAGGAATGATGGAAAACAATCTGAGCTATGTAACTGAACCAGATTTCATTTTCATTTATTTTGCACTTTTATTTCTTTCGTGTTAATTTTACATTTGGCTAACATTATGATAATAGAATGCATTATTACTGGGATACTTACTTATTCTGACGTTCGCAAATTGCCAATTTTAACTACTTATTTTCAAATTAAAAAATACGTGATTCGGGTTTGTTTTTATTTCTATTCAAATGAATGCGAAATGCAATGTACGAAGAAGCTAATCTAAAATAATGATCATTATTAGCATAAAATCTCCGAAAATAAAAGTGTGAAAATCAGAAAGCGGACAACGTACTGACCAGCGATTTCAAATTAAATTGTCTAAAGTTTGTATTACCATTACCTGAAACACACGATCATAGTACACGGTGTGACAAAAGAATGGTAAAAAGAAGTGATCAAATGAAGATGTTGGTTGTTATAATCGCGTCGTGTTCATAGCGGACATTTATAATATATTAGAGAAAAGATGGGCTAAGTCTATAATTTAATGTAAACTTTTGATGTATGTATATAATCAATAAAATGCAATTTTCTATTTGTCACGACCTGTATCGCTCTTTTTGACAATTTCTGTTAAATATTATCCGAACCTATTACAGCTAATAATTATTGTTGGACTTAAAATGAGGATTGAAACATTCGGTAAAATACTGTTTTTATAACAAATAAATAACAGAATATATACTTAATATCATTTTCGTGTAATGTATGATGCACAATATTATATACAATATGTATTTATATGTATACTTACGTTTCCTGACTAAATAAATAAACACAGCGTCTGAATTATTTGATGATTTTGACAATGTTCTGTATCATTTTCTCCATAATATTCGACACGTGGTAACTCTAAATGTAGCTTTATGTTGAACTTGCTTTTCGTCAACATTTTAAATTCACTGCCTACTGAAGTTATAAGCATACGCTTGACACTGTGCTTCTCGTAAAAATGTGTGGTTCGCCAACTGAAAGATGCATAAAAATACTTCTCTTCCCGGAATAATGAATGAAAGATCTTGTACGAATCGGCTCTTTCTGTCTCATTAACATCCCCATTGTTGGTCAACGAAGCATACTTGTTCTATATGCTCCCATTTGTTTCCTTTTCCCAGTCTTTTAAAAGTTTCAAGACACTACATTACCCATACATTGTAATGCAACATGACTTGTATGTTTATACATGTACACAACGTGCGCGCATACATCTGAATAGATGATATAAGTGCTTGAAGCTTTGCTTTTCCTTTCTGTGGTTTCACGAAAAGCGTAAGATTATTATCATTGTTCACTCACCGAAATATATGATTCATCTCTCCCTCTTCTTCCATGAATGAATAATGATCATCCTCTGTTAGTTGAGGCATATGCTCATCAATTACACTGCCTCTTTGTGTATGTGCATTAGCCGTCATCATAGTCATCATCCCATTTAATAATTCGTGTGGATTTTATTCAAACCATCTAATTTTGCAATTCTCATGCTTGAATTGAGTTATATTGAATTACCCCAGCAGGCAGTCTTTTCTTGTATTGACATGCATGTTTATTCATCCCACTTTCAGTACACATTACAAAACGGTCGGATTACCGGTCACCACAAACACTGCCATAAAATTATGGATCTTTTAAGAATTTGTTATACATCACTGCGGCGAGAACCAATTGACCTTTTCTAAACCGACAATATCATCACCACCTCCATCCTCATGCATACATATATAATACTTGCCTACACGCGTTTTAGTTATGATGCGCATGAACAAATTTTAGGAAACCACGTGTTTGCTTTTTTACTTGACTAAATAATAAAGTATTCAGCAGCAGCGAATGAAAGAAGAATCACACATAATTATTAAGGGAAAAAATTTCTTAGTAAATTTGCATGTTATCTGCATTTCAGTGGAGCATGAAATTGTTGTAGGCTTTTATTAAAAAACTTTTAAATACATCTCTGTTTTCTCTTTTCAGAGAATCTAACTAAAGTAGTATGTACCTACCACAGTTTGACATTTTAAAAGAATATTATCAGGGTAGGAATTAGGGATTGTCGGTTGAGTTACGATGGATTACTAATTTTCACTTTTGTCCTGTCGTCTCACCAGAATCAGCATCAAACCGCAATTAATACACGCGCTATGTTACTGAAAAGAATTCGCGTAAATTATCACTTTGAAGTAGCTCTGATTTACTCAGAGTTACTTGAAGGTAAATATTAAGTAATCAAGGAGTTATTTTCCCAGATATTGTTTTAAGTTTTGTTTGAGTTTGACTAATCTTTGTCTTTGAACTAAACAAATCAGCATTCATCAACTAGAAAAAGCTAATGAGAGCAATCTTTACAAAAACTCTCGGATGAATAAGGTGACTTTTGAGGGATATTAAAAACGAAGATCATAGTCGTTACTTTTTTGGCTACTGGTAAACAGGTGCCTACTTTGTGCTAGCTTATAAGTCAAATAGCTTTCAGGTAGCGCGTCGCTTGCAAACAAACGAGAAGTTTTGCAGACTCGTAGTAAAAATCTTATGAATACAGAGAGAGATAGGGATCATTAAGCTCGGTAGCCGACTCATTCATGTTTATTGCTGTTTCTCTTATATTTTTTACTGGAGTGGAAATAACTTATATACTCTTCTTCTTGAGCTGCGAAATTGAAGGAGAAGCTGTTTTGACGCAGTGGAAAATTCAGAAGCTCATTTGGGAGCTAACGAAGCTGACTCACCTGTCAAATAAGATATGTGTAAATGTTTCAGGGGTTACCCATTCACTCGAAATCATCTTCACATTGAACTGAGGAAGTAAAATGTGTGTTGATGCCTCGTTTCTCATCATCGCATCATTGAGCAACTGTTTATTTACTTTCTAAGATGCACTTTGATTGCTCCGCCGAAAAATATCAATGTTATATTTTTGTGTGTTTAATGCGTGTATAAAATACATATACTTATTCAGTTTAGTGAAACCACACTATGATACCTTCGTTTATTTACCAAATCTTCTTTTCATTCGGATATCAACTTAATTTTATTTTTATTCTGCATTTACAGATACAAGGATACAACATGCCTTCTTCCTCTGCAGTTAAATCGAGGAAATTGTAGATAATGCAAAGATAAAAAAATACCAAGTACTTTCTTTGCATCTGCTATTTTTTAGGTTTTTTCCATCTACGCTAAAACTAAAACATTTTTGAGCACATGAAAGTATATCTAGACAAACTCTAAACTATTATTCCACACTGCTAGGTTATTCTTGTGTCTTCTACTCACTGTTAGTGATTGTGGGATCCGAGCCAAAAAAGCAGATGAAAACGAAACGAATGGATGAGAAAAGTAAAAATAAAAATATATCTTTTTTACTTTTCCTCTGTGCAGATATATCTGGTGCACTTCTCATGATGAATCCGTTGGATATATGAACAATTTACTTTAATATTATATCGATATACACGTATTAAGATTATAACTAAAACATTAGGTACATCTCTTCCCATCATCATCAAGCTTTTCCTAGAGTCGTTGTATCGTGTGGTATGACTGCATCCTGACTCCTTTTAGGAGAAAAAAAGTTATATATAAAGCTGTAAGTAGAAGAGATGTTTCGTGTTGTTCCAATGTTTTGGTTCTGTTCTGGCGGTGGTGCTATACCTTCCTTAAGGGCGAAACAGAAAGCTGACAAATTTCGGTGCGACACGCCCACACTTGGTCTTATATAGCCCGCAGACGCCACTCTTGGCCCATTAAAAAGGCCAAAAAGATATAATGCTTGTGCTTTGTTTTTACTCGGTCTTCCAACCACCATTGCCACTCTTTTCATCCGTGATACACTGCCTTTTTATCTCCTTTCCTCCTCTTCGTCTCTTCTCTTATTCCTTTCTCGTTCACAAAACTTTTTTATTCCCTTTTTCATTACTCGCTTTGCGTTTTTGGATAATGTTCCTCGGATGGAAGGTATTTTTATACGCGTACTTTTATGTACTTCATCCACGTACACGCATATAACAACAAACGAACTAAAAGTATTTTCTTTTGCCCTTTGGTTATGCTGTTGGCATTCTGATTTTTCACTATCAAGCTAGAATTCAAGAGAATGACAAGATAGACATTATTGTGATATATACTCACCTATAAAACCCACACGTAAGCCCACAAAAAACATAAATGTTTATATTATGTTAAGTTTTGGACGAAGGGAAAAGAGCACAACGAGCCCTTTTATTTCTTGCATCGTTTTAATTTCCTTTTTACCCTTCTTCTTTTCTGCTTTTAACGTTTGAAAGGCAAGGTGAGTAATTCCACGGTGCAAAGTCAAATATTAAATACTTAAATGCAATCATTCGAGGATTGATACAACTCTTTCCCTTATGTGGATTGTAGTGTTGTGTTAACATACAATGATTCACAGTATTTTCATCTCTTTACTTATTCTCTGGTTCTGGTTTAGCAAGTTTCCCACCGTGAAACTCTGGGCATTTTTCATCCGAATTATAATTTGCAAATCTTTGAAAACTCAAAACATCTGAAATTTTCTACAGTACCATCTTGTGAAATCATTCCACACGAATAAATGATGTTCCATCTTGCAGAGGAGACGACCTTAGGGTTGCTTAATTATATAGGATGCTGTCTGTCCTTTCCCTTGGAGAATTAGGCAAGTAACAATGAAGTTTATCCGGACCCAACTAGGATTTCAGCAAAGATGTTCAATAAGTTGCATGCTAACTTGCAAAAAAGGAATTTACTGAAGGAGTGTATTCGAATGTTAGGGTAATGCATGTGCAAAAATGTATACATGCAGACATATTGTCTGAGTCTTGATGAAAGAAATCCTGCAAAATCTAGAAAGAAAGTACATTCAGTTGTAATTGTATGTTACAAAACGTCTTAGCTTAGCTCCAGATTTACAAAAACCCAAATTTTTAAAAACAGATTAGCAATATATATAATTAAATAATATATACATCAGACAACAAAGATTATTAACTGTTATCATTCCCACATACATACATCCAGATAATCAAATAACGTATGATACGCATCAGATTTCAGATATTCATATATGATTTGTTTTACTGATATTGAATCAGAAATGGTAAAGCTGATTTAATCAACCATCCAAAAAATCAAATTTCATTGCATAATGGAGCAATAATGCCCCTTTAGCATTTAATCAACCGCTAATCTTTTTAATTCTCCTCAGTCCTAAAAGATATGTAGGGACAACAACGAAAAGGCATTGTATATAATCATATCATAACAAATCTACCCATAGGCAAATCACAACATTTTGATTATTTGTAGCCGAAAAGCCACCCTGCTACTGAGAGTAGATTACCAAAATCAAGTGCGTGTGAGAGAGATCGGTAGGAGACGAGGGAGAAAAGAAACATAAATGTTGACTCGACTCGCCATGCAGTTTTATGGCAAAACAAAATCCAATGACAAAATGCTCGATGCTTTGAGGAAAAGGTCTCTGTACTGTGATGACAAATGTTTACGCAACGGATGACGATGAAGATGATCCTCACAGAGGCAGAGAAAGAGGGTCCAACTGTACATTGTACATACCACGGGGCGAAAAGAAAATGAAACAAGTACGGGAGCGAATCGGTTAGTTGCAGCTACTTGAATTGGTTACATGTTTTTTTCGCTTTTCGGAGAGAAGTCAGTCCCGGCTCGCAGATCATCAACATTTTGGAAGACCCCCCGGGCTGATGTTTACAACAATGACTCTATATAATGTAATTTACGTGGCGTATATCATCATGATTCTATTCATCAGCCATAATGTAAATGGTTTTTAGCAATACTACGTACATAAGCTTGCAACTACTACGGTTAGGTAAGTTTGCGGAGTAGCTACAGCACAAGTTCCATATACAGCATCATCATCAGCAACCAGTAAATATTAAATTCGATTCGGAGGAGCTGCTCAAAATCAGAATGTGTGGTGTGTAATGATCCAGCTGGAAAATGTGGCAGCGATGAAGATTAATGGGAAATCTGAATGACGGAAGGGTCCCCTTCACACAAGCAAGCACTCGGTTTCTCCGGGATGCTTGGTCGTTCTGAGATTGCTCACCAATGATGAGCACTTTTCTACACTCACTAGTAAGTAAGTAGTTACTATACTGGTTGTACCTACATCAAATGAACAGAATGCAACTCATCAGCATTTGACATTGTTGTGGCTGCGATTATGCACGATATAGCCATGAATCATGAATTTCACGAGTGTGTGCATTGCGGTCTGGAAAATGAAGTTAAATATTGGTTTACGCTACTGGACACCATAAAATTACTATGTACACACACATTGACTTTTCAATTTGCACTGTTTCGCATGCCACAGTCACAGTGTATGTAACATTTTGAAAGATAAATTCAACATGCATATGAAAATGATTTTTTTTATCTGAATGGCTTGTTCAAAAAATTCATTAGTAGAACCACTTTTCAAATTTTTCTAAAATGGAATGTGTTATGTTATGTCACCGCATTACACAGCTTGTCTGCATGTGCAAGTACACATCATGTGTAACACATGATTTGCAAAATATTTTTTCGGTGTTTGTTATTTTGGCAGCTTGTACGCACAGAAAAATGTACAGGAGACAAGTAAAAAGTTTGATCTTGAAGGCAGGCCCAAGCAAACTACTCAACATGAACCAAATAACTAACGGGTGGATGAGGAGGCTGGTCGAGCTCATTCATCAGAAACAGAAAGCAATCTTGGTGGCAAAATGATCAAGATCGTCATGAAATGATAGGATGTATACAATGTTGATATGCATAGGCATATACATAATATGGTACAACATGGCATGTAATCTGTTAAGCATATAATGCGTATTTATGCATTTCATAATAGGTATATTATTTTGGTACACGTTGATTTTTTGTGTCATATTTTTTTATTCAAGTGGCATATATCTTAAATCCATCACTCTATCAGCTCTCGAAACTGGCTGGTTAAACTGTTGATCTTGTGTTGCAGAGCCAACTGAAGCGCTCCTGCTAATCCTCTTGAGCTCATCACAGAGATGATCGTCGAAAGCAAAAGCAGCCAAAATTACATTTGAAACTGCTACAATAAACAGGGCGAATATTAGGTAATTATGTATGGCTTCTGATTGACCATCATCGTAGCTACACCTTGAGATCAAGACGTATCCTATGCCCGCTGCTACCTGGTACAAAGTAGCCAAAATGAAACAAATGATGAAAAACTTGAGTTTCCAGTTCTACATTTTTTATCGAAATAAATACTTAATCAATAATTGTATAAAAATAGTATATTCATTATCTTACCTCGAGTATTATACTGGTGAAAACAAGAAAATAATTCAGAATCGGATAGGAATGAGCATGGGAATAAGTAATTAAAAATCTTAATTGGCATATGGATGCGGAGAGGAGAGCTAGGGTCATAATAGCATGTGACAAAGAGGAGGTTCGTCTACTGGCTTCACGTCCAAGTTGTCGGTTTGGTGCTAAACCCATTGTTGCCTTTCTTGATCTCCTTCCTATTGATTCGTAAGAAGGACACGATTGGTTCTATACAAGTAAGAAGTTGTGCATACATATAACTTATGATTGTTCAAAAATAAAAGAATACATACTCGTTTTTCAAATGAGATATTCTGTTGTCGAACTGGAGTTATTGCTCCTCGTCTTACAGATAGATATCGTCGAAATGCCTCCGCATCCGCCACGTTATCCGGAATTTCAATGGGAAGCGCTAGCACATCCTTCCCATAAACATTTGGCAGCACTCCCCCAACACCAGGTACTATTGAGTCTTGCGAATAGCGATTGGAAACTCGGTAATTGTTGTTTCTATTATTTACAAAATCCTCAAGGGACTGGGCATCAAATGTGAAGCTTCTCTCCGAATTTGTCCGGGATGGTGCTGCAGGTTGAGTCGAAGTTTTATTGTTGCCGACACTATGAGCTCTACTAGATTTTCGTGCATTTGGCGCTACTACTGAAAAAAACAAGTTTTTTAAACGTTTGTTCAGTCCATTTCAAAAATTTCTTTGGTAGTGCTACGAATATTATTTTACTTTCCTGCGTACTTGTAAAGCTTATGTCACTATCATCAGTTTCAACAGAATCCGCACGAAAACGACATTGTAACGGCGAGCTTTGCTTTTTGGTGGCAGTGGCGAGCTTTTCATTCTTGGATTCTTGTGCATAAGAAACTTTCTTTGTAGGACTGCGACCTCTCGTGTTAACATCCTCGTCGTAAGGAAACTGTTGACGAGATGAACGCCTTTCCGGTACCTCATTTCTCACATATTCGTCATCTCCCACAGGACTTTTGTTTTCATACGAATTCTCTAAAGGTGTATCATCATGTGGGAAGTTTGCAACTATTCTTGATCTTACTTCTGAACCAGGTGGTGGTACTGATCGTGAACGTGGGGCTGACTTTCCTACGGTATATCTGTCAGATGAATAGCGTGGAGTAGGGGCGATATTTTCTTGGCCATAAACCTCGCTGAAATACTCAGGTTCTATCAAGGGCGCAGGACTGTCATCATTGCGAATAATGTCATAAGATTCTGATGTTGGTAAATTTTGAACTTCATCTGCATCCCCTCTTATGGCTTGATACGAGCCATTAGCTGGTTCCTCTTGCTCCTCATTGTAGATCACCTTGTTATGTTGATCACGATAATTCTGCTTTTGAAGGCGTTCTACTCTGTATAGCAGTTTCTCCTGTGGAGACTTATCTCTGTGATGGTGGTGAGGAGGCTTGTGAGACATTTATGAGTCTACTACGGCATCACACCAATCCTCTAAGAAAAGCCACAAAAGTCAATGTACATTTTTTCTTGTTTTTTAGGATTGCTATTGCAAAAAATCAATATATAACTAAAATCCAAATAAAATTTATCCTTTAGGATAGGTGTGTGTGTACATTTTGAGTGAAAATATAATAATAAAAATAGCAATGTTTTCACAAGGACGGTGATATGAAGTCGCATAAAAAGCATCATTGTCATTAGATACAGGGGCATACAATCCAGCCTTGTAAAAGCTATAGGATCATAAGTCGTGACTTCACAAAACAGTCAACTTGCCGCCGCACCAGCACACTGTATTTGTATTGCAATCGTCCCTTCCAACTCCAACATGTACAAAATATTCTTTCAACCGTACCATTGTCCTAACTAACAAAGTAGCCGAAAAGGACAAAAGTTAAACAGACAGAACGCGAACAAGGAGGGTAAAAGAATATACAAGCTCGTGCGCTCATATAAATTCAAAATAGGATCCGTTGATGACAAATTTGTATCCGAAAGACTGAAAGAAGAATTTGTCATGTTCACACACAGTTCATCTTTCTTTCTTCATCATCATATCATGTATAGCTTTGCTTAGGTACACACACAACACTCTAAAAGAGACCGAAACGAGCCGGAAAAGCATTGAGTTGGAAATTACATTGCGCATTCTATATACATTGTGTATGAATGAGGAGTATAATATTTTAAACAGCCAGCCATTCAACTATCCGAGCTGCAATGCACCTATGACATAAACTAGAAGGAATTGAAGAGAAAGAGAAAAAAGCATTCCAGTAACAACGTACGACGGCTTCGTGAAAAGTTTCCGATAAACTTTTATCATTTTAAACCTTTTATCATCTCGAAAAGTCAACAGAGGAGCAGCGTTGTGTACAGCAAACTAAAAGTTTTCTCGTTACCTCTAATACTCAATTCCAGAGCTTCAAAGACAGTCGACAACAACGGGAAAAGGCACACAAGCAAAAGAATTAGAATATTTTTGTTGTTTTCCAGATGGAGTGTACGCTTCATTGGATACTACAAGCGAATATTTCAAAGTTGCAATATTTGTTCTTTATCCTTTCTTTCTAAGAACTTTACTCCAAAGTTCAAAATGAAATTTTATTTTTTAGATGAGGTACACAATGGAATATAAAGAACGTATATCATTGCGAAGGTTTTGTGATCCTGCTCATACACAATTCCATTGTACAATGAACATAACATTACAAGGTAGCACAAAATTGTTTTTACAAAAAGTTTTCCAAAGTCAAAAGTACATTTGTAGTGTCATCATCATCTCTGCTCATCTTTGAATTCAAGAAGACACTTTATCTGTGAACGAAATTCAAAGACGTACATACATAGTGCTTTAAAGAAAATGGGGAAAATGCAATATGAGATGGCGACATGGGAAAGTCAACGAGCCGTAAACCTTCCCTTATTTGGATTTGAACAATATTTTCAGTAGAAATGGATGATATATATAAGAGCTTCTTTTTACGAACAACTCATGTTTTAGCATTTTTCTTCAATCCTATATAAAATATATTGTTGCAACAGATATATGTAAGAAATAAATACATAATCTTGCAGATGAATGAATTTGGTGGAAACATGTAAATATACATAAATAGGCATTATTTGTATTTCTTGAACTCGATTTGTAGTAACGTTAAGCAAAGTACAGACATTAATCATTTCTAGATACAATAAACAGAAATTTCCTTTATCACAACAAAAAATTATATAGATACCCACGCATCCAGGCGAAAATTCTACCAAATCATTCATTTGTTACATTTATTTATTGTGCAAGGCAATGTAAACTTGTGTAATACGTTCCACCATAGAAAATAAGCAATTCTATGTTATTATTAATAATCTATCAATTGCTTTTCAGCACTTTGTCACGCCAAATGTAGTGAACTCCTTGTTGATAATTCTGGGTGTCCCCAAACCAACTCCAGTGAGTTGTTATAAAATGATAATATAAACTAAAATTTTGTTGAACTGGCTGCATCCTTTCATTGTAGGGCGTTTACCGCAACCTACAATTCGATGGCCCTCAAATAGACCAACAATGACAATGCATAGCTGGTGACGTAAAAATAGGCATGGTCGACTGATTTCATTGAATTCCAAAGTTCACATCTCTTACAGAAAAACGATATAACGACTTTTGCGTACACAATGAATAAATAACATTGGAAGTTGGAATCTCATTCATCTCTCGGTGCGACTTTCATTCTAAAAGACTAAAAAGCTGGCTTTCCATAATGCACATCATATATGTAGATTATAGAAACAACAAAAGTAAAATCTTACTTTTTGATATACGTATGTAATAATTGAATTGATACACACCAAGAAATAAGCCTGGGTAAAGGTTAATAAAACTAAACTGTGGAAAGACAGTATAGCTAGTTAGTAGATAGGAAATAAAGGGACAAGGGCTTGTGTGCGTCAATATTATTGTAAACCTTCATCACAATTTAATGCTATTATTTTGAATTCACATACCCAAGTTACAGTAATGAGGAGGATGGACGTAATTTTCTTGTAAAAAGCAATGACAGCAATTTAGGGTCATTTTTGAGCAACCCCTGAAATGAGATTTTCAAATTTGTGGCTTAGGAGTACCTGTGCAAGGACGCAGTTCTCCTGTAGCGTTAGCGCTACACCTTCTCTTCAGAGATAACGACAACAATTATCCTTATTACTTCGAAGTGGTTGTTTGGCGAAAACAACAGGACCACACCAGGAGCTTCACGAAGTATCATTAAGGTTTAGAACTATAGTATTATATATGCTACATTCCTGTGCTGTATAAGGTAGATAGTGTACAGTTCTGCTAAAACGCAAATTATTTTATTCGGTTCATTTGGCTCATTATCAATAGCTGTTCTTATACAGACTACCTACCATTAGCCACGATTAAAATTTCATCACAGGGTTACTGCGATTGAGAAATAATATAATTCTGCGAAAGAAACCTCTGCGTTAAATGTGACAAAATCAACCTCCGAAATATGCAATGACATGGACAATATCGCGGGTAAGGGAAATCACAATGACCACATAGATCACGGACCACATGCGCTGCGTAATCCAGATGGTTCTTCACTGCTGTCAATCAGTTGCTCAATTATCTCACAATGGAAGCGGATATACCAAACGGGTTAACAGATTTTTGGCTCGAGCCATAAGGTTATTTTTCTAAGCATTCTTACATTTCTATTTCTATTTCCATTGTGCAAAAAGAAGCATGTGGAATTAAATTATAGAGTAATCCCGATAAAAGTAATAAAAGAAGCACATGCCAAATGTGTACCTCCTAGAGTACTCTTTTCTCTCCACTTCCTGTTTCATTATACTACTCATATTGTATAAATGTGCATATAAGAAAGCGTTTCTGCTTTGAATAATGCGTACTATAAAAGAGCGAGATTCATTTTTTATTAGAAATCTCAAAGGTTTTTCTTGTATTATTCGAATGAATCACATCATCCTTACTCAATGATGATGACAACATTAGAGCTTTTTTATGTGTAAATGGAATTGGATCCAGCAGCAGAGTACCTCCTATGTGCGCTTCCGTAGCAGTGATCTCGGGCGAGAAGGAGAAAGAAAAATATTGGTGTAACCTATATTTACTCTTTGAGCACACGCAATTGCACAAAGGACAATGAAAAAGGGTTGCGTATGGTTATGTTGTGTCATGCTATGCAAAAGAACATACTTCCACTGTGAAAGCAATAATAATATTCAGAAAGTGAGATCGTCCTGTGGAGCAGCAGCAGGCAAAGGTGGAGGTGAGATTTATAAAAGACCTCAGTCTGCGTTATGTCTCGTTTATGATGATGATCATCATCATGGTGTTGTGTACTTATAAACTCTTCGTCGTCATCATCACTATCACCCTTAGTACAATTTCACATACAAGTTCACATTATATTGTATGAAGGAGCATATTTGTACTTGTACATAGGTATATTTGTACTGTACCAATAGGTTGCACAGAAAAATGATCATTATTACCTTGTTCCACAGCGGTGGTTCATCCGTTTTATTTCATGACGTTTTTTGTTGTAGTAGATGTTCATAATGGCGATGCTGACTGACTGCATGTTTATTATTGTGATTTCTCCGTTTAAATCCTTTTTATTCATGCTATTCAATTTGCTCATCCGTTGATACGTACAATAAAAATAAAAATAACAAAAGTGAAAAAGAGTTTTGTGCTTGCTCGTTGACAATCGACACGATGAATTAAAATTGCCATTAAAGCGTATCAAGCAGGAAAAAATGTTTTGGGACAGGAAAGCTCTTTGTGTGAAATGAAATTGAATGTTCAAATTGCACAGCGAGAAGCCGTTGATTCCTGTGGGTTTTATTTACTTTTAAGCACGTGGGTTCTCCAACACTGTCGTTCTCTTGTACATACACTTAAAACGGTAAGTATCACATCTTGCACATAAAAAGTGCTCGCACTGCTATGCTGCTACAGAGAGAATCATCATGAATGAATCGATTATTTCCCCGTCTGGCTGGCGTCTTTGGAAAAATTCACTACTAGCAGATGGATACTCAATCCAAGAGCAAACGCATAAAATCATTGATTGAGGAAGAAGCTCGTCGGCTAAAAGTCAGAGACAAAAAAGATGAGTGGTAGTAGTGGAGAGAAAGGTAGCTCGTTTTTTAAAAAAGGGGTGGACACTACTATTTCCTTTATAGATAACTACTGTACCAGAGGTCAAGATGCTTCACTCATATGCACATGTCAATGTGTGACCACAACGGGAAAATTTTGATAGTGCGCTTGTCTGTCTATATATGTATTCAACATAGCCAGCTAACATACGGAAATCTCAAGTAAGATTTTTGACTTATAGATTTTGAAAAATTGACCTGCACCAAAGGGGGTTTTTAGTTTCCTGCTGCGAGTTGTGAGCTTCCAGCTAATATTTACCTATTTATCATCTCAACTAACATGGTTTGGGAACCTCCCACATGAAATGAAAGAGGCGGAACCTCGTATGAAATAAATTTCCTCGCACTTTTTATAATCCGTTTCACTCACTTTTTTCCAATAATCATAATACAAACTGCTCAAGAATATGTATCGAATTCAAAATTAGAAACTTTTTGTTTTACAACAAAACACCAACAACAACGGCAAAAGAGTACCATTAATGAAAACCGCTTCACTTCTTGAGTGTGGTACGGAAGATTACCCTTTCGGTTTAAGCATTTAAAACGGCAATTAAAAGGTGGTGGAGTTGATTACCAACGAATAATAAGCTATACGGATTATTATGATGATATTCTGTTATAAATGTTCTTGTTTTTTCTAGTAACAAATTGTGAGAAACCAATTTAAAGACTCTGACATTCACAGATATTTCATAGGTCCAATCTGGATTTTCTAATTTTTAAAAGTCAGTGTTAAGCTATAAACATACATGAAAATAATAATATACGTAAAATCTGTCATAGCTTTGGATTAAAAATCGCAAACCCCTATGTTTCTACAAAGCTTTTAAAACGTTGATATGCTGTGCTTAATTAGTCCAAAAAGAGAAAGAACACACAGAAGTGAAACCATTTCTGGTGGGAGGAGTTGTTTCGTTGTTCCGAGAAAATAACTTCAAAGCACATAGCCACTTACTTCATAGCTGGTCGGATAGGTGTAATATATGGATTAAAATGGGTAAAAGGTTTATAAAAGCGCGTCTCGCGAGTGATTTACTTCGTTGCGCCAGTGAGATGTGTAATGTTTTACTTAGACGGAAATGGTCAGCGGACTTTTACGCTGCACTTTGAATAGTGCATCCATCCTTTTTCTCAGTGATATTACCGCACAGGTACTTACAATAAAAAAGGTATACCCCAAGCAGGTAAACACTTTTTCAGGAGCTTTTAAGGTCCCAGGGGTTCTCGTAAAGAGGCTATTCTTAGCACCAAGATTGTTCTTGAAACAATAGCTTATTTGCCGAGAGAGCAGAATTGCTTGTATAACAAAATCATCTCTCTTTTTTGCGGCGGCTGTTTGTACTTCTTTAAAGCTTTCATGTCCGCTACATATACATGTCTTGTGATATTATACGACCATTGTGGAGCCATATGTCTGCAGGAGACGATTTATGATTAGGAAACTGTCATTCGAAACGATTATTTTAGATGTGGATTGCATCTTTGGAAAATATACATGCTGAAAAACCCTCCTACTTTCTAATTCCGTAAGACGTAACTACTAATTGCAAACAAAAAATCGGGCTAGTTAGCTATTTAAATTTCTATTTCACACAGACTGTCCTTGTATATGATGCCCATTTACTTTTTTATTGATTAGTGGCATAGCGCCACGAAGGTGATAAAAATGGAGAAAAGGGAGGTGTGCAAATCTATTCAGCATAACTCTTTATGAGCCGTATCAAAAATATATGTAAGAATGATGACAAAGACCACAAATCTCATACCCTCCATTGAATTGTTTCATGAAAAGTCAATGATTCGTTAAACTCATAAAATTACAGCGAATAGCTGAATGGAGCCAGATGATACATAATTTTAAACATAGTAATGTGAATACTTATATAAGTAAATGGTACATTATGTCTTCTTCGCCAAACAACTCATATGACTGCTAAATTCGCACATATACAATAGTTACATTATATCAATTAGATATATCCGTACCAGTGTCTAAGCACATATTAGGAACGTATATGCATTTGCAATAAACAGCTTGTCTATTGATAGACCGGGAAACATCAAACAGGCAAGTTTATACGATATACATTCAGTTGTTAATAGCGTAATATGCCAAAGTCACAAAATAGCGACCAAAGTCTGGAAATTTTTATCAAAATCAACCGCGGTCAGCTGTATCATATATTGTTGGAAATGGACTGTGCTTTTATAGATATATTATTATGAGATATATGAGATTAGGAACGAGTACAAATAAAATGGATCTATTATATGCGGTGCGGTAAGTTCGTGGTTCTATCCTTGCCGTCGTCATCATCATCATCATGATTGCGTAAGAGTAAAATCAGGAAGAAATTGTTTGGAAGAATATGAGGGAAAAGTAGGCGTGGTTGAGGCTTCAAGGGACATGAAAAAGAGAAAGAAAAGTCAAGAAATTTTCTCAGAAATAAATGCACCACTGTATACAGACCATCCATCCATGGAGTCACCCCTACCCATATTATCAGAGAGGTTTCCATGAATGTACTCGTGTATATCATGTATATGGGCCTTTATACTCGCTCTCCAATTCTTTTCCCGTCGCCAGCTCTTCATGAGCATTTCTTTTTCTCCGTTCGCCTTCTCTCTGTGAATGCTAGGAACACGGAAGACCAGCGAGAAATCCCTTTCATTTCATATGAGCAGATCATCATGAGATCTCAATATTGTTCATCATCGTGATCTTCCAATCAGAACATGCTTATATCGGTGAGTGAAGAAGATGAGCACGCAGTATATTATATTCTATCTATCTATATGGCATAAAGGAAATGGCTCTTCTTGTCTTACTCGAGTCTGTTAATTTGTAGTAGGGCAAAAGCTAAAGAGTCGGCGTCAGTTCAATATTACGTGTATAAGTTTCCAATAGAATCGTCTCGTAGTGGCTTTTAACCGAAAAGCTGAAATGGGATGATGGGGCGACAGAAGAACAGTCGAGCCGATACTTTTCAACTTTTGCTGATGAAAATGATGGTAATAATGTGACGGCTGAGAAAACTTTACCCTCATTTAATGTGCGCATCGATCGTTGAGCGTTGCCGTTGCCATTACTTTCTATCGTTTTGCGTCGACTTGAGAGATCATCAAAGCTATTTTACAAGGAAGACGCTAAAGCATAATGCGAGAAGCAAAAGGCAGCGAGCATGGATAAAAAAAACTTCCAATGTTCCTTGCTTTCATCTCGTCGAATCTGTAGAAAGTGTATTACAAGCTTGAGTCAGACAAAAGTATACAACAAAGGAAGAAGCTTGAGTTGATAAAACCCAAGCGATTGTTAAACAATTTGTTTAAGATGAGATGATGTAGAAGTGCATATTATGTAGCTACACCTTCGCAAACACTCTGGAAAGACACAAGACAACAATAATTACGTAAGTGTCTCTGTGTAGAGCACTTGAGACGAATACGTCTTCAAAAAAGGAGCACTCGTTACAAACCGTATTGTGTCATTGTGTGACAATGAGGATGCGATACGGTGAAATCAATCGTAAAACCGACATGCTCCTGTTGTTTCCACCACCTATTTATATCCCTTTCCATTGTCCACGACCAATGCTCTTTTTTAAGCCGCAAACGTAACAAGTGCACTTGTAATTGGCCCTTGTTGATAATGAACGCTTTCATCTTTCTCTTATAAATACATTGTATTGTGGGAAACAATAATGTAACTTATTTATGAGCATTCTTCAGGATATTTACGACCACTTAGCACCTTTGAGCTGTATTGAAACGAACTGAAACGAAGCGATGACTCCACACAGTTTACGTTGAGTCGAGTGGTGAGAATCTAACCAAAATCGTTTTGTCGTTTTATAGAGTACGCCTGTCAGTTGTGTCAGGTAACTGATTTTGTATGAGATATGATTTCATGAAAAGTGTTGATTTTAGTTTGTCAATTATGTCGATTGCTTTATACTTATGCTACATGCTAAGACTCAATTGTGTGCGTACTAAGTTCGTAGAACGAACAAAAATGTAGCTTTTATTCTTTTAATTTATTCGTTGCTTTCTTCACAATAACAAATTTTGCTTTAAGAAATCATAGCGAGGAAGATACTACATTGCATCCATCTGAATTTAATGAATCCATCCTTTAACGTGAAGGCGAATTCAAAACAATTTCACAAATAATGTAGGTTTCAGACTTAGGTTAAGTAAGTACTTAAAATGTGTAGGTGAAAACATTTAATGAAAGTTTGATTTCAAAAGGGTTTTTGTAATATCGTTATCGATGCATTTAATCTCGTTACAAGTATCCACTTTTGTTGGTGCACAACAATAGCTTTGTCAGCGGGATTAAAAATGTTTCGGCTTGCTTCTTAAATCAACAAGACTTATCGAGAATCTTTTCAGACAATCTGAAATCACATTACAAATAAAAATACACGTCCATTACCGTGAATGATAGTTTTCGGCAACTTGACGCTGCATGTCATTGTCACCGTCATCTCTCGTACTTTTATCTCTAACTTCAATAGCTGTTGGATAGTGGATCAGAATTCATTTATTGTATTGTTGTAAAGTTACATAAAAATCATCAAGCATCAAGTTATCATCAGTTTGTTCAATTCATTGACAGTCTTGAAAGCAAAAACACCGATGAAACGCCATTAATAGTCGGATCGAAGTCAGTCATGAATTTCAATCTAGGTATGTGAGAAAAATACGCAAACGAGCACAATGTGCATTGAATTAAAGTAATTTTTACTTTAACAGTCGAATCAATTCTTTAACACTTCCACGTGACATTCTATTCTTCCATTATACGATACACAATAATGGGAAGCGGAAGTACATTCTTCTTTCTTGTTTGTCGGAAAATTTGTCGCACAAAGTGAAAAGCGACAAGACAAAACACACCTAGTGTAATGGGTAACGTTTTTCTTTTTTACGGACGTAGGGCGGCTTATTATACAAATAAACTGAAGAAAGGAAGGCGGTGAAGAAGCCGTATCTAGTTGGATTTTAAATGTATATTTTCAGTAATACTTTGAAATTTCACGGTATAGTATCCTACTTATCAGGGACAATCGAATCAATAATATTTTTAAGCAGCTCCCAAGAGGAATGCTTCATGTATTACATGCGTTACATATCTTACAAACATTTAATTGTAAGTGTAAGGCGGATCCTTAGCAAATGAAACGAGTGGGAAGCACAAGGCCCAAACAGATCGCGTTTCATTCATAAATTCACTTTAGTATTTTATACTGCCTTGGCCTTACGGTATATCGATATATATGTATAATATCTGGATCTGGACTTTATGGCTAATTTTATACTTCTTATTATTATTCTATACAGCAGGCACAAAGACACATTTCAGGCTGAGCAAGTATGAATTTCAATCTGACATTGTTCACACAAATATCCAAATTATTTATGTTTTTCAGGTTTTTCTATTTATTTGAAATACATAATAAATGAGTTGGACGTGACACATTACGTCAGACACACCTTCTATTGAGGACATGGACAAAAAACTGTCCCCCAAAAACGGATTGTTGGTTTTGTACGTATTCCAACAGTACGATCCTCTTTCGTTCTTTACAGATTTGTAAATACTTCTGCCATTTTATTTTAAGCTTTATTAACTTACTACCCTATCTTTGTAAATGAGAACGGTGCGAACTTTTAAATATCAAATGCCAGCAGATGTCCCATACTACCGTTATTCGTTATAAAGTGTGGACAGTGTACGCTGACACCAGCCTACCCTTTTATTATGTTTCAGAAGCTTCGATTTTGTTCCCTCCCGTTAAAGCAAAAGTAGTTAAAGGTAGTGGTCGTTTGAAAGGTAGACTGGTACATAGGCAAACGCCCTTTTCTATTCAAAACATTTTCATTGATTTTTTAAATGATAGGAGTATTAATAGTCATAAATAATATATCATTCGAGGGAAACATTTGCTGACATGTCGCAATGCAGCTTGCATCTGTTTATTATATGTACATATGTAAAAAAAATGATTCTTATAATCGTGTTTTGCAGTTAATGGAGCTAACTTTTGGATTATGCAATTCGAAATAAGTAGTCGTCACATGCCTTACAATGTTAAAGTTCAGGAAAATTATAATATGACGAAATGTAGACAACCGAGAAACATACTCTCACCTCCGCAAAATGTCTAGGGATATGAACACAAAACAAGATATAATGACTGACAGATACGTTGGAGGAGGTGGTATTGGCATGAGTGGGTGAAGGGAAGCATTATGAAGCCAGAGCTGTTATTTGAAACTATTGAATACGCTTTATTTTCCAGTGTTTTACACCGAAGATCATCATACTCATTTAGCGTCCTATTTAGTCTAAATGATCCAAAGCATGTAGATCTGGCATCAGTAGCCATAATTGAAGATAGCGTACAAAGACGTACGCTGTGCCTAGACATGCCAATGACATGCTGTACTTATGACGTGCTAAAGCTAAAATTATCTACAGTTTCTGCAAGACAACTCCGGGCACTTATTCTTCGGCACAGTAGTGAGCTTATATGGAGTCGAATATGCCAGCGCAGCATGGCATACAAATAGCATCAATGAGTTATCATATGATATACCTTATAGCTTCACAAAAAATTGTGTTTGGGGCACACTGAGACTTCTAAAGATTTCCCGTTTTTGTATGGTGGACTTCTCACAAATTTTCATGTTTAACCGCATGTTACTTTCTGACTATTATTTACGGAGGTCCATAATTTTATCGATAACAATAATTGAAACCCTATCAGCAACTCACTTCATCCAGTTTCGTTGTATTCTGTTCTGCTTTCTCTTTGCAGAAGAAGACAATAATATATTATTGTATATATCCTACCACCACCAAATAAATGGTATCGACACCTACGCCACATTTTTCGGAAGTGGACAGCTTGTGAAATGGCTCTGGAAATATTGCATTTATTGAATCAAATACGCTTCCTCCAACAAATTGCCTACCTATTTCTTGAGCTACATTTTGCACAAATTAGGACAGAAGACACGCGAATTCAATTCATGCACGCCGTTGCACGCGTCACTTTAAATGAATAGCAAGGCTTACAACAGTTACAACAAAGAAATTGCGAGATCATTGAAAGGGTCAATAGCCAAGAATCACATCAATCTCAAGACCACGACGACAGGAGATCGTCGTAAGAGATCGTAAAAAAATGACACCGTGAGACGGAGATGACCAACTCCAGTTTCTTGGATGTGGGGAGTGAGTGAGGGCTGCTCGCGAGCGCGTCGTCAATACGAGTTTGTCGTGTGGGTAGTTTTCGCCATCTCGCTTGTATTTCCTCAAGCACGAGATAAGCCCCAGTTTTCCATGTGATATTTTTTGAGTTTGGATACCGGTTGCTCCAAAATCATATGCAATGTGTGAGTGAATACTTTAAATGCAATAAAAACACTTGTGTTTCTCTCTCTCTTCCGTTCCTCATAATTAGGCGACTACAAAATTGACAGCCGGTAAGGTAAAAACACTATTTAAATTTTAAAATATTTAACACCTCAATTTAATTCACGTGTTTATAAGTTGTAAGTGTGTTCCCTTAATTATCCGCTCTTATTTGGTGTTGTAACTTGTTCACAAGATATCCCAAAAGAGTTCAAGTTTGTTGATTGTTTTTAATAACAAATTAGCGCAGTAATCAAATAATAATTACCAGTTGTGTATCGAATTGTAGCAATAGTACATCTCTTGCCTTTTGTAAATTTGCATTTGATAGTTTTTATATGTTTGCATTCTTAAATTGTTTATTTATAGGTGTCCTTGTTGTGTTAGTCGAAATTGTTACCACACAAGTGTCAACATTTAATCATCTTCACCTTTGACCTTTTGGTGTTTGTTTGGATTCATCATGCCGCCAAAGAAGGAACAACCACATGAGAAGCCAATACTTTTGGGACGTGTTGGAACCAATTTGAAGGTTGGAATAGTCGGATTGCCAAATGTGGGAAAGTCAACATTCTTTAATGTCATCACGAAGAGTGCTATTCCTGCGGAAAACTTTCCGTTTTGTACAATTGATCCAAACGAGAATCGAGTAGCAGTTCCGGACGAGAGATTCACCTACCTGTGTGACTTCCATAAGCCTGCCAGCAAGGTTCCAGCGTTCCTCAACGTTGTGGACATTGCTGGTCTTGTGAAAGGAGCGTCCCAGGGCCAGGGACTGGGAAATGCCTTCTTGTCACACATTAGGGCATGTGATGCAATTATGCATGTGTGTCGGGCTTTCGAAGATGATGATATTATTCATGTGGATGGGGATGTAAATCCTGTGAGGGATCTTGAAACGATAAGCGAAGAACTTCGACTGAAGGATGAGGAGTATTTACTGACCAACTTGGAGAAACTTGAGCGGAACGTGTTGCGAGGCGGTGACAAAAAGATGAAGCCTGAATACGACGCGCTTGCTAAAGTCAAAACCCACTTGGTGGACGAGAAAAAACAAATTCGAATGTGCGAATGGAGTACGGTCGAGATTGAAGTTTTAAATAAGCATTTGTTCATCACAGCGAAACCTATCATATACCTTGTGAACTTATCGGAGAAGGACTACATCAGAAAGAAGAACAAGTGGCTACTCAAAATTAAGGAATGGATAGATAAACATGACCCTGGTGCCATGCTCATCCCATTTTCTGGAGCCCTTGAGACTAAACTCGTTGATATGCCAGAGGATGAGCGTGCTGCCTACCTCAAGGAAATTGGAGCACAGGGGTAATTTGAAACTTCTGCTTTTCTGTACACTTTATAATAACAGTGCTTTTTTAGAGTATTTATTATGTAGTTTCTTTTTCTTCTATTTTAAATTTGATGTTAGCGATATGATACAACAATCGCAATTCAAAGTCAATTTGTTATAATAACGTTATATCATATTCATATTCCTACAATCGTTACTAGTAGGTATACTGCATACCCCAATTTACCCTCACTACCACTGTTCTTGAGGAATGAAATCAAGAGATAATTGCCATTGCTGTTGGTCAAATCTTTAGATAACTGCATACTGCATTGGTTTTGAATGCCTTTTTGTATGCATCTTTCACAATTATATGCTCCTAACCCTTTCACAATTTAACATCCCATCCCACTAATTTGAAAATCGGTGCTAGTGCCTAGTGCTAGGGTAGGTGAGGACAGACAGAGGTCTGCCAATCGACCGTCTGCCAGCAGCCCAAACGTCCTGCAAGCTACATTTATTTTTTACACTTACGTTTAATACAACACATTATTATCATAATAGGAGTTTAATATAAAATATGTAACCTGGTTGGAAGTTGAAAGCAGGGAGGCACCTAAATGTATTTTTGATCGAACCCTTGCAAAATTATATACTTAGATTCAAGTTTAAAATCATTCGGATCCTAATTTTATTACAATGACCACACTTACCTATTTAAAGCTAGAAATAAATTACAAGTAATGATTTCGGTCGGAGTCAAATTATTTGTCTGATAATGTCGGGCCTAAACATTCATCGTGTACTGCACTTTGGGTAGTGAAGAGATTAGGATAATAGAAGGTCGCCTATCGATTTGAACGCTTTTTTCTTGGACCAAAATTGTTAGGGTTTCGATCTATGATGAAAAGGCTGAGAAATCAACATTTAGATTCAGCGATACCCCTATTAATCACAATAATTTATCAGTTACATTCCTGGGTACTATTCATACTTACATACTACGTCAACATCCCTTTCCTCTCTGCGTTCTCCCTCAACCTTAATTCTTAGGACGAGATATAAACACCATTTTTGTCTTTGAAAGTTTGTATCATCAAGTCGTATGATTGTAATGTTATTTGAGTATACTTCCACAATTGAAGTATGGTTTCAGCACAAACATAAAACGAGTGAATTAAACGTATACGTTTAATGCTTTTAAACTCTGTAGATCTTTCCCGTAAAAAGGAACGGCGGATAATTTCTTTAATGATATTTAATGAACGATATGCTAATATCAATTAGTAAAGACCGTTATATGCAATACGATTTGTGTTTTAATCCCTTATTTTCTAAAAATTATTATCTAGAGCACTGGATAAGATAATTGTGCAAGGATACAAGGCATTACAGCTCCAATATTTTTTCACTGCAGGAGCGGATGAGGTAAATAATCTCTTTTTT
Source organism: Sinella curviseta (assembly GCA_004115045.4). Lineage (NCBI taxonomy): Eukaryota > Metazoa > Arthropoda > Collembola > Entomobryomorpha > Entomobryidae > Sinella > Sinella curviseta. Next base: position 45,019,973 of record CM023201.3, on the reverse strand, counting down.
GTTTACAACTTCCTATCCAAGTAGTTTTTTAAAATTCTAATATGAAATTGAAAAGCGTGTATATGAAACCTGAAGCTATTTTTTTATTGAAATCGTTAACAGGTGAAAGCGTGGACAATTCAGGTGAGTGTTTTATGTCACCGACCTCTAATTTTGAACATTTCTAAAAACTTTCTTTTGTGGATGAAAAGAGTGGTTATAGTTTGTTTTTATTTTTTTGGAAATGTTATGCAGAAGGGAACAAAGGCTCCACAAGCTGCCGGGAGGATTCACACTGATTTTGAAAAGGGCTTTATAATGGCAGAAGTTATGAAATTTGATGACTTCAAAGAAGAAGGCACCGAAGCAGCTTGCAAAGTAAGCATAAATTACAAAAGACAAAATCATTGCCTGGAGTTAATAATTAATGGGGTAATAATAATTTAATGTGCGATTTAAATTATTTTCTAACAGTCGGCAGGAAAGTATCGACAACAGGGACGCAATTACGTAGTAGATGATGGTGATATAATTTTCTTCAAGTTTAACGCTGGAGCTGGATTAGCCGCAACCAAAAAGAAGTAATTTTGACAACGATTGCTACTGAATTTATGTACATTTTCACTGAATTTTTATCCTGTGTTGGTTTACTTTATTAATTGTTACTTCATATTCTGAAAAAAATTGTTTATCTATCTTAGCAAAAACTTTCTTTTTTGAATTTTTATTATGCCCCATATTTACTGTTAAACTTCAGCATATCGCGCAGAAATTATAATCTTTCCAATGTCCAAACTAACGGGAAAATAAAATTATTCATTCGCCGATGACGATTTTCTTTTTTGTTACCATTTTATTACAGATTTTCCAAATTTGCAATTTACTTCATGCAGAATTCATTAGTCATGTCAAATCACTGATCACACATAACTAACGGCATATTATGATGTTACGTTTTCTCATATCACATGAAAAATTTAGCATAATATCTATACAGGTAAAATATTGTAAAACATTAATAATATTGAATCGCTAAATCTTATTTATTTTAATTGATATATATATTATAACTGTACTTGAGAAAAATTAGAGTCGGGGTTCAGTGTTTCAGCATTACAGCTTACAAAAGTGTGCTAAGGTCTAGTAAATCGTTTCCAGCCATTCACGGATACTCTTCAACTAGCCTACTTGTTTACAATTTACAACATGGTGTTAGAAAATGAATTAAGAAATAAGTAAACTAGGTAAAAATGAATGAACGCGATTCGACCCATATCCATTCATTAATATCCACCACGGAGAGCTAACACTAAATGCAGTACCGACCCTCCTTGAACTTTGTAATCCGCTGCCGTTTTTTCATCGTTCCTATGTCCAAAACAATAAATGTGGCTCATTATTTGAAAATTCCATATAGCAAATTCTACATTCAGTACGGACATAAAATTAATTAAATGCCAAATTACATTTGCTTTCCGGAGAAAATCAGTCTCTGTTGCTGCGGCGGAATTCCCTCCTTCTCCTCTACTCTCTCCTTAATTCGTTCCACTTTATCGGTAGGTTCTATATCAATCTCTATCTGCAAAAGTAAACAATAAAAATTATTTTATGCATATTTTGTAAATTGTTAAACACCGTTAATTGATTGGAGAGCATAAACGCTAGCTACACAGGTTCTTCTTCTTCAAATTACCTCCTTTCCCGTCAGCGTCTGAAAATGAAAACCATAATAGAAAATTATTTAATTACTAACTTCAATATGCCATGCACACATTTATAGAGTAAATTAAATGATAACAAAACAGCTTTATTACAAAAATGTAGTACCTTCACTTTGATAAGCATTTTGATGAATAAACTGCAGCACGACCCGCTTCCTAAACAGAAAACCAAGAAAATCAAATCACAATAGTATTCATTTTGCACAGCAGCAATTAGGAAACCAATTACGGATACGACTAGTACAGAGTTTAGTTATTTCATCAATTCCTAGACAAAGATGGAACAGGAAACACTATTGATTTGACAGTTTTAGGGGAAGTCTACGCAGATCTTACCAGAAAATTAAAGAGTATGTGCGAATGAATCCACCAACAAAGCGTTAATAAGCAAAAGTCACACTTTTCGTTTATTATCCCACTACTGACAGATAATTGACAAGTAGTACTTTAATTGAAAAACAACTGTGGACAGCAGCTGACTTGGACAACGTCTTGAACTTTTTAATACGCAAACTACTAGATGGATTTATTTTAAAGCAAAGATAGAACTAAGAATTTAGACTTTTGGTGTGCTGTTTAAATTTTTAAGAAAAATGTTTAAATGCTACCTTAAAATTTTGACAGGTGGAAAAAAAGTAATTGATATTCCCAAAATTAAGAAACAATGAATATTTCGATTCCAGTTAAAAATGTAGAGTAGACACTGCAGATGAGTTTGAGATGAGACTGACTTTTTTTAGCTTCGACTTTCAGCGACTTTCACGAAGCCGCGTTCAATTGTGTCGTTTCAAGCTGCTCCGCTACTCAATGAGTTCGCGTGAGTCAGAGAAAAGTTGCTGCTCTTTGTCCAACAACAACCCGTCTGCCTGTCTTTGTCTTTGTGTATTTCAGTTTCAGACTGGATGCTTTATAGCAAAAAACGCTCGGGTAGCTTGTTTGATTAAATTTAGCTTGAAGACTTGATAGGTAGGAGATTGGAGTTTACTGTATGACGGTAAAAGACTCGACGAAACATGAAAGTAGAAGAACAAAGTAGGCACAAGACAAGTTACCGATTACAGATTACAGCTCAAGATTTGAAATGCATAACTGCCTAATGGCTAGTTAAATGGACATTCAAACCTATGAATGAGATTATGCAGGCTCAATTCCAAGATTATGTTAATGTGTTGATGCATTTAATTTTAATTAGACAAATCTGCGTGAGTTATAATACTATATGCCAAACTATGTAATTCATAATGTGAAATTCTAACCATTTTTTAATATATTGCTTATCTACGAGACCCAACACACGTTTATCAGTAATCGTTGTATGACTTTGGCTGGACAATTAAAATTATTATTCCTGGCGGATCTAAGATTTTTTGAGTTTGTATCAAACAATTTCAAAACTCACGCCGCCTTAGACCATTTTTATGAAGTCTTTCTGAACATGAAAATGTAACAACACGAGATTATCACAATTATCAAGCACATACAACAACACACATATGTCACGGACGCTCTTGCCTTCCATTGCATAAATGAAACAATGCTTTATTTTCATTAGAATATTATAACTTATTTTCCAATTTTAAATTATATTTTAAAATAAAAACAGCAAATCACTAACATAAGATGGATAATTACATGTGATACAAATGGACATATAAAACATAATGCTGTTGAGCATAGGAATTCTTTGGATGATAGCTTTTTGAATCCAGGGTGTGTGCAAAAATCATGAGTGATGCTAGCAGATTAATAAAAAACTTAAATGCAAGTCAAACTGTAAAAAGTCATCAGCCCGAAAAATTTTGACGGCCGCCGTTGCAGCGTCCTCTGTGTATTTGTCTCAAATCTGCAAACAAATAACAATAATTATTTTAGGGTGCATAATGTTAAAATTGTCTTCGATTACCAATACTAGAATTTTTTGTGGCAACAGCAAGTTCCCACATCACATCCACATACTTGGAAAGCGATCTCGGTCGCATCCCAGCGTACAATCATTTCCGTAAGTTCTCCCGTTTGATCCACAGACCGGGTCGTATTGAGCGGTACAGATGCAAGGAAAGTTATTATTGCGTTGAGCGTCAATTGTTGTCACAAACGAATTTATGATCAACACAGTGCACACTACAATTAGAGACACTGACAAAATGGACTTCATTTTCCTTCCTTCAATTCCACAAGTAATGCTTCCAAGACTGCTGGAGTGAAATGTAAATCGCTTGGTGGGGCACCGTGAGAATTAAGTTTGCAATTTACTTGTACTGTTAAGCCACAACTTCCACAGGTTGATTTTCTTTCACAAGACTCAAAGCTACTTTACTCCTGAGCAATCGGAAAGATTATGGACTTTGATTTGAGGCTACTTCCATGTTTTTATACCTGACGCTTCGTGTACTTCCATGATGTACATAGCACGCATTGTTACATTAAGCTGGAAACTTTGACGTACTTGTATTGTTGCTCAAGAGCATTGTGTTCACAAGGTCAAGAATCCTGCAGAAATTCCCATAAGTCGTATTATCTACATGATATATGGGAGTGGGAAGTGGTAGCGATTAGCACATTTGAAAATCATGTAAGCATAACAGTTTTTTATGTGCCAAATTACAAAGATTCGTGTTCTCGGTACTATAAATAAAAAAGGTGAAGGGGGAAAACCATTGTAGCAAACTTGAATAACCACATCCCATCTTACACCTGGTTGCTGAAATGATTTTCTCCATTAATTTGTCAATTTGTCTGGATTTGATTTGGTTCTACAGTATAGCGTAGTGGAATTCAATATTATACACAGTAGATTCGAGTTGTACAAATAATTAGGAACGTAGTCTTCCGAGAATTGTTTTTCAGCGTTTTTTTTGTCTCTTGATTAAAAAATGAGCTTGGATGTTTATCTTTCATAATATTGCGAGTAATTATTGTCGTATCATCACGTATTATGCGATTAAATTGCCGGAAGCTAGAATGCGTTGTTCATTCATATAACCCAACATATTATGAGACTATTGTTTAAATCTTTTTCATATCCTAGATCCTAAACTTGAATGTAAGTAAAACAGCAAACATGCACAGAACCTTTGTTGTGGTTGTCGAGATTTTGATTCGTTTGTCCTTTGTTCACAATTTTGTGGTTTTCTGCTTACTTTTTTACACATTTGTATAAAGCATTCAATCCATCGTGTAAAATGTCTGAGTTAATGAATGAAAATGATTGCAAACAAATTAGATAAATAAACGGGGTATGTATATATACATATGTATATATCACAGTTATAGATGCAAGAATATATATGGATAAGTTAATTAAGCTGCGGATTATGTTAAATACATAAAAATTACAGCTGTCCCTATTTTAATCGGCGCAATAATAATATTCTTGCTTGTTTGTAAACTTGACGTTACATATATTATATCCAGCAATCGAATGTACTTGAATTGAATACCGTCGTTATTAGTGCATTTATCCAATTGTTTAAGGCCAGCCGAGTGAATTCTGGAATTTGTTGTATTATTCACTGATGATACACCTTTGCCAATCATTATCATATAATTAATTTGACGGGAAACTACCTTAATGACTACACATAGTTCACAATATATGTATACTGTGCAATTAGACTGTGTGGGCACCGTTAGACATACGAACAGTGTGCTGAGATATTTTGTATGTTTCAGTACGGAGCAAGTTTCGCATTTCCACAAATAAACTGGAACAAATATTGCTTCGAGACATACATACGTAATATATTATCCATCTCTCTTGAAGAATTATTCTTTACGGCCACCAATTTTATTATTTCACATTGACATAATATAGGACACATTGCAAATCACTTTGTTCATGGTTGGTTCTATTCTTCAAAATTCATCATCTTATTATATTATGCTTTCATCATTGAAGGCGCGGTGCACGCTGTGCCCCCAACATCCCAAATGTACCTATTAAATAACACGAGTTGGGCAGTGAGTAGATCATGAAATGACTCAACCCCTCAACCATCACTACCATCTGCACCTAATCAATATCAAATCTTTTATTTTACTTTTGCATCATCATCAACAGTCGAATTTTATCCGTCGAAAACTGCAAGCCCAGTACAAAAGCTGAATTCCTAAAAAGCAACTTAGTCTCTGCCTAACTCACTCCTTTACATTTATTAGCATAAGACATGTAACTTTTTGTGCTACGCAGCTATTGGATCTACACATAAAATTATATCACTATCACTGCAGTCTATCCAGCAGGTATATTACTCCATAATACGCTGCAAAATAACAATGTCATCATCATCAATTGCGCTTACACATTTACTACAACATAGGTACATCTTCCCTTTTTTGTTCTGTAAGTTTATTTTATAGATGAGTATGTATTCTCCGTTGTTCGGTTGCTGGTTGTTGACTCATACATACACTGACTAACTCCCTGTCATTCTCCTCCTTACTACACCTTATATAACATCCGCTGCGTTGTCAATTTCAGACGCTTGTGCTCCATACACACATATTACGTATATGTACATTGTGCATGCATGCTTAAAACTGTCTGAAGCACAATGGAATGGAAAATAAAGCGAATATAATCATATATACGGACGGATACGGAAAAGGGAATCCGGTCTGTGAACTGAACGCGTTATACCCAAGCAGGAATGTTTTAGTGGATAATGTACATATGTCCATACATTTATTCCTGATACAACAATGTATACGGGGTAACAATGGATGGGTATATTATATTATAACAAGTTACTGTTCTCCCTAGCCCCATCCCATGCCACTTTCTTCTGGAACTGGAAAGGAAATCGTGAGTGAGTACAATAGAATAGAAACCGTCAGCCAGAATATCGCTTCTCTATCTTCCCCATAATAATATTCTATCCACCACCACCTCCAGTTTCCACTTCCACTCTGACAAGAGCCAAAAGTTGTACCTGTGTATGCATTGCGATCACAATTTTCATGTTTACAATGCAAGCTAAAGGCAAGTTAACTGACGGTGGGCTTGTGTGGAGAAATGTCTAGTTCCCTCCGCATTTTTCGGTGTTTTTTATAATCTCCGAACCGAATCTCATCATCAGTTTGTGCGAACGTATCCATGTCCTTCCCGTGTTCCAGAAGAACACAGTCGGCGTTTTGCTGTCGTCTTGAGCGTACACACAACTACTACGGGTACATGGAACTCTGAGAAAGTAAAAGTGTGCATTTCGTGAACAATACAACAACAACAAAAATTGCTGCTTTCACAGCAAACAAAAATATTCAGAGTTAATGACACTGTAATTTAAGTGCGTAATAGACATGAGCATTGGCAGCTTAAAGCAATGTGACAACTGTGCTTAAATATATGTACAACACAAACAAAGCTAACTATGCATTTACAGTAAAATGTGTTCATCTTCATTGAACTTCCAACAAAGTGCTTCTCTGTTGAATTTTCAATCTTTTCCACACACCAGTGCAGTGTTCATTTTCATCAACATATCATTACCATTGAAATGAAGTATTAATTGGATTTTCACCTGCATTGCATTGTTATGTCTTATGCGCATCGCAGTGAATCGGACATTTACAGTTTTAAGATAGTAATGCTATTCTTGAACACTTTTTAAATCGTCACTTGTGCTGTTGGGAGATCAGCTGGAAACAATGACACTATGAAAACATCTCGGGTCAACTAGATTGTGTATTGTGTGATTGAGATTGATTACATGATTAATCTGCATTTCACTTTCAAAGACGGGAAAAAATAAACGTATAACAATACGCGAATAAATAATAAATATTTTTTGGCAGCCTAGCCATATGAAAAGGTGCACTCGGTTGTTCTCCTGCCAATCTTTGTGGGCGCACTGTCTGTTGTATTGAAAAGGTAATTGTAATAACGTTAATAATTTATTATATGATTTATAATCGAATTGATCATTAAAACTGGATATCGTCATGTTGGGGTTGAGTAGGTATTATATATTAGTTGTTCGCTGGCTTACTAAATTGTACGAAACGAAATGCTCGGTTTTAATCGCCATTGCTCATAATTGCGGTTTTACAACCTTCACGATAAAATAAGTTCATCAAATTAGCATTTTTATCCGTATATCCATGGTCTGAGCAAATCAATTTATTATAGACTTGGGATGCACTTTGTCCAAGATGAAAATGGGAAAATGCTGGATATAAATTATCGCAAAATCATGATCATGCATTATTTTGGCCTAGGTTGTGATTTGTGCTCTCTATGTTTGTGCTGCTGGGCATCCTAGACAGCGTGATGCATAAACATTAATTGACTTTGTTTACCCATGACATGATGATGTGGTCGATGATAGTTGGCGATGCTTGACAAGTCATTTGCATATAATATTTAAATTCGTTGCAACAGCATAATGCCTATCTTACTTGTGAAACGAAGAGATAAGGTAATAAAATTTATCTTTTATGCCTGATTGGCCCACGTTTCGCGAATCAAGCTTGCAAGACTTTTTCCCTAAATAAACTTCGACTGAATTTATGTTTGTTTACATTCAGTCGATTATAAATTATATCTGCTACTGACTGCAGCTTAACCATTTCACAGTTGAGGTGCTCGATGTGTATACAATGTCTTGTCCTGATTTCAGTTTACATATGAATTATGTATTCAGGCTAAACAGGATATGTTCTTAAAATACTATTTTTGTTGGCATTTTTAGCTTTACGGTTAAGTAATAGATAGTATAAAAGTACACAATAGAACTTAGAGAAAGCTCTATGAAAGAACCGAATGACGTATGCAAATAGGTACGTAGTGTATGTATGTTATAGGATGCGATAAAAGATGTACACCGGTTTAAAATACCTCTCACGGGTAATACCTTATGGTAAAACTATTAAAAAGTTTACTACTGGTAATTTATCCAAAATACTAGTCTGTGAAGCGGAGATAAAGAAAGTATAGAGGAGTCCTCTAAGTGGAATATGAATTTATAATAATTCTAAAGCTGATTGTTATCAATGAATTCAATGGTTTGTGAATACGCTAATGAATTTAAAATAATATTGTGCAAAATGCATGAATGCACATATTAAATGTTCATTTCCACTGGATGAAGATGAAGAGCTGAAAGATGAAAGAGTTTTCTGAATCCCTAAACAAGTCTCAAACTGGAGAAAAATTTCCATAATGCAGCAGGAAAGCAGGAAGGAAAATCATGAACAAAGCAACGATTTTTTGGATAAAAGAGGCTTAACTTGCCACTACCACCACTGTATTACATTTCAAGTTTTTATGGCCACGATATGATATCGTTTTCTTATTTCTCCGGATAAAGTTCTGCATACATCGTGCTGTGCACTTTCTTCGAAATGGGTTTGAGATTTCCGAATCCCAAACAAGCAGTTGTCAGTTTGGGTCTTCTGCAGAATGGAAAGATGGTGTAGAGTAGGAAAATTTATAAGACCATTAGCATTATTATACAAAAGCCACAAAATCGCGTGGAATGATCCTCCCTTGTGAATTTGTCGCCTTTACTTTCACACATTCGAGAACCGCATATAAAACTCATCTCCTGCATACGACTGCATACTTAACTGCATTCATGACATGAAATAAACTGAAACGAGAAACTGGCAAGAAAAAGCAGAAAACTATAGTATTTCGACTTGAATGAATTCTTTCTTTGACTCAAGATTTTTTTCTTTTACACACACATAAATGCTGCAAAGAACAAAGTGCATGCATGCAAAGGAGTAGTAAATTACGAGACAGCGTTAAATTCCATTTTAAGCCAGGCTTTTCTTTTTTTCCACGCTTCATGATTTCCATTTCAATATCCTGAAAAGTGGCGGAAAATCTTTCCTGTAGCAGACTGCACATTCAGGTACATGTTTACTAATGCAATGTTTGGAAGTTGGAGATGGAAGTGACACGTGTGTTGTACCAAGTTCATATTCCGTGTTCAGTATAGGTGCATTCATGAATTTGTCATGAATTTGATCTGGAAAGTATATAAAATAGGATCAGTGAAAGATATAGAGGGAAGCCTTGTAGTGTTTTCAGTATTGAGCTGTATAGTTTTAGGAGATTTTTGGAGCTAAACAAGCCGGTTGACCTGTCACCCCTTCTTAATGTATCGTGTATCCGTTTAAGAGTCTAGAGAGAGAGAGAGCCGTGCAAAAAAGGGAAACAGGGGAATTGTGGAAGAAAATCAAGATCACTTGCTTTAAATCTTTCTTTTCAACTGCCATTGACAGCACTTCTTTCCAGAAATGATTCCGTTATTTATTGATTTTTCCTTATAAAAACTCACTTTCTTTGGCTGTCGTTTCGTACCGGCGGCAGCATTGCATGACTGATTCGAACTAGCATGAACCCGTGCGCGTGTTTTCAGTCAGTTCACGTATTTAAGCGCAAATTAGCCATGTCTCCGTGAAAGTGAAGCGCTCCGCTGACATGTTTATGTTTCAAGGCATTAAATCTTAACTTTTATATGAATCTTGTATGTGTTGAGGTTATTAACTAAATATACAACTTTCACGTATCGTTTAGTATCGCACGCTGCTGCTCTATCCGAAACAAGTACAGGCTTAAACTGACAAAGTTGTTTTCTGCCTTTTATTGCGTTGTTTTTGAACTGACGTGTCAGACAGCTTTAATTTATCTAGGCTTAAGCTTTTACTGAGAATTCGAAATGTTTGGTACTTGATTGAGGTGAGACGTATACCGGATGGCTTTGGCTATCTCGTTACCACTGCCTTGTCATTCTTGATGAATTCCAATTCGGAACGAACGCTAACTGGTGCCAAAAGCGCATGAATGCTTACCTTCATACACACACCAGGCAAAGTGTAAACTAAACGAGTATTTACTTTATTGACATTTCACTGTGAAAGTAGCAATGAAGAAAGGATTACTGAAATAAATACACAAGTGAATACAAATGCAGCTCATCCAAGTTAAAAAGAATTGGCAATGGAAAACAACCGTCATGGGTTATTACATCCTTGATATAGATTTAATTATAGATTTGTACATACCAGCAGAAGAAAATACTGGATATGTAACGGGAAGATAAAATTAAGATGCTGCAAACATGTTTATAGTTTGTAGATAAATGAGGATAATTAATTATTCTTTAAAATTTTACTGAAAAACTAAGTACACTGTTTATTATTTGAAAATTAATTTGATTAAAAAGTAATTTCAACTACATTATTTAGGTGGTATGAAATTAAGTAGGTAAAAATTGAAGAGCAAGTTGCGTTGTAGATGTCCATAAATGAAAAGAATCTTTTTTCCGATTGATTGAGTCTACGTATCTTCCAAAAACATATTATCTTCAACGTGATAGAGATGCTTGTAGCTGAGCCATTTTAGTTATCTTCTGAAACGATTTTGGTTTCCCAACGGAAACACGGGACATAACGCACATGTAGGAACACAAGACGATAAGATATGCATAAAACATTGGCACACGTAACAAGTCTCAACTGCATAGAGTAAGTCGACTGTCACCATTTCATATATCAGTTCCATACCTACATATTTATGAATCTTCCAGGAAAGAGAGTTTGCCTCATTTCCAAATCATACTCAAGGCCACAAAGAAAAATGCAGGAACCTATCCATGAAAGCCAGATGTAGCTGCAATGCATCATGAAGCGTTCCAAGTTCCAAACCCCCTGAACATTATTTTTTATCTTATTAGATCACCCATCGTCATATCGAATGACATAGGGGTATGTATTCCACATTGCTATTGAAGCTCATCAGACTCCACGATGGGAAATGTTGGAAAACAAAAACAGGCTCATGTTTTGATTCCAACCATTCTTTTGATGTTTATGCGGGCGGCAACAGTTCATCGTTTCATCTCCAAAGTCCGAACAAAATCGAATTACAAAATGAATTTCCACTTTTCCATGATGTTCAGCGACAGCATATAAACATGCAATTATGTTTTGTATGCTTCTGCCTAGTACAAAAGGAATATCAAGTGGTGTACAATTTCATTTCAATTTCATATCCTGCTGTCTTTTATTTATAAAATAGATGCTGCTGGTGGAATGCGAGAATGCAATATCCAAAAAAAGTTCCAAAGAAAGTAGTGGCTTGCATTCATTGTTCATACTTGCACCCTATTTTTACTCCTTGTTATATTTGAAATATCTAAAGTCAAAATGAACGAATACGGAGCACTTGCGAGGTTTAATGTGGATTGCGGATCATGAAAGATGATCATCTCATGTAAGCTAAGTGAGGGTTGAAAAAGTAAACTTTTCATAATAATTTTGAAAACTACATTTCAGGGGAGTGTAACGAGACATTTTTGCCTTTGTACACATTTGTCGAAGAGAGGCAAATGTTTTTATACCCGTGTTCGTGTTGGTATAAAGTGCGGTATGCGGTTAACGCAACATTGCACCTTGAACATTACACAAAGTAGCAAAGACGTTGTTTGTTGTGGAATGCTTTCCCGTTTTTCATCTTCATTCATGGTTGTTGTTACTGCATTCATGGAATGCAATATGCAATGAACATATATTCCACAGAGATATTTTTGTAACGTTTGCACTGATATGAATTGAAGGAATAAAAGAAAATGGTAATGCGGTCCTCCAAATGATGATGGCATTTTATGTTTTTTTTTGCAGCAGGCACAGTGGGGCATCATTTACCAGTCCTCAATCCTCAGTGTAAAACATTTTTTGATACTTTCCTTTTACATTATGTTATATTTAGGTATGTACGTTTTTCTTTGTTTTTAGAGTATCTTGAAATGTGAACGTGAGAAACGACAGTCAGTTTTAATGATCTTAAAAATTTACGGTGGTCATTTATTCGAACGTTTATTATTTCCAGAAAAGTAGACTGGAATGGAATGAATTTACATACATACATCATACACATATCTAGTACAAAAATAATAATAACATATGATAATAGTTATGTACCATCATAATAGAGGCAGGGGTAGCTGTGGTACAGATGAAAACAATGATATTGCAGTTTGTACTTAATTTATTGCACTGCACATTGTAGAAAACAGTCGGCTACGTGACTACTTTTTCATGAAACCGTTTTAATATGTCCTCATTCCCATTTTATCGATAACTTTAATAATTCAGTTGGAAAACTAGCATTGCAACACTTTTAATGTTGTTCCTCATGAATAAAAGCTCCTGCATGTGCATTTACGCATCTAGACATGTATTTTAATACAATGGTTCGCGTGATGATGGAGAGAGTAAAACTGGTGATACAGACTATTATATTAACATATTTTTGAATATATATCCGCTGTGCAACTGCAACGATCAATTTGCATTGTCGTCCATACTATAATTCTAAGCTAGAATTTCTAACCAAACTTACCAAAAAACAAGTACACTTTCAGTACATAAACCGCATTGATTTTAAGTAATATTCCTAGTGATTAAGGAGAGAAAATAAGTAAAAAATTAAAATGCACTTGTATTACGAGTGTATCTGCCCATGGGATGTAGAAAATGTTGACAAGGGCAGTACCCTTGTCATTTAAATTAAATACTACAAAGGTACATTATACTTGTAGGCAGTAGTCATTCTGGTGCTATTAAATTCATCCCGAAGCCTCCATCTCTTCGTTTGGGTCTAGGGCTTGGCACCAGTCGGATTTCATATCCTTGCCCATGATGGGGTACAATTGTACCATTACAGGAAATTTATGCGTTGTGCAAACTCTTATTTTTAGAGTTTTTTACAAGTTTCTAGATCATATTATTTTGTTACTGTCCATCTATCTCTCATACACAGATTACTCTGCTACGGCTAGAGTACTCACTACTCACTCAATCTGAAGCTGTTACATCAACCCTCTCTTCTCCCCACACCATTCGCCATCAGTGTAATAATTACCCTCAAAATATATGGGACTTCAAACAGAGTGTGGTAGTGACAGCAGTAGTACAACTTCTGATCCGATGCGGAGTTGGCGTGTGGACCTTCCTTTCCACCACACGTCCAATGGTATACTTGATATACATAAATAACATATTTAATCCCTTAAGTCGACTGTACACAAGGGATCTCCAGCAGGAACAGATGATGAATTTTGAAATATAAGCAAGAGGGAGTCAGGAGAAAAGTATAAAAATCTGGCGAGGGGAGAATCAGCTCGAGTGTTATGTGATGGGAAACAATATGAAATGCAAAGAAAACACACAGCATGTCAGAATGAGTTTGTTCCTTGCATGCTGAAATTTTTAGTGATATGTTTCATGTTCTACTATACAGACGATGGAACATGCAAAATTGTTTCCATTATTGGGACATTAGTGCTGTTTTCTGATTGCTTAAAATCTGTGTCTACTCATGGAACACCAATATTTTTGCACACAAATGTGAAAAGTTGAATCTGAAGCTTCTATTTTACGAAGTTACAAACTTCCCACTTTTCTGCGTACCTTTCCAAGCAAAAATTCATTAACGAAATGTAAATGTGAAGCCTGCAATCACAAAAAAATATGTCAACTGAGGAATGCTTGTGAGGCAAACCATAGTTGTTACATTGCTTTATGAATACATGTGTCAAATTACTTGCTTGTTTCCGTAAGGAATTGTGCTATACGTATGCTTACTCAGTCAGTCATATAAAAAGTTTAAATATACCAAAACGTCGTACATCTCTAGACCCCAAGTTTGTGTGAAATTCGTTTACAAGCATATGTAACGGTTTTATGAGCTCTTCTATACTTTACTTAAAATCCTAAAATAGACAAAATTGTGGAAATGTATGCAATAAAAACAAAAAGAGTACACATTCTTTTACTTAGTGAAAAAATAACAAAAACAAAACATCACCAATGACATTGTATTCTTTGTCACTTTTACTTGCTCTGTGCACCATCCTTCATATTATACTTTGCTACAGTTCCGAATCCCGAGTGAATATTTGTGGGAGTATATGCCATGCATGCAGACAGGGCATGATGTTTGTTTGTATTCTTTAGGATTTTTGTGATTGTTAGGCAAGCGTGAAAGTGAATCAAGCTGTAATAATAATGATTCCACGCTTCTGTTCATTCTCTTTCATGTTCCTCTCTTGTCTGTCTGCCCGCTGAAAAGGAAAAACTGTTTTGGTAGAGTTAGAATTAGAATCACAACTACAACTATCATCGTTTCACAATCATTTTCATTCATTCTGTATCATTGTATTGTACGCACAACTACGCACATTACCGTCGTCGTGCGCCTTACTGCTCTTGTCTGGCTTTGGCTTGGGGAGCAAAAGAACGGTTTAATGTAAGGCTGAATTGAATGTTAACTACGTCTCTGCGTGCGTGATGCGTGAGTATCGCGTATGTCATACAAATGTGTTTACTTTTCTCTCTTTTTTGCACGAACTTGTATCGGATCTTGCCCAAAAAAAATCCAAAGCCACCCTTCACCATCTACTGCCGTGCTCATCGGCTGTTACAATGGAGTCAGTGATTTGGGAAAAGAAAGCATTCATTCGGGACTAAGCAAATTCTATTTTAGAGAATAAGGAAATTTTCTTGTAACATGACACTCTCGACGCTCTTTTGATTTTCACTATCGATTTTACTACAGCATATATATAAATATATATAAGTATATATATTCTTGTGCAAGAATCGTAAAGAACACGAGACTACTGGTGTGATGAAAAAGAGCATTAATTTTGACTGTTTAGCTTTCTTGGAAATAGCTGGTAATAAAATATTTGATGGATCATCAGCTGAATCAAAAAATTTAACCGCATTATCATTCATGGCACGTTCCTTCACGACATATGTTATGAATGGCAGTATTATGTTTATGATAATAATAATAAGCACTGAAGAAGGGGGCTCCAAAGAAAGAGCTCTTCCATTAACCAAATGGTCTCTTTAATAAATGTATGCAACAGAGAAATATGATGCTGAAGGTTGGTTATAAAGGATAGCAAGAGAAATGGGATTTCATTATGGGTGCCTCACGTATAGTTAATTTTCATTCACTTAAACGGGAAGGGGAAGCAGAACCAGATCTACAATATGTATGTAGTTTTGGGAATAGTGTTTGATTTGTGAGTTGATGGATCACGACGGAAAAAGATGGAAAGAAGGGATTGAATATTGAATAATGAGGATGATAAGAAATGACGCGTCGTTTCGTTGAAATATTAAGCGAAACAATCTTGGAAAAGAGGCGAGAAGTTGTCCATGTATGTAATAGTAGGTATATTGTACAGACTTCCCAGCATGCCATGAAACGGTTTTGAATTTGAGACAGGGAAGGAAAGAGATGAAAAATGTGAAAGGAAGTATGCTATTTTACCACAGGCACTGATTTGTTTCTTCGCTAGGTATGGGGCTATATAGCACGAGCCTAAAAAGATTGATGATTCCGGAGAGTCTCCTGGACGTTTATATAGTGAGTAGGTATATCTCGGAGTAGTGTGTATACGATTACGTTGAACACATCAGTTAGGACATGTTTACAATAAGAAAGAGAAAGTCGATTGCGTCTAAACGCTGCTTTATCTGTTTATATAAAGGAATTTCGATTCTGGACTTCTTTGTTCTTGAATAAACCGATTTTTTTCTCTTTTTTCTCCTCACTTTAGGAAGTACAGATGAAGATAAAGCTGCAGCTATGAAGCCCAATATTTCAAGGAAAAGTGACCGCCACTCAATAAGACTTTTCGTCTTATCCCTGGTGTGGTTCGGGACATGTTCTGGCCAAGTTCCAGGAAACTCATCAAAACCCCTGCAAGTACAATCACGAGGAGAGGAAGCAAAAAATGCCAATGGTGGTGGCAGCAGTATACCTTTCTGGAGTAGCCAAGCGATCCCTACTACTCCCGCGTCGTCTTCCTCCTTTGTACCCGATTTTCTTTCTAGTATTAATCAAAACAATCAAAGATCTCCAAAAAGGGACGATTCTACCGATGCTCGTCCAATTCCTTCACCACAAGCACAAGTGCAGAGAAGGCCACCTTTCTCCAATGTTAACTCAATTGATGATGAACAAAGATCAAACGATCGTGACAGATTAAGAACCCAACAAGACAATAACTTGGATCGAGGAAGCGATGACTTTTTAACTAACAGGGAGAGGGGAAATTCACGCGGTGGACAACAGAGTTTTGGTGATAGGGGGAACAATAGAACGTTTAATAATAATCGGTTTCAGCCCGGAAGCAGTGGAGAGAGAGACCAAGAGCTGCCCTTTGGACGGAATCCAAGACCTCAAGATCCCTTTTCCAGTTTTGGGCCGACAACACCAAACAGGAACAGAATAAATAATAATAATAATAATCAGGATCCGAGGCAAAGATTACCAGATCAAGGGTTTACTTCATTTAACAACAACAATAATAATAACCAGCGAGGACAAACTCCAGCTTTCCCATTTGGAGGAACTTCGACTGGGTCTAATTTTAACTTTAATCAGAACACTCGGAATACTCTTATCAAAGAGCCGTAAGTGTAGTGTTATCTCTCTTGAACTTTTCACGCTTTAGAGAATGCATACCTACGCTTGCGATATGTCTGCAAGTGAACAGCAAGGGATTAGTTATTGCTTGTTGTACGCTTTTACTTATGTATTATGTAGATAATAATATGTCTGTCCATCTGGTGCTGAAACATGCTCTGCTCAGATCCTTATTTTTGGAGCTGCCAGAAAACTCATTTCATTTCCATTTGGGAATTTTAGCTTTTCTTGCTTCTCGTTTTATTTACTAAACCCTCTTGTTTACAACCCTGAGAACGTATTAAGCAGTGGAGAGAATTTTTGAATTATTCCGAAAACAGCTTTTGTAGAAATTTTACATCTGCCATAAAGTTACTTATGTCAGTTCCGTGGAACTAGGTCGTGGTTTTCTCTCCATTACACACTCTGGTGCCTATAGAGAAAAGAGTGAAAGACAGGCGGCTTGCCAGTCTAATGCAGAGGCTTTTCTGTACATTCATGAGTCGTAGTTTGTACCATTTTGATGAACTAAATTTATGAGTGGTACTGCTAGCTGACTGACGATGAGAAATATTATTGGGTTAACAGCGGAAAGTCTGTACTGCAGTGCAGAGTTGGAATTTTGCTGATGAGCTCTTTTCTCGTGTGTGTAGCATGAAAATCTCGCCATTTAGGAGGAAAAGTCGTGACCAAAATACACACTAACGCAAAACAGCAGAGGCGCGCGTGTGTCTTGTAAGTGAAGTGATATGCTTTGATCATAATCATGCATATGAATCAAATGTCATGATATGATCTTCAATATAAATCTATCCATGTACGAGTAAGTACACAGCAAACAACAATGCGAATCAGGCTAAATGCTTATATGTTTATGCCTATATTCCGTAGTTGAGCACGCGTCGAGTAGTTTACTATATGACCTGTGAATATTTCCTTCCAGTCAATTGTGGCAAGTGGTTTTAGTGGTCTTGACATTTGGGGCGTGAACGTACACGTTTCCAGTGTTGGCTGCTGATGAAAGGAGAAATCAAGCTCAGTCTGTCCCACGGAGAAAACAATTTCGCGCATAACCATTTCATTTCCGTCTTTCATTTAGTTGTAGAAAAAAAATCCCGTGTTTTTATTGTCATTTCTGCCTTTTACGCCAAATAGAGTAGTAGAGATTTACATGCACGAGTTGACACGGATGGCTTACAATTTCTTAAATTCGTGATTTTCAACATTTTTTTTCTATTTTCTACAAGATTTTTGTACCACCAGCTTCGCGTAGGCTTGTAATATTGACCAGAGAGCTGCTACAGTGGTGATTTTGTCGCACGAAATGAGAAAGTTGGGAAACTATGTAAAGCCAGGAATAAGTTCATCAACGCTGTAGTAACTTTCTAGTATGAACAGAGATTTTTAAAGCCGTATCGATCTAAAAGCTTAACTTTTAAGTGCATTTTCATTTCATCCGAATCCGAACTTGAACGGAGTGGCAAAGTCGACATGAAGAAACGAGGATCCTCTTATAGTCTTGTATCTTTCACGCTTCAAGGAAGTCTGAAAAGAAGTATGATTTTGGTTTTATATATAGCAATAGGGAAGACGCTTTTGCTTTGTTGCATGATAATGGCTTTCTGTAATGCAGGATGAGTACTAATCGATAAAAAATGAAGATAAACATTGATGTCTTTGAACATCACAGCAATGGCAGCTGTACTTCTTTGTTTATGGTGATCTTGGTTGGATGAAATGCCCGTTTCCTCCACTTTATGGTAAAATCGAACAAATGGAAGTATGTACTTATTTATCATGAACGGATGCCTTTAGTTTCGTGGGTTGTATAAATGCTTGTGCTGCTGCTTAAATTGATTTTGCCTTCCTTGCTAGGTTAATGTAATTAAACGAAGCTGCTTGTCTCTCTCACTGTCACCTCCTCATAATAATGATATGATGAACGATGAAAATGTTAAGTGAAAATATGATTTTGCTTCATGTCATTTAGACGCTATTTCGTCGTCGCGAGCGAGATGGTACGACCAGGACAAGTTTATCGCGTTGCTGTCACACTCTTTCAAGGGCAAGTGCAACATCAAGAAATAGAAGTGCGAGCTTCTCTCCTTAGAAATGGGGTTGATATTGGATCTGACACGAGAATATGCCAGCCTAATATTCCAGAGACACTTATGATTCGGGTATGTTGAGTCTGTACACGAAATGAAGATAATGCAAGATGCAGCAGCATGTATCTTTATATGAAATTCAATTACAAGAGCCATTATAATAACACCCTTTTATGGGTCGCAACTGCAACAGCAATAAGAGCATTTTTCCTTGACTTGATGACATTTTTGGAACTTTTTTCATCGAAAATGGCCTTGTGTGTGTGACTGACTGAAATAATGTTTTGCGTAAGTATTTTGGGGTGTTATTGTGCCCTCCCACATTATATTTCCGACTAAATACTGATGTATGTAAGTATTTAGTGTACCTTTTGCTCTTGGTAGGTCACACAATACACACACACACTGCGCAGCAGAGACGAGGATGAAAAAGTTCTAAAAATAAGCACATAATAAAGTGACATGCTGCTAATGAAAAGTTATGACATTCTGTA
Organism: Sinella curviseta; assembly: GCA_004115045.4. Classification (NCBI taxonomy): domain Eukaryota; kingdom Metazoa; phylum Arthropoda; class Collembola; order Entomobryomorpha; family Entomobryidae; genus Sinella; species Sinella curviseta. The sequence continues at coordinate 45,000,235 of CM023201.3, read as the reverse complement.
TGTAATTGTTTGTGTGAAAGTACTTATTCTGTCTTTTGTTTTCTTCCTTCTGTGGATGTGGTACGTTCTCTCTTTCTAGGTGCCCCGGACGAGTATTGATGGTGATTACAGGCTGAGAGTGGAGGGAAACGATAATGGCTTGGTCGGAGGAACTGCTTTCGTTAATGAAACGCAACTTACTTTCTCTGGTCGTTCTATGACCATTTTTATTCAAACTGACAAGCCTGTTTACATGCAGGGCCAAACTGGTAAGCAAGATCTCATTGATTTTCTTAACTGAAAATACACTGCAATGTCACTCAAATATGTACACATATACACACACAGATATGTTGTCATAATATACCGTGGGAGCTGACATTATAACTGCAGTTTTAATCGTACACGAGGTTTTATAAACGGTTTACAATTTACAACACGTATTTGATAATTATTTTGTGATAAGAAACAAAAATGGACTCGTATAAATTGTACTTGTCTGCTCAGACACTAACACGCACACGACATGCACACATTTTTTCTCCCTTCATGCATTCTTCTGTGACATTATTGTACTTTTTATGTGGTTTTCGTTTTGTTCGTTACATAGCTTTTTAAACACGTTTGATTCAATCTAAAGGCAATTCTTTCGTGGAAAATGACTAAAAAAGGGGAAATAGCAGTCATAAATGTCACATGAAATCCAAGCAATCGTATCGTTAAAATATGTTTTATCGCACCCAAGCTCACATCTCACTTTTTTCTTGCGTTTCTCTTTCCAGTGCGGTTCCGTGCTATTCCCATCAACACCGCTTTGAAAGCATTTGATGATGCCGTCGACGTATACATGTTGGATCCGCGAGGAAATGTTATTCGCCGTTGGTTATCCAGAACGGTAAGGAAAAAAACTTTCATTTACATGTTTTCCAAAGTGATGCTGCTAATGTGGAAAAAGCATACTACAAACTTATCACTTTTTTGGTACTAGTCCAATTTTGGGGCCGTCAGTCTGAGCTACCAGCTTGCAGACCAGCCTATTTACGGAAATTACACCATCAGAGTACAGGCTTTACAACAGATCGAAGAAAAACAATTTCTGGTAGAGGAATACTACCAGCCAAGATTCGAGGTTTGTCGATATTTTATGCCTTTTGTACGTAGCAATTATTCTTTATTATTCTAATTGGAGAAGTTGGCAATAATAAATTTGTCTTTCATCAGGTAAATGTGACCATGCCTGCATTTGCTTTTGACACGGACTTATCGCTGAGGGGTGAAGTAGTAGCAAACTTTACACATGGTGGTCCAGTCCGTGGAAATCTATCGATCATAGCAATTATTCGACCCATCATTACGCCAGGAAGACCGCTGCCCGCCGTGAGAACTTCGTTACTTGACCAATACCCAAAGCTGCACATTCATGAACCCGACGTGAGTCTTCAAAATGACATAAAATTTTATCACTCTTTTATCGGTATAAATGGCCATGCATTTGCATTATTAACAAAACATTTCTTTTTAACATGCACCAGTTCAAGGGGCATTTTGAGTTTCTCTTCCCAATGTGGGAGATTGAGCGTAGTGTAACGATTCTAGACAATGTGGAGGTGGAAGTGAGAGCTGAAGTGGGGGAGCATTATTGGGATGAAGTGGAGGTAGGATATTCTAAAGCCAGGATTTACAACTCCAGCCTTTTGCTACAGTTTCTCGGAGGCTCCCCCCAGGTGTTCAAGCCCAACATGCCATATACGTGCTATGTAAGTAGTAAAAGTTATAAAATGATACTTTGATTTCCACTACTGACTACATGTATCGTGTAGTAAAAGGAAAAGGAAGAGTTAGGAGGGTCGATAATTAGATTTAACCTTGATTAAATGTGTGCTTTCTCTAGTTGACTATCTCGTATCATGACGGATCACCCCTATTATTCGAACGCTTGCTGACAAGTAATCTGGAAATTCAACCGGAAATTATCATGCGAGGTGGAGGTCGTCGAAGATTGGGCGCTAGACACGTTCAAATGCTTCGCAACCAGCCAGGAGTATGGCAAGTCACAGTTGATTTAAAACAAGAGTTGGGGGGTAAGTAAAAAAATGGAAGGAAACATTGTCGAAAACTTCTTTTTCAACTGCGATTTCATTCACTTTATCTTCACTTCATTTGATTATATAGTGCCGGAGAGATCACGTCAGATATCACAGCTTTTGAACGACGTGCAGTCGTTAAGAATATATGCTGTATATAATAATCAATATCAGGAGGCTGCAACGGCAGAGGTGGTGGCTGTAGCTCATTTCTCCCCAAAGAATAGACACATCCGAGTCACATCTTCCACAGATGCACCAAAGGTTGTTTTATATACCTCTTAAAATACATTTTTAAAATGCAATGATTCTAAAATGAAATCTTTTCTGCGACCGTCCTTTCAGGTTGGAGAATATATCATCTTCCACGTGCGAGGAAATTTCTACATGGATCGCTTTTCCTATCTCATTATGAGCAAAGGAGTGATCCTCCTCAGTGGGAGTGAGATTATGGATGGTAAGCGATTCATGTGAAAATGGATTCTTAATACAATACAAAGTCAGCACTAACATTTTCTTTCCCACTACTCTACAGCTTCCATAAGGACCTTCGCAATTTCGGTAGCACCGGAAATGGCCCCTGCTGCCACAATTGTTGTATATCACATTTCCCGATATGGAGATGTAGTTGCAGACTCACTCACTTTCCCCGTTAATGGAATTTCACGTAATAATGTAAGTACTTGAACTTTTTCTCATTTAACTTGGCTGACAGTGTGCTCGTGCCGAGGTTGTTCGTTAGTTTCGTTACTTACATACATGTTTGATATTAAAACCCTATGTTGCCCTGCGTGTACAGTTCACTGTGCAAATAAACAACAAGAAAGAGAAGACGAACAACATTGTGGAAGTTATCATCCGTGGAGAGCCTGGGGCATACGTTGGGTTGTCTGGTGTTGATGCTGCTTTCTACACAATGCAAGCGGGGAATGATATTTCTTATGGGGAGGTATATACAAAGAACTTTTCTTTTATGCCATTATTACTATTACATACTAAAATTGAGGAAGGTATTCACGGTTGTACGCTCTTTTTGAAGGTTTTGAGCAAAATGATAACGTTTGATGAAGATTCCAATGGAACCCTGATGCATAGATGGATCTCAAGGGAAGGACTTCCAGATGAAATTGCGTATTTTCCTGCACATACCTTTGGAATTGATGCAAACCGAACCTTTGAGTAGGATGAAAGCAATGATTACGCATTACGCTCACAATGGATCATGTCTTGTAGATTTGTACTTTATTGCTTGCAGATATTCCGGGCTGGTTGTGTTCAGTGATATACCGCTGCCGCGTCGGTTGGACTACTGTAATGAGACAGCCGGACAATTTTCATGTCTTACAGGAGGATGCTATTTTATAGACAGAAAATGCGATGGAATAAGGGATTGCTCGGATGGAACGGATGAATCCAATTGTATGAAATTCTTTTATACTTTTATGGAAGTAATTTTAGATTTTTTCCCGAGACAAAAAAAGTCATTTTTACAACTAAAAATTGTACACAGGCAACTGGTTCAATGAGACGGAACTGATTGAATTTAAACTCCATCGATTCAACCGAATGCAACGACTATATGAAAATGTGTGGTTGTGGAAGGACCTAAACATTGGCCCCCATGGGTATAGTATCTTTAGTCTTCCTGTTCCAGAAAGACCGGCGTTATGGATGGTTTCGTCTATAGGAGTGAGTCCCACTTCAGGGTTCGGCTTACTACGCAGACCTATTATTGTAAGTTTGTCATCAAAATATTCTTTATAAAATGCTTTTGCCAATTTTCAGAATTTTCTTTTTGAGTAAAAAGTCAAAATTGTTCCTTTATTTTACAGTATTCTGGCGTTCGACCTCTCTTCATGAATGTGGAAATGCCAGACGTTTGTCGACAGGGAGAACAAGTTGGAATACGAGTTACCGTTTTTAATTACATGATGAAGGATATCGAAGTGATGGTGGTGTTGGCAAACTCACCAAATTATAAATTTATCCATGTGGAGTCATACGGAATAGTCCAGTCGTATGGTCCCAGAACATCAATGGGTGAACATCAACATTTGATATGGATACGCGCACAGGATAGTGTACAGGTTCATCTTCCAATCGTCGCGACCGTTTTAGGAGAAATCGAGGTTAATATCAGACTGATAGGTCAAATAGCACGGGATGAAGTAACGAGGAAACTGAGAATTGAGCCTGATGGCGTGCCTCAATTTAGGCACACTTCTGTACTCTTGGATCTCAGCAGCAGATCTTTCTTCCTGCAGTACATGCATATTAATGTAACGGAATCCCCTATAATCCCGTAAGTTTAAACTTCCCTAATAGTTGAAGGCATATTACGTTATGAAAATTTTTATTTGCAGCAGCATTTATTCATAAGTCATACAATTAATTGAACAGTCCGAGACTAGTTAAGAAATTCATAACATCAGGTACAAAAGTAGTCATAAAATTCAATTTAACGCTTTCTCTACTTTCACTGCTGTTCTGGTTGCGTCTCATCGCTGATCACGGGGAACCATTTGCTTTCAATCCAGTCCACAAATGGTACTTGCAGACTTTCTCGAACCATTAGGGTCTTCATGTCCCGGTGGATGTTTGTAAACAAATTTATACCACACAGCGCGATAACGTCGAAATACTTACTTCAAAAGCTGATAATGGTTCATTGCACTCCGTGTTAGGAAAAACATGTGCAGAGTAATACCAATTCTGGTCATCTGGGTCAGATGTTAAAATGACGAAATACCAAAAACGTGGAATTTCAGCTCTGGATGTCCTGGGAAGGTTAAGTTTTCTGAAAAATAAAATCATCACTTAACTTACAAGGAGTTTAGCATTCAGTAGAGTCGATAAAACAGTAAGTAGGTTATATCTTAGCATACCCTTGGCTTCCAGTTAACAGTCGGACTTTCCGGTGCATGGTCAGCCCAGCTGCTGTTTCTTCCAGCGTTCTCCAATGTCCCGTGTTGAGACTGCGATGCTGAATAGCAACCAATGAGAAGATGTCTAGGTTTAGGTAGTGGACGGTTGACCACCTGTAAAAATCCCGAGCTAGGTAGTGTCCCATTTCGTAAGCCTCTGGGACAGCATTCTGATTAAAATCATTACGTGTCATCTGGTTTTCTGGTGGTAAAAACCTATCCACTCCTGCAAGGCTTAAGTTGTAATTTTTTATCACTTCTTTCTCGTTCCACATATTCCTGGATAAAATCGTGAAAGCAAAATCTGCCCTGTTGGCAACTGGATTGAATTTGAAGCACGCGTACTTCCTAAATTGCATGCTTTCTCCATGTCCTATTCCCAGCAAATCCAACTGCAAATGTCAACAGATATGAAACGACATGTAATACATTTTGTAAGACTACCACATTGTTAGACAGTTAAAATTACATTACTTACATCCCCCTTTAATTGCAAGTCCTCAGCAGTCATCAGATACTCGGTTAAGTTACACTCCGGGTGACTTCGTTGCAAATGCCTTCTCATAACATTTCTCCGATCCTTTTTTGATTTGGCATTTGATTGGAATGCACAAATATTACAAACCATTTCATCGTCTTCTTCATTATCGGAGCAAAAACGTAGTAAACCGTCCTCACCTCTTCCTCTACTAACTAGTGTCATTTTTATCTCGAACAAAGTAATTACTCCAACCTAACCTAACTGTCTCACAAGCACCAAACACAAATATTGTTTCAGAAAAGTTTACTTCCTACCGCTTGACTTAGACAAGACGGAACCTGATGCAACACATTATGAATTCAATGCAAAATCCAAGCGCTAAAATTGCGCATTTCATACCGGTTTTTTTCATTACAGGTACGACTTTGACAGATACTACGTTTACAGCTCCAATCTAGCTGAAATATCTGTTGTTGGGGATGTTGTTGGCCCGGCATTTCCTACAATGCCGGTTAACGCTACTTCGCTGATAAATAAACCTATGGATTCGGCAGAGCAAAATATGTTCAGCTTTGCAGCAAACTTTTATACTCTCCTTTATCTCAGATTAACAAATCAAAGGAACAAGACAGTTTATCGGGATGCTTTTCATCACCTCAATACACTGTATCTCAGACAGTTGAGTTTCCAGAATGAAGACGGATCTTTCAGTCACTTCAGAAGTGACTGGAACAACTCTGCACCAAGCGTTTGGGTAACATCATATTGCGCTAAAGTGTTTACTGAAGCTAGTTTCAACGAGTGGGAAAACTTTCTATACATAGATCATCAGGTAAACAAGTTGATTCATATATACCGTAAGGATTTTGTGCAAAATGAATGAAACTTTAAAATCACTTTCTCTATAATTGTAGGTAATAACGAGAGCAGTTCTTTGGTTACTGGATTATCAAACGGAGGAAGGATCGTTCTATGAAGTTTCCCCGTACACAAATACGAGATTGAACGATACAGAATCATACTTGGGCCATACATACACTCCCAATATAACTTTGACTGCACACGTACTCATAGCTCTGCATACCGTGAAAGACATACCCGGGGTAAGTAACGGTTACACGTCACTGCTTGTTGGGGAATGTATTTTGCACATGGCAGGCAAACATTTTTTGATGGATGGAATGTTTCATCATAGGTAACTGGACCAGAAGTAGCTGTCGCACGTCAAAAGGCTATAAACTATTTGGAAATCCAAGTGGACCAACTAAAATATACGGCAGATCCATATCAAATCGCTCTGGTCGCCTATGCACTCTTGCTGACAAAGAGTCCAAAAGCTGACGCAGCGTTCATCATTCTCTCAGGAGCCAAGCAGCAGTCGGGTAAAGGAACTATTTGATGAAAATTTGCATATGTGCCAGATACATTGTACATGGTATATTATATAAGACCGGAAACGCAGTTAATTTATTTATCTGTGCTATTTTATGGTTACAATAAATCGTTCAGATGACTTGGAATACTGGGGAAAAGAAAGGGTTCCCACGCCTGATTACAAGCTGGAAAACAACAAACCGTTTTTACTTCCACGATTGCCGCATAAGTATGACTCGAGCAACATAGAGACGACTGCTTATGCTCTGATGGTGTACGTTGCAAGGCAGGAAGTTGTACTCATGCAACGTATCGTGAGGTGGCTCAACAGTCAACGGTTGTATGACGGTGGCTGGGCGTCCACTCAAGTGAATATTAATAACACATTCTTTTGATATTCGAGTTTTATTGGGATTTTGAGGTCATTCATGTAATAAATACGAATTTCATTTGCAGGATACTGCCGCAGCAATGAAAGCTCTGGTTGAATTTTCGATCAGGTCGAATATACGAAATGTAACTGACTTGACAGTTACAATAGAAGCCGTTGCTATTCCAGACATTGTCACCACATTCCGTATCAATGCAGATCAGTTATCCATGAGCCGACGTCTAAAGGTTAGTATATTCTATAACTAATATTGATACTGTGTTGTTGATGTGATTACCTACTTTTCCTCAAATTATTATGAAACCATTGCGTGAAATGGGTTAAGTGGCAGCTTGCATACATTTTGTTGATGCTTTCACAGATTTTCAATGCATACGGAAGTGTAAAAGTCCAGGTAAAAGGAGCTGGATATGCCCTACTACAAATGCAGGCTCAGTACGGAGTGGACAGAGATAGATTTATTACTGATCCTCCTGTACGAGCTTTCACTTTGGTGCCTGAAGCCCGGTACTTTGGAAGAAACGCCTCATTAATTGATTACAAGATATGCCAACAGTATGTGCTGCATGAGTTCAATTTATTATTATGTTTGAAGCATTTATTTCACATGCATAGTTTAATGGGTATTTCTACATTTTATCGGTCAATTTGTTGTCGTTAAAGGTGGACGTACCTTGAGGAGTCGGAAAGGTCAGGTATGGCAGTGCTGGAAGTCACAGTTCCCACCGGATATTTTGTTCACCAAAAGAAATTAGATGATTACGTCAGATACGGAGATGTCACCACTCTTCGACGTGCAAGATACTTCCCTGAGAAAGTCATTTTCTATTTTGACTACGTAAGTGAATAATTATAATTTATGAAGTGGTTTTTAGCGTGTAATGATATGTAGCCCACTACTGCTGTATGTAATCAATTGTGACATGGTTTAATTTCCTTTCAGCTGGAAATCAATCCAACTTGCGTGAACTTCACATTACAAAGATGGTTTCCTGTGGCCAACATGACTCGGTACTTGTCCGTGCGTGTATATGATTATTACTCGCCGGAGCGATTTAATGAGACCATATTTGAAGCATTGGATCTTTTCATGTTGGACATTTGTCAAGTGTGTGGTTCATACCAGTGCCCGTATTGTCCAGTGTTTGCTGGCAGCTCAATACTTAGCCCTTCCATGACTGTGATCTTTTTCTCTTTTGTCGTATTTCTTGCCACCTCATTATGGAGCACAACGTCATCAGCAGCACGTTCTCATACATGAGCCGTGAGCATTTTCTCCGCGTTATTAACAAACATGTACCATGACATGCATAACATAAAGTAATCTCAGATACAATATACCATGCTGCCATAAATATCGTGTAGGCGTCGGTTGTACTTACTACTATTATTTTGTACTTAATTTTTTTATTTTCACTCTGGGATTGTTAAATGATAAGAGACTGTGCGCGGTTTCTGGGAATCTTTTCACAAAGTCTGAATCAAACTAAGGCTAAAAAAATGGACAGTAAATTTTTCCAACATTTTTGGTACGTATCATCTCTGAAGGGAAGAATACAGTCAGCAGTATTTCTAGAATCTGATTACCTGATAACAGTTTAATCTCTTTGAACGCGACTTAATTTTGTAATTCCTTAAAAGGCGTTTTAATAATAAGGGTACCTATACCCTGGAACCTCAGGATATCTTACATATGCATTTAACTTCTCATTTTACTTAAGCTTTAAAGTTTTTCAGTATTTCACTAGGTTATGTTTTGAATAAATATTACTTTTCCCGGTTTTGGTATTCCGTCCAGTGAGTTTATATTATGTGTGCTCTTCCTTTGCAATGTTTTAATAATTTTGTTCATTTTGCCATTTTGTATCGTATAAACCGTTAATTGTACAAGTTGTATTTATAAAATTATATATTATAGAGAGAGAATAAAATAATATGTTGTTAAATATTTTTTAGAGCTTCCCATAAAATGTAGTTTAATAGTAATAATGTGATTTGTTTTTATCATTACTGTACTTTAAATTGAACTTTGTACTTACAAGATGAGGTGAAGAATCCGAATGACGTATTTAATAAGCTTGAAAGAGAGCTTTATAGGTATACAAAAATACAAAAGGAGACGAAAAATATAATACTAGTATTTAATTAATGAACCCGGTAGCTAAACCAATTTTATTACTGATTTATATACTTATATAAGACTAAGAAGTGACAGTGTCATGTTATAAACATATTCGTTGTTGTTGATGTAAAAATTCTAACAATGACATCACGTAGAATAGATTTCGTATATTATATGCCACAATAAACGAATCAACCTTTACATTTCCTCGCTCTCATAATTTATTTGAAGGACATTATTGAAAATGACATGCGAAAATTAGCAGGTGCAAAAATGCATTCTTTAATTATCCCACACCACCTCGTTTTGAGGTGGTCAAATGCAATTCAATAGCATATGGTCAAGTGTGATTAATAAGTTCGAAGGCAAATACGTCATGTCTGCCCGACACGTGTTTTCGCAACAATATTCATTCATACAATTCGCACAAGGGCAAACAAAAAAACCTCATCTAGCTATTTAAAACGGGTTTAATTTGCTCCATCCGTTTTATAACGCCAATCTTTCGTCGCCCGGTGTTGTTATGTTCATTTACTGACAATCTATCTACACGGGTATGTTGCACACAATGAGAGACCATCTTAATCAAAACCATATATACAGGTACGCAGTATTTTCACTTCATATGTGAAAGTGTGAAAGTAATAAAACATTTTCCAGGTATGGGAATTCAATAGCAAGAAATAGCTCCAGCGCCCACTTCTCCATTCTTCCCGTGGAAATTAGTTTTCCTGAAGGATATGAATTGATCCGTCACTCCGTTCTACGGCGTGGCTATTGAGATTGAGACGGGAAATAATGATAGTATTACAGGTACTTGTAATGACATTTCCTGACGTTGTATGCATTGCTGTGAAATAAAGTGGCTCGAAGGGGTTGCCTTCCTACTTGCTGCTGATAAACTGATTGAAGCTAACACAAAAGACGCTTTTTTATATTTGGTGGCTGAATGTGTTACCTCAGAATGCACAACGAAAAATGGTACCATACAATAGCTTTTCACCGTAAAAAAGAAAGAAAGTCGATGTTCGTTTCTCACATAATATTTGTATGTTCATTGTACACGGATGGATGTAGTTAAGCATTTTACGACAATACCAATAGCGTATCCACATATAAAATAGTAAGCGACTGGGGGTGAGCCATGGAAGAAAGCTTATATGCCTTATATGTATGACAGACATACATTTAAAGCATATAAGCTTTCTTCCATGGGGGTGAGCCAGAGTTGTGTTCAAACTGGCCTTATCAATCAAATCTCTACATGACTCATATGATGACAGCATAAAATACTGTACGTAGTGGACTAGTCATACTCCGTAAATGGGCCATGCCGAAAAAAATGAGTTTACTTGCAAAAGAAATCCTTTCTTTACTTCGTTGTCTCGTATTTCCCCAAAGGAGCTAATGTAACACTTTTACTGCGGTTTGCTGTGGTGGTGGTGGCTTCGGGCTCGTTCACGTTCGTACAAAATAGAGAAATGATATTTTCACAACTTGTTTAGTTCATGCGGGTCAAATTGACCAATTAACTACAGTATTCTAAAGTTATTAGCTTTTGAAATTTCAATAAAATCATTTTTAGTAAGCGGTTATCTTGAAATAAATAAATCTTCAGAGGCTGTTAATGACTTTCTCTGTGCAACGATACAATTTGACTGAAAAAAACCATATAAAAAGGTATGAATGGGTAATAAAAATGTAGGGTAAAAGCAAAGTTTTTTTTTAGTTTAATCCTTTGGCCCTGTTGCTTGACTTAGTGACTCAAAATTACATGTCTACTAAACCGCTAGTTCACAACACATAATATTATGCTGTCATACTATTCGTCTATGTCGTCAGTACTCAGCCAGCTGAACGAATTGTGTAGTTTTTATGATTACAAAACTTTCCAGTCATTTATTCCATAGTATAAATCGTGTTTACCCAATTACCAGTTCCTAATATCCCAGTTAATAAAAAAATTAGTCATTATCTATGACACGATAAAAGGTATGTTGCCATTTATTTAACTTAAATATTTTCCCACGTCGGATTAACTTGCACCCGTAGCATATTTGTCCCATGTTTCGTGCAAAACTAACCGAGAAGTTGCGTTTTACAAAATGGAGCAACCCGACAGCCAGGGCAAAATCATTAGGGACATGTTTCGTAAATAACAACTGAAAACTGAGTGTGAGCACTACGTAGTGTACTGTTAAAACTACACCACTTTTTCGTCTCATTCATTTCTTTCGCTGAGGTTATAAAAACGAACCAAAACAGTAACCGAGCGGCAACCCAGACACGTATGTATTGTACATACGTGCATGCACACCGATTCTTTGTTCGTATACCTAGGAAAAAGTTATTGCGACGATAATTACATTATGTCACTCCGTTTTCCCCTATTTTTAACGTTTAGCGCTAGAGAAAAATCATACCAGCGTCCATAAGGCATACCGTCACTACGACTGACCCTTTATTTCTACAAAAACAATTTCTGCACTGTGACGTTACATAGAAAACACAGTACTAGGGCCAATATTAACATAAAGGTATTCAACATGCAAAGTGGCAAAATATGTGCTGAAACCTACTAAAATTACATTTACTATAGAACGTTGATATTGATAACATGAGAAATACAAACACATAACGCTTAAAAGGCCCATGCAAAGCAAAAAAATCTAACATAAAGCCACCCAAGCATAGGGTTGGTCTTTCGCTCACCTACGCTCGCTCACCTTTTTGTTTGGCCTGTGATGTGAGAGACTTGCAATATGCCTGCCTTTGGCCTGGCAAAGAATTTTCTATTCTTATGAGATGACAAAATCGCGTGCTGAAGTCCAACTTCTTGCCAGTTTCCTGAATAAGCTTGAGTTGACCTAGTCATAAGTCCATGAAACCCCTGTCGTTGCATTGGCTCCACTTCATTCTCAGTACGACTCTTTACGTGTGCACAGTACATGAGATATTTCTAGTAGATATCATAATAACGACCGAATGTGAAACGGGCGTTGTACGATCCTCACTACTACGACTGCAAAAATCGCTTCTGAAGTGTATATTTACATTTAAATACAGATTGATACAGAAAATGCATGGAAAGAAAGTTTTCTGATCTGATTGCATAAAATGACGCATTTCAAGTCCAAACCATGTTGCAGCAGCCATTTTGATCTGCACAGGAAACGTTGAGAAGCTGACAACAACAACAGTGTATATAAAAACGCAAACGGAATGATTTCATTTTAATTAATTTTATAATGAACAAAAGTTACTTCCTACTTAACAGTTCTCCACAAAAAGTTGCATAGTGTATCATGTGAAATACGGAAAGTGAAGTGCAATCCCTTTGCACAATTCGAGAAGTGTAATTAATGTAATAAAGAATAGAATAAAAATATACTTAGGGAAGAGGTGTAGAGTTCACAGTCAATTTTTACTACTAGTCGTAAAATAATTTGCTAAAATGAATCTCAATTGGTGGATACATATTTTCTTATTCGTGCTCGTAGGTAAGTACTCAGCATTTATAAATTAATTGCTCATCTCCTACTTCCCATTAACTTCATATCTTTTTCATCTCTGCCCATTTTACACATGAAGCATAAGCATACAACCCTTTAGCTGGTCGTCTTCCTTTGATTGAAATAAATTGAATGACAGATTTTTATTTTTTCAAGATGAAGAATCTCTGTGTAGATGTAGGCTATGAATTCATGTTGCGTAACGTTTTGAAGTGCGTAAAGTTGGACAAGTGATTCGAGTTAGTTGGCAATCTGCTTAAATGAAAAATGTACGTGTTGTACCATATTCTCCACCAAGATTATTACTTTGTGGTCACTCAAACAGATATTTTACTTAATTTTATACTCCTTGCCATCGTGCCACATTGCTTATAACATCATCATCCCTTGCCCCTTGCCCAAAATTGACACGGCAGACGCATCAAGCCTATCTCTGTCATTTGCAATGGCACCTGCGTATGACGCCTAGGTATACAGAAACGAAGTCATTGTACTTGCAGCCTACTGTTTCCTGTCTTGCTTCAAACTACGTTGAATTTTTGCCATGATATCAGTACCTGCGAGAGGCCTTTACGTGGGCTTATACTAACACATTAACTCTAAATTTATCTGATCTTCATCTCAGCATATATATTATTGTTTCAATCTCTATTCTATTTAATTGTTCTTCAACGCCAAGGCTGCCATACCAAGTTCATGAAGCCGCATTCTAAGATATCAAATTAAATGTGGTGCCAAGTTTGATTAAAAGCATTTGTGACGTGCGAAATGCGAATGGGTACACTTAATGATTTTTTAATTATAATGACATTATTTAGGTTTTAAGTGAAACTTTTTTTTAGCGGCAACCGTTTTTTGGCAGAGTATATGATGGAGTACAATTAAATAGGCGTAAGGTTATGCTAATTTATGTTGTACAATATGGAAACATAAAATATGTGGATAAAAAGCGTACATGAGCATAGTACATAAAAAGGGCCGGCAAACTTATTTTTGACAAGATTAAAATATTAGATATCCAGTTCTTTCCCACAAAGGATCGATTCCAATAATTTATGAGAATAAAATGCCGGTAATGAGGTGTTAAATGTAATTTGCTTGAAACCACATAAGGCGTTTTAAAACTTTAATCAGAAATCATTCAGTCAGAATATTGTGCTGAAATAACGTTTGATTCGTCTCGACTACCAAGCTTTAATATTAAAGTTTTGGATAGCACCTTATATCGCATCCCTTTAAAACCAGACAACGACAGGAACTTATACTTTCCAAGTAAATGGATTAGAAAGGCATTGACCAATTTAAAGAAGATTATCATATTTCACAAGGCAGAAATCAACATCAAAATGTATCACAGTAGATACACAGTAAATTCGTAAACCTTTCCTTTTCTCCAAAAGCAAAGATGCGAAATTTTAATCAGACAACTAACACGTTCGCAGTTATTTTATGAATCTTACGTTATAGCTAATCTTATACGTTACGTAATAGCCCATAATAATTGTGTGCTTTCATAGTGGTTTCCTCGAGGTCTTCATAATATTATGTACTTCATGACATTGTACTTTCTACTTCCATACAACCGTTAGTCATGGTCAAAATTAGGTGCATGTGTAAGCATTAATATTTGTGAAGAAAAATATAAAAATATGTTGGATAAGTAAGAAAAGTGGCGACCTTGTCATTGACTTGAGGAAGGAAAGCCTTGCTTTTAGTTCCATACAATTAGCTTTTTATATATGCACGACACATTATTGGCAATTTCTCTGAAACAATGACGCGTAGTTATAATTACGGAATAGTTGGAAATGGTGTTTAATCCCCTTTAGCACTTCATGTTATATATATTTGAAATAGTCCTATGTACAGTCGCTCCTATCGGTAAAATCCATGATAAACTCACTTTATGTACCTTTCATTTGAGCTTTTTTTAACATGATGCTTATGTCAGCATAAATTCAAATCGGTGGAAAAACAAACTGTAGAAAACTCAATACGACCCGTTACTGGCAACTGCGCACAATTGATGATAAGTTTAGTGCATACTGCTTCATACACACATACTTTCTCTGGTTTAGGATCATGATTTTATACGTAATAATTTCTTACAAAGTCACGATTATGATTTTCTAACTATGATATAGAACATTTTCGCCAATTCATACCTGATTGTCATTATCAGAAGTGACTACGCATCTTTTTATTTTGCCTACGATTTACTGCTGTCATTGTACTTTGAGAAGTGAAGGACTTGTAACAACGTAAGTTCCATAATTACACGATGCCAATCATCTATCGTGTAGGTTTGTTAGCCGAATTGCATATTGCATCGCACACCACACTCATTCTAGCATTTCCTGGATTATTAAACGCAAAATGTTTCCTACGTACCACTCGCGGAGATAGCTATTTTACCTCAATTTAGGACATTTATAGTTTTTTCTGATGCACGCAAACTTTTGCACACATCAAGACGAAAACACTTTCAATCGCGATAAACCGATCAACGCGATCGTATCATGTCATGTTATTCTAATTACTTGGTCAATGAGCTTGAAATAACCAAGCTAAAGGTCTTTTGAGTACAAGTTTTATGTTTTGTGCCTTTTCTACAACACAGTAGTCTTTGTTTTCTTGACTCTGGCTGTTTGGGGAAAGTCTAGAAATTACAATTGATATACATATCTGCATACATAACTACTGCAATATGCAAGTTTCCCATTAATGTATGTGTATTTTCATTAAATTTTCACCCAATATCTACAGGGTGGGAGGGTGATGGAGCTTTAATACCAGCACCTGCTGAAACATGTAGTGATGAACAGTTGAAGAAATGTGCAGACAACGCAGAGCCCCTTTACAAAGACCCAGAACTAGTTGTCCCAGATAATCCGAAGGCAGTGGAGAAAGTTTGCAAGTAAGCTAATTACAAGCTCAGCCTTTTACCCCAAATACATAGTTTGTTAATATTAGAAAGTTCTTAATGCTGTCATGTATGGATGTACGTAGTTTATGGAACAACTTGGCAACTTGCATAAGAGGTTATACCAGCCGTTGTATGACGAGACAGCAGAAGATAGAATTTGACAAGGCTTTCAAAGACCCGAGTGTGTCCATGTCCACACTGTGTCAAGACCAAGAATACCAAAAAGGTACCGCAAAGTTTTAACTTAACATGATTCTAAGATCAAATTGTGTGAGCAAATTTTTACATGTAATATTTTTGTTGCTCATTTATAGCGTACCTGCATCATGCCCCGGTAAGTATTATGACCCCAGAAAATAAACGACGAAATTGTAAAATAGTGAAAGATAGAGAGTGAAGTAATAAATTGCTTTTCTCTACCCCTAGTGTGTCAAAAAGATCTCAACCCAAGGAAACTATTGTGGTAATCAGTATCGTTATCTGATCGATTTGGTATCTGGAGGATCAGCAAATATTAAGCAAATATGCTGGTAAGAATATCCCATACAGCTGCTTATACCTATTAAAAGTTTATTGCACCCTTGCGATCAGTAAAATTAGACTAAATCCACATAATCAAGTAATGTACAAGACGACACTTGAAGAGAACAGAGTGACTCAGAATGGATGATGACGTGTTCACTTTGTCACCAATGAAATATTGAATATACCGGAAATGCTCTTTTGCTTTATGACAAATGTAATGTCCTCACTTCACCGAAATATCACTACAAAAACATACTTTCACTTCAAAGGGCTTCCTGGTTTCTAATAATATGTAATCATAATCATCTTGTCATTTGTATATCCACACTTGATAGGACATCGACATCACCCTCTTTTAAATATGCATGTTAGGTACTTGTCATAAGCACAACAAATACACGCATTTTGACAAAAGAGCTTTTATTGTAAGTGCTTGTAAGAGTGAAAGTGAAAACGCGGCTTTCTTTGTCAAGCCACCAAATTAATACTACGTTATAATGCATGTACACCTCAATTTGTCTGGCAATTCTATTTCACTTTCATTTCACCAATTCGACGAAAACTTCAAACAAGGAAATAATATATTCATGTCTCCGAGTTCGGGGTACAACGTTGTGTACTGCCTAGCGACCACATGAAAAGCCATGCCACGTCGCCCCAACCCAATTATTGTTTTCCTTCTCTTCGACAAAACTTTTGTAACAGTAACACCTTTCCGGACAAATTGATGCGTCAGCTAGATACGATGGGAAACGTGTCTCGTAGTGTTTAGATATGCATGATTGCATGCAATGTACAAATGACGAACCGATAGGATTGAGTTGTTAACGGTCGCTTGACACTTCCGTGTTGCGTGCCTATATGAGACAAGTATATTACCTTGAATTTTTAATGCCACCATTCATCATCAACTGTGAATGGAAATGACCACGACTGCCCCATAAGTTTTTTTATATTTCAGTATGCATGCCTTTCAATTAAATTATTAAAAGTCATCAGTACGGGTTTCATTATTGAACTATTTTCTTTAACTGCTTATTTCGCTTGTAAACTACGTCCTACGTCGTCTGTCACCAGGAAAATGGACAGAAATGTGACAAGTAATGGTGAAGGCATATTAGCTATGGAACTTTTCTCTCATAATGTAATCGGATGCGTCTACCTTTCTGACTATAAAGTACACATATTGCACATAGTACAACGAAGCACGCAATTGTAAATTTTGTGCACATTTTCTTTAAACGAATAGTAATCCTAGATGCTATACTATAATGCTATTTGTTCCATGTTTTCAATGTCATTCTCCAGCGCTCGGGCAAAGTTTCGAACTTGCATATCGCAAAAAACTCCGGAGAAATGCGATTCAAGGGTGACCCGATATAGTTCCAACTCTGGTGCGTCTGCAGGAAGATACAAATCATCATCGGTGGAGGCTGGCTTAAATGCAACAACCTTGGCTCTGTCAACTCTTGACAAATCCCTCAGTATCGTATCCCAACAGTGTGCCTCGTTAAGGTTCGTTATATTAAACTAATAACAAAACTTTTGTTCATGACACCTAAATAATAGGAAACGCTTGCCTTGAAAACAGTCATCGAGATAATGTCCGGTGTTTATTCAAGATATTTATGATTATTATTAAGCTTTACCTCCTCCCGTTTACGGAAAATACAAAGAAAAAGCATTGTCTTATTACATGAAATATGAA
The DNA here is from genome assembly GCA_004115045.4 of Sinella curviseta. NCBI lineage: Eukaryota > Metazoa > Arthropoda > Collembola > Entomobryomorpha > Entomobryidae > Sinella > Sinella curviseta. Next base: position 44,982,209 of record CM023201.3, on the reverse strand, counting down.
AACCTTTGTCATGACGTGTCAAGAAAGCATATCTGTCGGCTAATATATAGTTGATTTGTCTTGTAATATAAAACAATTTAAGTCAACAGTGTCATTATTTGTTAGGAAGTATTTATGTTATTATCTGTGTCGTAAAATTGTCATGCATGCTCAGTGATTTACTCGTTTATGAACCTTGGACAAGGCAGTGTCCAGTGACACTCCTTCCTATTTTCATTTATTAAAGTTTCCAACGTCAGCAGACAATAATAGCCATTTGTCATGAAAAAGAAGAAAGGAAGAGAGGAGAAAGTTGTTACTTTGTCATTAACTTTTTCCCCATTTTCTGTGCATTTTTCGCAGCACGTTCCGTGAGACAGAATGTCCAGGAATTGATCAGTCCTCCTGGAGGGTGACTAATAAAGGACCGCTAGTCAGCCCAGAATTGTTGGATTCGGCCGAGACTAGCAATGCCGGGGATTTGCAAAGCACGCATTTCCAATTAGATCAACCCCGGCCTTCCAAGTATGGATCAAATGAAGGCACAATGCAAACTCCGCCAAGGCCAACAACGCATGGTGCAAATGAAATACCCAAAACAGATAAGCTCTCATCAGGTTCAGCCAGATCTAATAATCCACATAAGAGGGGATCTGAGTTTGATGGATCCAAAAACAGTGGGGTGTCATTCAATAATTTTAGAGAAATGAAACAGTCCGGCATATTTATACTGTCATCCATTGGGTTCTTGTACAGTATGGCTTACTTGTTCGGCCCGTGATGATGAAAGCGTGATTTATCACTTGAGAAAAGGCGATGATTTATCGCTAGAATGTATCATTTATTATTAATCATAAATAATCAAATCAACTACATACTATTAGGTGATGTACGTAACGTTTGTCGATATGTGTATTACGATTTTTAAATGTGTACTTGAATGATTGCGGTTACTAGCTGATATTTGATATATAGCCCTTAGGAAAGTTTGCAAGGAGTTGTCACAATCATTATCATGTGCTAGTAGTGCATTAAATACGAACCTAAATTGAAAATTGTGTATTAAAGTTTTCAATAGATATTTTTAGCATGTTACTTTTGGAAATGAGCACCCAGCAGCGACATAAATTTGATATAATTCATGAAGGCAAATAAAGATACTGTAAAAATGTACATATCAAAGCAAATTCCAGGTAAATGTTTAGTGGGTAAGATATAAAACAATCTATTAGTGTTTTGGATTCTAAAAAGTTGTCATTCAGTTTGCCAAAAGAAAAATGTCACTATTTATATATTTATTTCACAATGAATATTTGTTCATTTTTTGATCATCAATTCAACTCAAAGTTAAACTGTGTAATTATATGCGTACATATGTATTTCTATAGTTTAAGCAAAATAAAGATTATATTGTATGGACATTTATGAAACTAAATTCATTCCTACTACTGCATATTATGTTGACTTTATTACAAAGCAAGCATGTTTCAAATCACCCCAAATGGGAAAGGCTGAGGCTTCCATGTTGCCGTCCTCTCGTTGTACTTTCACTTTTACGTGTTTGGTTCCTAGTTCCCAACCAAACAATTGTGCCACCTACACCAAGGAATTGGTAATGAAATCACAATTGTAGTCAATTCGAATTAAAAACATTGAATACATGCGTAGCTTTCAATTTGCATTTGGTTCAGTAACCCCATTTGTTGTACGATTTTTGTGCGCTATAAAAAACTCAAGTTGCTTTCACTCCACTCGAACGATATATGATGAAAGAAATCTTGGACGGTAAACAACCGTGGGATTTAGGTTAATAGATCCATGTCGTTCCACGAATAACTCACCCGACAAAATAAATTGAAAATATAAGAAAAACCGAAAATGCAAAAGAAGATGGGTTTACGGTGTATGGAGAACACAGACTATCATTTATGTATACCTATCTGCGTCAAATTTCAAAGGCAGACTCATGATTTGTCAATGATAACCGGAATGAATATGGTAAATAAGCAGACTATATGGTATTGATGAGCACAAATTCGTAACAAAGGATTTTTTATTCCGCGAATTCTTCGATAAATTTACCACTATATTATCAGATATATAGTAAATACAATGCATTAATCTTAGCTTTCATTATTGTTATTACTATAAATTGTTTGTTCATAATAAACGTATGGTCTTAACTAAATATTTTTGGCGTGATTACAATTTCATTGACCAATATGTCTGTAAATGTAATAAACTGGCTGATCATGAAAACGAATGGAATACTAGTAAATGCGTTCAAGTATAATTTCTACGCTTCTGCGGAGCAACCAGCAAAAAGTTGTGTGTTTCATAAGAAAGCCATAATCGGAGAAGATTCATTTTCTCATTGTTCACCGATAGTAATATAATGATCCTAAATTTTATTTACGTATTAGTCAATAATATTATTGTTATTATTACAAATACAGTTATTGTGTGACTGCTATAGTTTATTCTTAACTATATAAACTTACAAATAGTCGACTGGTGGTACATGTATGTTTATTTTACCCTAACATTTGCTTCTAATATGGCTGACTGAGAAATACTATGTTTAATCCTTAACAAACTCGCATAATATTACTCTATTATTATTAGGTTGATTACAAGATCCTTCACACACACTCAACCTTCATTAAATAAATTCAAATAGCTTAGATAACACATACTAACCTTGTCGACGAAATTGGAACATTTTCTTAATTACACATTTACATAGTACAAAGCAAAAGAGAAAGTATAGCCATTATGTACAAAGATCGGGAATGAGATTATATTTAAGTCAGAGTCACTGAATTGTACGGTTCCTTTATACAAAAAAAAAGAAATTTTACATACAAATTACTGAAAGCGTGAAAAAAATCTACAGAAGAAACACTTATTCCATATACATGTCATTTTTACGTTTCCTTCACGTTTCATTAATGCAAACAAATTACTCTATATTTGTTTTTGATACTATTTAATTGTGTTTACTAGAATTTCATAAGTTTTACATTTAACACATGACTAAAGGATTCTTAGGTAAAACATCTACGTATTATGATTGTTTTACTCACAACAATCGTCTAAATTGTAATGTATGAACTTTATTTATTGGTGTTCCTTATCATTATGTATTACTATTTGAGTTATAAAGATGCGCAAATGATATAAAAGTTCTATAAATTAAAGTTACATTTTCTAGTTTCATCAGATGTTGATTGAAAGTTGAGAATTTAAAAATAAAATCACATCCAATATTGAATATGAAATGTACTATTTCATAATAACGGTAATAATAATAATAATTAACAATAAATAACTTTAAATATCACGGTTTGAAAGTTAGCAAAACAAACTAGCTACATCAACTAATGAACTAAATTTTTGCATTAACGAAAGCTGGAAATAAGTCTGCAAACACAGTTGTTGTAACAGTCAAAATTTGGTAGTGAACGTCAGATATAGAATATTATATATACACAGGAAAAAACGAAGTATTTATAATAATAATAATTTGTAGCGTGATTGCGCAAGAAACATTCATGTAAATAAATATAATAGGTAATATTGCAAGGATGATAGTGAAGATTATCAGTATTTGGTAGTTCTATAAATTGTTTCTAGAATAACTCTTCATATGAATCGGGCAATATTATCAGACCTCTGATTGTGATTTAGTAAAGCATACATGAGAAATTGACTTTGTTAATGTTATTGTTACTTGCACGTTTTATGAACTTTTTTTTACTTATTCGTCACAGCAAATCATTAAGAAGTATATTAATATAAAAAACAACAGATCGAAAACTCACTAAACAATTCTAGCTGAATGACGGGAAACGAAATCTTTCTAATGTCGTCCTTGAAAGCTCATACATACTCGCATCAAAGCGTTTCAAAGCATGAGCAAAAATTGGCAATGGCAAATAATGATAAAAATAGTAATACAATTTTATGTACTGTTTACATAAATGACTACATTTTACTGAATACACCAACGACTCTTCTGGAGTTGTAATTTTTTTAAACTTTCGTAGTAATATTTACATCACTAGCTTGTTTCTATCACTGCTGCCTGTACTGTAAGTAGTAATAGTTTTTCCAAATACTTGATGTAATAAAAAATTATCTAAACGAACACAGCTGCCTTTTCAAAGGAAAAAATGACTTATTTAGTCTAACAATGCAGTATACACACTGGCGAATTCAGTAGTTGGTAATTATTTTAGCAGATAGTTATCAATACATTTGCAAAAAGCTCCTTATGTGCTCAAAGTATCCAGATTACATATTATAAGCAACAAAGATAGGATCCAACTGATCAGCAAGGAATCCGTCGCGAAGATGCATGCGTTGTTTTTCACCGCGGGAGTTGATTGGAACAACCCCGGGATCGACAACGACAACAACGCCAACAATTAGGAAATGTTCTTCCAAGACACAGTTTGTAACAAGAGGAACCACATCCAAGGCTTCATTCTCATTTCCTTCCAACTCCACAACAATAACGAGGAGATTCGTCCAAGTGAAAACAGCGCTGGAATTATAATTTCATTGAACACAATTAATACCATTTCATTCATTGTATCTGTTTTGTATCGTTTTTACTATAAGGGAAACCTTACCATTCTGTAATCTTTTTATGGCACCGTAGAATACTGTTTTCAATGTCTATTGGGTGGTACCGTAAGCCTCGCAGCATTATTGTTTCGTCCAAGGCTCCAACAACAAAGACAGCATCGTGCAGCTCTGCAATAAACCAATTTTTTAAGTTGAGTAAATTCTCTACAATCCATTTGAAACACCAAACTTAATCTCATTCGTGGCTTTCACGTTACCTCCATCTGCTTGCACGTTTTCCGTTCTACGTAGGAACCCAAGGTACCCAGTGCGAGCATACACTTCTCCAGTATTTCCAGTCACGAGTCGAGCGTTGAAATGATCAGCGTAACTGCTCTCGTCCCCAAAGATTGTAAAATAGCCACTGGCATTGTGGGGAGACTGCACCCAAATCTAAAAGGATAAAAATATCCATTATATAATTGCTAAATTAATACATGAAATATGTTGGTTGTCCAAAGTCAAATATATATATATAGGACATATAAGTATTTCAATAGACATTTGGATATTGAAAATAAATTTGAAAATCGCATACCTCGCCTAGATTTGTGTCTCCGGATTGGCCTTTCGTATCTGGATTAGCTATAATAACTTTGGACCCAGGCAAAAGTTTTCCGGATTCCATAAGACAAAGACTATGAGGAGAGCCTCGTTCAACCAATGTGACTCTGTCATGTCTCAAACTTCTTAGATCCACGTAAACCGTTGATGGCTCTGGACTAGATGCCCCCTGTAAAATGAAAGATACACATAAATAAATCTTGGTATGGGGAAAGTAATGTACCGTCTTTTAATTCGCTGATGTATATTTTATAAATACCTGAAGACAAATGCCAACATTAACTCGACACCCGAATGAAGTGGAAACAGCTCTGGGTGATAATCCAAGGGCTGAGAACAACTTGGAGAAGCTATTTGTGAGATTAATCCTTGGTCTCTCTTCAGCAACCACCACGCAAGTCCTTAAACACGGCGAATAACATAACGAAAAGCAATAATTATAAGGGTGTTCCTTGACTATATAGTAACCGTAATACTCTAAATACATTTAAAGTTAAATACCTGACACATGCCAAATTAACCCCTCTCTGTTTCAATAAGCCTGCTGATGATCCCAATCCTTTTGTACACAATTCCATGACTCCGTAACTGCAAAATGTATCTCGCACTTTATACTGACTGACAGCACTCAGCCACAAGCTTGGATTTACTTCCACTTCCGACGGAGGAATTAAAATGGAGTGATGTCCTGAGTACACACTGTTAATAATTCAAAAACAAAAAAGTCTCGTTCATGTCCAAAAAATGCTCGATACTGCAGTTACTACTTTACAAAATGAAATAAATGAGGTCGCGCATGAAACTACATGAGCAACCATGTTTTAAATGGTTCATGGCTCATCATTTCGCAGAATTCCATAGGTAAAATTTATCGCTCATCTCACCTGCTGAGACACCATAACGCAAAGCCAAGTCCACAGTATGGATCGAGACAAAGAGCGACATGACGTGACGGGTAGAGTTCGCATGCGAGTTTCATGGAACGGCACAGAGAGGTAACCGCTGAATGTGACATCTTGATACCTGCTAGCATTCCGGTTGTCGAGACGCTGTAAACACAACAGATCCATATTACAACAAAATTCCAACTTTTCTATTAGGAATTGCATACATGCATTTATATATTAGTGATTATCGCCTATGTTTTAATAAACTTTTGTCATACCTAAAATCAAGATAAGCAATCATTTCCGCCTGTTGGACAAACAAGTAGTACATGAAAATGAATTACAAACATAGAACTAGAAAAATACTCACTAGAAACTACGTTATAGTAGGTTAAACATACCGTGGGAGCTCTATAAATACTAGCCAGCTTTCGTTTAGGAAGATCATCCGTGTCCAGAGTTAAAGGCCATGACTTTACATCAACTACATTACTTGCCTCCTGTACAACAATACAAAAATGTGTACAAAATATCCAGTTATGATTTGTTTAATTTCAATAGGTAGTCTTGTTTTCCAACCTTGGAACGAAGCAGTTTAATAACATTTTGTGTGGAAAGGATGAGAACGGATTTGCTGACTTCGGTAATCATACGAACAGTAGGTAAAGTGGTTTGTAGATTTTGTGGATGTGGTGGTCGGACTGTGACAGGCACGGCTCCTGTGAAATAAAACAACGCATTTATTTATAAAAAGTGTCCATGAGTAGATGTTCCCATTTTAAACATGTCATATAATATAGGAGACATTATTTACCAGCATATAAGCATCCGTAGAAAGCTGCAATGAGATCTAAGCCAGGAGGATATACCAGAGCAACGTGATCACCCGTATTGATTTTTGCTCTCTCCAAAAGTAGGCACGCCACACGCTCAGCTCTTTTGTGCAACTGTGAGCATGTCATTGTCATTGTGACCGTTCCTTTTGAGTTCAGCAGAGTGAAAATGACATGATCTGCCGTTGAGGTCGATCGCCATTTCAAAATCTCGGAGATAAACTGATACTTTTTAGCAGTATCAGACTCTTCATCAACCACGCCGAGATCTCGACCCTGAGCAGAAGCTAAACGATTCCCTTGAACAATATTCCCAACCATGACGCTCGCTGGGCCTACGTCAGAATGGATCTCTCGTGGTTTCGGTAGATTGGTTACGCAAGTATGAGGGCACATTAGCACATTGGCCGGATGAAGGGTGCCCTCAAGGAATCTTCTCTTTGTCTAAACAAATAAAAAGAATACAGAATAAATAAGCGCTCAAGTCTGAGAGAGTTGTTCTACCCTTTTGCTTAATCTGGGAAAACTTTCTCCACGCACATTATACAGCTTAGTATCATTTTCACCGAGAAAGATACAACATAATATGAAAAGAAGGAAAGAGTTATATACCTCAGATAAATGGATCCCACCAAGAGGAGTTTTGGGCAAACAATTGGGATTGACTAAAACTAAACAGAAGATGCCTACTTGATGAATTGAATCCACAGCCTGAAGGACTCTTGACATCCATTGGAAACTCTAAATGTTCAAAATGTTCACATCGACATTACTCAAATGTTCATACTAACGTCATATAGACACACAAACTCATGCAAAGTAATCCAATGCACTGAAGCGTAACTGCGCTATAATTTATTATATTGATGTGACGTCTGGCCAAAAAAACGTACCTCTTCCTCGCTACAATCTGGACGTTGTTCTGCAATAACGCATATTCTTTCATCTCGCAGCACTTTGATACTGAACACAGCGATACGGCCACGGTAAATAAATTTCATTGGTTCTACCGCCAGAACGCTTTGAATTAAATTAAATTAAATTAAATTAAATTCATTCGAAAAATCGAATTAAAAAATATTATAATCATGTTCTTCACGTAGTATCGTTGCACGTTGCACTTTTAAACTGGCGTTTAGTGTTCAACTTTTGAACCTTTTGCTTATCGCCATTTGCAGAGCTCCAGCGAGACAGTGAGGATGGAGAGGCGGTGGACAATAATTAAAGTTTATTACACTTACGGACATATTGGTCAATGAAATTGTAATCACGCCAAAAAATATTTAGTTAAGACCATACGTTTATTATGAACAATTTATAGTAATAATAATATTAATGAAAGCTAAGATTAATGCATTGTATGCATTAAAGATTATTACAATATAGTGGTAAAGTTATCGAAGAATTCGCGGAATAAAAAATCCTTTGTTACGAACTTATACATTTTCGTGAATATTGATTGCGGCTACGGTAATTGTATGTGAGAACGTTACAACCACGTAACATTGTAATGGAATTCATTTAGTGATAATGGTTAATGCCAAATTGTGGTAGGACACGTGCAACGATACTACGTGAATAATATGATTACATAATATGTATGTATTTGTAATTAAGGTCAACAATAATGCTTAGCTAAGACTCTACAAATTTTTAGTGGTTTTCACTCACGTGGCAATTATATCATCAGCATTATGCTTTCTCCCACTAACACTCATTAAACCGTTTCTGGATCCACACACGAATACCAAACCTCCCTGTGATGATAAAAATAAATACACAAGAGGAAAAGTTAGTTTGATACACATTTTTGTACATCACCGAGTGTGTTGGAATTACCAACATGAAAAGCAATGATCGAAGGTTATTTATTTAGCGGAAAAATTGTAACATCATGATGATGACGGTAACATACCGGACCCAAGAAGCCAAGAAGTCCACTTCTCACGTACTCGGAATCGCTAACAGGCGTGCCATCCGCTTGCAGTGGTTGTACTTTAAATGTTTGATTCGTGAGTCCTTGAAGTCCCCAGTACTGGGCGCCAGTGGAAGAGCTGTGAACGCATATTTCACCAACTTCGTCTGTTTTACAAAGATACGGTTGTCCGTCCATTCGTACAACGACTATCACAGCTGCAATACGTACATTAAAAGATAGCAAAGATGCATATAAATCATAACGAATAAGTACTTGGATTCCCTTTACAACGAAAAATTCATTCCATCATCACTACTGATCCAGCCATAACGATATGTGATATCCTGATTTTAGTCAAATTCAAAGGTCCAATATGCTACGGTAATCATGCCTGGCAGTCAGACTTAATCGAAAACCAAAAAACCCATGACAAGAACATCAACGCAACGGAAAACTGCCGCTGACTTTTCACAAATAAATAAATTGAAATAAGCAAGGAAAACAAGGACCTTCCCACATTAACCATTACAAACGCGTAGGATGTGGAATTTTGCGTATGATTGTCAACATCATGTTGAAATTTAGGGCAATTTCCGTTATACATTTTTTATTACGAAGAGAGCTGTAAAGAAATACATACCTCCAGGCATCACTTGTCCGCAGTCTTGCAGAGTTAGCGATGTTAATGAGTTCTCTTGATCAACTCTGACAACCCCATAACTCAAACCTTGCATAGAGAGAACCCCTCTTCCCGTGGCAGTTACACCCGCATGGCCAGGCCTAGAAAAAGATCACAGTATAAGGTTGGATAAAAAACATTCTAACACCTGCTCTTCCAGGCTATACGATAGAGAAGGAAATAAAAATGAAAATGTAAAGTATTGCATTCATAATATATAATGACTAGGTATGCATAAAGGTAAAAACGTGTAGGCATGTGAGAACTAGGACGAAATTGTGACTTTCTCTACATTTTCCTTAAGCCGTTCTAGAAAATCCACCCACACACACGCAAAATAGAAAGCATATATTATTTGTGTCTACTTCATGAACTTTACATATGAGCGTCATTCTTGGAGTATACATGAAAACACGGAAACATGAGAAGGAGAGTAGGAGGGAAAATGTACCTTCGTAGTGATACTGTAAGTGCTTCCGATGATGACGCACAGGGGCATATAGCATCAGGCCGTAAACCTTTGTTTTGGAATACGGAAAGGAACTGGTCACATGAAGAGAGGGACCACGGATTCGCTCCATCGGATACAAGAAGAAGCCTCAAGGAAGCCAGACTGATATCTCGATGGTCTCTTGTAGCTAACAGTCCCCAGTGGAGATCCCTTGATTTGACTATGGCAATGCTCGCTGTGAAAATATGCAAAATGTCATAATATTTAGTCCGTTTGCTCAGTACATCATTGCAAGAGATAGTGTAGTAAACAGCGTTGTAGAAGTAGCAGAATTAGTCAAGTCGTAAAGCTTATAATGTCATAAAATTTTACTGCAACAACACGCACAGCAAATCTGTACTTCGATCAATCTTTTTGTTATCATTATACTCTTTATACTTTTATGTTTTTCTTTCTATTGCTACATGACATTCGTACCAACCAAGGCATATCCATAAAAGCTTACCAATTTAAACGGAACTCTGAATTTTTCTGCGAAAAGTAATATATGTATGTAGCGTACGTACCTCTGTATTTTGTTATCATTTGCATCCAACTGGCAGGATTCACCTTCATCAGAGCGTATGGAATAAAAATGACATGCATTCCATTGAAAACTGAAGTGAGGATACTGTGCCAAAGGCCTACTTCTCGTTTGAAATCCAAAACGCACACCATCACTTCCCCTTCTGTGTAGTTGCAAGCAGTTGTTAAGCTTCGACAATGTGCCAGCATCGCGGCTCTGTTCATCGTGACTCCCATCACAGACCCATCTCGATCCGTGGTGTACTACGAAAGATATGATCAAGAGGGAAACATGAGAAACAATGAAACATCCACTTACCGTTACACTTGTTCCGTTTAACGTTATCATTATTATTATCGTAACATAATATATAAAGACAACGAGAGATAACAAGCTTGACAGTTCAATTGACAGTCATTCTTAAAAGTCGTACCTCTATATATGCTGGCGTCTCATCAGTGACTCTTGGTGATGGTGACCAATCTTTGGGCGCTTTCCCTAGATGCTCCGTAACGAACCAATTGAGTTTTGGCCAGCCTTTGAAAGCAACCACTTCACCACTTGCCGCAGATTTTGGCAGCCCTTTCAAACAAGCCTCGGAAGTAAGAGCCACTTGAACACTGCAGCTTCCCAGAAGGAAACCAATTTGCTGAGATCCAGCGTCCTGAAAATCCCCACCAAAAAATATAATATATAAAACATTCAGTTTCATCCATCACTCATCACACCACCACTCATTATTGCTCAACCTGTCAACTTGACATTTTTTCCCTAACAATATGAGCAAAATGATAAACTTAACAGAAAAAACACTAGTGTGACAAACGTTTTATATGACTTTCGTCTAAATCATTATTGCAAAGCTAGCCATCCAATAAGGAACGTAAAAATTCTTTTTATGCTAAATGAATATAATGTTGTTATGAAAAACCACGCCATTTGCTACTATCCGAGTTAACTTTCCATCTGCCAGCTAACAAACTCGTGTTTCCCTTGTCACAACACTTTCGTCAGCCTTTCTCTTGTTATAAATTAACTATATCCCCTTTAATAATCACAAGGTTTACATCCACATTTTCAATTTTTCATACGTTCCACTTCTTGTTATATATAGCATCTTGTGGCGTTTCGCATTTTTTCCTCTCATATTTTCTGCTTTTTTGGCAGCCTTCATCTCCAAGAAAATCCAATAATAGTATTCAATTTGTTGTAACAACGTCAGAAAGCGAAATTTGCTGTCAAAGGTTCCATGAAAATCGATAGCTGCAAGGGGTCCATCATCTACAAATACTAACATGACTGAATACCAGCTAGTAGTGCGCACTGATATGTTCTACTTCATTGTTTGCAGATGACAGATTCATTTTTCAAATTCTCTCTTGCTGATTGCTATCCCCTTCAAACCTCATTCTGCGATGCTTTGAAAACATAATTAGTACTTCGAAATCCGTGCTTCAAGCGTATAAATGTACCATGACACACTTTGCGCGTGTTCTATGTACCTACCTCTACATAATATCTGTCAATAATCGTCACACTGACAGGTGAGACAATTTCTCATTTTTCATACAAAATTTGTGCAGTGAATGTAGATGCCTCTCATCTCCACAGTAGGGCATAATATTTATTAGCCGACACGGCAAAAAAAAACTTTTTTTTTACAAAACGGCATTCATTGCTGCACTGAAATCCAGCACAGGGATTGATTTATCACTTGTTTCAGTTCTCTTGCCATTTCCATCCTGTTCGTATTCTATATTGAAAGCCATAATATCGATGTATGCATTAAAATCCCAGATGCTTTCTTTTTTCCCATGTCTAATTTTAACGAAATGCAGCAGACACAAATACAAATTTGCTGCACTAGCTATTTTTACTATTCACAAGGGCATGTTGTAGCGATGAAAGAGTTGGTAAATTAGGAGAGAGCACTCGCAGCAAGTCCTTGCTATCTCTATTGTGCTTGCTTCATTAAAATACGAGCGCGAGCATGATAGGCCATTATGGGCATGATTAACTTTACGGTCTACTTTTACACACATGACAAAATATAAATTCATTATTATTATTACTACTACTACAATATGACATCTTCATGATATAATGACGGTGAGAGACAGACTACTGAAACTACTACAATGGTGATAAAAACGCAGAGACTTACCCTTCGTGTTAATGGAACCTCAATAGGCACAGGAACTATTCCAGCAAACAAGCATCCGTAAAAAGCACATATAAAGTTGATGGGGTCATTATTGGGGTAGACTAGGGCGACACGATCTCCAGTTTTGACTACACTTTCCCCTTTATGGCCAGTTTTATTGAGCAAAGCGAATGCAATTTTGTGGGACCGACTTAGTAATTTACCTGAAAGGAAAAATAATTAAATGAATACAGAGATTGCAAAAAGTTTTACAGTAGCAAGGAAAAGAATAGAATATGGCTCCACGTTGTTGGTGTTGGTAGCTTGGAGAAAGCTGAGCTGTATACCCTAGGTTTACGGCAGTTATTGGGAAATTATTGTTCCCGTTAAGCAACATCACTACAACGAATCCAACATTTTTTTGTGATCACAACATCATCATTCAAGCAAACATAGTGTGACAGGTTTATGCAATTTTCTAAGGTATTCCATTACTGTGCACATCGTGCCCATGATAATAGCTATTTCCAAGAAATATTTTGGGGAAAACAATTCCTAGGAATGTGATTGAATTATTTTCCTGTCATAAAATGTTTTTCAACTTGCTTGACATGTATCACTTAAAAATGAATGTGTATCATTTTGCCCCAATTTTACGCAATTCAATAGAGAAAACAGGACAAAGTGAAGGATAGGTACCTATATAGGATAGGTAGGATAGACTTTTGTATTTGTAAGAGACACCAAAAAAGTAGAACTCTGTGAATGGGTACTTCCAACCCTCCGTAATAAAACGCTTGATTTACTCTGAGTACGATATAAACGCTGTGTGTTACATACGAAGTTGACCTACAACTGATTAAAATAGAGAAAAAACTTTTGCAACCAATGCAGAGAGACCAGTCTTTTTTTCCTGCGAAAAAAGCAAACTTGTCCATGAAAACTTTCATACGTACATAAAAACACCAATCGCATCAAATCTAAGAAATTGATACTGCAGATGTTCGTTCGTGTGTGGTTGCAAAAGTCAAAGAAAAAAACTGATGTATAAATGACAAAGCAGCAAAGGTGCATATATGGGATCCATGGAATGTGAGCGTTGCGAGCGCAAACAATGGAAATACATACACATAAAGTTATAAAGTACAGAAAGGAGACAAAGATCAGAAGAGAGGCAGATGTCAAATTCATCGATTCTTTTTATTTGTTTGGTAGGAGATAATAAAAAAAGCAAAGCTTACCATAAGAAAGCGTAATTGTAAGTTTCCCGTTGGGATCTAGAACGGTGGCCACTGGAGCCTTAAACGTTGCTGATCCGTACCTCTGGACAGCTGCTTCTAAATTCCTAGGTAGACCAGATGGGATCTAAAAATTACACCAAAATATAACATCAAGTTAGCAACAGCAAAAACGAACATGAAAGTATTTTTGCATGAACCACAAAAACAGACGAGGTATCTCACGTTATGTTCCTTGCTGCAGTGAAGTATCAACCATGATTTTAAAATCATGGCCATATATCACCTATACACGCTTACATTCTTATAATTCTATCTATGGCATAATATCTGACGCAAAAAGTTACAGATTGTAAGCTCCTACGTTGTTATATGCCTGCAAACTTTGTTAGCATTTTCCAAGTCAACCTTGGCCTGGGGCAACGTCGCATTCAAGCAGCTTCAAGCAAAGTAGGCAAAATGTCGAACTCGCAGTTTTATATCATCCTGGAAAGCTTACATCATCCTTTTGTGCTTTTCGCCTGAGCACTTGAATAAGCTCTACCTCTTATGCTCATTTTCCTTTCTTACACTTTAGTTTGAAACTCGACTGCTGCTTGGACTGATTACATCACTCATTTACTTTCATCATCTTGTTCCCAAAGTTTTACGCGGATGGTACAGTCCGACAAAATGTGTTTTTTCGCTATACGCTTGAAAAATATTTATGATTTGACACATTCTATTGTTCGACAGAATTTGTTTGAGATCAAAGAAAATGTGTATCTCACTCAAAGGAAGATTTAGTTTGACTACCCATTATTATATAAGTATTTGTGCAAGCTGAGGTTACTTTGCCGAGAAATTTCATGACTTCACGGTTAATGAAATATAACAAGCCTAAAATAATAATAATAATAAAGTATCCAAGTGGGCCACCAGTGCCTCCACATGAAAGTAACCACAACGCAAAATTACTTTTTTCTTTCTCTGCTTATATGCTCCCTTGAAAACGAACAATAGGTTTTTTTTAAATGTGAGGAACCAAATGTGGTGCGGGACAAGCAATATCAATAAAAATTAGGGCATGTTATATATCCTTTTCTTACCACAAGCTGCTCGCCAAGCGCTGGACTCATCACCGACCCTTCAGGTTTGGGCGCATTTGGATCCTTATTTTTAGCTGCCATTTCCAATTCAATGTCGTCATCTTCATAAAATTCGGGAAGTGGGCGACGCTTTGGACGTTTCAGTGTGTTGAGTAGCTGCTGTATCTTTGCAGAAACTTTCCATCTTCCAGTGCCAGTAATTGTACCTGCATTGATAACAGTTTACAAATAAACATGTGTAGTTAATTAACTACTGATTGGCCATGTAAATAATAATAATAAACAATGCCAACGAATGTAGAGCCATTTTCCTTTGACGCCAATCTAAATTGACACAATATTAATTACGCAATGCTTCTCAGGCCATAAATCACACGAGCAAACGACATTTTTATGGGGAGAATTTGAGGTCCATGCTGTAGTATGGTAAGGGTAAATATCAGGTTTATATATATTCGATATGTGTACGCCTGTAATAAAAAGAAAGTGGGAAAGCTCTCCTGAACGGGAAAGTACCTAAGCCTCAGTATTACATAATGGTATCTTATATCATCTCCCACAGAAATGGAGCATGAACCTAAATTCTGTTCATCTTTTTCCTTCCACTTTCTCTCTTTCTCATGCAATGCATGTGGGACATATAACGCTAGCATATAGTGTGTGACTCTGAAACCTTGCCCCACTTTCTCCTTTTTCTTCAACAACGTGTGTTACTCAACAGAAAAAGAGTATCGCTGGGGAAGTGTTTCATTTATTGGAATGAGCTCGGACCAGAGCAAGGAAATAGAAACTCAACGAATGAGCAGAGAGAAAAGGGGAGAGAGAGTATTGTCGGCAAAATGGCAGTCTTTGTCCTTCTTTCACAACAAATTTGTATGAAAACAAAAAGCAACGAAAAAAGTGGGCATCATAAAACACCAAAGAGCTTTTCCAATCTATTCCCATTCTCTAGATCGTCTTTTGTGATGCTCTGCATTTTGATGGTACATTGATTTCTTCTTCATTTTTTATATTGTTTCCATTTGCCGACTGTGTCGGTAAAACTTTTTAATATTTATAGTAAAAATAATAATCTGGGTTTCATCAGACTGGAACGTACACCATTGGGCTTATATTATTTATGGTTTTCACTTCATGCCTCGGAAAAGTATCATTGTAAGTATACCAGCACTTATACATATTATGTACATATGGATGCCTCGAGTGTATGAGTAGGTATAAAAATGCCCAGCGGTACCGAGATCATATATGAATCTAGGTGTACCTAAATGCAATTCAGTTAAAAGTACGCCTACAGTTTACACGTCAAAAATATCAGGCTACATTATATATATTAAATGAAAGTTTAAAAGCATGTAAAATCAACTATCGTGTTTACAGTCTTTTGTTACCTGAACTTTCATCTACAGATGACTGACTTCTTTTCTGGTTAAATCGATTAACTCGGTCTGCAGGAGCAACTCTTCTTGATTGGCCAGTTGACGTCACGTCAGGAGGCTGGGAACTTTGTGACCCATCTGCAAACACAAAAATAAGAAAGTTTTAACAAAACTCTTAAGAAATAGCTTTAACATTTATATGCAAACTTAAATTTTAACAGAGATTATATGTCCCTATATATGAATTTATTTCTCATAATTTATAATCACTTCCAACATCTCATATACTTAGGTGCATGAAAAAGATCGTTATGCTTCACATTTTCTCATTCTTTATATTTGAAATCACTTTTCTCTAAAGATTTTCTTTCTTGAATGCACTTATTGAGTTCAAGACTTTTCCCGTGAAAGGTGAAAGAAATTCCATGTTCCATGTTAATGCACAAATTCATACTTATTGACCTGAAACAAATTTGAATGTAGCGTCATAAACTAATTAAGCCTTCGATGTGATGGGTTTGCCGTCATTGGTAAACCTTTCAAACAGTTCACTTCATACAGATTAGGTACGCTGGGACCATACCTATTCATCATGCTCTGCTATCAGTCTTCAAACTTAAGACAGTTGAAATGTAATGTGAGTGAGATTCTAGGAAAAAATAAGTGAGAAAACAGTCAAAGCGCGAGAAACAGGTAACAACTACATCTATCTACCGAAAAGCTTCGTTTTTGCTTGTTGTTTTTACCTTGAAACTATTTCGTTTTGCTCCAACTTCTATATTCCAAATGATTATTAATCCACTGAATTCTTAATGTACTTTCCGTCTTCATTTATACAAATTGACAGTTTTCCGTTCATTCGCTACTTTACCATGAATATTTAATACAAGTACTTTCTCTTGACGAGAAAAAGGAAATACAGCTAGCGCAATACAAAATCAACCGCTGCGGAGGTAAAAACAGAAAAGCCGAACTTCTCCAAAATATAAATATGAAATGTAGATTAAAATGTTTGTGAAGCCGAATATCTCACAACAGAAAAAGTAGGTCTGTCGGTAGACGAGACAAGACGTTTTAATATAGAAAATGGGATACAGACATCAGCGTATCAGAGAGAAAGCATTTTACAGCATCAAGGCCTGAGCCATTTTGTACATTATTAATTCAAACAGTTTTTCATTTGGCAGACAAAGATTGTACATCCACGCCTCACCTCCGCACATGCAGCACCTTTTACATTATTATTATTATCGCCTAGTGCTAGTACACTCTACTTGTGAAGTATCTACCTCAACTGTGTTCCAGTTTCTTGGTACTGAAGGAAATGGAGAAAAACAAATAGTTGATCGGATTTACTTTCCCCGTCGCTTTCTTCTGAGTAGAGGTACTTAAAAAGTACGCTGTGAGAACATGAAGACAATAATATAGTGATCAGACTTACGTGTTCTTAAATTATGCATTGCTTCAACAAGATCCGTAATTTCAGGTCGACTGTTTCTTTGTAAATTGCTTCCATGTTGTTGATGATGGTAAGATTGTTGGTCGGAAGAAGGGGTCTGCGGCTTAATGTTGCTACCGGAGCTGGAGCGCTCCGTATCTCGATTACTTCGATGCTCAATCGGATGAACAGGCCGCTCTTCCCATCCCAGATTTCCTCCCGGCAAATTTCCTAGGTTTGCATAGGTCAGGCCTACAACAGCTGGCGTCCCATTGGAGACTCTGCAGGGAAAAAATCATTA
This sequence comes from Sinella curviseta, assembly GCA_004115045.4. Lineage (NCBI taxonomy): Eukaryota > Metazoa > Arthropoda > Collembola > Entomobryomorpha > Entomobryidae > Sinella > Sinella curviseta. Next base: position 44,964,114 of record CM023201.3, on the reverse strand, counting down.
AAGATTTACTACAATAAATGGAGTAAATGTAAAATGTACATAACTTGCATTGCACAACTTTCTCCTGCTCATAGTACAGCAATTATATACCATTCGCTCGTGTTCAAAAGAAAACAATGCTGACTTGGTCACTTTCCACTTTCACTTTATATTGGCGTCATACTAAGAAATATATGGGCATTAATAGAGCTTGGTACATGCGGCATGGGCAACATTTTTCTGGATACATTCCAAAGCGAAAAATGCCCGCAATCACGCTGTAATGAATAGTTCAAGGTGGCAGCTTTCTAGCCTTGGACAAGATTTGATTGTATGTGCCAAACTTTCCACATGAGTTTCTAGACGGCAGAATTCTCAAAGCAACTTTACAACTCCCGAACACACAACAGCAAAAGAGAGTGTTTATTATAATGCGGTGTAAGGAACCAGTGTCAATCAATCAAGCTTAGGCGGTGATTGACGTAATCCTTTGAATTGCACATTTGCATTTATATTTGATTCGAGAAAATCTGGAGAGAAGCTACATTTCATTATCTAGTTTACAATTACAGGAGTAATTTCATTCCTTGTCTTCAATTTTCTATTTACTTAATTCTCTGTGATTAAGCTCATGTCACATACAATAGGAAAGTAAATTCAATTGAACTACATAAACAAAAAACCTAATGATGACGATATCTAAAATATACTCTTTTGAGAATTGTTTGTGAAAAATACTATTTTTTAATTATTATGTAAATACAAGGGATACTGTATGTTTCTTTTATCAAACCCGTCAAAACATTGCAATGACGCTTTCTCCCATAATGCCCCACATCTTTTAATTTCGTTCAGTGACCACCAACTGATCATTTTATGTTCTTTAAATGATTTGCGCAGGATTATGTTTATGTTTCATTACTCACGTCTGTCTTTCCTGTCAGCATTATTATTGATTCAGTCAATTTTGTTTTGTCATATATCCATAAAACTCATTTGGAAATTTACATACCTATTCCTCTCCGGAAGCTTTGGTGGTCGCTGCATTGGTGGAGTTTCACGAGCAGAGCCGGTGCTACTGCTATCAGAATGAATTAACACCTGCTGTGTTGGAGTGTCGCTGGCTGTCCTACTGTTTCTGTCTCCACGTTCAGGAGGCGTGCCGGAATCTTGGTCATCCAGATCTCCTTCTTCGTTACCCACACTGTCGTCGTCTGTACTGGAATCACCTGCACCACAGGAAACCAAATTACGATTTTATTATTACGCATTCATTAAGACTAGACTACAATTTATGAGTTACGCTGCGCTGTGACATAAATCAACCAAAACATTGAGTTGATGACATGCAGAGTTTCAGTACAGGTATGAGGCATCTGGTGAATGTAAAATTAATGTTTGTTTATTTAATGTCAATTGCGGTTTATCTGAGGGCATTTCAATTTATTTTTTTCGTAGACCATTTCACTGCAAGAATACACTAATATCTGGTTCACTATATACTTTGCGTACGTACAACTTTACTCACAATGATAGTGCAACCAGAAATTTCCTCATGGGTCACTAGGAAAAATCAGTTTTGTGTTAATAAACCCCATAATGATATACGCTGACCATATCCAGCAGCTACACAAAAGGGTACTTTGTTTACCTTGAGGACAAATCCTCGTTTAGTAAGAAGAACTCGTAAGTGGATCGAGCTGCACGGAATTTGACGATGTATCTAGGTACAAACAACCACAGAGTTCCCTTCATGTACATGTATCTATAAATGTCAAACAAAGGAGCTCTCATATATAACTATGAACTGATTACTACAAGCAAAACCTGGATTCTCAACTGTCATTGTTGTATAATAAATGTTCCAATAAGTATCTTGCAGTACACTCCACAATACAGACGCTATAATCACTTGAGAATGCGATTGCACTTCTTGGGAAAAATGTAAAAGGATGTAGTACCACAATGCAAACAGCAAACTACACTAGGTGATATGACATGGGCCACTTATGGTCAAAATTAACTCAAATAAAAACGGTATCATATACATACTATGTATTACATAGTCAATAGCAATTACTGCATACTACACGATGATAAACAGAAGAGAAACACGTTAAAAAATCATTTTGCCAATAAGTGATATGTTGCCTTCATTCATGCTTTTGCTCTCGATTTCTCACCATTCTCAAGCTAGCATATAGATATCGTTTTTTATGAGAAATTTTATGTGCCTGCTACGTTGTCAGATAAAGATCCAAGATTGAGCATAAAATAACACACTGACGACGGCACAGGAGAAAGCCTATTATTAAACAAGAGCAAAAACGTGAACTGCATATTGTACAGTATGAAGTGCAAGAAACGTAATAAATAATAAAAATTTATATAGTTATTTAACATTCAAAAATAATAAACGCGTAAAGGCACTTTTCAGTAACCGGCGGTGGTGGCTATGGCTTATCATGTGCTTTTGCATACAAAACGACGATTAACAAGAGAAACTTGTTCTGTCAACATTTGGTTTGTACTCTTTACCTTTGCTTTGTTGCACCACCTCATTCAAACTAAAACAAACAAATCTCTGATGATGAGATAAAAGGATCCGAGAGGAAAATGATTCAGATGATAGTCCTGTACAGTCACTTTTTTAGTGCTGTTAATGCAATTCACAGAAGCACTCGTTATCTTATCCGGTGGTACTACTGACTGACAAACACCAATTTTATATACCATCAGCGCACATGTGTGCATAAATTCATTATGCATGTACAGCTTTACAATTGCACACGCATTGGCACAACACAACACACTGCACTCTTTAGTATGAAATATTTTATAGCTACGCACGTGTAATGATACGAAACTATTAGAAATTATTGAGAATTATGGTGATCTTCGATGATGATCATGATGACTTATATGCTTCCTTTTGTATGAACATCAGAAGTGAGTCGCCTATAAACCTGTTGTTCAAGTAACAGTAAGTAACAGTATGGATACCCCCTACAATTTTCCACGTATAAGTAACAGAAGCAAAATCTGATATTCAAACTTTTGAAATTCTGGGGTATGTACCATAGGCACGCTGATACAGCGATACCTAATTGGCTTAAATACCTTCGTTATCATCACAAAACTACCTAGAATCATTAGGTATCATTTTTGCTACTGTGTGTTGTACAAGTAATGAATTTGGCATGTATATTGACTTTTACTTACCAGGCGAATTGTTTTTTTAACTGTCAATATTCAATTCACTAATTGCCAAAAGAAGTCAGATACTTGTGCGCTTCACCACTTTGTATAATATTAGAGAAATTACTGCACGCTACACACGAAAGACGACGGCCAGAAACGGAATTATTGGCTAATAACTTCAGTCTTCTTGTCATGAAATTTGTAGATCGTCAACTTGTGGTCATACAGCACCAATAATGACTAACACAGTTCAGTAGCAAATTGTAGGGAAAATGAAACACTGAAAAGATTTTCACTTTATCGGCACACTAAATTTTTCCCCGTCATATCCACAAGTGCTCGTCAATAACACCATGTGTGTGTACCACATAATACGTTTCGGCTTTATGAATAGGTAAAATAAGTGTTTGTCTTTGGCTTCCTCGTTGTATTGCGAATACATACAACGCACACTTTTCACTAAAAAAAAGTATATTTGTACAACTTTTTTTCTTCAAGTCATGCTCACAAATCCAATGTTATCATTCCTTGTACTCCATAACAGCTAAACTGCTCCCTATTAATAGAAAAATAGAGTCCTGGTTTCATACTACCTGTTTTTGTACTCATAAAACTAAAGCTTTGTCAATCTTACACACTTAACAGCAACAATGCACCACCATTGTAATTGTAATCCTATCTACAAAATGTGTTTAGCGTCCATGTCGTCTTCGTGTGTGTGACAATGTGCGCCACTAAAGGGAAAAAGGATTTACCTATCCAAACTCTAATGTGTATGTATACCTATACAAACATTCACTCAACACAGGTTTACTAAATCCTAACCAATTTTAACCTATACTTCACACATTTTTTGTACTTGAATATAATATGTATGTGTGCATATAAAATGCATGTATTGCCGGAGAGACGACGACAACGTGTGGCTGTGCTTTTCTGCCTCGTAAAGATGAATGACGGCTTACAACATCATGTGGCGACAACAATCTAAAAGGTTTTATCCTTTTATCACCATCATCATCATCACCATATCCTCTATTCCTTTCAAAATATACCAGTTCGTCCAGAAACCATTATCTGCCAATAAACAAACATGTCTCTGCTGGTTTCACTGAGAATTGTAATAAATAAATACCAACAGGTCAACCGATACGAGATTACGCATACACAGTCAAGTATGAACATTTTGTGACACTGTTGTAATACTGGTGGAATGCAATATTCTTCCTCTATATTTCATAGTTTCTTGTTGCTCTGCTTCTGCAACTACTTCTGCCTCAGCGTTTCTCTCTAGTTTTCCTGTAGTTGCAATCGCAATAATGACCAACCCATATGAAATGCGGAAAATCACTTGGATATCAAAGTTGTTTCTTCGTTGCAGAATCAGTACAACACGCAACACAAATACCTATGCACAAAGTCAACCAATAAATCCCATTCGCCATAAATATCCTCATCGTCATTCTTTCAGCTTGCGTGAGTACATACTTTACACTTTTTGTTGGTGGGACAAGCGATAGTGATAAAATTGAAATGATCAGAAATATTTTACTTGAGTTGTATGTAGACGAATGGCGATGGCAAATAGGCTACCTTTGTACACATAAGACATAAGGCAGGTCTGGACACGATGATCATGTTGTAAAATGTGCAAAAACATTTTTATCTCCACATTTATGTGCAGGATCAATATCGAGTTCTCTTGGGTCAAAATACTGTCAATGGAACAACGCTTTTGCGAACAGGAATGGTGTGGGTATAGTAGCTGTTGTAAGAAAATACGCATCTCGGTTCGTTTTTCTTTGGTGCAAAAAAATTATTTACTCTACTTAATTTTATATTTAAGACATTTAATATTAGTACTTATTAATAGATTTTGCAATAAATTGTCGGCCAACAAGGATAATTGATACGACCCTTTCCACTAATATTCTTTTCTCAGGGAATGACCATTCTCTGTCAGTTAACCTTAATGCACTCTCGTTTTAATGAACATTTATTATATATATGTGACTGGTTGAATGAACGTATTGCAGCTCGGTATATCTTACATTTACAATCACTAACATTTGTACTTATCTGCTATAATATAGCTAATTATCATGATATGACTATGACATCAGTTAGTTTGTCCATTTTAAACCAATCAAACACGCTACATGTTAGAACTTGGCAGACAACATTATATTCATAAATCTAATCCATTGCATAGGTATTTGGAGGACAAGCCAGGAAGTCCAAATGATAATCCGCTTTTCGTGTAACCGATATTATGTTTAAAGTTGGTATGCTCTATAAGCCCATCATTGCTATAATAGATTGTATTGTTCAACATAAAAAACACACATCATATCCATTATTCTATTTAATTCTTTGCTATTGTAGTTATTACGTGTATGTACTGCTATAAATTCTTATTGTTATTACTACAGACTTTGTTTTCACGAAGACAAGATCATGTAACATGCAGAACCGTTTCTGCATTAAAGTACGTTTAGAAAAAAATAATAGTATTAACTTGTATTATCCAAATTGAAAGTTGTAGTCACAACAGTCCTTCAGTCCTCGTTACAAAGCAGACAACAACCACAAACATGCCTGGTTTATTGCATTTGATTCGTGTGGAGACACGGCACGAGGTCAAAATACCAAGCGAGATTGTTATGATAAATAAAGACATAAAAATGAAATTTGTGGCTGTCTCTTTTTATGTATCAATTTATATTTTTGTCATCAATGTAAATACGCTAGATTGAAAAAACAAGCATTTAAATCTCTTTGAAACATATTATTACTAATTTCTGACATCACATTTATTTAATTTGTTTGACGAATCGTAATCACTCGCATCTTATACATTCGATGATTTAATAAATATAACATCATTAGAGATCATTTTATGACACGATATTGATTGAAAAATATCCGTTCCGCTGTACCCAGCTTTTTGGTACAAAAGTCATGCTTATGCGTACAAGGATTGCGGCTACTTTAATCGAAACCATACAACACAGGCATGGAAATGATGGAATTCGACTCTTATTCAAGGCTAGATTAGATCAGAATTAATCACTGAAGTGGTTATAATGAATAAGCTGAAATCAGAGGCACATAGGCTGCTGAAGCATTTCATGTGTAAAACCACTTGTCCAGTGCCAGCTTTGATCTTGGGAAGCCAATCACCAAACAAGAATTTGGTGATGCTCAGAAAATAATTATGATTAATTTTCCTGAAATAGCATTGGCTTTGCAGTGAGGTATAATTGGCGACCTTAACCACCTGTGCTGTGGTTTTTGCATATGACAACTTGTAGGTTTTCTTCCTTTCCATAATCAAAGCGGCCAATTTTCTTTGACATTCGATTTGTAAGCTGCTCAACTTCAGGAAGTACCTGTTTCAATACAGACTACTAGTGATCTACAATTACGTGAAATCTAAATGGAATCACTTTCATGAAAGAATCTATTGTCATTCTAGAGGCACGGAGCAATTTACTTCAGCTGATGATACAAATGATCCGGAAGTCAGACCATGAAATGAAATGGACCTCAGATATTTCATGTCATATCGCCTCTCGTTGCTGACGGGGAAAATAGTTGTGTGATACAGATACCAAAAACTACTTGGAAAACCACAGTAGCTTTTTCCATATAACTTACAATCAGAATAAAAAACCGAACCAAAGGAACTGGTTTAGTTAACCATGCGTGAGAAGAGAGGAGTTCATACAGGCATACATATCAATGTCAACGTGACCATCCCGCCCCATTCATTAGAAAAACGATGTATTCAATATAATAGAAACTGATACGCTATACATCCTGCCAAGTACTCTTGATGAAGAATAATTGAACCTGCTGTCAGCGAAGCTGCAAATTATGGAGTAGGAGTGCACATATTATAGCAAGTGAGCAAAGTAGAGAACATTGCATTCACTTCGCAATATTTAAGACTTGGTTAACTCACTGCCACTGCTAATGGAAATAAAAGGCTAACAACAGTTTTTTTGTTCGTGATAAACTTTCTCAAACTTGAGCACATTATAGCCGGTAACTTTTCTTAATCTTAGAAGAGTGAACGAAAATCCTCGTGTTATTGATTTTCTAGGAGCAACTTAGGAATGAAGATCACATATTGGATCAATCATTAAATCATAGCTACCAAGCTACCTATTTCACTTTTCCAAGTAATTAGAAGGTGTTCTGACACGTGCCAAACTAAGATACGCTTGTATCTTATTAAATACTCATTTCCGGCACCGTAATTAAGTGTAATGGATTTAATTAACTTGGACAAAAAGCGATGAACAAAACAGGAGACTCTGAAAGTCTTTTCTTACAACAAAAATACCTTCGAAAGGGAGCACGCACATTCGACTATTTTCGGGACGGATGCTTTTTTAATTAAGTTCTTGTAAAACATCTTTAACTAATCACTTTATTAACTGTCTGATATTTATTGAATTTCAAGGTAATTCGTAGCATCCTGAGCATCCAGAATATCGAAATAATTTCTTCCAAGAAAGTGAACATACACCTGTGCCACAATACACATTTTCAAACGCTACGTTGTTTGGTGTACAATATTTGCATAGCATTATCGTTTTACCGATAAGTCTTGAAATTTCATATATATCTGAAATATAAGTAAAATACTTTATAATTTTTTAAAAATAGTAATGTATAATCCCCCAGTTCAACTTGCAATCAGTGGCAAAAACTGAAACCCTTTATAATATAAGTTTTCACATCTATATACACCTCATGTTAGTTGGATTTGCAGATGAACGTCATGCAAACATGAAAATACAGTTTCCAACTTTCCACTTTCTTGGAAAAGAGGTAGCTTGAGTTTACATAATCAGCACGTGAAGTTGCGGAAGACGGATAAATGTTATCAACTAAAAACACGACGGTAGTATAAATACATTATGTATAATATGAGATGCGAGTGGTAGCCGTGTGGAGCACTTCACTCAAACTTCTTTATTTCTTCTGGGAAATAAAAAGAGCAAAACTGAAACAAAACCGATTTTTCCTTACATTTCCGTGTATCCGAGTATAACTGGAGCACTAAAACTATCTCAATACAGACTTTTGCGGTTCAGCGATGATGATGATGGTATGGGATTCGGTTTCATGCGGAACTTTAAAGGAATAAAAGCATAATATTTATGTTGTTCACGATGGTGTTGTATTCCACATACCAGAATAAAAAAATCCACAAGGAGTGATCATTTTTGTTTCGTAGAACAACTTTATTTTCCTTGTTGCACTCTCATGTACTCATATTTTACTTTTAACGTGAGTGAGGGATGTCGAAAATGAAATGAAGGGCAACCTCATCATCAGCCAGCACAGTGGTTGTAGTTTTACCTACAAAACAGAGTGCACACTACTACTACATGTAGTCCCATTACTACTTGTATAGCTACATTTTACTTGCACGCATATATTTTTGCCCATAATAACAGGACGGTGATGATGATGATGATGCTTACTGCAAGGCAACGACTGCAGAGATGCTACAAAATGGTGATGTCATTTTTGTTCGGAGATGATGATACAAACTTTTGCGTGCTCGGTTGAGTAAATGTATCATTGTTTTGATGACTGAAGAATCCGTTGATAATGATGCTGATGATGATGCATCAAAGAAAAACGTAGTCCTTACAACAAATGGTAAACTATGAAGGTGATATAATGCATTATTTCGTAGAAAATGATGTTCATGCATTGCATGTGTAAATAGTTGTTTTGTCGTAGCATCGCGGTACGTTGGATCATGATGATGATGTGCACTGCAGACAAGTGTATGCATTTTGTGGAGTAATGATTGTATGAGTTATGACGTATGCATGTAAATAAGTTTTCTCGAGATATTTGCGAAAGGAGAGTTTGAGCCCACTGATTCATTCATATTCAGGCAGGGCCCTAAATGATGTCTATATATTGACTTTAATGACTTGAATATGATACTCTTTTATATTCTGCCTACAGCAATTTGTACTACAAGCAAAAGATGCTAGGAAAGTTTATTGAGGCAATTTGCGGAATTAAGTCCACTAGTAACAATATGACATGTGGGATGAATCTTACTTTATTAAATGGGTCAAAGTAAAAGAAGAAACAATTAAATATGAAGGAGACCCATTTTCTAACATAGGAAGTGTTGGCCCGAAATGTTTTATTAATATTATGATTAATATTTTATGAGAACTCGGAAAATAGTTGAAATTAGGGGCAATGATATAATATAAACATTTATTTTACTTCACCAATGCTATGCTATCATATTATTCTACAGCTTCTATAAAATATACTAAAAGCAGAGTAGTAAAAATATTTTTACCCGAATCATGCTGCGTATGATCAGGTGCTCTTCCCATGACTGAAGTTCTTTTGCTTGGCATTGGAAGCGATGGCTTGGGTCGGCTCTGCATTGCAGCCAAAGCTTGTTGTACTGCTTCCTGACGCACCTCTGTTGTAGCAAACAATTTAATTTGGAATTTTTATCTCAGTTTTTTTGTACCAAATCATGCTCTAAATTTCTGAGCAGTTCGAATTTGATTAAATCAGCCAGACACAAAAAGCGATACTCTACATCCGGAATACTTATACAGTTCAATTACTTTGAGTATTAGTGATAATAATAAGCAATTAAGTTTTAGTGCTACAGCGTTTATCGTTAAAATTATTCATTCTTTCATAATTACATATAGATTAAACAAATCTTGCGTACGTAAATAAAAAAGGCAAATAAAAAGATAAATTATAGAGTTGAAGGTTTGCAAACAATATGAACTACAATATATGCGTAGTCATTCCAGTTGCTGTAAATTAAAGATGGTAATGAAAAATGAGTTTTTCAAGATCTCAACACATCGGCAGCACAGGTTACAAAAATGAAAATTACTATTAGTACGAAGATACAACACTGCCACCCCTTTCCTTTTCATTCGAGGTTTGGGTCGTAACGGAAAACTAAATATGTCACACAATGTCTACTATCTTGTGTACACTCGATTTTGTGCAGATTTCTGCTGAATAAAGCTAACGCATATGTATATTGAGGGGTAACAAGCTCCAGGAGACCGTAAATCAAGAGACAACAACTGGTTCACAACAGATATTCACCAAGACAAGAGCAGGGCAACACAAACAAGGAAAATATGTGCTGCTTATTTCACCAAAACGTGACAAAACATTTTTAGGAAAAAATAATAATACAAAATGAACACGGCTCAAAATGGTACGTGAATCGTAGTGTGTGCTCTACTGAGTTCTTTTAATAGAAATTCTCTCTCATAATCTTTAGTTCACAGAAAGAGTGTCAGCGCAAAAGGGCATTCCAACGGAAGGAAAGTAATTTCGTCAAGTCTGTGAACAAATATGTGCGACGTGTGTTTATACTGGAACGACATAATCATATAACATCATCCGTTGTCTCTTCACCTGCATATTTGTTATTTAACACTGTTGCCAACAAACATAAGACATTTTAACAAGCCAGCGATAAAAAATGACACTGCTGACAAGCATTTTCTTTAGAGATAAAAGGGTTGGGCCATTAAACATATCAGCAGTGCTGACAGCAAAGTGGCGTATGTAGTGTGAATAAGCGCTGATCGTTTGATAAAACGCAGAAAAAAAACTTTTAACGAAAAGACAACTCAATCAGAGGTTCATTGAATAATTTACCTCTTTACCAGTTGTGTGACATCTGCTAGGACATTGTGCTCACCTCCACATTACCCTCTGTCTACATTAACGCCTTGAATTCTGAATGTTTGTCTAACTGTCGAAATCACAGCGTGGAAACTCTTTTGGTCAAGTCATTCATCCAAAATGCAAACCTACGCAATGCAAACACCTTAACTGGTTTGGCTTCTGTTTCCATTCTTGTTACTCCATACCATTATGTGGTATGTGTTTGCGCTCAATGACAATAAAGCTACAAGAAAGAGGCAATGTACTATAAGCTATCCTTCTATAAATTACTGGAAGCAAGTTAAATACAGGGTGTGATTTGCAAACAGCCATTGAATTAATTTGACACACAGCGTTTATGCTTGTAGTCAGCTTTGTAATTGCACGTGTAGGCGTTGTCTCTTTGTCACGGTATGTACTTAAATAATTGCGAAAGTGACAAAGTGGCATTTCACCGTCAGACTGGACAGATAAAAAGAAATCCTAGATGTTACAGTCACAAACAAAACGTACTAAACAAATGGGTTATAAGTTACGAATGCGTAAAAATGTGTATAAGTAACAACTACAACTAAATAATCCCACTACAACTACCAAATGTGAATACATAAATACCTAAAAGCTATTGCAACATAAGCGATTGTTCTATGAGAGCTGAAGAAGAAAAAACAAGCTAGAGTGAAATAAGAAATATCGTACCTGAGTGATATCTGCTTTCATTTCTTGTAAGTCGCCTATGTTGTCGTCTCTTTGCTCTGGTGCTGGGACTGGCGGATCCTTCATTTGACTTTGGAGCTGTTAAGAAGATAAAAGTAGAGAAATGTATAGTTATTTCGAGCTCGTTAGGTTCAATATACTAATTAAAGTGTTTAGCGTGGTAGCCAGAGACGCTGTCAATGTATAAAATACAAGATGGGGTAGAAAATTAGAAAAAGATAATCATCTGGCAGAGAAGATATTACGTTTCAGTTAATGAAAAAGAACATTCATTTAGTTTGAAGTAAGAAGCAAGTTATTTTTAGGTGGAGAAAAATCGGATGTGGAATTCTTTTACGGATATACAGCGAGTATAGGTTTGGTGGGCATATGTGCATTTATACATACCTTACTTCATACTATATGTATCTTCGCTGACAATTTCATTCATTATTTAAGCATTACCACTTCTCGTCATTGTCAGCATAAAATATTCATTCTGCTTTTATCCACACTCTTTCCTCCACTGCATACAAAAACAAGTTTTCCCCATTTATTTTCTTGTCAAAAATTTGCAATGTCAGAAGAAGAAAATGTAATTGATCACATGATCACCTAAATAAGAAAATTGTGTTTTTGAAAGAAACTAACTGCGTACATCACTGATGTCTACAATAATAAATTAGAATGAAAGCAAACTTTTACTCTCATTCCGCGAACCAAGAGAAAATAAGAATACTGAGAATATATTGTTATTGACGAGAATAAATTTAATTAAGTGAAGGATATTCCAGGAAAATATGTCGCAAGGTTCCACGAAAATAAGAAATCTACAAATTTCGAGGCAAACCTAATTTTTAGGGTAAAAAGAAGTGTAATTTGTTTTTCTGCGATATCCAAGTTGACTTACCAAGAGCTTGTTTTGGAATATATGGTGCCAAAATGCGGGAGCGTTTCTTTTCGTATCCCTTCTGTGTGATATCACCTGAAATTGGCAGAAAACAGAAATGGTTAAATATCTAGACAAATTATTATTATTACTACTTATTATTATTGCGATATATAAACATCTGAAGCTTGATGGGATATCATTTACTCAAGCATTCCACCAAATGGACCAAATCATTCAACTAATAATTTGGTCTTCACTAACAGTAAAGAAAGACATGGCTATGACATGAAAAAGCATTGGCGAATGATAAAAGAGCTTCTATGAACCGTACCAGTTGCCTACAATGTGGGTGTATGCCTTTTCGCTGTTCATTTTCAACGCTTTGTATATAACGCACAAGTCATTATGTTCCATGAACAGGGCTCTTCACCGCAATTGGAGTACCCAATATCACAATGCTCCCAATACGGAGACAATCATCGCTGATGATTTATAAGCAGAAATAGGAAGAAGAGATGAGAGAAAGGAGGAGAAAACCATTTCCGCACTATTTCCCATTTCTCTGCATTATACATATTTTCCTCACCACTTGACCTGAAATGGTTGGTCGTCATTTTCCTGAAATGATAGATACTCGAACATGCAAATTTCAAGGAGAAAGAACAAAATATAAAACCTGGTGAAAGTCAAGTCAAAGTATGTGTTATTATTTAGTCCCGTCCCGTCAGGCAAAGTGGAAAGGTATTATTAGTTCCCTTCACTGCCAGACAGCACAAAAAACTCTTGCCTTTCCTTCTACTAAATCATCATTCATGCTGGCGAAACATATTATTGGGACATTATGCAACACTATTTAACAATAAACACGTAGATATGTCATGGAATATTTTGAAACGGTTTCTGATTTTTCATTTCATCACCAACCGCCTTCTTCGAATCCAATCCAGCGTAATTACGTTTATTTTCCAGAGTCAATCGCCCTATTTATCATACACCTTGCTTCGCTCCACGAAATGATTTCTCAGAAAATGCGACACAGTTTCTCGGTTTTTCCTTTCCAATTCGATCCCTCGTCCAATTTCGTTTTCAAATGAAATCAGTAACACGATTATGGATAAACAGAAGATGATGATCGACAGAAAAAGGAAATAGGAAAGTGTAGCGAAATAGCAGACGAAATATTAAATTCAATCGACATCAAAAGACAAAACTTGTCAGAAAGTTTTATATGCTTATTGCCTACTAAAACAGCTCTACTGGAATGCCTAGCTGAATTTACCTTGAAACCTTAAAGAACTACAAATCTTCTCTACTGTCAATAGCAATGCAGCAGACAGTGAAAGAACCGAGGAGATTACAACACAAGGACAAATCAGTTAGGTATGCATAATGTCATATTTTCTTCATACAGAGGACTTATTACGTTCCCTTTCCCTGTTTTGCTCCCTTCGTTCAAACTGGGAATAAAGATAATGTATATACTTATGGCCATGTTAGCAAGTACTTAGGATATCTTACTTCCTTTAGGATTCTGTAGCGATATGGAACACCTTTGTTATGGACGACGAGATGATGACGCTTTCGACTGAATATTCGTGTTTGTTTGTGAGAATGACTATCACATATGCACATCACATATACGATGTATGTGCTTTCTGCCAAGAGCTCTTAACCATCTTATATCTCGTTGTAACAGTACATTGTTTCGGATTTATGGATCCGGGTAAAGATCTTCACCCTACTAAATAGGCACAGTATATACAATACATGTATTATAGTACATTCTATCAAAATTTACGGGGTCCATAAATGGAGAAGGAGAAAACGAGCACGCAGGAACTTAGAACGAGAATATTTAGCTTTTAAAGAAGCATATTTCTGCTGTCTTTTTACCTTACAATGTCTTTCCTTTCCAAAGCATTTAGAATGTATGTACCTTATTATTATATTATATCCCACTGTTCATCTTATACTCCATGGATAAATGGGTTGAAGATAAAAAAAGAGTATGAAAGTAAGTCCTTGATTCCCTTTTCTTATTACAAGCCCTGCTGCCTCCGCATCTTTGTAAAATATGTTTCAAAATAATAGTACCTCAGTTTGAAATAAACATAAAGCATACGCATATTTTCCAAGTAGTACACTAACTCACACGCAGACCATTCTATTCTCATTTTATGGTACATTCTCTACTTGTTATGTATTGTTATGTCCCCTGTCACATGCTATCAGGAACAATGGGTCTTAGTATCGCAAATCGGGAAACGTAAAATTATACAAAAGATGGAGATGGATGTATAAAGCCACCTCTATAAATGATGATATGGTTTGCTGCACTTCCACCCTGCCGAATCGAGTCATTGTATTTGTCTTTGCGAACTACAAACAACTCTACAGATCTCATTCCTTGACATAATGTGTGTACCTACTCCTTCTCTGAAGAAGACCTACTACAGCGGAATTATGTTTCTGGAGGGAAGAAAGCAGAGTACATTTTGAGTCACCTGCCTCCTCTCTCTATCAAGACGTATGCATAAAAACGAGATTCATACTCACGACTTTTCAGATTGGACTATTGTGTATGTGTGTACACGTAAAAATGTTGACTTTGTGCTTGTGCGATTCAAATAGATTATGTACATAGTGACTTGCAAAAAAACACTATTGCATTCATCGAACCATCGAACGAGCATGAGAAAATTGGTTCGAGTTGGAACTACGGCAGGATGTTAGTATGACAATAGAAAGATTCGTAATAAGAAAAGTACTGGAGCAAAACAGGACATTAGGGAATAGGTAAAACATAATATTCTCTGCAGCTCCTCACGTTGGGATTTCTATCAAGATGAAAAATGTAAAATGGAGATGTGTTATGGTTTTAAAGCGTAGATCTGCCTACACAAGTATTTATGACTTTCTTATCAAATTCTACAAGAATGAAATCATACATTATTATATACTCGCAAAGCTAGTCAATAAAAACCAGGAAGAGGAGCATATGATAGATTACTTTGTTGTTTGTGATTACATTACTATTCGAGATGAGCTACGTAGCAGATCATTTAATCATAGCGAAATGAGTTTCCAACTATAAAAACGTCATGTTTCAGTATTTTCATGTTGTACCACTACGAGACTGAGCAGTCCCCACTTCATTTCCTGTGACATTGCAGCCGAGATTCTATACCTCCGTTCCACATATGCATGCGCTAAAAACATATATGTAATTTGATTGTATGATACAGATAAAGTTCTCCTATGACCATTATTTGATGCATAATATAGATTATTATTAAACTGTTTTCTCTTTTCTGAATTCTCGGAATTTCTTAGATGTACTAACTTGCAACTAGACGAAAATTCTAGAGTATCCAAGTTATATTTTCTTCCATAAAGACTGATCGATACAAAGCATAAACTGTAAGGATGGATATGGATGGATGAAAAGTAGCACAGGTAGCTCTTGAAAATATTATACGGTTTCTTCAAGTATGAATTCCACAGATTACTCTTTTAGGTAAATACTATGATTATTTTCGGGATCACGGGATGGAGGTAACCAGGAACCGTGTAGCAGTATTTCACTGTACCCAGTATCATATTATCCATTGTTTTACACTGCATTCCAAGTTTATTGGCACAAAAGCATACCTAAAATGAAAACTAGCAAGCATCATCTCATCATTTCATGCTCCGTTATTTGGATTACTCTCGTCTGTTAAAGCGCATCTCTTCTGGATAGTAGTACTTTCTCCAAGTGCGTGGATAGAGAAATGATTCATAAGCATAAGTAGATAGATGGCTTTGCAAAGTAAGTGCACTTGATGGTAAATTCCTGACTTTGCAAATAATAAGAGAAAGTGGAATCGACGACAATCTGTTTGATCCCAGCTCGGTGTACTTATAATCCGAGGGACGCTATACAATGTGTACAATAATAATTCCCTTTTCTAAGCAAATATCTACATAGCTATAGTAGGCATTTGACGGTAATGTGCATAATACCTCATTTTTTATTTGGTTCACTGCTTTCCCTAGTAGCTGTTTCCTGCTGTTTGACTACATGTGTGCCATGAGCATTAAGCCCTAGCACTTTCCCAAACTCGGAACGAGAATTGGTCACGTCTCTCTTCAGATATTTTTTTGTCTCCATTCAAATGATAGATGAATATAGATCTAAAGTAGCCCATTCACCTGCCAATCAGCATCACTCATACAAACATTTTCCATAATGCATTCGCACATTTTTCACATATTGATAAATTATTCACCTATTACGATTTCTTTATCTGGAGTTCTCACAATGAAGGCGAGCACTTTCCCGTTTACTCATTTTTGCAAAAGAACAGTGAACGATACCATATTTTTCCATTGTGTCAGTTTTCTTTTCTTTCCCATTTCTTGCTGGGGTCCTGAACTGAATCATTCATTCAGAATCACCTCATGCTTTCACCCTAAAAATGTCAGCCTATTCTGATATGGCATGTTGTTTAGAACTGTCACACCTCGCAGGTCTCCGTTTCAAAGTAAATGTTGAAGGCAGCTTTGTGAAATCACAATTTTCAGCTTGCTTGTTTCAAACTCGGTAAATAAACGACCTGGCAGCAGAAGCGGCGCGTCCAAAACAAAAGGATGAATGGAAGCGTAATTGTCTTGTCTACTTGTCTCTCTTGTTCTCGGAGTGAAAGAAAGTCGTCGAATGAATTCTTGTAAATGAAAGCAAAGTGATACATAATGTATGAATGTACGTTATGGTCACATAAAGCTACCTGTGCAGCAAAGGAGCATAGGAACCGTACGCACAAACATTTGGGAAAGGTGCTTTTCCAGTTTTTAGAGGATGCATGTCATGTACATATGTCGCGATATTTCAAATTCTGGATAGGTAGTGGATATTTTCCAGGTACGTGTATCCGAAATAATATTGAATAATTCCGCCTCTACACGTTCATCCCACACCACTCGGTAGACGATGGTTCTACAGTTCCTAGAAAACACCACTTCATTTTTACCTTCACGCGCGCACACATGTATATTTATTAAAAACTTATTTTGAATTTAGCTTTTCTCTGTTCGTTCTCCCGACCAAATGCGTACTTTTTATCATACCATTGCTTCATAGACTGTAGGAAAATGACATGGCATGATATACTTACATATATTATACAAACAAAGGAACAATAGTTAAAAAATATACCGTGTATAAATATACACAGAATATTATTACGGTGCACTTCAAGTATCACTTTTCAACTACACTCCCAAATAGGCAGTATGTGGGCTCAAGGCTCACATTTGGAATTCAGTTCAATATTCATTGCATATACTAGAAAAAGAGAAAATGTAATTCATTCTGGAGAAAGCGAACAAAAAACTTTCATTTGCAAAAGTAGCACAATGCCATTCCAGATCCTCTTTCACCAGCCTCCCTGCTGTATATACTACTTAAGCTTTACGCAGTGTATATGAATGCAGAGCTTAGGTATGTATACACTATATGCACACCAAAAAACAGAATCCAGTTGACAAAAAGGTTGTTGAATAGTGAATGTGAAACTGACAAGTGATAGAAAAAAAATCCTGATGCAGAAAGAAAATATTTTTATTCGTTCAAAATAATAATAATAATGATATAAGGAAGAGGGTGTTATATAAGCTATGATAACAGGAATCTATATAATGGTAATTGCAAAAAAGAAGAAATATAACCTTTTTCTATTTCATAAAAAAGTGCGGAATAGCTTTACGGCTTGTGTACCGTTACAAATACAAAAACCGGCCAGCTAGTTTCTTTTTTATGGGTTACTGGTTTTTTGCAGACCTTCTTCATATCGTTCATCTGTTTGAAATCAGACGTTTTTATCCGTCTATTATTACTTTGGCTTGTTGTGTCATGAATACATAAGTGGACAACCAAAAAAGAGAGAGAAGAGCAACCAGCATGCTCTTAAAAGTATCAACAACAACAGACAAGGCAGATTGGACGAGTAGTGGAGATATAGCTTGTTTGTGTTGTGAATAGAAAGGAAATAATATCTTGTCTAACTTTTTGTACGTGTGGACACAATGAGAAAGAAGCAATGGCCAGCTTTGAATGCAACTTTCCAACTGCAACCCCAATTGGCCGAATATCAGTAAAAAACTACTAAAGAGTATCGATAACGTACACAATACTTAAGCATATTTCTTATTGAGCATCCTCTTCAATACAGTTTGTTGAATTGAATGAGGTACAGATGTGTATTAGGTTTTATCACTTTAGGTTCTCAAAATCCAACTAGTAGCCAATATTATAAATTCAAGATGGCAATCAATGTTTTATAAGACGACGACTTTTCTACAACGGCAACGTTAACAAATCCAGTTATCCTCGAAAAAAGTGCTGACTTTTTCATTTGTTGAAACTAGGGCAAGAGTATACAATAGCTTCTTTATCCATGACGCAATAATAATGACGGTCATTTAGTTTATCCGCGTAGTAGTGTACAGAGATAGACTAAAAACTTGTAAAATTGCATTTCAACTTGTATTGTCAGTCGACTCGGTACAGTTATGGTCTAACCGAAGGAAAAACTTTTCCCCGATTCTAATGTAATATTAAATTCGAACTTCCTTCAAAAACTATTTCCACGATCGCTTATGTACAATATATAGCAAGTAGAAATGTAAAGCATGTACATGTAAATTTCGCTCCGAGACATCATTTCACCTTGAGAAAAGCATACTCAACACATTATAAATTACAAAGGCTGTCATACACGGTTTTGGTGTGTTACAGCAAGCAATGGTTGCAAGTTAGCATAGGAAACAACCGATCCTTTCTGTGGTTGCTTCTCGGTTTAACGGAAGATAACTTCTGTTTGAGTTAAATAAGAATATACTTGTGTATTCCTGTAAATGCGGACTATTAGTATGCCCACCAACACAACCCCCCATGGCATCGCGTTCTCTTCTCTTGAATCAAGGGATTGAGTTTTTTATAGGAACAGCTAAAGCATCTCTCTCTGTTTATCAGCAAACACGCAATCAAGCGGAACTTCTTTTGAAAAACAATACTTTTGAGCTGATTAAAATATTAATGAGATTAATGGAAATGATAGTTTTGCTATGCCTGTTGTTGAAGAAAAGAAAACAAAAAAGTTTTTACGCGGAGGCGGGAATAACAACAGGAACAACACAATACAACAATATGTATATCTATTATTTTGATAATGACAATCGTGGATTATTTTTTGTGCTCCTTATTCTCAGAAATATTTTTGTTCACATACTCAGAGAAAGAATAGAAATTAATGAAGCAGAAAAACTAAAACGGTAAATTATCATCATCAATCTGTTCTACAATTTATTTTAAAGAGAAAACTTTCGAAAAATACGGTACACAATAATCACCATACCGTTACGAGTTTGACAAACTTTTGCCATCATCTCCATCCATAAGCCATAAAGGATACTTAGGATTACAAAACAAGTTCACCCCGAATTAGATGCACCTGTGCGTATATTATAAAACCTACTTTTGCATGACTTTCTCCGGAATATCTAATCGGTTGACTTGTTTAGGAGGACCACGCACAGGAAAAGGAGACGAAATGAAGACAAGGGAAAGTAAATAAATGAGCACTTTGTTTATGAAAAGTTGCAACATGTTTTTTTATATATTTTTTCACTCGAATCTCTTATACAAGCTCGAATCTCATTAAATTGTATTCCGTAATAAGCGGATTTCGTATCAAGTATTTAGGAACTACATCCAAGCTGACTATGTTGATGATCATGCTAAAGCGTTTAAAGTAGGCGAAAGCGTAAAAAGAGAAAGAGCTTTCCACCCAGAATTCTCCACTAGTAACATCGCTTTCTCTTCCCTTGAACCTATAAGTATATGAACAGTTGATAATAATATACTTGGGTTTTGCGTAACATACAGACAATTATATTATCCTAAACCGTATGTGCAAAATGTGTAGGAAGCCCTGTTAGCACTAACTTGTTCATAAGACACATATCTAAAGAACGGCACAGAGAGGAAAGGAGATGTGAGAGAAAGATAGAAAGAGAAGAAAAAAAACTCCAGGAAAATTATTCAATTTCCTTCACTATATATAGACTGCACACATACGATTGCTGAAATTACACAATCCGGATAACGATGTTACAGCGTAGACGTGTAGATGTTGAAAATGGTTAAGAGAAAACAAGTGCATATATGAGCACATAAAATAAAAGGGAAAAAATCTTGACTTAACTTAGTAAGTTAACGTATGTTCATTGTGTGACGTTAAGATTTAAAGCAGTATTAGGCATATGTATACGTGTGTGTAGTATGCACGGACACCACTAATAGTGGAAGCGTGCACTAGCCATTCGCTCTTAATCTTCAAGCAGAGTAGTAGTGGTAATAGTAGAAGAAGTGGTGCAACCTCTAACTCTGCCTAGACCAGTGAACATCTCTTCTTCCTTCCCAATGACAATGAGATTAGTGGCACATAAAGGTTTCACGTGGTCCTAGATTAACTACTTAAATTGGATTTCCAACCAAAAGGAAGAAGAAGAGCTGGTGCACAAGCATACATAAATTATCATCATCATGAAGACGGAAAGGGAACTATTAAAGCTGGCTCTCTATATAAAATGGCCTTGCCTTTGCTCCTCTTCGTCTCAAATTACACACAAATGTAGTACCATACAAAATTTCCTTGCTTTTAGCCTCGTATTATTATATGCCCACAGTTTTACTTTTCTGCACTATATAGGCACACGGTTCACCACGGCCGTCCATTTAAAAGGAATAGTGAGTAGTGATGGTGTCAGTACGTAAGCACCAAAGTAATGTGTTTGGTGAAGAAAAAAGTATTCTTATAGAACATACTCTGATTCATGAAACGAATGGGGATAATAACTAGTCCCCGCACAGCAATCAAGTAGTTTTTTATTAAGACCTTCCCATACTTAAGCCACATGGATATTTTAAGACGCGCTGAAGAAAAGTATCCAAAAATCTTCACTATTCTAGTCATACTTGTGTGAGCTGTTCTCCAGCAGCAGAGAAGTGTTTTAAGACTCATTGGCAAAAAACTTGCGTGAAAGTCCTTCAATTTTTTATTATACTTTGGGAAAACTAACTAGAGTCATCAAAGTCACTTTACCAGACACGTTTATCAAGTTTACAAAGTCTACACGTATTTATATAGCTGTGTTTAGTTATATGCGTGTACGTACTCTAGTAACTATCTATTTTCTTGTACAATCTTACCAAAACTTCGATCCTCATCACTGATTTCTTCAATTTTTGTATCTTCCAGCTCCTGGAGCCATCGATAAAGTTCTTCCAAATCAACCCAATTATCACTGATACAATTATTATTTCTTTGAGGAACTGTTGGCACTTGGGATGGAATTCTTGATGGACCCAGTATTCCTCCAGAAGCAGTGGCAGAAGAGGAGAACGGCGAACTTGTCGATGCTGCCACCGCTGTTGAAGGAGATATTCGGGGAGGTAAAGAAACAGGATTAGCTGTCCAACGGGACAAACTTGGCTCAATTAAACGGGGATGTGACTTATGAGCCGGTAGAACTGGTAGGGGACCAGCCCCATTACTCGCTCCACTTGACATAGCTTTACTGCTATTGTGATGAGGATGATGATGCGAGGGAACAAACTGGGAGAGATTATTGTGTTGACTAAGATGATTATTAAGATGATGGGAATGATGAGGAGGATGGTGGTTTCCACTACCACCACCACCGCCACCAATGCTACCATTTTCGTGGTCACGATACATTATGCCCAGTAAAAACTCGACACGATTAAATTATACACCGACGTTTCTGCAAAGACGGCAATTTTGGTGTGGTACACGTAATTGGAATTTTCAATTTGAATATATGTGGTTCTATGAGATCACATACGAGAGAAATAGTGCACATAATTTGATTAATATACCCTGTAACCTTGAATATAAAAACAATGGTTTTAGTCTTGAAACAAGCGATATTTTTCTCAAAGGAGCAGCAAGATCATCGTGTAGATTGTTCGTTCAGTTTATACAGCCGTTCAGTATAGTTATGTATGTGCGGCTTGAAGTTTTCGAAAACCAAGCCAAAAATTCCTTTGGACGTGTGTGTAATGTACAATTGTACTCTAGGAACAGTTACGAAGAGATTACTTTGTTTTTTTTTCGCGTTGCTCTTCAAGTACTTATGATACTGCAGTATAGTGATGGTGGTGGTAATCGTAAGAAAATGTTTTCACATTGCGTTGTTGCCGCAGCATCTCCTTCTTGTACTTTTATTCGTTTCTTGAAACGAAGCCAATACACTCTATATCTAATTACATAAAACCTTATTATGGACTTCCCAACAGGATATCTCGTGTCGGATACATTTCGCTTTTCATAATGGGAGACACGCACTTAATTCCATTTTCTACCTTTTTTCTCTACAGGCCAATGTTACAGCTACTGGATTTTCTTGTTCTTTCACTTCCTGACTTGGTAAAGTAACTTAATCTGTCAACGTTCATTATGTCGCTTCTGCGTAAAATGCGTGTGATACTGAGGTAGATTTTCCATTTCCCTTTCCATTTGATCCTCGACAAATTTTACGTGACAGTTTACATGTGTATATACCTCGTGAAATGTGTCTAATGGGCCAAAATAGTTTGTAGCTGCTGTAGCGCACACTATTTTGTGATCAGATCCAAAATAGTTCGTTATTCTACATCATCGGGTACGCCCTTGCTCTTCATTTTATTATCACAATATATAAATTCGCCACATGATGATGATAATCATCGTGAACGTTATATTATTTTATTGCCCATCAAGGTCTCCAACAAAAAATATACACCGCACACTCAAAATTTATTCCCTTTTTATCCACAAAAGTTGTTTCGTTTCTTTTTTGATAATCACACTCGAATAAACTTCTAGCTGCTTAAAAGAACACTGAACATCATCATTAAACGAAGAACTTAACAATTAGCGTGTGTGTGTGTGTGTTTTTGTGTGTAGCTGAGAGCTCCAAGGCCAAGAATGCCCGCAGCGAACACATTACATTTTCTGCATAACATAGTAATCTAGGCAAGTAAATACGAAAGTATTTTATTCTAAATGGTTTATTTTGACAGGAATTATTAGATGCGTAAGAACATCCATCAAGGAGATGTTGATAGGTAGCTTATATCAGTTGATGTATTTTGTTTGTATTCCACCAATCCGTCTACAAGAGCAGAAGCGGTCGGATAATGTATTGCTATTGATAATGTGTTTTTGATGGGAATGGGAGGTATCGCCACTGGCCACTGACTCACGCAAACTTGATAGATGCAACGAAGTCGATGAAACAATTTGTGGATTCATTTTTTTAAACGATCCAATGCAAAACGATATTGCAAATGACAGAGAAGCACCAACACTTACGGAGGTTAAAAAACGAAAGAAAGAACATCTAATATTGAATATCAAGAACAGGAGTAGAAGGAGAAAAAAAATGTGTTTAACTTAATGGACAGGTTTCAATCGGCAATTAAAATGTGGAGCTCAAAAACACTTGCATTGTATCATTAAGTCGTATCTTATACGTAAAGAAATAGCACCGAGTGAGTGGAATAAAAAATGAACAACTTGGGTTTTCTCTCTCTCTTCTCTTAATTTTGCTTGTTCAATCTCTTCTTTCACAGCGGTCTATATAGTTTACATTAAAATACACGTTCGTTGTTGTTTTGCTCTGCAATACATATTTGTGCTTTGATGGGGTAGTAACCTGCCATATAGGATGTTACATATATTTTTACTCATCGACCGTCAGTTCTTGGCCATTTAAGAATACATCAGGGGACGAGATGAAAAAGTGAAACAATAATAGCACTTGACTGGCTTTTTATAATTATTGCAAATTTAGCCAAGGGCAGTTATGCACTCGTTTCTTGCAAAGTATTTTCTCACTATTTTTATTGTTGCTTGTTGCCGCTTGCGCTTCGTCTTCTGTTGAATATATTACGTCAAGACGTTCGTGTTGTATTTTTTGCATCGACTACGTAGGTACATACGTACAACCACAATATAACGTGTTTTCAATCCACACAAATCGTATGGCCATACAATTGAGACGAATGTACATGTAACACAACAGGCTCGCCTGTCGTTGTGCCCATTACAATTACCTTTTATTTGCTTTTGGCAATAACAATAACAGTAATGATCTCGTAACTCGGTTCTTCTTCATGCACCTAACCACCACCACGACCAAAAGAGAAAAAGATGTGTGTATTATGATATTATCAACTAAAGATGTTGATAATGACGAGGATACAATGTCATATAGGTATAGGTAAGTGTAGCGGTGAGTTCCTACTTCTTTTGTTGCAGACTTTGATGCAGACGACAGTAGAGACCATTATTTACCATAATATACCTATATTTGTAATGATGTCGGTGACGGCGAGTGTTGATACACAAAATAAACACACATACACATCTATTATATCACAGATATGGCACCATCAGGATTATCAGTTTCTTCTTCTTCGAGAAATGCGATGGTGCCGAACATGAGTAAGTGGTAAGTGGTGGCACAAACGTGATATTATTAATCCCAAAAGTACCTTGTACTCGTATGTTTGTGAATTTTTATCCCATGCCTTCCCACATCACACACACTGTTCACTAGGTTAGGAAACGGAGAACCATATTATTATACCGTACAGAAAGCTCTGTTTACAGCAGCGCTTTTATTATCCGTCGTAGTTTTACAGTACTTTTCCTTATTGACAATCGTGAGATGAAGGACAATGTTGACGATGCTGAACCTGTACTGCTGCTGCTGTTAAGACAATTTCTGTTATTGGTCTGTAATAATCTAACTGTTCAAGGAGAAGTGGAACATTTAGGAAGGAGTATAGCAATAATGGGAACTGTACAGTTCAAAAACTTTTTATTCTTCCAGGTAACACAATTTCCATTACATATAGCAGCACGGTTTCAGTTTTTTTTACAAGATTATCGAGAGGGGCATTAGGAAAGGAGCATTTATTGAAAACTTATGAAAATATTTCTTTCTCTCATGCGATATCTTTGCCGTGTAGTGTTACTGGAACTTCCAGCCTGGAAGAAAGTAGGCGCTTTATTATTAGTGGCACCGTTTCCAGAAATGAAATAAAAAACACAGAAAAAAACTTTCTTGTGCGAAGCGAGCACAAATGTTTGTCGTTGTAGGAGTTGCAGCCGTGGTAAAGAGACACGGTTTTTGCCGGTGATGATAATGTCGTCGGGAGAACCACTACTGCTCTCTACGTTGTAAGTAAAGTGTGATGTTGGAAAAAGTTTCGCGTGTGGTTTGTTGGAATGGAATGGAACAAAGTAAACTGTACCAGCAGCTACACAGCGAGCAGAAGCAGCAGCAGCGCACCAGCCAGACTCGTTCTGAATGGTAGAGGAAAAATAGAATGATGACTGACTGCTGCCTGCCTGCCGGTTTGTTCCCTGCTTGTCTATGTGGTCTCAATATTATGCTCTGCTTACACTTTTCCCCTTCTTCGTCTTGATATTGTTGTTTGCTTGCGCCATAAGCTATGTCCTCCTGCTACAAAAACTTGCAGTTTTACATGGATATGGTGGTGGTACATATGCGTGGATGTTTCTTTCTTGTAGGTCTGCGTTTCTTCTTTCGCGAGCATTTGATGTGAACTGTGTGGCTACACCACGACGGCTAGTCGTCGTAGCTGTGTGGTAGTGGCAATGGAAATGGAAACTGCTCTAAGTATATAGTGTCTTTTTCAGTGTTTTCCCAGTGAATGTTATTTTTTCGCACAAAACCCACCATTCTAGTCAAAATATGTATATATAGATAGATAGTCGTGGTGGTGCTCTTTACCAAAACGACCGTTTTTTCTCCTTTCTTTTTTTCTTCAGGAGGATCAGTCGACGAGATGTTCACGGATAATAGTATGCCACGCACGGTTATTACGATGATAATAAGAGTGCTCCTCTACCGTGTACTTTCTTAGCACTACTGAGGATCACATATATAGCCAACATACATAATCGCAAAAAAAAAAACAAGAACAATGCACGTTACACAAACAAGCAAAAACTTGCTTTTTTTGGAACTCGCACACTGCTATACATTATCGTAAAAATGTTCTTTTTACTTATTGTGGTGTTTTTGAGCTTTTGTTGATATTTATACTGAACTGCAATTGCGAAAAAATGGTGAGACTTTAGTCACTTCACCTTTCATATTCGTTTCTGTTGTGTCTTGTTCAACGCTCTTGTACGTGTGCAAAAATTTCTATACACACTCAAAGCCGTAAAACGAAGGAAGACTCCAAATTACATGTACCCAATCTCTATTACTACTACTACTACAGCAGCAGCAGATGATTTAGGTAGACATGGAGGTTATAGGAGCTAGTGTGCAATAATGTGTTGTTGGGATAATCATGATGATGTGCGTGAGTGTCTCGTATTAACAGAGCTATAAATGTAGGCATTGATATTCTTATAGAATTTGTCCGACTGGAAAATATTTTACTGCTGGCTCTTATTATTCCTGTTGTTACCAAAAATATATCATGAGGATTTACCTACTCTGCGCATAAATTGTTGTGCTAGTAGAGTAGATGATCATCATTATTGTTATAACTTTGAGCATGCCACAAAAATATTTCACATAACGTCTTGTGTCAGTTTATGGTGGTTACTGGTGGTTGCTCACCTTTACACTAAAAAACGCCTGTAGCACGCATCTGCAATACAGTTACTGTACAACACACAGTTTGCCATATCACAATATTTACGGACAACTTATTCTCGAAAAAATGTACAGCGAGTAGTAGTAGTAATAATAAAATATGCACGTCGTACTAAACACAATAGACGTTTCCTTTTAGCTATAATATTATATCGTTGTTGTTTTGCGATTTGTGCATAATAATAATATTTTTGTGTGCACCACACAATAAACTCTGGGTAGGACACAGCTTTTGCGTTGCGTGGCTTCTCCTCTTCTCCTGACTCAGCTGGCTGGCAGGCAACGAGCAACAGACAATGCCATTCCCATCCTCCATCATCATCATTCTTATCCTCGCGTTCTAATTGTTATCAACAGCCAGCATCGACAACGGCAACGAGCGAACAATTTTTTTGTGAGTTTAGCTGAGCAAACTCAAGAAAAAACTGTTATGCCACGCATAAAAAACGGCTTGCATGATGATGATGAGTCTTATTCATGACAATGGGGATAATAAAGATCATTATAATTTTGTTCGTTCACTCTCTGAATGACTGTACACTAGCAGAGCAGTGAGTGAGTGAATCTTTGTATGTGATGATCAGTTTTCCCTGGTTTTTTTTCTAACGAAACGTATCAGTCAGTTGAGCAGTTAGTTAATAGTCTCATACCACCACACAACAATAAGGGAGAAACCAAATAGAGAGATGACGGCTGGCACGCGGCAGTGGCACACACTTTACCGTATTATTTGGTTTCCTACAAGAGTTGCACGCAACAGCACACTAAACCAATTTTATTCACGCCATTGCCTTGCCACTCGTATCAAAACGGCCATGTTTTGTTGGTCATGATGATGATAATGATGAGACAGCTTAAATGTAGAGGACATGGTGCAACTGGAAAACAGCAACTGTAATTCACTGGTCACTGATTGTATTTACTAATGTACTGATGTCAATTAATTTCATTGATCACTCTTCAAGTTCTGTATCGTTCATTGTGCACGATGGTGCATATATATACGATTTTGCTTGCTCACTTTCAGCATACCAAAAAATAAATGACTATCACTGAAAATGACGCGTCATCATAGTCATCATCTTCATAAAAACAAGTACATCAATTAAAATGACATGTCGTAGTATTATTATGTGCGCAAGAAACAAAATGATATAAGATTATCCTTGAAATTACTCCTTTTTCTATCTTTTTGCTTTAAAATACTAACAAGTACAAATAATAATATCGCTTCGTTTATCACAAGTTTAGCAATAATAGTAATTTAGGGAGTTGACTTTGGAATCTTGAACTTCACTGTAGGATCTATTATGTATGTTGTTGCGCCGGCTTCTTTGGCACAAAAATCAAGTACATATAGTGATGTAGTCGGCAGCTTCTTTTAGTTATCTAGTGAGAAGAGTAATGATTCAATGATGATCGGACAAGGAATGTGGCCTCTCCTCGCAATAGTCGTAAGTCGTAATCCCATTCGATGACATCAGAAATTTTTGCCAATACAAGGAGAAAATCGTTTCGCAGTTTATACGAGCGAAGACACTATATCGTCATCCAAATTCAATAATGTTATATTATCGACATCAAAGAGTCGACCGATTAGCACTTATCGTCATTTAGAATTCAAAAGTCAAAAAGAAAAAGGAGCGCAAGGCGACGATAGCACAACCAAGTCGTGTGTTGTTTATTGATTTCAATTACACATTTGAATGTGTTAAGCCGTATCATTGAATCCTTCCACTGTTGCTGAATCGAATTCTTTAAATGAGCGGCGCATACAAGTAAACACCACTACCACATACATGGAATTCAATTGAATGAAAGGGGTGTAATCGCCGTTCATCTTCCTCGCTTTTGAAAGGATATCAAAACGTAATATGGTGTATGTATATATTTTGTGATGTTGGCTGATGTGGGCGTATATATTTTTTAATTATGCGTCACTACAATGCATTCCCTAACGCTTACTATTACAGTTAGTTCTCTTACTTTTTTCTCCAGCGTCAGGTTCCCAATCACCAGCGGATTACACACACTTCTCTTCCGGTCACTGTCCAACCGACAACACTCCAGTAGCAATAGTTAGAACGGATGATGATGATGCAATTAGGCAGGACACACACACAACAGTTTTTTAGGGAACGAGTAAACTTTAATTTTTTATTTACTGCATATATTTTATGCAAAACAGTTAGGCACACAACAATTAAATTTAACTGTCCATACTTTTATCTCCCACACACAACAACAAACAAATAAATTTTCAAAACTGAAAAGTCGAAGACGCTAACTACTTTTTCCTGCTTCTTCTCTCTCTTCAACCTGCTTCCTCCTCCTTTGCTTGCCCAAACGATATTAATCGCTTGCCTCCTATTTTCCTTTCTTCTCTCTATCTATCTCTATACATTTTTGACAACTCACTTTGTCAACAAACTCCACCTGATCCTATCCTGCTATGTTGGTTACTTAAAACCAACCATTCAAAGTTCGCTCCCTTCTCTCACTTTGTTACATTTTCTGACGGGACTTGCGTCCCTATTCTCATATTGCCCTCCAAAACACCGCCCTTTGGGACACCTCCGGTCGGAGAATAATCCCCCTTTCCCCGGTGTTTCAGATCCTTACGCTGACTTACATAATATTCACTTCATCTGTGTATCTAATTTTAAATTACTACCTTTTTTATACATAAAGCAAACGAAGTACTAATAATAATATATATTCATACATACATAATCATAAAGCATATTACATAATAATCATATTCCCGAATATTATCATAATTAACTTTTTAAATAACGTGTTTTTCATAAATATATACAGACATAATATAAATCATCATATTTTTCCATAATCAGAAATTATCAATCATATTATTCATATTAATCTCAAGAATGTATATTGTATCTCCAATTAAGCTGGAACTAGGATCATCCTTCCTTGTCAGGATTACGATTTCGTCCACCTTGGTTCAGCTACTCTGGCCATCACGGCTCCGTCTCCTTCTCCTTCATGTCCATTTCACCCATGTTATATCTCAGGGTATATAAGTATAGTGATGAGTGCCATTGGTGGCACTGGACGTCGAGACACACTGGTGAATGTATTAAGTTCCTTGGATAAATAATGGCTATTGTCCCTAGAACGTATCATTGTGAGTGTTTATCGTCAACAGACACTTTGTCATGATGACTTTTCTCCCCAGGCCTTTTTAACGCCAGACACATTGTCTTAGCGGATTGCGATGTGATTCCACTAGACACGTTGTCTTAGCGTATTCTCCATCGGTTGGTTTTTTAGCGCCGTCAGACACCTTGTCATAACGACTTATAATTTTGACACGCCGTCAGACACCTTGTCATAACGACTTATAATTTTGACACGCCGTCAGACACCTTGTCATAACGACTTATAATCTATGAAGCGCCGTCAGACACCTTGTCATAACGACTTATAATCTATGAAGCGCCGTCAGACACTTTGCCATAACGACTAGGATAATGCCAGACACATTGTCTTAACATTGATATCTCTCCTCCTCCGATCGGTATTAATAGGAGTCACGCGTCCTGTAAGCCATGAATTTGTACTTCTTATAAGCCACAACTAACATAGCCTCAGTTTTTCGACATTTTCTAAATCTTCACCTGCGCAGTTTATTTTTCTTAAATACTAGTATATTTTATAAACGAATAGGATATTTTTAGCTATCCTGAATCTATTTACATATGTACAATGTACGAATTTTATAGGGGAAACTTTTGCTAAGAAGAAGTTCACTTTCTTCTGCAATTCATAATTAGACGTTTGCCATAGTTGGTCAGTCTATTCTTTGTTCTTCCGGCTCGTGGACTGGTCCCTTGAGACCGTATTTACTGAAAAATTTCCATCTTTCAGTCTCCTTAGTCTTTTGAATGACTAATAGAGTGTAGTCTTCGTACAACTCTCGCCTTTCTTCATCACAGTCTTGACCTTGTATCCGTTTGATTCTGCTTTCTTCAGTCTTCTTGCCCTTTTGTTGACTCTTTGCTGACTGATTGTCCTGAGAAATGGTTTTGAGACTGAAACCCTCGGCCAGCTCAGCTGCCTCCACAGGTTTTTCTGAGTTATCCGCGTTCCCCATCGCACTAATAACTCCTAAGACTTCTTTTGATGGATCGATCCTGGTTCGGAAGAGAACCTTTCTCCTTCCGGTCTTGTATGTGACTTTATCGTCACTGTCTCCCATTTCTGAGTCTAGGGCTTTGGTTATCTTCTCGAGATATTCATTCTCACGAGGGCTCTTTGATGACACGTCTGCCTCAAGAGTTTCCTTTTCGCAACTTAACTCGCTTTCCGACTTCCAACTTGACTTCTCCATTTTCCTTTGAATTGTCATGGGCTCCGTACTCATATGTTTGCCAATTGCAAACTTTTCGTCCTGCACTGAGAAACTAACATGTTCAGGCAGTCTCTGTTGAGTGATTCTCCTTTTACTGCTGTCGACGACAATGCATGCGCAATTGCCTACGCCAATTTGGGATGCATCCGCTATTAAAACGATAAATTTGGAGTAGTCGATTGCTGTGGGCATTTCGTCTGCACCTCGATTCTTCCACTGTGTTGCAAAAATCCTCTGTTCCTTTCTCATAACATGAAGTCCCATGCGATTCTGGATAATTTTCTTGGTGATTCCACACTTGAAGTTGCTGTTGAGTGAAAATGTTTTCATTTGGGAAGTGACTTTTATCATCTTCCGCTTACTTTTGATATTACCACAGTCTGCTAGGCCACTGCCGGTAATGATCGTGTTTGGATCTCGTCGTACTGCCGATGAAAGATTTGTTGCTGAGAATGCAGCGTTCGAGTCCAACAACGTTGATACTCGCGCTGATTTTAGATTTGTAGTGCTGAGTGGCAAGATAAATCCGCTTGAAACGGTTTTAAATGGGAAGGAATGTGGTGCGGTACTCACATTCCCCCGCTGAAGTTTAAATCTTCGTCTGAGTCGTCTGTCTCATCCTTCGGAATCCAAGTGTTTCCATCGAAAACACACATGGTCGCTCCCATTTTGCTGGTACATTCAGCTGCTGAATGTCCAATACCACGACACTTAGTGCAATTACTGAGTTTGCCGGATGGGTTAGAGCTGAAACTCTGATCACTTTTGCCAGGTTGCTCATTCAATTGATGAGATGAGGCCTTTTTATAAGACTCCCTTCTCTAATATAGTACCTAAATGTTTCTCTGTCTGTGGTTTGTTTTTATACAATCATCACGATGTCAAGTATGCTAAATGTTCCTTCGTTCGTATTGCAATAGCAATCCTTTAAAACACACCATAGCACTCAACCTTTCAAATAAATAATGAGGAGTATGTAGTAGTTTTGTAGTTATGATGTATTGCACGCGCTGACCACGTCCATCCATATCCATCCATAAGTATTACAAAATGCTGCATGTATTGCTTGTATAACTCAAAGAAACACTTTTCATTTTACAACCACTGACCGTGACCATCAGCCATTTAAAACATTTGCCATAATTGGTAGGATTTTTAGATTAATTGTCTTTACTTGGCATTTTATTTCATTTCCCTTCGCGGGAAGAAAAAGGCTTTCTACACAACGCACATACACAGCAAGGTAAATTTGCAAATAAACTATTATGCCGACGCGATCGTCTAGTAGTGGTAAAGTAGGTAAGTGAATGAAATTGCTGCCCGTAGGCTGGTGAATAGTGGTAGGGGTTCTGTATTGAGCCTTTTCTTTCTATAGATGTGACTTACGAGGACCAAGTTTTGAACACAAACACTAACACAAAAGATGCTCCGCTGCCACAAGCTGCCATATTAAAAATACGACGGCCATTCTTCAAAATGATGTCATACGAAACAAACCCACGCAGTTCTGCACACCTTTTTACGATTATTGCTTATGAATACATTAATTGGCAAGCAAGAAGGGAATAGATGGTGGATTATGATAATAATTATTATGTATTGTGTATAAAGTGAGAAGGAGATGCAAGTGACATATTAAGAGACTGGTCGCCGCTCGTGTCATGTCCCTATAGATAGGTAGGTAATATATCTACGTACGCTAACTACCAAACAGGACACAACAATCGACGCTAATTAAAATGGAATTTAATTGATTAAATAAAAGTTGGAGTTGCCAAACTTTGCTGCAACTATTCACAGCTCGCTCACACCACTTTGTTACACAAACACTGGAAGAAAATCACCCTGCGAGAAATGCAAATGGTATCTGGTTGACGAGTGGACGGTGACCTGAGTGTTTGGAGTGGCACTACCCAGTTTGCTGCTCACTTGACACGGCAACGTCTAACATGCAACTGAAACTTTCCAATTGAATGACATAAACAATTTCAGAACAGGTACTTCTTGGTGGCAGTGATGCTGGTGAGTGCCAGTAAGCATTTTATGATATCCGTACATATACATTTATAGGCAACTTATAGTAAATTCCGTTTATTTATGAATGAATGTTTTAAAAAAGTCAACTTTGTTTGATGGAGATGATAGGAGGACAAGAAGCAAACCAGCAAGAACCAAAACCAAGACACACAAATCAACCACCAGGTTGAAATACTTCTGTTTGACTACTGGCTTGATGAAAATACATTGTATGCATACCTAATATTTGTATCTGTTTGACTTGATTGTCCAATATAAATGAAAAAGAGGCATGAAATGCATCTTGTTTGTTCTAACTACATAAATCTCACGACGACAATAGTATGGCGACCACTTGTCATCTTTTCAGTGTGGTGGTGTACTTTCAGTGCATGTAATCCACACAGTACAACCGTCATTCCGAGCGAGACCCACGGAATATTTTTGGTGTTTTTAAAACACGTTTTAGTAATAACCAAAGAGTTCAATAAATAGCATGTCATTTGTCGTTTATATCCTAATATCTTAACGATTTGAGATCACGAGTCGGTCTGAGGTAAACGTAAAGATTATATGGAGCCCACCTTGGTTTCCCCATATCTTTTTTTATAACTCTAATGGTAATGGGATTTGTGATGGTGGTGGTGATGTTGTTACTGTAGCTTGAACAGATGAAGGTTGAAATAAAAAGAGACTGACCATCCGTCAATGATGAGATGATAATGGTAATAATCATGAAGTGGCTCACCCGTCTCATGTAACAATTCTTAATGGATGAACACAACTTGTAATCCACCTTTCAATAGGAAAAAATATGATCGACTAATATTATTCATTTGTACTAAGATGATAGATGTGTTCCCTTTTATCTTGTATCATATCTCTGAGAAGATGTAATGTAATGTTGCCTGTAAGCAATAATCCAATCCCAATCCTTTTTATTATAATTTGATGATGGTGCCCAACAAGCAAAACCTCCTTGAAAGATTTTCTTGCTCAAATGTATTACTCCACCACACGGTCTTCCCCTTCTTACACTCCTCTTGGACACATGGATTACTGTGGTGTGCTCAGTGTGACATGCTTACACACTAAAAAATATCCCTATACACTAACTACCACGAGATTGGCATGTTATCATCACAAAACAGCATGTTATTATTTAAAGTCTCAACCAGGAGACGAAAAATGGGCAGGGTTTTTTGGTTTCGGTGATTTTTTTGTCTTGTTGGCCGTTTGGATGAATTCGTGATTCGAAAATGCTCAAGATAATAGTAATAATGGTTTTTATCATTTCTTGAAAGAAAAAAAATGATGAGGGTGATATGGGAAAGCATGTTTTTATGCTACAAAAAACGTTTAATCTATTAAAGTCATTCACCACACATCACACACACACATCCAGTTTCACTTTGACAGCGAGGAGTAAGCCAAACAAAAACAGGTATCCAACTGATCACTCCACTACTATATAATATTTCTATACGAGTAGTTTATAATTTAAAGACCCTTTCTTTCCGAGAGTTCAAATGTGTGCTCAGTGAGGAAGCTTAATAGAATAAGCCATGTAAGCCATGCATGCATGAAATAATAAAAGTCTTAAAAAACGATGAGGAGAGTGGGATTAAATGTGTATACATTTCTGCAACTGGAATACAGGGTGATGACGATGATGATCACTGTTTGATGCTGTTCTTGAAACAGCAGCAGCTGTTGTCTATTTGAAACATCTACCTTTTGAACTACTCCTGAGAGTTGAGATTATATTATTTTGTGAACGCCCATGCATTTTCTCACCGCGTTCGGTTGCAAGGTGAAGAAACAACTTGCGTCTTAATGCAGTTGCGTTGTTCACGGATAGTGGAGATTTTGGTGGTTGGCATTAAGCAAAATTTAAACGAACCTACTAAGGTACATCATCAAATAAAAATATTCAAAGAAACGATAATGAACGCAAGAGTATTTTTTTTCTTTATTATTTTTAAGTCGAGGGAAGGATGAAATACATCGTTTTTGTTTTGCCAGTCGTTAGTTATTTTTGCTGTGACTCTTCTTG
This sequence comes from Sinella curviseta, assembly GCA_004115045.4. Classification (NCBI taxonomy): domain Eukaryota; kingdom Metazoa; phylum Arthropoda; class Collembola; order Entomobryomorpha; family Entomobryidae; genus Sinella; species Sinella curviseta. The sequence continues at coordinate 44,928,435 of CM023201.3, read as the reverse complement.
TTCTCATCCATTCCCTCGACGATGTCTATAATAATTGCGTTGATATAAAAATAGTAGTAACAACCCCCAAGAAAAAAAACCTTTTCAGAATCCGCCTACAACAGTTTTACTTTCTTCATACGATAATTGGAGGCGACTTGTTTTGAGGTTATGCATGCAATGCATAGAAAGTGATGACTAACCACAAAATAAGTCGGATCGCACCTTTCCTGCCATCTCACACAAATGGTTAAATTCAAGTCAAATACAGCCAGTCATCATTTTGATATTTGATTCAAGAAGATCCCATGTTGTAATAATAACATTGGTACAAATCTCTGAGCTCTCTGAACCTCATACAATCTTAACCTTTCATTTGTATTTACTTTTTTATTTATATTTTCGTTGTCGTCATCTTTTGATGGTGCCAGTCTACATAATCTACCTACCTGTCTGCCGCATGAAATGATCACATAAGATGAAATCATCACATCTCAGGTAACCAATTTGCATACTTTTAGTTCGACAGACGAGCCTCAACTGTCATTTAAGTTTGACAGTATTATCATAAAAACATAATTCATGCAGGTTCTAGGTTCTTAATAGTAGCCCCGCAACAACAAACACTATCTGGTCTGGTGCTGGTGAAGAGAACTTGACATCAATAATTTATGCATGTATGAATCACTCTCTCGTTTTCTTCCAAATGATAAGAGCCAGTGCACAAAACATATTTACATACTTTATGCTCCTAAAATGTGAGCATTTGTGAGCAGACCACCATACCATAAAACACTGGATGTCAATGTTGTTACCTTCTCTGAAAAGATCTGCTGACGGTAAGTAGCAAAGAACCAACTTTGAAAATTAAGCTAGATAATGTTTATGATTTTATCCTCTTATTTATTTCCTTGTTGTTCTTGTCACATCAAATCAAATCAAGAAACTTGATGACCAAATCCCAACCCACGACGATCTCTTAACGTAAAGGGATATGATTCCCAAGCAAGTTGTAACGAAACAAACTTCCTTTCCTTGTGACCTCACAAAGTTTTGAGACCTGTCTATTTTTACCCACCACCTAATGGTTGGACAGCGTCATAGCCTTTAAATGCCATACGAAATACAGAAGTTGGAAGTAGAACATTATAAGTGTTTATAAGATGACTGACTCATACATAAATATCGTTTTTGGTTCATTCTTGCTACCATCATGTATTCAATTCATTTTCTGCTAGTTAAATGCTATGTTATATTATACTGCTTCTGGTCTCTAAAGCGAATCTTGTTGATTAAACGCCCATGAATGCTCGTCGTGCGATTTTTTTCTTACGAATTGGATAAGAGAGGTAAAAGACGTTGAGAGGACATGCATGATGACACGACATTTCATCATCCTTTCTTAATCCAATTATTTTTCATCATGATGAATATGTGTGGACAAGAGCTCAAATTTTTATTAAAGAGTGCCCTACTGCTATTTGTTGCTGCTAAAGGCAATGAAATAAGAAGCAAAAGACACCCAACTGTGCAGACATTTTTTCCTTTAAATGGTAAAACGCTTTGAATTTATTTGAAAAACTGGTGACGAGCATACAATGTCACAAAGAAACTACTTTACCATATCATCAAAACCGTTCTACGACTACCCGTTGATATCTTAATGATATGTGCACAATACAGCTAATGAACCTTTAATATAAGCATATTAAATAGTAAATAGTGCTTACATGTGTATGTACACAAAGAACGTAGGGCATACGATGATATACACAGATTATTAGGTCGCCATTTATTAGCTCAAGTGGTTCTGGCTTGCCAACGGAGAAAATTAGGTAATAAAATTGTGATGCAATAAGCGAGTACATATAGTACCAGTGGAATAATGGAGTAAGATTGTTAATAGCATCTAAATATATTAACTAATTTTTTTCGTAAAGGAAAATTTCTTAAAGCATGAGAACCATTCAGCAGAATGTTTACAGTAAAAGTGACCAACGTCTATTGGGGATCATCACAGTTTCAAGGTTAAATTTAAAAATTATATGAGAACATGATAAAAATGCTTGTAAGAGGTAATCTGTGAATGTTAATTACAATTAAAGGATAACATTAACAACGACTTTTCGTATTATAATAAGTATAATTTGAAATTTAAATGATGTCAATATGTGGGAAAACGGCTTAAGATGAGTCCGTAAATTCTTGAAACTCCTGTGAAGTTATCCACTGTATTTTTCTTTAACTCCCATACTCACCGCATTCAACTCGCCCAGTACCTGAACTAAAACTTTTATTGTCCAGAAGAAATACAACAATGGAAGGATTTCCAGAACTAGCTAGAGTAATAAGCAAATTTCCATCTTCCAATTCAAACAACAAAAGCATAATATGAATCTAATCATTGACGTGAACAATAAAGTTGACCATGATCTTATTTTCATAAACAATCACAGCTTTTTGTTTCCTATACAAGGAAATAATAATTTGGACTAGGGGCTTGAAAATTTATGTGTACAGTATTTACAAGTTCCATTTTAGCATAAAAGGTTCTATCGAGAAACCAAAGAAAAGGCAAAAGGAAGTACATTGGTACATATATTCATTGATGATAAGACGATTTAGTGATAGTGTTTAAGCAAAAAGAAGTGAGGATTGATTTCTGGGTCAACTGTAAATGCCCCTTTGTTTTGTACACGCTTTTCTTTCTCTTCATCACCACAGAAGGCGAACGTTCACTGCCAATGGCACCGCCTTCCTATTTAAAGTGGGAAAATCGACCAAGTAAAATGACGAGAGAAGAAAAGGAGAAACAGGAGTGCGTCACTTTTTGTATTTTGTGTATATGCACTGCTATCTTAACGAGCATCCGTACTCCCATCTAAAGAGAAAGAGAAAGAAAGACGTGCATTGGAACTTTCAAGGCGTACATGCTCGTGCATAGATAGCTTTCCAACTTTTAACCGAGACAATTCTCTGCTCTAACTAAAACGAACAGAGAAAATGGGCAAAATGAAGTCTCAGAAATTCATTTCCTTTGTACAGTTATAAGCATTTATCTTTGCATCACCATCATCACAGTTGAAATAGCTTTTCATGATAAAATTCTAAAGTGATCTATCTGTGCATCCCGCTTTCTGAGAATTGAGATGAAGATAAAACGTTCGTTTCATGTGTTACATGGGATTTCCCTGAAAGTACAGCGTGTACATTAACTACTGCAGGAAGGAAGAATGGTTCCCGCTTCACTGGTACCTCATCTCCAGGAAAAAAACTGAATGAGTGATGCGGGTGTTTTGTTGACGCCTTCTGCAGTCAGCAAATTTTCTCACTGCAGAAAATCTTCACATGCAGTCATCCGTTCCAAGATGCAACGAGCAAAATTTCTACATTTCCAAGAACCCATCATCTACATTTTGAAACCCATTGTTTAATTTTCAGTACTACAGTCCGGTCCGCAAACAACGTCAAAACCTTTGTTTTATAGGTACTGTGTACATAGAGAAAACCCACGCGTTTAAGGAACATGTACCCTGCAGCTCGAAATTGGTGGTGCAGTGTTGAGTATAGTAACAAGTCTGCTGCATTCTGTGCCTTTGCAGCAGCGCGTACGAATTTTATCTATTGGGAACATGCCAAAACCTATTACCAAGCCCATTCTTCATCAGGTCTTCTGCCACGACTCGCGGTAGAAACCAAGAGCACACATGTCTTTTTTCGCATATCTTATTGCATAGTTATAGGTAATAATCCTGGTATCAGATATACTTATTTTACCTCGTCTGGTTTGTTTCTACTACATTTACAAAATGCATTGCTCATCATTAGCTGAGTAATTTACACCAGTTGGAATGTTCCGTTTCAAAGTGTTATTTCATCTTCAGCTTCCACCTACCTACTACCTATCTTTTTATATGACTTCATTCCATTTATCCAATTTTTTTCGTTTAGTCCTCTGAGAAAACAAAACGTGCACATGGCATATACGCTTACGCTTGATATTTAAATGAATAACAGCCCATGACTTTAAAAAGTATTAACTCAATTTTAGAGACGTAATGAGCCTTCATCTAATCCCCTTCCTTCTGCTCTCTTTCCCTATACTACAGATGGTGCTTATTACTGTTATTAGCGTAGTTTTTCTTTACCTTCAAAGATGTGTGTGTGGGTATATTTATGTAAATAGCGTAGTGCATTTATGTGCTTAAAGTTCAACAAAAAGTTTAATAACAAGCTCCATTCTTTTGCCACTTTAATAATAAATCTCTTAAATGGGCAATAAGAATTCTTGCGTAACCATAATATGCAATAAAAACGAAAGTGAGAAGGAGTGGAAGAAGATTACTATACTCTCCAGCAGCAAGGCAGTTGCAACTGCAACCATGCACTTCCTACAAACATTAAAATTACAGCTTTTGAAAAATCCTCAAGTGCAAGTGAAACAATGTTCACGTCCATTCAACTACTTTTCATAGATATGTAGATTAGATTGGTAGATAGTTCCACCTTCTCATACGTTTGTCTCTTTCCTCCCTGAACTCTGCCAATTCAATAAAAAATCATCACATTGTTCCTTGCTTTTTGAAGATGGTGAGATGATAATGGTGCTGGCAGTTTCTAATCAAGTAGTAACGTAAACTATCAATCAGTTTCACAGTTTTTACAGGAAAATGGCAGTCTGCTAAAGACAGCAATAATATGTTTCTTTAAAGTGACATATCAAAACAAATATTCTCGTTCCATGTCCTCCCATTTGATGCTCATTTCAGTTGCTAACATTGACGACTGGCCAAAAGCCTTAGAAATTCAGAGAAAAACTTTACACATGTACGAAATAATATATACAAGTGCAAAATGAAAGGTTTTGTTATTCCAATTGTCAATCTCTGGTATTTGTTTAGTCAGTTTATTTAAAACTGACAGAGTCCCCTGATATAATTTTTTAAACAAGAACTCAGGTAAAGCCGGATTTCGTGCAGTCATTTGTGATGTCTTTATGCCCCGAGTTTATGCAATTGATTTATGCATAAACAATTCATAAATGGACATTTTAACGCTCACATCGCTAATGTACTCTAGTCACATTTTAATTACCAAGCATGATGCCTGTGAGTGGGATGCATAGTACTTTTTAGTGAATAACATCTCGTTAAGCATACTGTTATTGCATTCGTGACCTTGCAAAGGAACTTTTTACGACAAATAAAATAAGATTTATTTTCCTTTCCAGTTTTTTACCAAGTTTTTAACAACATTGAACATTTTAAGATGTATTTTGTAATTCATGTAACGGTACAATAGTTATGTAAGATGTACGTTTTTCCGTTTCTTTATGGGCATGCTGTATAGTAAATTGAACAATACTATTATGTGAGCTGAAAAACTATATATGTAATGTTGAATACAATATGTCTTCGTCAAATCAGCAATTTATCAGACTTGAAAAAGGAAGAATGCGTTGAGTGGACGGTGAACCGGACCTAAATAGTCTATGATATCACTTTGAGTACCAAAAAGTTTATCAACATTCTCTCATGCTGTTCCCTTTAGCTCCTCGAACAAAACTGTCAATGACGATTTATCACGGTGGCCAATATTAAATGTCAAATTGAAGAAAATACCCATAAAAGCAAACAAGGGTCCGCTGGAACCCCGTCATATGTACATACTAGCATGTGAGTAAGCGCAGTGTTGTGCAAGAGCATATTTTAGCATTTAGCACAAAATCTATTAGTTTGTGTGACGAAGTATTTTTAGGTTTATTTGCTTTTACTTCCTTCCTTGAATTTAGTTCGTGCTGTGAAGCATACGTAAACACATGTGTAGGCGAGGCGTAGGAACACATTTATATGACGTCAACCTAATGTATTCTTCCAACCACACACTAATAGATAGCTGTTGCTTAAAAGAGAAAAGGAAACCATCTTCCATAAAAAGGATTCTCCATAACATACAGCACATACCTATGCACTAATAAACATGTAAGACTCTTTCGCGCAGACACATGATGCAAGTTTCTAGCAAATAGAGAATGGAGAAGAGTGCACAAGTGTTACTATTACGGTAAAAGTGCATTTGTAAAACGTAGCATATTAGATAAGAAAAATTACTACAAAACCAGCATCCAGCTAGTAGGAGTAGCAGTAAAATTCTTCTAGTTAGTTGGCATGCTTTCTGCTCTGTTTGCTGTGAGACCACATTATGAATGAAATGATTTCTCGTACTATGTGCGGTCGTTGTGAGCAATACCAAACATTAGCTTGTTACATACAAAAGTTAAGCTTCCTACTTCAACATTCCCTAAATTTTGTACACGGCATGCTTAGAACTTTGGACGAACAAATGCCAGAACAGAAGGGAAGGAACTGAGACGTCTGTTCATTTCATGTTCACTTTCGTTCGACTAAAGTGGTTAAAACGTATGAAGAGCAATAGCATTTGCGCTCCTACGTGCATCAGCATAATATGCACAAACTGAAAGTGTTTTAACCGGTAAAATGCCATCATGACATGGTCGTGATGATAATGATGAAAGGGAAATTCATATTACAGAACAAGAGGACCAGAAGCACAATTTTTTGTTTACTTGCTTTACTACAATTCACAGCAGCAGTCACATCACAATTTCGACTTTGTGACAGTGCCACCAAAGAATTCTCTTTGAGCTCTACTTACACAATGACAGAACGTGGTGGTGGCGGTTGTTTGTAGGAGTGTGTATTAGAGAAATGGATTCTGGTGCACACGTACCACTGATGTGGTGTTAAGCAGTTAAAAGAGAAAAAGAGCTCATGTGAGTGAGACAGTCAAGTGGTTCTTTTCTTGGTGCAGCAGCTCCTGATGATGTTAATGATGTTTTACTCTAATTTTGTTGATGTAAATGGGCTACAACAGTAATGCACTCACGAGATATGTTACAAAGGGGAAATCATGTCTGTGTATGTCTGGATGGGTAAAGCTCAACAAACTAGTAAGGTGTAAAACCTTTAATACATAACTACCGGAAGAGTGTTGAATGCTATAATAGCAAATGTGGATACATATTTTACCATTATAGTACGTTTTTGTGGCTCAAATTGATCATCCCCATCGATTTGCGGCATAAAAAAATTTGACGACTGGGGCCCCCATACCCTCCACGGCCTACCCCACCGCCAGGTCACCGATTTGACCCATGGTGCCTTGGCAAAAAATTATCGTCTTGAACTCCTCTATCGATTTACACAATAAAAATTTTTGACGACGGGGTCTCCCCCACCACCTCAACTTCCGACCCCCGTACTTCCGGTCAATTATGAGGTACATGGCTGAAAATCAATAGGGAACGTCACCATGAGCCAAGGTACCTCTATGCAAAGTTTGAGCTAAATCGGTCAACGTGGAGGGAAGTTAGAGTGTTTACGGACAGACAGACAGACAGACAGACAGACAGACAGACGGACAGACAGACAAACACATCAATCGCTATAACTACCTTTCAAGCATTTCATGCTTCCGGTAGTTAATAACAGTGAAAAAACACCCGTCTAGTCTATTAACCTCTATCACTGCTTCCTGATTCTATGTTACGTACTATATTTCTTTACAAGGGATAAGAGGTTTAAAAAATTCAGTAAATGAATTTCTCCTAATTCACTCCATATCTGTTCCAGTGTAGATCCATAAACATAATCACTCACGATTGCTGAAAAATTTAAGTGGATCTGTAAATACCAAAGAGTGTCCTATCTATATATTTGAGTACGCTCAATGGTAATATAATAAATAAGAATATCGTTGTATCGAGAATAACAAGTTGCCTATAAAATACATTTATTGCAGTTCAGAGACAGAAACAAGCTGGATTTTTCTGTCTGCAGCAAAAAAACTGACAATGATTGTCTGTATTAAAGTTCAAACACATTTCCAAGTGGGTTCAAAAGTGAGTCTTGTATTTCAAGCTACGCAGCTGCAACTGTCGTATCTTTTTTGACCTTATAACAAGCCCTGATGTACTTGTACTATTAATGTCATTATTTTATGATGACTGCTAATATATTGCTTATTACGGCTGTTAAGAGTTTGAAACGACGTGAAGTGGAAGTACTGCGTTACGCACGATACATATTTGATTATTATGATGCTCTTGATTTTCATTATAACTGATAACGTGAGACTTTTAAAATTCAATGATTACTTCTTGGACGTTTATATCATCAAGATGATTTTTATGATCATGATGGTGGTAGCATATATAAAATCTCTCATTGAGCATGCAACATATGTATGTAGTCTATCTTATCCCAGAATGTTTACACATTAAATTGGACCTTTGAGAAGAAAAAAATTATAAAGTCTATATCTACTGTCCTTGCATGTAAACGTTATAGAGTAAAAGAAAATAGAGCAATTAATATGCAAATAGCTGTGTAAAATCGGTATCTCTGTGCGGATAATAAAGAGAATGGAATAAAATGGCTAGATTAAAATAATGAAGTAGGAAAGGTAAAGTGAACGTCTCAGTTTTATCTATTCAACAATAACGACGATCTCATTCATGAGTGACTTTTAGGTAATTATCAAGCTCATTTTTGCAGTAATGATTCTCAAGTGATGAGATGATACTTATCGTAAATGCTGAATGCTTATACAAATGGTCTTTTAAAAGTTACATTAATGTGAATGAGCATTTAGTACAAACGCAATCATAAATTCAGTTGTTTATGTTTGCCGTAGATTTCTTTTATTCATGATTTCTTTCTTGTGCATTTATATTGTAGAGTTATTAAAAACTCCGTTAATGCTGAAGGATCTCTATCCCAAGGATCTCATTTCGCAAACGTTAGAAGCATTAGCATCAAAATAGTTACTCACATTATTAACATTACAGTCCTTTACAGGCTAACAAGCTGGAATTACTTGGTTCAGAATTAATTACCAGAGATCGAGATATGATTTGAAGAAGTGAGCGCAACTATGAAAGTATTTAGACACTATACCAAGTTGTCGTACACAATTCTCGTTATTAGCTTGTGAAATGAAAAATGAGGGAATTATGTAAAAGTGGAAAAATACTTTCATTTGAGCGACAAAGATATAAAAGGATGACTTGAATAAGAGCAAAAGTTAAAATGGGCTCAATCAAGGAATAAGTAGAGAATTGTTGCAATTGGAACGCGAATCAAACGCTAACGACTTACTCGTGTCTCGGAATTACTACAATTTTAAGTATGCTATATTGATTCAATCCACTCAAATGCACAAGAAGGTTAATTAGAGAATCTCCTTTATGTACATATGTATATAATATTATATTTTTTAGCCTTGATTTCTGTTGTTAGACAAGTTCTATGAAGACGCACGAGAGAGAGAGAGAGAGAGAGAGAGAGAGAGAGAGAGGTAAACAAATCGATCTTGCGTAACAAGAAAAATTAGTACACTTCAAATTCTTCTGTAGGTAGTCAGTTTATAAAATATCTTTAGGATACTATCTACTTTGTTAGCAACTTTTTAAACAATTGAAGTAAGAAGTGGTTCAATTTTCTCGTTTATTCAACTAAAATTCCTAATCATATACTTGAAGAACTAAGGAAATTAAAGAACGAGCTTCAAGCATTGATGTATGTGTATTATTACACTTTTCTATTCAAGCAATCATTGGCAATACCCTTGAATTCGATAGAGGGAATTGTATATTCCTACAAACCTTCAGTGGTATGTATGTATGGTTGATAGGTAGTCCAAATTGGTTCTTTTCAACGTATTTACTTGCAATTTTTTAAACTTACGGGAGTATATAGAGTATAGCGCAAATATAGTGTTTCAATCGAAGGCAGATATGCACGCTCCGTTTCATGTTTCTTTTAGTGAAAGTAAAGCACATAATACCTAGTCGTTATATCTATGACTCATGGGAGCCCTTTGAATTTAAAACAATTTGTACACATTCATATAGGAAAAGAACTTAATAAAATGTATTAAAATAAAATATTTTATAGAATATACTGCGAGGGCACGGTTGATTTGTTTAATTATACAAAAGCATGAAATCATTGCTTTTACGGGATTTTGAAAGTCAAAGGAATCTCACCGTTATAATATGTCATGTCATCACCACTTCATTGACCTGACAGAAAGCTTTTATTCCCCTTTCTATTCTTCCTAACACAAGGTACGTCAAAAGTACATACACACGTGACATTAAAACTGTGTATTGTGTGCACGCTGAAAAATATTATAAACTTTTAACTAAAAAACAAAACAATAAATGAATAAGAGGATGTGAGTTTTACGTGCTTCTCATACGTATTTAGTATCAACTGAAGGGGTAGATGATGAGGGTATGAATAGGTACGACAGTTTGACGTTGAATTGTGCGATTATGATGAATCAAATTCAATGACATTTACTGTGTATATTCAATTATGAATAGACGCGAGGGAAAGAACAATGAACCACTTGTGTGTTCACTGTTCACTCGCTAGCTTTTTTCGCCTCTTCTAATGAGCAACTCTACACATATCACGACTCGACTGCTGCTGCTCTATATATTATTTTTTAAAGGCTGATTGTGAGCAGCGGAAGTTGGTAAAGTGAAATGCGTAAAATAAAAACAAGAAACGTCTGTTTGTTTTCCATGTTTACATTTTTTACATGAATGCACACAAAGCTCAGTTGAATCCTACGCGAGGTTATCAAGCCTCAAAAAGCATATAGGGAAAATACTCAAAGCGGTCGTGTGTCATGTTACACAGAAATGGAATGAAGCATGAACTGTTTATTTTTCTCTCCATTTATGTAGGTATTTATGAGTACATAAATTATAGAAGCTGATAAAATTTGGAAAAATTCAATCAATATAGGGATTGAAATTTTGTACAGTTGCGTTTGTCCTCTTTCTGTCAGTGCAAGTACACACTGATATCTAAATACTAGGTGAATCTGTACTTAGATGTAATTTTCAGTACGACTAACCATAGCGTTTTTAGGGTTTTTGTACTAACCAGCCTTTTACATGTCATCCTTCAAACTCACATTCAGATTTAAAATCCATGAGAATATTCGGAAAGCAATTCAGTGACAACGGAGTTGGTAGGTATGTATATTTTGTGCTTTAGCTGACATTACTTTCGTTCTAAAGAAAAAAAGTCAGTTATTACTGGGCTATTCAGAATTTAATCACTCGGTTTATTCTAGTTTGGGTAGGTATTTTAGTAGTCATTAAAGTAGTTCTGAACGTAGTTACGTTAAGAATTGACGGGAAAGCCCAGATGGTGCCGCATCCTAGAAATTAGCGGAATAACAACTGTGAAATGAGGTTCATGCATGGACATCTTGCTTCTGTTTGTGAATGAGTGATGTATACATGCATAGTGTGGGCTGCTACCTGATTTGCAGTCTTTTTTTTAAATCCACTGTTTTCACATTTATCTGCCAATTTGCTTTGCGTAAACAGTAGTGGAAAACGTTTATTTTATTTTATTATGTCGTATATTGTGTCTTAAGCTTCATTTTACTCAAAGTACCATAATAATGTTTACATTTGGTGTATGGAAAAGTAGGTCACATCTACAAAATTACTACCGGCAAATGGATGATGGACACGACATGAATGTTTATGTAATCATGAACATAAATCAGCTTGCATACACACGGTATATATAGGACATTAATACAGAATTGTACTAATACTTGGATGCATTACCGTTTTAATGCATCACAGTGAACGAAGCGAAATATTTAAAATGGATAGAAATGGACGTGGAGTGGGCGCCTTTCAAACAACATCAAGATTTTCAACACTGAGCAGCTTTTATGTAGATACTTACACAAAAGTCGTACTGCAAATTATGCTGCTGTGGTTTTACACACGCTGAGAGTTGATGAATTAATAGTGAACAAAATGGAGTACTTTAAATTAAACCTACTGTATGAATATCAGTACACCATTCACTGCTAACGACTCTTTATGTATGCAAATTAATTTGCTTATAGCACAAATTATGAAAACTTTCACACTTTTTCCTTCATTTCCTCCATTGTGCATTTCAATGACACACTATTGCGCAGTGTCATTCACACACAGAAGGGTAACATAATCATAAGTACGCGTTGTTGTTGTTGCTCCTAAGTATGTAGGTACAGGCGAAATTATTCAATAGAAGCACGTACACAAGAAATATTGTATTATCTTATTGATAAAAATTATTCTGTCTCTTTCCATCACTTTATCACTCTTCGTTGTTGGTAAAGAACACAAGCAATACCAGAGCTGCTTTAACTATCTTGTCTAGACATATATTCCAGGACTACATGCTTGCAATCGTATTTAGTAGAACATCAAACATTTTCTTGTTTAGCTAGTTGACTGGTATACAAAGATGATAGAACACACGCGATACTCATATCAAAAGCAATACATCTGTAAGCATAGTGTTTGTAGAGCAAATAAAAACGTCTCCACAACACAAGGATACATAGAGCCACGAGACGGAAAATAGTTTACTGATGCACGAAAAACGATTAGCTGTTGTAAATCACTTGCCAACAAACTATTCTGCCAGGTCCAAAACAAGTAGTAATTCTTTTATAAGCCACTACTACCGCAGTCTCTACTCTGATTAAATAGATACATTCACACGTTTTCTGGACCAATTCAATGGGAATATGTACGAGTACAAGAATTGTGCTTGTACACAAAAATAATAGGTTGATATATAGACACTGCAACCTTCAACCAACTTGTCTTGTTCTTATCCATTCCACTTGACTGAATTACTAGGTGCCAAGAGAAATAGTCATGAATAAGTATATTTATAGTGTATTCCGACAACAAACAAAGAGAAGGAAGCATGCACATATAAAAAACAACTGAACACACCACCAAACCTTGTGACTTTCTTTCTGGAACTGGCAGAATGCTGCAGTATCCCTATATTAAATACACAACTTCCTCTCCAACAAACTTCTTTTGCTGCATATTATGCAAGTGTTTACTCCCTCTTCCTTTAACATGCTTTCTTCCATCTATTTTTGCCAACTTCAATAACCCGGAGCTACTTTCTCTTTCTTTGTTTGCCATGTACAAATGTATGAGTGCACAGTACACAGCGTGTCCTAGTTTTTCTTTTTGTTTGTACTTATTTTTTAAGAAAAAACTCGGCTGCCACACGTATGTATATACAAAGATACCACGCAAACTGACAATAGGAACAACCCTCTTATCGAATCTTCATTTCAAAGCCACTGACAACCCTTTCTTTCCGAGGCTACGCTCAGTCAAGGAAAGTGCACAAAAATAATTCACATGTTTGTATAATATTATCTTGATAAATTGTACACTAAGGGGCATGAAAAAGCCTTGTTTTCAGTCAGCTAGAAAATTATAAGTATCTGCCTGACGAAGATGTTTTGCTACATGACATAATTAAGTCTGAAGGATTATTACACTGCTCGACAGCATATGTTCTCCTCGTAACGACACGGCTTCTTCAAAAATGCAGAGAACAAAACTCTTCTCAACAAAATCATAAAGCAGCGCAGCACAAATATATTCCAGTTCAACCGCTACATATTATAGATGAATGCAAAACTTGACTTGGACAAATTACTTGGAAAGTCTTGTTATGTAACTTTCAGAATAGCTCTGCTTCTTCAGTAACGTGCTTTCTGTGCAGTATTCTTACTGTTTCAGCGCAAGAGATCAACTGACTCGAGGAAACGAGAGGAAAAAACATTAGTTGAACCCAAGATGTGTTAGACCTACAAAGAAGATGTGAGGTTGGCTGGTTGACTGGATGCATTCCTTTTCCCTTTTCTTTCACAAGTATGTACAGTACACGCAACTACTGCTGCTGCAGGAGCAGCGTTATTTTTTGGAAATAAGGGTGGAAAAACCAGAAGCTGTATCCAGCAAAGCAAGCTAACATATAATATAAGCACCATCACTACACCAGCCTATTCAAGTCAGATGAGCCAGTGCACACCATTATTTTCTCAAACTGCATATTGTGCATAAAAATCCAAGGAGCAAGTTTACATGCCTTCCTTTAATTTCATGTTGTGGAATGTATTCCAGCAAAAGCGCACTGGCATGGCAAGGGAATAAACTCAAGTCGTTCAAGCCGACTCACACACGTAATTTTAAAATGCATAATATTTGTCGTGTGTGCACTAGAGTATTACATACCATGTTTTCAACTGTACACATCTCTCTTGTATTTTTGGAGAAGAGCTCTTTACAGAATTTCATAAAAACGCACGGAAAAAACGTACATGCAAAGTGTGTTATGTAACCTTGTTTCTTTCTTCCTACTTATCCCACATAACATGCCGTTACATGACACCACATCACCTAAATTATATCCCATCATCATGCCACCTATCTCCTCCTCCTCCAGCTACTATACTTAGGCAAACATGTAAGCCGCTTCTTCTTCTAATATGCAACCAGTTTACGGCATAAGGCAAGCCTACAAAGACATCTTATATAACATCTGGAACTTTTCTAATTCTGTTTTAACAACATTGTTTGTACATGAACATGACTAACTACAAGCAAACTGGGTTCGTCCGTTTTCTCGTCAGGAATGACGTATGAAAATATTAAAAATGCATGGCATCGTTATTGCTCTGTATACCTACAAAAACGCTGCTAGTGAATGTATAGCTTGTTCAAAGAGATACTTCTGCGGAACCCTTCTTTGTATGCCGAGTGTAACATATATACATAACATCTTGTCATGTAATGAGTTTTTTCTTCAAGGATCGCCCACATCTCTAACTTTCCAGACACCACCTTATCTCACGGTATATTAAATCATAGAACAGATTTAGAAATTATTAAGCAAGGTGAAAGTGATTAAATTACATAAAATACTTGTTATCTCATTCGGCTGTCGACAAAGTAGGGTGAAGAATATACATGTTATTCTTACCTGACAGATAAAAGTTAAAATATGACATTGACTTTGAAAGTTGGTAATATAACACACAAGTGATCCCTATACATGTGAAAATCATACAGTATCAACACCTAAAGCCATACCATAACGTGTGGTTTGTAATATTTTCTCATTTTGCCCCAAATAAATTTCTTACTCCGTACTCCAACAACAGACAGATGGAAGCATGACCTCGTAGAAAGTGGTTTCTGTCATTTCCGTTTCTGTAATACCAAGGTTGAAGGTAAACTTCATTTTAGAATTTCACACAACTCAGTTTCTATCATTGTATCAGCCGCTGTGGCTTTGTTTCTTGAATCCTTACGCGAAGAATTCCTTTGAGTATAACAGCCAAATCTTCCTATGCCTATATTTACCACAGGAGTGTACTCTCTCTCTAACATCATGTATTATTATTTTCTATTGCCTATTGACCTGAATCTAAAGCGTATTTATTGGACGTTTTGTTATTACTTCCTGAAACAAAACAGTTAAGAAACCAGTGAAATGTCTTTTATGAAGGAGCTGGGAAGTACCTGTGTTTAATTTCCTGTTTTCTGCCACCTTTCTTTCACTAAAACCGCATGAGTTGTTTACTCTGGAGAATACACAGAGTAGTTGTCTTTTGTAGAGGACTTATTAGAGGCACGCCTATTACTGTGCTTAAATATTTCAGTTGGAAAACTCAGGTGCTTCAATAGCGTTTGTCTTCCTTATTAAAATCGATTTAGGTTAAAAGTAAAGGGAGAAAGGAAATAAATACACTCTTCTTAAAACAGCAAAGTCTAAAAAATAAATCCCTTTTCTCCTCTTCTTCCAAAAAAGGAAGTTTGCACTTAAATCCCTGAAGGACAAAAAACTAAAGGCTGATTTTTCTTATACCAAAGCATTTGGTTATATAAAAGGAAAGTTCATACAAAGATGAAATAAATGGTTGTCTCTTGATCCTATTTGCAGCACTTACACAGTGGCCGGGACTTGGCTTGGCGGCTGTGGCAGCAACAGCAGCGGGTGAGAAATGGTTGACGTAATGAAACTTGCAATGGAAAACAGTAAAGTTATGGAAAAGCTACATGGGGAAGTACAGAGAGACTCGAAATATGGGGTAATAGAAGGAAGGAAAAGCATAGATTTGGCCCTTTACTTTTTTTACAGGCCAACCTGTTCTCAGCAGGAATCTAAGATTGCATTTTGGAGGAAAAAGACGATAATACTTTGAAGAAAAAAGACGAAGCCGCTCACACAGAGAAAGAAATTATGTCAGAATATGACCAACTATATACTCTGACTGCCAACCGAGAGAAAAAGTAGCAAAGGGACCTCTTTCATCGTCCTTGCTTAAGTGCGACGTGCTGCGTACCTTCTTCTTCCGTTTTATTGCTGCACACATGCACACACACATACAAGATATATGACACTAACGTTTTCCACTTTAATACACCAGCCATATATCCAACTCTGTCTGACGATGCGACACATTTTGGATCGAGTTTTTACAGACAATAAACTTTGGCTACTCTTTTCTTCTCTTTTCGAAGACGAAGAAGACGACACAAGTTGTATTGCACCGCTGCTGTGAAGAGTATTAATGGAAGAAAAAAACTCTATTTCGTTTCGCCTCACACGATATTATTTATAGAAGATCATAAAAAGAGCAATTAAGAACGGACAGGTGCACAGGCGTACGTGTGGACACTTTCGATAGTAAAAAAAGAGAAAGCATCACACACGGCATAAAAAGAATGTTTTGATTGAATTAAAGTGCTGTTGATTTGTCGCCTTTTGTATTTATTAGTGGAACATTTTATATTGCCACCATGAGAAGACAAATTGCAGTCGTCTACAACCACGACAATGCTGTGATAAATTGGTACAATGAAAGGATACTTTGGGAGACTGAAATGATTATATTTTTTTACACTCGCGGTCCTATACATTCAACAACTCAATAATTCAAAATTAGTATTGTCATTATCATAGATTGTAAATGAAAGCATATATTCATAATTAGTTTTGTTGTCAATGTGTATACCTAGACATCTTTCATATATATTTAGAAAACAAAATTATTATTGTTTGCAAGGAAATGGTATTATTACACCATTACGTTTACACGATTGTTTATCACATGCCATATGACTATTAATGGTTCCTTCTACTTCTTTTACGTTTTGTTAATTTCATGCTTGTTATGATTTTTTTTGTCCCACAGTCACCAACACTTGATTATAATTAGGCAAACTATAAAATAGGTATATAGTGTGGTGCATACGCATATAATACTAACCGAATAACGTATTGAAAGTTTATTAGAAAGAAATCAAGGGACTCTGGCTCTAATGACCATGTCCCTTGTATATTCCATTTGCAATCATAATGGCGAAGGAGTGTGCAAAGTGACATTTTTAAAATTAATAAAATCAAACTCAATAAATAGTACTCACCGATTTTTATACTTGGTCGTGGTAGCGCAAAATTAGGCCCTAATTTTGCCCTCCTGTACAAAGTTGAATATCTCCTGTAGACAGCCACAGCACTCGGCTTAGTGATAACTTTCGAAGGCCTATTATGATGGTGATTATTATTGTTATTAGTTCTTCTGGTCGACTGCTTCCGTCGAACAGCATTATTATTACCATTAATACCAGTATTATTAGCACAACCGCCTCTACCAGTTCTGTTTTTCCCTTTGCCATTTATATAACAAGCATTCAAATTATTTGAATCAGATTCATGCGACGGCACAGCACAATTTTCATCCTCTACTTCATATTCCTCGTCATCATCGTTCATATAGCCTGCCTTTCTTAGCATTTCTTCTGCTTCATCATGCTCATCATCAATATTCCTTTTCTTGAGATTCATTTGACGGGGACGATGATGACGATGTGAACCATTCACATCAGATTCATCATCATTTGCCATGCAGTCTCCATCATCATCGTAGTCATCATCATTTAATGAATTGTGAGGAACTTTGTCACGAATTTTGCAATCCCTCCTTGAAATATTATTATAACCAGAGCCTCCTACTCCATTGCCGTCTATGTCATTCTCTTGTTTTATCTGATGGTGGTGGGGAAAATTGGGATTGTGGTGCGAAGTTGAAGAGGATCTCCTTCCCACGTTGTTACTGTTTCTAATATTGGCAAAATTGGGGCTCCTACACGGTGACAAGCGATCTAGACAATCTCCCAATTTACTGTTACTGCCGTGGCCTACTCTTGACTGCTGACTACAATCTCCTCCGCCACCACCCGAATTACTATTAATACCGCCGTTGCTACTACTTGCACCACTAGCACAACTCGCTCGACTCAGCCTACCGTCATTATCGTAGGGTCCTGAGATTTTCGTAATGAGCACACTTTTCTCGCTACTTGTCTTGTCACATCTGAGCCTAGGCAGTCTTAAAAGTTCAACAGGCACTGGATCCGTCCTGGGACCCGGGACTAGTGAAGGGAGACAGTGATTCCTAATTTCAAATACTGTCTTGGCATAGGGAACAGGTTGACTTTTTTTTGAGTGTGCCATGGCAGACGAGGAGTGGCATGACTTTCTCCTTTCTGGTGGCACAAAAATTAGTGGCTCTGCGGAATGAGGTGTGGCAAATACTTGAAATTGTTGGTGTTGTTGCTGGCGCTGAAGCATTCGTTGTCTTCTACTCATCACAGCATGCGTCTGGTATATGTTGTCTGGTTCCTCTTCAAAAATTGAATCTTCGTGAGAAAGAGCACTGCTATTATTCTCATTATGATTATTGGGATAATTTGTAGAGGGCGAAGTACAACGACTTGGTGAGGATGCAATCCCGAGTTTGCTCGTTTTCGAGATAATCTCATTTTCCTCATTGTCAATTGATAGTACATCATGATGATGATGCTGATGATGGGGATCGCTTGCATCTTCAATAATATTATCGATGCTAGTTGATTTGACAAGATTAGGTGTTGAGGTTGAAGATGGAGATGACGTTAACACGGTTGAAGAAGCCCTATGATTATTATGATTGTTGCTACTACTTGTGGGACTCATGGAATTATTGCTGGTACCAGCAGAATTTGAAGCAGACATTGCTGCTGACGCAGCAGCAGCATTATTCCGTCTACCACGTCCACTTCGCCTCTTTTTGCTACTGCTTCTTCGTGTAACCGATGATCTGAGTGGGATCGGATAAGCAGGCCTTCGACCACTAGCTCGTCTTAGATTAGTTCTTTGAAAGTAGCCCTCCTTACTTACACTCAGAATGGGACCTTTATTCCCATGAGCTCCTCGTTTGCCAAATACTTTATGAGCCAGCCCCCACGCCCATGACCTACCCAAGGAGAAGCCAGAGTCTTTGGAAGCGCCAGACGAAGTTGTCATCGTTGAGCCAGGCTTTTGGGTCCACCAAAAACTCTTTGGGGTTGCGGTGGGATCATCTAGCCCAGTTTTACAGGTTGAGGAAGAGGAAGCTGAATAAGGTGCCTGTCGAGAAAGAAGCATTTCCGTTGAACTGGAATGAATCCCACCAACAACAGGGTAGCCAACGTGCTGGGAAGTGGAAAGATGAATATCTGGACTTGGACTAACTTCTTTACTGTCTACAACCAAGTCATCTCTGCTACAGGAGACGGAGCTGCCGCTCCCTGTCACAGCTTCACTTAATTTTCCACTACTCCCGTAGTGATGATGATGATGGTAACTGCCACTATCTGGAGAGTTTTTATCGGAGACAAGATCGTCAGTAGATTTATGAATGTCTCTCTTTGCTCTGCCTTTCTTTTGTACTGGAATCATGTTGTTACTACTGCCACTTTTGCAAGTAATATTATTTTGAGCACAGGAGGAAGGAGGTCGTGGAACCATATGAGGCGGTGGAATGGGCGAAACTGCCATTGATGGGGATTGTTGACGACGACGATGATGGTGATTATTACTGTTATTATTACTGCCATTATTATGGTGGTAAGGGTAATTTTGTCGGCCAGATTCATGGACCAAGTCAAGAGCGGAACTTGAGCAAGCAGAAACAAGTCTACCAGACCGAGAACGGCTGTCACTGGGTCTTCTTTCAGCAACTAGATTGGTCATTCCTACACCTCCCCCTCCATAATCCAAGTTGTCATCTAACCTACTCCTACTTCGACTATGACTGGAATCTGACGTTAAACGAGATAAGGCAGAGTCCGTGCTCCTTCTCAATGGACGTGGGGACTCTGCTAACATGGCCAAATAAAACTCGTCTTCAAAAACTTCCCCATCTGCCTCCATCTGATGATGATTTTGCTGTTTATTAGCCACTCCCTTTCTTCTAATATTACCATCTCCACTGGGAAGAGCACTGAGCGGATTTCGGTTTGGAACCGGAGATATCATTTCTTTACGATCCATTCCTCCTCCGAGATCCTCCTCATCTAAATAATCGGAATCATCCTCCGCCATCATCCTGTAAATATTCTCTGCTCTCTGTCTTCGTCCCATAGGCCCTCCTTGGTTTCTCATACGAATCCACTTGTTCATGATAGCCTCATCATCATCCTCATCATATGAATTTAGCTCTCCATGACCTCTTTCTCCTCGACGCATACCATTCTTCTTGTCAATGTGACTTGAGGACGACGGGAGCGCTAGTGGGGAAGGAGACATGCATCTATCCATCACAGCATCAGGTACAATAGCAACAGAGGAGGAATGCCGTTTACCGCCACCACTACTTTTCTCCACGTTGTTATTATCACAGAGATTTATACTGGAACCATATTTGTCTCTGCCGCTAGCATTGCGTTGAGGAACCAGAGCTACTTTCACATCGGCAGCAGCAGCCTCTTTTTGATCTCCAAACTTGAGCTCAAATACTTGCTCCTGTTTCAAGATGTTTTTCCCGTCGGCTATCACATCCACATTGACTGTAACTTCCTGATAGCCAGCTTTAGGTAACATGTTTGCTGCGGAGCTATTGTTGGAACTAGTCGAGCAACTCGACAGTTGACCATTACTCTTGTGAAATAGTTCGTGCTGATGCGTGGATACAGGGACTGAGCAGCCACCGCCGATCTCTGTGCCACCATCACCTCCATTCGATGAGGAGCCATTGCAACTAGTAGGACCACTTGAAGCAGCTGCAGCGGCCGCTATCGCTGCAGCGCCCAGAGCAGCACTCCCCGCAACCCTGCGACCGCTTTTCCGAACGGACGCTCTTTTGAAGGAATAGCTCCGTTGAAATCTGGAAGAGTCTGTATCCCGATCTTTACTCTTTTTACGACCCACCAGTCGTCGTAATTTATCCCACGAAATTGCCTTCATTTTATCCATTTTGAAAACAATCAGTTTTTGTGCAAAAGGCACAAAGGCAAAGGGAACGACCACTTCTGATTTGTTTTCACGCTAATTTATAGCGTTATTAAACATTAAACTGCCATCATGCAAAGAAGGTTGGCAGGCAGACATTCATGCACATGACTTTAGATATTAATCAAATTATTTACTGCATTATAACTGTCACTTTTAGATTATTTGTGACGATATAACAGCAAGTGAGTGACTCTACTTGTTTTTGCTGAGACTCATCTCTCTCTCTCTCCTTCTCTCGATAATGTATCTATACACTCACAACAACGGTCTATTTTTATAATCAGTAAAAGTTTTCTTTAAAAATACAAAAACAATGTCTCATTTTTTATTGCATATATACTACACATGGGATGCACGCTACAGTTGTGCGAAGGACTTTTTTTCATCACACATCTAGGTCACTGCGAACACACACTCACTCATACTCAGTGAGACAAGCACAAAGAATTATTACTTTCTACTGTACACTTGGTACTTGGTACTCTGCGACGATTATTATCATGCTGATCATGATGACGATATGCATAATACAGCAGAGTGAAGAAGACACGACATTCTCATTCTCCTGTTTAATAAATTTTGAACATTTCACATTGTCAACATCCAAGTTATTATAATGCATTCCATGAGGAACATGCTCACTCGCAATTATTATTATTGCTCTTCGTTTTTTTCTCTGTTTCTCTCTCGCTCTGTCTCGCTTCCCCTTCTTCACTTAAACGAAATATGAAAGCGCAAGTGAACTGCTACTGTTTTTTCTTCTTCACTTTTCAAACCAACTCCCAAAATAATTGTTGTGAATCCGTTTTAGAGAGTGCCTCTGTTTATTACTGAAATGGGGTATGGGATTGGGATGTTGCTTACTGGTATAGTTTGTGGTGTTGGGTGAAAGCAAAGTTTTTATTCACTTCACGATACAACACCAACAACGAAGGATAATATAGTTTTTTTGCAGTAGAAGTGCCATATACACTGGCGTTGTTATGTTTCGTTGCGGTTTTTTACGTAAGTGTAGTAGTAGAAAGCAGCACAAAACAATAAAAATAAAGCTGCTAAAAACCTATTCTTCATTCATTCTATGTCGGATTTTGGCCATAGGAATGTTGGTTGGTTGGGGTTGGTGGTAGTAAAACTTATTACTTTAGGTATATGCACATCAACTGTAACGCAATACATTCATTACCACTTGTCAACAACATTATTATTATGGGGATACTCTGGCAGTCTAATCGTCTCTCTGAATACAAAAAACGGAAAAGGAACCATTTCATCTGCTACCATCATGATACGTAATAATTGCGGTTTTTTCTACACTATGTCACTTGAAGGTTTCCCGCAGATAAATACTGCTGTTATTGTTGTCACAAAAATATATTAGATATACATGAGAGACAAATCTCCTCTGTATAACTAGCCAAGCACAAACATTCCCTTATTCTTCTTTTCAGAGTAATGTCCACTTTTTGAATTGCTTTATTCATTCACAATGTATTTGATGATGATGACGATACTGAACTGGCGAGTATTTATAGAGTTTCGGTACGGTCGCTGACAACATTATAGTTGAACAATTTTGGCAATAATAGTAATGCCCTTTTTTCAAATTGTAAATTCATGATGATACACTCTTCTATTCACTTTTCCAAGAAAATAGTTGTAGCACATTTTTCACAGCATGCGGTCGTAATAATGGTAATGGACCATAGTACTAGTACTTCTGTTAATGGCAGCTGGCAGAATAACCTCTTCCATTCATTTTACGTTACCCAAATTGCCACTCTACTACTACTACTATATTTACCACTACTACGCGTTCTTGTTTTAACATGTGTGCACTTCTACACGTAAAATGTACCTAAAATAGGCAACCTTAAGGATCAGATTTCATATACACGTTTTTTATATAAAAGAAAATAGCATTGGCAAAACACTAGATAATAAATTCGTCGAGTTTGTAATGTGAGTTTTATGTGCGCTCACATAAGAATGTGTGTAATGTGATATAATATTCATTTTGTGTGAGAAACATTTGATGTAGAGAAGATTCATTCCACATTTGTTATGTATGCCAAGCCACAAGAAAAAAAAATCTCATAAACATGGCCAAGTTTAATGTAACATTTTAGCGTGACATATGTAATGCAACTCAACTCCATTTAATTCTCACAATCAGCTCACAATTTTCCAAAAATGCTCACTTCAAGTATACACAGAGTAATCAGATTCAAGGTATGTTTGACAGTTAGGAATGCTCCTAAATGGATATTGATTTAAGAGAGACGTCTTGTCAATAAAATGACTACTAAACGGTGGTTATAACGTATGTAATTGCGAAAGTGATAAACTATAAGCTAATCAATAGCCGTCATCTGGTACAGATAGAAGAAGATAGTTAAACATTCGCATAAATTGTTTTTGGCATCAGTGAATGCGAAAAATGCCGTAGGTAGGTAGGAGGGGTGGTGGCGCTGATTGAATATTACCTCAGCATGTAATTACAATTATATATCTTGTGTGGTTTGTTTTGTAAACTATGTTACTTTTTAATAAAGAGTTACATTAATGAAGTAGTAATAATAGTGGAATATGTAATTTCATTCAGTCAGAGCTGCTGTCGAGCCTCGTTGAACTCACTGATGACTGTTAGAATTGCCTGTGAATCTATCACCGTTCCCAATATTTAAAGGACAAAGTTGTAGAATTTTCCTTTTTCAGATATTGACCATGTAAAGAGATTGCTATATTGCACACGCAGTTTGCATTGATTAAGAGCACAAATGACAATCCTTATGGCAGTGAACGATTCAAATCACAGAGCCGACATTAAGTAAGTTATACAGAATGTGAGCATATAAACCGCATTAGAATGTTCAATTAGAGACCACGGTGAGTAAAGGGGAAGATGTTTTTTCTTAAAAATAAATTGTGTTAGCCTCGTTCAACACAAAGCACACATGTAATCTATCGGTAGTTTCATGATGACGCGGCTCGTTTGTTTGCCAATAAGTAAATATATGTCATTACAGTGTCCTATCATCAGCTAGCTTTTCTTCAGGTTCTTTTCTCATCGTAAAAAAATAAAATCATTACTTTGTAGTAACAGAAGCAGTAGCTAATGATGATATGACTCTTTTCGTTTTGTCTTGGTGGTCACTAGTCACTACTGCCACGCTGTTTGTAGTACAGCTGCAGCGAGATTACCACGTGGAAAAAGGTTTGTTGGTTGTTACTGCATTGATGGCATTTTGAATTCTGGCTTCGTGAGAATTTCTGGTTTAACCAATTCTCTTTAGTAATTGTAAAGTTATGTGTGTCAAACCCATTTCATGTAATTTAGAATTTAAACCACGAAAGAGTATTAGCTACTTAAGAATGTAAAATTATTAAATGTGTGTAATCTATCCTCCCTAAATTGGTTGTTTTCCCTCAGTTTACTTTCGATAATACCTAGTAATCATTTTTTTGCACAAATAAAGTAATTACGTGAGGACTGCACTGCCAAAATTTATGGCGACGTTTTTCGTTGGATTGCACAAGGTGCTTTCTGCATTCCACTCTGCTGTGCAGTAAAAGACACTTTAACTTCAAACTTGAATTATTCCGTTTGTAAAAGATGACCAGAAAATGTAAATCACAGCAATAAAATCCAACTGTGCATGAAGGTTGCTGGCTGATAAATTTTAGGAAGCAGTGTCTCACTGATATATTGATTTCTTCACGGATGGCTCTGTTTGAAACTAGGAAAGGTGAGTTTGCACAGACAGAGACAAACGACCAGAACTAGACTCACACTTTCCGGTGGTGGATGAGCCATACTATGTGTACCCATATACATCTTTTCTCGATTTGCATTCGTACTACGACTTAAACACGTTAAAGCACAAAAAGATGGCTCCTATTGGGAACATCAATTTTATTATACTTTTCAGGCAGTGTAGCCTTGTCACACATTAAAAAATTAAAATTCACTCACATTCAAAGTAATACAATGCAAGGTCTTTTTTCAATTCTGAATCGAATAGAAATAATAATAAAAATTGTATGCGCACATGGTAAAAAGAAGACCGTGTAGTAGTAATATAAATATGTTCAGAGACAATCGGCAAGTCGTGAACTATTTATTCCTGCAGCTTCTTCATTACTGCGTGTAATTACAATTGCTTGGCAAGAAATAAGTAGCCGATCACGCACTCGCATGCATACTTACATGCATTATTCCTTTCTAAAACACCTTTTTTGAGCAAATATTTAGCTCATAAAGACCAAAGTCACATAATCCATAATAGTCCTGATGATGTGTACGTAATATGAAACTCTATATACCTCTCCTCACGACAGTTAAATATATCTGCCTGCTGCGTGTACATAAAACAGAACAAGAGTATCGTAAACGCAACAGTACGCACACAAAACACTGCCTTATTTTTGTCACTTTTCAAGAAGATGTTCTTGAGAAGACTGACACGACATAGTGCACTCGGCGGCAGTCATACAGTTAAAAAACATGTCGTATGAAAAATAAACCCATTGAATAAACCATGCATGCTAACCTGTCGTTATAATATATGTATGTTGCATGCATCACTGAAACAAGTGTAATTCTCGTATTAGATGTGCAGTAACATTGTCATTAAGACGAAAAAAATAATAAATGGCGATAGTAGCAAGTATAGTAGCAGAGTATATACCCGCCGCTAACTTACTCCTTCTTGTTGAGGTATCAACAACAATAGAGAATAGAAAATCAAATGCAAAATGTGATTTATAGGTGTACATTTTTGTGCACATTACACTCGTAATGAATAGAAGTATGCAACCATACTTATTTATTTATCAGCATTATTAGTCGTCTTAATACTAATACTCCTATTTCATTACTACTGCTTCCATTTCGTTTCGTGTTTTATATACGCAGGTGTATCTATGTTGAAGAAGAATGGAGTTTGAAGCAATCACCACAACCACCATTCAAGCACAATACCAGTACTAATCACTCACTTTATTCTTTGTCGTACCTCTCCACTTCATTCTTCTTCACTAATTGCAATATTATCAGATGAGCCACGCCACCACCACCACCAACAAACAAGTAGCAGGCAATCATAATAACAATGCATCAGTTGCAGCAAATATCCTGTCCGTCCAACAACAGCCGTAATATTTTACACTTATGATGATACGAACACAGCGACACAACCAACAACAACAACGCACTATTGTCCGTCTTCGGTTTTACTCTTTCTATATGCGCTCGGCAATGCCGCAACAATGCAATGACTTCGAGGAAGAAAGTAATGCGAAACTGAAACAAGTAGTAGTTGTGTGGAATATTAAGCTGTTGGGACAGCAGCAGCGGCAGGTAAACTAACAATAATAAATCCTTTATGTCAAGAAGTCTAAGAAATGACTACGCGAGGAACATTATGAATTGAACGGGCAAAAAAATAATGTAAGTAAAGCAATTCAGGTGAGAAATGTGATAGCAGACAAGCTACTTACTTCATTGCATTACAACTATAAAAACTTACTACTTGCTACAATACTATTTTTTACTACAACCGTGCGATACGACGATGCAATCATCTTCGTTTATGTCTGCTATATTGTTTCGTATTTGTGTTGTGGAGATTATAGGCAAGAAATTGCTGATATAGCTAGGAGCATTGTTGTTATTAGTGTTGCTAAAGAAGAGTTTACTAAATTGTGTTTAAGTATAAACCATCATAAAGTGATGTTATATTAGTGCAGTAGTACTAATGACGCTACCATTAAATGACGACGGCTGTAATGCACGTTGCACTACCGTGTAACGTGTAAACTCAAAGGAAAAGAATGTTTTTTTCTTATTTACGCTCCCCAGTAAAAAATATAGTCATAGTAGTGCGTGTTTTACTACACGTCAAAATCAAACAACCTGATCCTCTTAGGTACGTAGATATTGCGATGCGCTTGCTTAGTAAGTAGGCATTTTTGTGATATATATTGCTCCTTTTAGTGTTTTGATTGTGAGCTGTGAGGAGAATCAAGTCAGACGGTAGTGTAAATTGAAGAGACTCGACTCCTACAAACGTGCATGGTTGGACGTAGCATGTTCGACTTACGAAAATTTATCGCACATGCATAAAAGAGTCATAATTGCAAACATTTATGAAGATTAATTTAATTTACTAGATCCTTTTTACCAACAAGACTGGTGTGTGTTTTTCTTGAAGTACACTTAGGAATTTTCACACGACTATTTCCACACATTTTTAGTCAAATGCCATTAAAAATCAGCCATGTACATGTACAGCTTTTACTTTGACTTTATATACCTTGGTCTTGTATTGTATTCGTTGAATTGAATCTTTTTTTCTGAATAATAGAGAAAACTGACATGCAAGATGCAGGTTTCTTATGAATGATTAAGAATGAATGAACCTGTGTTGTATTTGTGAACGTACCATAACACATACATCATCCTACGCAGTCTTAAACGATTGTTGAAAATAATGTCAAATTTTCGCACATGTCATTCAATCATTATATTTTTTCCGTTCTACCACTATGTCTGTATGTCATATCCTTTCTAATTCTGCCATTGTTGTCGCTGCAATAACATTTTTTAAATAAAAGAAGAGAACTGCAGAGAAGTATAATCGAATACTATAAATCCAACATTATTACGACCCAGCAGAATATATTTCGTTTGATCCCTGTACTATTTCTCACAAATACATACCAAAGTGCCTGTATTTGAAATAAAAAACAGCGGAGACTGCAATCACTACAATCAATTTCCACTCAGCATCCAATCATTATTTTGATCTCTCGTGTCACTAATCACTACAAACGCAAATTCAATATTTTTAGTCATTTATTCACAAGGTAGTCCACACAATGAATGATCATGACATCACATAATGTCACAAAAATGTACATTCCACATTTACTTTTTACCTTCACGTGGAAATACGTAATAGTTTTGTGCATATATTTAGTACAATAAGTACTTTGTACGTGTAATCAAAATATGCAAAACAAAATCCAATCACTTTTTACTCTCACGGTATAAAAATTCATTCACAATCGTTCCTTTTTCCTTAGCTATGTATTAAGCATACACAGACACATAATTGGCACAACTTGTCCATTCCCAGCCAACATGGTCAAGAAAGGTCAATCACTTTCAATTCACTTCTCTCTGTGTGTATATAATTATCAGCAGGACAGGCATAACAAACTATTTTATGCGTAATCTCAAAAAAATTCTCAAGCAGAAACACAAATTCCCTTCCCTTCAAAAGCTGTCTGCTGTTGTTGAATTACTGGGCATTGCCGGACTTTGTTGAACAACCCACTACTACTGCCTACCACTCAACAGCAAACAATAACAAAGTCTTGTAGGAAGTTAGTTATTAAAATTTACAAGAGCTCCTGTAAGCAGCGTATCATCACAGGAGCACTTTTGAACGAAAGAGAAGTGATTTTAAAATATTTTAATGCTCTTTTCTCTTCAATTATATGTATTGCATAATAACAACATCCGTTACTTCACTGCACCATTTTAAGTAATAGCACTGATACTTTGATCTGATTAGCTATCACATGCACACATCGCCACAGACTTTTTAAAACGAACGAACGTTGTTGCTGTTGTTGTTATGATTATTATGATGATGAATATTATTGCATGGGCACATTTTCGCTGCTGCTCTCGTTAAAGCACAGTCTTGCTTGCCTGATGAAGTTTAAAATTCAACTGCAACAGCGGCATCCATACTCTCGCGATCCATATCCCCTTCAACAGTTCAGCAATTCATTGTACCCAGTAACAATGAATTGCATGGTTTTTTTTTTCAAAATCCAACCTGACTTAAGTTCAACAGTGAAATAGCATTAATGGAAGTATGTCTATCGCAATATGTCCATAATGACGTGAGGAGTACATATTGCGATAATAAGTCATCTGAAAAAAGTCATCACCGACTGAACTGCACACCACGAACACACCAAACAGCACAAAAACGCCCACCCTCAATCCAGTTTCTGATTTCAGAGTAGCAGCATCAGAATCAAAAGAGTGATTTTTCTCATGGCACGCTGAATAGGTATGTAGTATAGTCAATAGTAGAGCAACAACAACGTAAGCACACCTATTGTAAAGCACAAGTACCTTTGTGAGCACACATTTTTAACAAGGCATGCTTGTTCCATTAAGATTATTACTGCAATCACATATTTCTGCTCTCTGACATTTCACAAATAATCCTTGCCTTTTTCATTTATCATCATCATCCAAATAAATATTTTAACCATTCCCGTATCGCACTAAGCTAGCCGAGCTGAACTGATGAAATAATGAAGATGGGAATTCAAAACGAGTAAATTCTGTTCGATGGGGCGTATATAAAGCGAATTTAGTTTTAAAAGACTTTTAAAATGGTTGCGTATAATATTGAACACATAATTGTTAGATAGCAAAAAATACGCAACACAAAAAAAGAAGTATGACTTCTTCTGCGGCTACTTAAGAAGAGCAACAGCAGCAATCATCATTATTTTTATTTATATCATTATTTTTTTTTGAACATCTACTTAAAAATTTAGAGAAGAGGCGCAAATATATTTTTTGCCATCCGTTGCGTCCTCTTTTGTAACTATTACAGCGCTATTAAATTCAATTAAATGATGGGAAAGCCGTGTCCGCGCACTCGGCAAACAAGTGCCAAATAAGAAAAACTGCGAGTTTGTATATTTTCAGACGTGGCAGCAATTTAATTTACTCGCTCTTGTCGTATTATCTGGTTGTAGCAGCAAAATAGGGAAACACATGAAGACATGATTTTCTCTAATTCATACATAAAGTGAACCAAAAAGAATTGACTTCCGTCTTTCTTTTTTTTACTGCCGAAAAAGATGGGGCCAGGAGCGGACGACTGACTGTACTGTACAGTAACACTGTACAAAAGTTCACAGATTTAGAAAAAAAAACGTACTTGATTATTCCTACACAGACACAGAAAGGCAATCTAGCACTAATAACACGAGGGAAGAAAAGAACGGATGTGAGGATGATATGCGGTCACAAAAAAATGTATTGTATCGCAGCGGTAGTTACCTGCTGCCACTGATGGTTTATGATGACAGTCACAGTAGCCAGCTTTTGCATTATTACCGTGCATGCCTACGATTATTCTATGAAGCGAGGGATGTCATTAAAAATTCGAGAATAAATCGGCCTTTGCGAGAGAACATTGCACTGCTCTCACCTCGCCTCTACCACCATTGCACCTCTTCACATTATGCAGCATGATGTAATCTTGGAGTTATATCATCCATCCCTTTATGATTTTATTTGCATATTTAAGTACACCAACTCGACTATAAACATTGTTTTATGTAAGTAGCAAACACCATCATCATATCGCTCTGATCATCGTCTTCACCATCACCGCTATTTTTCATGACAGCAAAAGTAACACACACGAGAAATCTTTAATTCACTACTATACAGTATTCGTATTCACAGAAGTTCATGGCATGTTTTGTTCTTCTCTGACTGATGGTAACAGTGATAAGAGGAAAGATGACGGCAGCTTGACGAAGCACAGGTGATGGCGATGTAATCTGATGATGATATTGTTCCTCTAGTAGACGATTTGTATAGAGCTTTACAGAAAGCCGTTGCAGAATCAACAACAACAATCAAATTCTCAGAAGAATCAGGAATCGCTTCTGCTTCCAAGCGCAAGCGTTCCATTATCAACGAAATTTCTTGATGAATGTGAATATGGCGATGATAATGATTAATTATTATAATCTCATGTACCACACAGTATAAAAACGGTAGTTTGCATTCACGATATTTTATGATTAATTCTGTGGCATGACTTTTGCTTTGCGTCGCAGGACGAAAAATGGTACATTACAATAATTTTTGTAACAAGTTTATATTGGAGCACTCTTTCCGCTTTACACTCGATAGTTGATAAAACGGATTCCTGACTACTAAGCACCGTGATGACAACTGTGTTGTAGGCTGGTTTGTCCAAAATCACTTTACTTTATGTTCTATGCACGAGTACTGAGTACGCATAAACAATATTTCATATAGACTTTTAATTTTCTTCAGTTTTGATTCCAAAAATAATCTGTGTTTAAACTGGATTAACACGAATAAGCACACTTTTGCAACTATTTGTAAGTATATGCGTATTTCATATTGTAATTACGATATACCTGCAGACTCGAGAATCAACAGGTGAATGATTCAATTGACTTTTACACAACCAAATTATTGATAATATTTTTATATTATACTTGGGTGAATCAATATTATTTCCCAACTATGAAAGAAACGTCACCGGTTGTAGGTAGAAACACTATTGATACTGAAATTCTTGATATTAGCATTACCACACTATGTTGGGATTGATATTCCCAGTGCTACTTCATTGGCGATAGTCAAGTGGTGGACTAAACAATAATTTTTTACGTAACTGTAAGTCCCAAAATCACTAGCCAAAACTTGCACGCACTTGCCTTAAACAAGGTGTGTGTATATAATACAGTAACACAGTTGATTTGCCTCGGAGAGACTATGACCTTACTGATGCTGCTTTTGCAAGTAAATAAACAACAAAAACCACGACATGGCTCAACTCATGACATGATGATGTTCTTTTACTACTAGCCACACTAATAAAACTGATAAAGTTAGCAAAGCAGTACTAGCACTACTACAACTGCATTTTGAAGATGCTGATGTTGATGATCACCAGCCTGACTGAATAATAATGTTTTATAGTGCTTGTTGCTTCGTGCATACGTTTTATACAATGTGCCGTGTGCACAGGTATGAGATTTAATAGCAACGCGCTTACTTACTTCAATCATATTAGTATACATGTATATATACGTACTTTTGCTGACCAGTTTAAGTTCATGATGATGAGCATGCAGCTATAGCCATCATCTTTGCATTCAAGGAAAAGATCGCAACAGATCACAAACTTTGAAAATCTCAGCAAGCCAGTCTGCTGGGTACCTACATTTGTAAAATGTGAATGTGAGCACAAGAAAGATGCGATCGTATCTAGCCAAAGATCAGCAAGCAAGAACAGAAGGAAGCAAAAGTGTATTATTATTGAGTGCACAAGTGTATCCTCAACAGGCGAAACGGCGAAACACAAATCCCTGTTGTTTGTACGCTGCTTTGGGCGGCCAGATAATAAGAGTCCGCATTATTATTTCTGCATACCAAGATTAACAGCATGGATCTCTCCCGTCCGTCACTGGTTTTTGGCGATATTACATTTAATACTGCGTACTGCGGAGATCATGAGAGTATCAATATAATATATGCATCGCTTATCCACCTTGATGCAGTAGTCTTCAAACTCAACATTACACATTATGTAATGTGCTGTGAATATCGTATAAATATTGTAGTTGAAAAGAAAAATCCAAAGGTTTTTAAAAAGGTAGAAAAATTTGCTCATCATCCTCGTACCAATGGACCAAACCTTATAAATATTTCACGGTGCTGTAGAAGGAAGAATTACAAATGGATTTGCATACAGATGATCATGATTATATATGCTCTGCTTATTGCATTGCAGAACAAAAGCAAAAGCAGAGTTAAAACAGCTCGCTCGCGTGTTTTTCTTGGACTCTATAAGAACCCGAAGCAAGATCGTATATGCTTATTGAAATGAAGTCTCATCCCATAGAGCTGTCCATTTTGCAAGTCGTTCCCCCACACCTAATTTATATTTTTTCTCGTAAAAGGTATTATGGAGACACTCTTAAATAATAATAAACGATGAAAAAAGTAAGGTAAATGGTGGAAAATTGAATAAAATCTCTTTCGTTTTCATCATAGTGGTTATTATTATTGCTGTTTTCTTGGCTGAGAAGATTGTATTTACCTCCACATATAATACGTAAGTAAGAAGCAGACACGCCACACGCATACATTTTGTACTTATTTTGGCTTGGCATCAGCAAAAAAATCTGCAATTGATATTTTGAGTCTTTCTCTCTATCATCGCTCAAAACCAGAAGAGGGCTCAGAAAAAAATCTCTGCCAGAATGTAATTTAAAGGGGACGTGGCATGCTGTACGGCATGTTGCACCTGTGAAAAAACATGTTGCGTATTTACGTACCTTCACCTTTCCATCATTGTTTATAACTTACTGTTTATTTATTCATCTTTGGTACATCCTCCAAGTCAAGATTTATGTACCAAACGGAGAAATATAAAAACATATGTGCATGTACTAATGTACTTTCAGACCAGTTAACCACTCGTGTGAACAGACAGAGTGCTGGCAATAAATACATTAAGCATTTCTCGTAGCTGCAACAATTTTTTTTATTATTGCCTTTCTTCATGCATATTAAACCAGAACAATATTATTTTTTGTAATCATTCCAAAAAGTTTTTTTTTGCAAAAAAAATCGCATTCACTATCATTTATATTTATTTGCATTTTTATCAATGTATGTGCAGAGTTATAAAACCCGTACCTGTCACGTAAAAATAAAGGAATATACATAAAAATGAGGAGCAGTACCCGCATTTATGAGTGCGTGCTTCGTCTTAATTGCGAACCAGTTTGCTGTATTATTATTACTGCCATTATGTAAAGACCGATGGGAATAAATCGATATACATGTACCTCAATGTGCAATACCGTTGTTAAAAACTTTCAACGATTCCTTAAAATGTTCCTTTTTGTGTGATACGTCACATTTTTTGTTATTTCTACATCAATATTTATGTTAATGCTGGTGCAACATTTTAAACAGACATGAACCTTTGGTTGAGAGAACATGATAAAAAAAATGTTTTTCCCAAGAAGAGGAAGAAGATTTCATAATGACTTTTTGCACGTTGAATCTACCACGACGGCGGGCGGCATAGGTCAATCACTGCTTGAAAAACTCATTACCAAAATTTACAAACAAAAAAACCACACGAGCAAGATACAGTTCCAATATTTTTGATGACATCCTACAGTTCCTTGATTGGATGCCGATGAATGGTTGGTGTACACAACGGAATAAAGTTACGCAAATGAATTTCTACGTGTGCGTATGGCCGGTCGGTAATATTGCAGTTATAAGATGTTTAATAGTATTGTTTGCATTAAATAATAATAATAATAGTGAAAATCATATCAAACATAAGCATATTCTGATCGTTCCATGTGATAATGATGATAAAACATTTATGAGCCAGTCGCACTAACCAGTTCGTGAATCCGTCGAATGTAACAAAACTTTTTGGGATATTTCTTGATTAACGTATGCATTTGTAAATTGCGTGCCAGTGAAGCTGGCTGCTATGCCTGTATAATAGTTTAAAAGTAAGATCAAGATTCATTTCGCTTTTCGTAGTCCTTTTCATTCTTTTCAGAGATGCTACTGAGGTAATAATGTTATTGATCTCTGCGGACTGTTTTATTACTATTCGTGAGGTGAGTTGATATTCAACGGAGATTTGACCACAGGTTTATACTCTCAGCAAAAACGGAATGAAATTTTATGTATCATCAACATGCGCATACAATACACATTGCACATCATTTCCTGCTTCGTCCATGTCGTTTTTTATGCGTCCCCTGTGATCCTTTTCACGTCATGTTCGCTGCTTTTTCATTAATTTCAGACAAATTGACTAAATTACAGATTGCAAATGCCACTTGCAACATTCAATTTTTCCTACGAAAATTACCAGAATTTGTAAATGATAATTTGTAGTTGCGGGTAGGTAGTTATGTGCTTTTCATCTGCCAACAGCAAAGGAATGAAATAGTTTTGAATGAAAATTTCCACCCAAGGAAAATAGCTCTTTACTTCAGAAATGCACACACCATAGACCAGCAATTAGCATGCATTGTGTTTGTTTGCGTACTATGTTTCTTAAATTTAACAAGTTTTACTTTCGATAATGTGAACTAAATTTTTGACTGTGCATACAAAATGGAGGCGGTATGTAAAGCATCTGGGACAAATTTTATCTGCAAGAATAAAACGTAACGAAGGAAGCCCCATAACTGTTTACATTCTTGTTTGTTTTTCAAGATTTATGACCTTAATTAACATTGCTCATTTGCTTTGTAAAAATAAATAACTACCTATTTCAAGATACCACCACTACCTATATAGATTTACTCATATGTACCCAACAATAGGATTGCAGTAGTAGCTCCCCTACCAGTAGTACAATCTACACCACAACAACAACTCCCGTCGTAGCAGCGTCGTGCGGTAATAAATAAATTACGACGATAGAGCACACACCTTAATTTCATTCTAAACCAAAATAGTTTCACACTTTCCGAAACATGCGATATGTGTCCTTTTGAATTGCTTTTATGTGCCCCATCAAGACGATCACTGGTCTGATTATAATTGTAGCTTCAAGAAGCTCTATAGTATTTCCCTTTGAATGGAAAACTAATTCAAGGAGTATTAATACATAATTCATTTCTCTTTTCACAAGAAAATAGAGCACATATACAACGCCTCTTCTCCTCGACATGATCACTGCTAATGAAACAGCCCTCCACATATATTTTGTTGCATTTTATTTGTTTGAGAAAGAGCATTCGCTTTTTAACAGAACGAAATAGTACGAATACCTGACTTACAGACAATTGTTGTATTCTTTGTCGCTCTGTGTGGGATCTATCGCAAAAAAGCGATAACAACTTTCATACAAAGAAACATGCAATTGGATTTATGTACTGCTGAGAGAGCTGTCACTGATTACACAGTCCCATTCATGAGCAATTCTAAATGTACGAAAAATGCGTGCAGGCAGATATGATACTACAGAATCATTAAAAGTTTGTTTTTTTGTCTAGCGATTCATCATCATCCATGTTCAGGGAATCACATGAGAGTATCTTTGTTGATAATAATAGCAATTGCAAGGATGATGAAAGGCAAAAACAAAAGAAGCGAGAGAGAGAGAGAGAGAAGGAGTATGGGAAGGCCGACAAGGCGAAGATGAATGAACAATTCATAAATCCCGTTGACTTTGTACCGCGTGTGTGCGTATTCCTTACGGCGATGGTAAAGGTATCTTCCGCTTCATTCTTGACTGTGTACAGTCATAGTACAGTGTGCTCAATAAGAATCGGCCCATTATGAAAATGAACTCATAAATCTGATTTTCCCCTTTAATTCTTCAACACGGATTAATTCATTATATTATACTGATTATTCGTATTATTGTTACAAGTTTGTTCATTTTATACTGATATCCGGTATAATAAAGGTGTAGTAAAAAATAAGTTTCAATGTTCATTATGAACTGAATGAAATCACTTTTTCCTTTTCCATCAAGTGTTGTTTTTTTTGCAGATTAATGCATTTACATATACTCGAAGACTGCGTGACCGAATGGTGAATGTATGAATACTGTGAATGCAATCACAATGCGAACGACTTAAATCAACTTACATCATCTACACAGTCATTCTTATAGTTTTGTTTCTTCTGAGAATGCAGATACCTATTACTTACGTCCCTATATATTCATTGTTCAAAGATATATAAAAGTAGTTCTTCATAATATTTAGCATTGTACTCTTAGGTTTCTTAATCCGTTGATTTGACGTTTCATTGGCAAAATGTTCATACTTTCTTAAAAATGAATGTGACAACTGACGGATAATTGTCATTAGTGGCAATCGTCAAAAATGTAACCCAAACTATCATACATCATGTACATTCTTATCAATATTCCCTACGTAAATAAATATTTATGTGTCTGGTCGAAAGTACAGACATAATGAATGATGAGTGATTTGTACTTGTATATAATCAAAAGGTATGCTCGTTTTTATATTATCCAAGAATTTTTTTTTAGAATTAGCCATAACTGTAATTGCAACTGCGGCACAGATAAAAGAAATCACTCAATTTATATGATAAAAGCAAGCATCAATGAGTATAAAGTACACTCAAGCCACCAATACATGATTTCACTTTGTTAGTTAAAGTTACGCTCGTTAATATTTACTCAAGACAGTCTTTTTTCTTATCAAAGTACTAGTTGCCAGTTGCTATTTCAGTGTCATTATTCAAGTGTCGCTTGATTATTCATCCCAACCTCTTTAGTGACAAAATGAAGTTTTGGAATAATGGAGTGCATGTTAATTTTGTCATTTTGAAACTATGTGTATGTAGATAAAGTACAAGTTTTTCTCACGTGATGATGGATCAATAAAACGCGGTGATAAAGATAATAAGCTATAAAAATATTCTACCTTCACTAATGATCGGTTGGCGTCATGTTGGTATTTTTCATCATGTTTCTCGTCACTTGCATGTATTTATACATTGTGCATGTCAGTTGTTAGCATCTTCTTCGTGCGAACAAATTATCGATACTTTCTAGTAGATGCCCAGCCTCAGACGACAAACTACAAGGCGCTTAACATACAAAAGTAGGCATTAAGCCAATAACAAATGACCGTTGCATTCATGATGAGATTAGGATTACATAATAGGGGAGGGAGGAAGTGACAAGAGAAATGACTGAAAAAGAAAGGAATACCGTAACATTTTATTTTAAATTCGTTATGATAATCATCATTATCATTCGCATCAAACCTAAACACAATGGCCTTAAGGACATTTTCTTGCACAACAAACGAGACAGCCTCGCAGACATCAGCAGCGCTAACGCTAACAACAAAGAATGTTTCTAACTATTTTTCTCTTCTTCTCCTTAAATATGCATTAGGATAAGCAAACGGTCAACTTGTCCCTGCCATATGCATGACAAGAGTTCTACAATGATACGCCACTCATAAAACCCCTGCTTAGAGTAGCAAAAGACATCTTTATGCTATATTTCATGTGCAAAGATACAAACAAAGGCTGTACTTATGACATATGACGAGCACGACAATAATAACCATCTTTTCTCATCTTTACTGCACATATTTCTGCAAGTTATCTTCAAGTTAAAGATAAATTCATCACAAAAAATGTTTTAGCATGTTCTGTGCATTGTTTTCTCCAAAAAACTACAGTATGCACATGGCATAATATGTATAATATAATGTGGTGCTTGTTGTCACAAAACCACAAAATTATGGGTTGTCATAATGCCACATCTATTCATCTTCTAGTACACACAAGCTCACATAAAGTTCATGTCATGTACTGGTAGTAGTGTAATAATAATAGAATACCGACGAATATGTTTACTCTGACTTACTGGTTTTCTCTCAAGAATTTTTAATGAATGCGCTGCGCAATCGCAATACACCTGTAAAGTTTTTACAGAGCCAAGGAAATTCTCGTCTAGCATGTAACGACGTATTATAATTATCAAATTATAGTAACACTGCTGCAACATTGAACAATCGTCTTACTGTAAAAACCATATGGATGAAGCATTATTATCACCATCCAACCATCAGCAGAACTTCAGAACAAAACAAAGCCAGAGTTCAAAAAACCAAACAGAAGCACACCTTAACCCATTAAACATGTATACATACCTATCCCTATTTATCTGGTTGGGTGAAAACGTGTTGCCACCATGTAAAACATTATAACTGCACATACAATTATACAACATCTAGTTATTAGAAGAAGGAAGGAAGACGTAAGGTGAACTTGATGCAAGAATGTGGCTAGAATCGCCACTGGAATCTTGCGAACCAGATTTTTCCCATTTCATGGGAAACACGATCTAGCTGCTTTATTACCGCGAACGCGAATATAACGACTATGGTTCCTCTTTTTCAGACTTGACAGGAGTAACTTCATATTTCATGTTCAGGCTACAGGCAGAGAGACGGCTTACATTTTTATCGCATTTGATGATGAAGATGAACAGCTTATCCTGAACTTTGCCAGCGGCATCAGTGACTACAATACGCTCAACTAGAAAACGTGCCTTTTCTTTATGCTATTGTGTATGCTCAGATAAATTGCTTGTGCCTGTGCATATGACCAGCAGGTATATTGAAATCAAAATGTACACTAGTTGCATGCAAAATTAGGAAATTACGTTTTTTAAACAATGAAATAGGAGCAGCGCAACACTGCTAATCCTCGCTGGTTATCACTATCGATGATGAGTTCATACTTTTGTAATTTATGAAAATAAGCGAACAAACATGCATATAATGTAAAAATATTGTAGAGATAGGAATATATCAAATTGCCCAACCAATTCTTTTCTATGTTAATACGAAACATGATGATAATAAGCTTGTGATTAGATATGTGAGGAGACTTTGTTGGAAACAAACAATCGAATACTAGGCACAGTTAATGGTCGACGTATGAAGTGGTAAAGCAAAAATAGAGACCGGTCGGGTTTAAATAAGAACACTTGATACGATATTTTGGACAAACCAAGCATGTTTTTTTCACGTATGGTTGCAGAAGCAGTAGATATATATCAAGTCAAAATCAGCTTTGTTAAACTTGTCACTGGTAACATCTTGACTGTGTTATGTTGTACAAGAAGAATTAATGGCTGTAATGTTGTAAGTATAATGAGTACAAACAACGATTGAGATCTTTAAGGTCCTAAACAACTTCCGTGTATCACTGGCAAAGAGCAATATTTCATCCTGCAGCAGCATTCACTAATATTAAATATTTGCATGTCTGACTCGTAATGTTACTTCGATTTGTATTAGACGCTTGCCTCAATTACGGTGGCTGATGGTTGGTTAAAAATTGCTGCAAGCGTTAGGGTGGAAAGAATGCGAACAAATTGATTTTACCGTTTACATTAATTGACATTACGCCAATAAGAAAGTGAAA
The DNA here is from genome assembly GCA_004115045.4 of Sinella curviseta. Classification (NCBI taxonomy): domain Eukaryota; kingdom Metazoa; phylum Arthropoda; class Collembola; order Entomobryomorpha; family Entomobryidae; genus Sinella; species Sinella curviseta. Next base: position 44,888,406 of record CM023201.3, on the reverse strand, counting down.
AATTGTGGCGTGAAGTTGTAATTGGAAGGAAGTTGTAACTTTGTATCAATGTCAAAAAGTACATTTAATGCAGCCTCCTGAATTTCATGTGAGATTTGGTGAAATTTATTTTCGACAAACGAAAGCGAGAAATATCGAAGGATCAAATTGAATTGATGCCAAAGATTTTGATAACCAATTGACCGAAAGTGTTAATGCGAAAGACACGCGACAAAACACAAGACCTGGTGTTACGCACATTTCAGCTTTCAAATTCTTGTGGCTAAATAAGAACAACGCAATATGCAATTGAACGATATGGTGATTAAAAAGCTACACATCTGCATGCAGATATGTCATACAATTACAGTTACAAAGTTACAATTATTTTATGTTGTTGAATCGAATAGAATCCTTGTAGCATGACCAGCGAAACGAAATCATGCAATTTGCTTACTTAATTACTTCCTTTAGATTTAAGAGAAAATTTCATGATGAGTTAATTCACGTTTTCCGACTAACAGGAACAAAAAGTGAAATCTCGAGGTTCCAAAGAAGGAACTGATAACCGTTTTAAGGTCGACCTTTAGAAGGCCATCTTGGTGTTTACCAACCCATTGCGGAACAAAACAAAAGAATTGCGTAGGTACGTATCACGTTACGTGCAATCATCTCTCAGTTGTGTGGTCAACTCATTCACGAAATTTTTCGTTCCTTAAAATTTCATTTACACCTTCTCATTATGGATAGTTTTAGTAGAGTGTTTCAGATTGGTATCAGTAGCTTCGAGAATCTAGACCTGTGTGCATTTGCTACAAAACATCATTTGCAAAAAAAATAATACGCACTTCGACCATATAATCGGCCCTAACACAAATATGTACTCATGCAATCTTTGTCTGAAATGAAAGTGAATGGTAAAATAGTATCATCATCAGCATCATCAACTTTAGTAGATGGGTCGAGAAAATCTAATCAGATAAGTAAGCGACATATCCGTAGCCACACAAGCATATTCTCTCACGTAGAATTTCAGTATAACAAAAGCCACCAAGTAATTCTAGAGTTAAATTGCACACTACACACATTCGTGTCATTAGTTATCAGCTCGGATGCATGGCCATCAGACAAATTGCTTTTTACATCATTCATGAAGAATGGACGAGGGCTCAACCAAGGAATTAGTTTATCTCGAGACGCGATCAGCATAACCAAATTAATAAGTCTTTTAGCAGACATCTGTGAACAATCATCTTGTAGTCGCAGCAGTCACAACTACGAAGTGCTATCAACACTCCACTAAATCACTTAACAATTACTCATTCTTTACATTTCAACAGATTCGCTTTTACATCTATTTCGCTACACCTGACCACAATATAGTTGGCGGATGAAAGTAATTTGTGAATTTGGAGTGGAGGATATTGTTCTCTGTGCATTACAAAATTCTCCATGCTCACACCTGTCGATAAATTGTGCAATAATAATAATAGAGATGCACTTATGGTGGACACGGGAGAACCAAATGAAATCATTGTACATGTACCGTACAGCAACAATTTGTTGGTGTAACGTAACTGGCAATACGGCATATCTTGTGAAATTTGCCATATAATCAGCTCGTTAAAACGAAAAATCGTGTATGATTACTCCGCATAACCGCCTACGTGTGTGGATGTTGCATACAGACGTAGGGATAATAAGTGTACATATATGAAACTCATTCGCATGATTTTGAACTAAACCCGATGTGGTCAAGCCCTTCTCGTGTTTTTACACTTCATTTATATGAGAGGCCGAATAAAAAGGAAATTAAAAGATGCCAATGGAACGCCAAGCCCAAGAACATGAACCAGACACATACTACTACACATAAATTGCCAGAAGTACAACAGAATACGATGATAAAATCTTTGAAAATGTTTTACCAGGAGCTGTCCTCATGTTTGATCACATTAAACCACGCACTTATTCGGAGGTTATGTTAGAAAAGTGAGGAATGAATATAGAAATCTCAAGAGTCACATTCTCACAACTTGGATTGCTGCTCAAGTGCGTTTTCTTTAGATTACGCTGTAAAGCTGTAACTCGTTACCTTTCCTGTTGTGCAGTAGGCACATGCACATAATGCTCAACCGTGTGAAGGGTTACGGTGCAAAACGATCTTTCGTGAACTCATTTTTTATTGAAGCATCTAACGTTCACACCCTGGCCAATAAAGAAGTTATAAGACGGAACTAAGCTGTCATCATCATCCAGAAAACGAGATCATCATGATTAAGTAACGTTGTGCCGCATCACAATTTCAAAGCCTTGTACGCAACACTTCGTATATATATGTTAGTACTGACAGAGGGGATTAATAAACCGACGACTCAGTTCAGTCAGTATACTTTAGATATGCTCTAGTTTTATGCGTTCATCTGGTTTCGAAACAATTTTATTCTTTAGGAATTTTTTCTTGTGATTTACATCAGTCAATGAGATATAATAATTGGATGTAGAGTTCAAGTAAAAAAATATGCTTTAACAAGTCTCCCGTTACTTGATGCGCGTGTACTGTACCTATTCTCCAAAGACGGAAAAATCAATTTTGCTTCACGAAAAGCTAACAGCAAGTCATGAAACAATACTATCAAAGTTTTAAATATTTGACAAATTCCTATCCTCATGCTCGTACTTGTCACGGCACATCGTTTACAAATGACTTTGACTTTCATGACTCCTACATGCACGCCTTCGCTTTTTCATCATCTAGAAAATCAAAAGGCGCTTCGCCATCAATAAAACCGAAACAACGTCTGAAAAAGGTAGTAAATATTAGTAGTACAAGGTAGAGAATTGATCGTATCGAAAAAAAACAAGAGGTGGAAAATGTTTATTGCGGAGCTGCATCAAAAGCGGGCAGTCAATTCAACATCGGCTTCTAAATACAAATGGCATTTATTAACTTTGTTCGATCCGTCTTGGTACGAGCGACACTTTACTTCTAACTTTAGAATTTGTCTGAGCGAATTTTAGAAAGGGGAGACATGAAAATTGCAATAAGGCCGAATAATGTATTTGTACCTAAGAATATATATCTTTTTTATTGAATCTCGTTTTTATATTTTCAACGTACAGTAGTGGGCAGTAACACCAAGCTGCAACTACAACATCTATTTTCTTGTTGTTACTTTAATGGGAAGTAGGTCTCTGATGGACTCGTCGACTCGTGACTTGGAATCATCCTGTCTTGAATGAACCTTTGAAGATATTGCTGCCATCATGACATCCAAGACCAGAACACCGACCGAACGGCCAAGGTAGTCAGTCAGAGTCAAACTGCACCAGCATCAGTGGTAGCAACAAAACAACAGACGAAAGAAAACTAATATGCACCTAATACATAGCTGAACTGGTAAGGAACGCAAACGCAACGGTGGACGACATGTGGTCCTCTCTGACACGTACATGCACTCATCTTAGAAGATACTGGCTAAATTACATCACCAAGAACTCAAGAAACATCAGGTATCAACAGCAATAACAGTAAATATAAAGCTTCTCTCCTGAGAGAGGAGGAAAACGCTTTCCTCCTATTATTCTCCTACGATACAACGGCAACAAAATGTCTGCGCTTTTCTTGTTTCCCATTCTCTGAAAACTGTCATTCAGTCAATGAAGTCAATACCAATGTACATATCGTACATATTCCTACAATGGCTCATGCAGACGTTGCTGTCTGTGTTCACATTGTTGCTGTTCTCCTGATTCTTGATACTTTATGTCCGTTCTTGATATCAGTTCCTAGACACATCATTATGAGATTAAAACAGCGAGGCACTTATTGAAGTTTTCCTGCTTTCTTGACTTTTATGTCAACTGATAAGAAATGCGCACTCCATTCCTAAGAAAACCTCAGGGACTCCTATGGCTAGTACTGTGAAAATGCAATTATTTCTCATCGGGTGTATATGAGTTCTTGCATGTGTAGAAACACGGTAGGCATTTCACATGAGCATCTTATTCTTCACCAGAGCCAATAATGGTTACAATGCAGTCAGCAGGTCACACATTCAATTACGGATGGAAAGACCACAATTTAATCTCACCTACAAGTAGAATCGAAAATGTAAAATGTGAACGAGGACGTTTTATAGGCAGAAAGATTTGTTTTAAGTGGATGGAAAACAAAGTTTGGTTTGGTAATGCAGCCGTATTCAAAACACACCCTGCCCCAGGAAAAGCTGAGTAATTTTAAAGAAAAATGTAATTTATCTGCATTTGTCCTAAGGATGTCTACTCTTGTCATTCTGTGACGGGGCTCATAATGCGAAGAAACTACTTAAGCAAAGGCGGAAGTATAATAGAGATATAGCAATGATTTCAAATCGCCTCAACATGATTATGATAAAGGATGCATTGTGTATTTACTTAAGTAATCAACCATGATGATATGTTGCTCGATCTTGTTATTATTATTGCGTAATGCAAATATAGCACCAATTGTCCTTTTACTCCTTAAAAGCATGCATGAAATTACTTTACGACAGATAGACACAGACAAGATTTTTTCATCTTTGGGATAAGATGTAACATAATAAGGCAAAATCCTTAGTATATCTTGTTTCGAAAAATCATAAAAGTCATTAATGAAGGCTTCATCTCGTCTTTTTTATTCTTCCCATACAAAAATGCATAGCCGTAAGCATTCAATGCACCTTGCAGCCAAGCAGTTTTATGATTTTTTTATAAACGACTATTCAATAAATCCTCTGCGTTGCCCATATTTAATAGGGTCATATAATTTTAGGAACATCACCTATTATAAAACAAGCACATCCAATGTACCATTACATATTTGCGAAAATTTATCACAAGCTGATAAAATGCTTTCAAAATTGTGAATGGGCAATAATAACAAAAACCGTTACTTTGTTGCACCATAAAGTCAGCATCATCGTCCTCTCTTGCAGCAGGTTACTTAACGTAACAAGAGATAAAAGACTCATTCTTTCTCTTGTACACACTGCACACTGTTGCTGAGATGTTTTTCTAGTCCGTCATCAGTTTATAGTGAATAAATACAATGTATTAATTTAGAAATCACGTCTGACATTGTAATTGTTGGTGATTCAAGCATGCTGTTATGTTTATTTCGACCGTGCGCGGTATGAAATAAAATGTAGAAATGTGTAAAATAAAAAATTCTCAGTGTAAGTCTCGAACGAGCTTGTTAAGATGAGACACTATACCACGTAGTAGGTGTGTACAGTAATAATGTGTGATAACAAATGATTCAGGTGCCTATAATGCATGTCGTAATATGGATAAGCAATCATTTATAATAAAACCCACAATCAATTTCACATCCTACGTGTATGTAATGTTGTAGTACCTTTATGCAAGACCACACTCAAAAAAGCTTTTCTTCTTATCAAATATAAAGTATGACAAATGGTAGCATGGGAAGTGAAATGTTGGAAACTCGCAATTTTCGTACAAATTATCCATAATCCCTGCTCTTGAAATGATGAATTATGTGTCGTGTTACGGATATAAATATGACTTCCATTATTGGAACAATGGGAACGATTTTTAAATTCAAGGCAATGTTGGTTGGATGGATGGAGTAGACATATTATTTGTTATATTGAGGGCAATTAGCAATAATCATCTTTTAGTTTCTACTCAAAGGAGATGGATCATTCCAAACTTATTTTGAAACAAGTTTGTTTTTTGTCTGTTTTGCGGTAATTTATTTTGACTGCTATCTAAGACTATTTACTTGCATGCGAATTTGCGAAGTATGATGGTCCGTCTATTTCCATATTACTCTCAAGAGAAGATAAAAACTTCCTTTATCTCATTAGTTTTGTATTTATTTTACTCGACAGCTTTACTCATTCATACTCCATGTTCCCTCATTTGCGTCATTCTTACATAGCTCGCACTCTCAACTCTACTCATTTACTATATCGCTTGCATGCGGTTTACAATCTGAAGAAATTAATTTGCACCGCCATTAAGTTTTATCGATCAAGAGAGGCACGAATACTTTTAAAAATCTTTACGATGGGTGTTTCAGTGGTTTAAGTCACTAGTCACCCAAAAAAGCGAAAACGATCAGCACAACTTTATTGCACCATGTTTTCAGAATAACGACTTGCTTACTTTTTAGTGCACCCAACGAAACAAAGTTACAAAAGAAGGCGGAGAGACACCATAATCTAATGCTAGTCAACATTTTTAATGTTTTATTGTTACACATCGCATTTACCTGTCTTCCAACTTTGCTTGTTCGTCGTGTCGGCACAGTTTTTACTTTTTATGCACTTGTAGCTACACATTTCACAACAATAATTGCCATTGTTGTTCGTAAATGTAACAAGATTTGCTAGAATTATGTTCCTCTAGAGCCCCTTCACTCATTTTGAAAAAATTAAATCATCTTCGCAACTAGCAATGCGTAAGCTGCAATTTTTCTCATCAACTTGAAACGAATTAAGTTTTTGAGACTGCCATCTTGATAGTAGCAAAATGCACATTATGACGAACGTTATAAATATATAGTGCATATTATGCATTTAAGTGAGAAGGTTTAACCACACACGGTTACATGAACATACTACCTAAATCAGCATCGGACATTATGGGAAAATAATGAGTGTTTGTGGTGTGATATGTTTACGTATGATGATATTGAATTGATAAAAAAAGTGCATGTAAACTGCAGTTTAGGAACATCCCGTGTAAAGCGCCTTAAGAACGTCTGATTGAACTGGTTTAGATTAGATGATTAGATTAAGCGGAAAATATACCCAGCAGTACAAAAATACAATTTAAGCTGTTGTGCATACGTAGCTTTTACATAACATACAAATACCGCAGAAGAGCGTGTGGCTTCTTGACCTACTTTCGGTGAGAATTACTACTTTTAAAAGTCTCGAGAAAAAAATCACATTGTTCATAAACAATGGACCGATGACGATCATAATAACTATAATTATGATTATTAGTTTTGATTCAATAAGCTGCATTCATATATTTTCAATTTTAATCTGCAATGAGAATTGCATTATCATCCGTATGATTGCTAAAAAATAAGAATGAACTTTCGGCCTTTTTGAACAAATAAATTACTTTTTAGCTAGGCTAATTATCAGTTGAGGAGGTAAAAGGAACTGCATATCCTACTCCTATTGTATTTACATTGTCTTCTAACTTAATTTTATTTTACGAGTTAACATCATTCACGTTAGCACAATATAATATATATTATAATTTGTTTAAAAGAAACACGATCAGCAACCAACAACGTAAGCTTTTGCACATCAGTCTAATTTTTAAGGATGGCTTCATTTTTCATATCAAAATAGAATATCTCACTCTAAAGATTGGCATGCGAAAGGTGTTTCTAAACAAATATACAGAGTTACAGAGTTTTGAAAAATATGTTAGACTGCTAAAGTAGCAGAAGGTTAAGTAAGTTGGCGGAGTGTGTCACGGATTCATAACTATTTGGTAAACTTTTTTTAGCGCAACCGAAAACAATTTAGTTAGTGTATCTGTTAATCCAGAAATCACGGATGTGCTATGTAGTAGTTAGCTTAAATATTTTAGCACATTTTTGTACTTGACTGCATATTACGTACGTACAAGAGTACATAATTTTGTTCTTGATTGTATTAAAGTCATATATACGCATGTACAACATAATATCACTTAAGTTAGTCGTTATTCAGTTTAGCCCACCAGTTTTCACAACCGCAAATTACTTTTCTCACGAACAGCAAAATCCTCAATTCAATATACCCCATAGCATAAGTAATAATAGCCCACGCAGTAAACAAACCGACTAAAAGTCTGATGAAATTTGTGTCTAACTTAAAAGAGAACAAACTAGAAACAAATATAGGTTTCAACCGACATAAATGAAATTTTGTCTCCTCTTTCCATTATTTTGTTGGGACCAATTTGGTACAGAACAGAATTTGCCAAAAAGTGAGTCTGTAATCGGAACAGTATAGCACATAGCGTACTCCTATAGCTGCCTTCCATTGTTTGAGCCACACGGAGTGTCATTGTTAATATGTTTAACGCGCTGTGTCAATGAGGAAGATTGGTAATTGCCATTTTCTGCTTTCTCTTCCGTGCATTACAGCATGACGCAAGACGCAATCCCTATAGCTTTTATATCGGTAAACAGACACACGAGGAAACTGGGATTGTTCTTTTATATTTGGTATTTGTGATATGAATCGTCGTTAACAATGTCATCCCACCAAATAAATAAAATTAAAGATATAATAAGTCACCGTAAAAGCATGAGTAAATACAATAAGCGACAGTATAGTATATATATGTTCTATTGTGATAATTCAAAAATGGCAGTGAATTAACGCTGAATGCCTTTTGAGGTCTCTTTTTATTGACGCGTTGCAAACTATGAAACTGACAACAGAATTACACTATGATAAATAAATAAACACTAATGATTAGGGTTTGTGCATGATGTATGTATTTGTGATTCACATAAAATGAATTGGTTGAGTTTCTACGAATGCGAATGGCATGAATCTGTCGAGTTCTTATGTGATTTGATTTAACAAAAGTACATAATGAATAAATTATGATACGAATTGTTACAATAATTGGCAGATCCTCTTTGATATGAAGGGAGAGCCGCTACTACATACATGCTAAAACATGAATTCATGTGTACCTTGGAATAGAAGAACGACAAAGATACTAAAAGAAATTAAGAGATACATTCATTAGATTTATTCATTACATCGTTACTATTATGCATTTTTGAAAATACATAATTATTCGAAATGAGGTGAAAACTGTTTTGCTTAAAATAGGCACACCCTTTTACTTAACAAAAAGTTAAGTTTCTCGTGCCCATGTATCCTGTTTTTGTCTCGTAATGAGCCTCCATATATGCTTTTTATGATCGTTTCATTTTACCTTCATTTTATATATCGTGACGTAACTGCAGCAAACAATCATTTAAATTGACCCTTGCACATATATTTCCTTCGTTCTGTTAACGATAACTTCATATATTTCAATAAGTTCATATCTCCGACGTCTGTAAGTCCACCTTAACAATATTATATTTGTATACCGTAAATCTTCTAGTTCTGGCAGGTCTCTATTTATGGCAGCTCTCTAATTATGGCAGGGGGTCACGGCGGAAAATTCAAAATTTTGGCAGGTCTCGATTTATGGCAGCCCCAATGTTTTGTTATGCATGTAATCGTAAACTACTGACATACCACATGTCTAAACTTAAGCCAGCAGCACAAAAATCATGACATTGAGTGAAAATTTGTGTTTTTAGTTATCTAAAAGCATATTTTGACCGATTTCTGTTAAAATTCGACATTATTTTGTAAATATTTTCACAAAAGCTTTAAAAATAGAGAAAATAACATTAATTTTAGCAGTAAAAGATAACTGATCCTGGACATAATTTATTTTGAAGAAATTCTGGCAGCTCTCTAATTATGGCAGGTCTCTTATTTTGGCAGGGGGGTCGAAATTGATTTTGCATAATTATGGCAGCTGCCATAAATAGAAGATTTACGGTATGCATACACGAGTTGAAAGTAATGATCATCCAATTTACTGTACCACCCGTAGACTTCCTTGTACATTATTTCATAAACCTACGTACAATATATACGGTCATCCTACTGCTCTAAACATTATTTTAAGCGTCCAAGACTCACGACCTTCCATTCCGCAGGTATGTCGTTTTCCATTTTAAAAACTTTCATCGGTTTCTTTGTCGTCCGACTCAAAGGAACTCCGTAATTATTTGTATATTTTATTCATGAGCCATGCCTTAATCTCATATAAACCTGAGTCTTGTGCAGAAATATGGCTGGAATATTAATGCATAAATAAGAGCGACTAAGTTTATGTAAATGTTAATCGATGGGTTCGTCACAGCCGCAACGGCTCAGGAATTGTCCGAAAACACATGCTTCTTCCGAATTTGCTTCCATGTCCTACAAATTCGGGCTAAAATCCCTATTGCTTTGAATGTGTTATCAGGCAAGCTGAGAATCTTAAGTCAGTAGAATCAATAGATAGGCCAAAGTGAGATGTCAGCAGGGGATGTAAAATTACAGCACACGAGCAGATACTTTATCTTCACGATTTTTCAGAGACAGACAGAAAAGAAAAGGAATTGCCATTGCTGCCATCCATCCGTTCATGTGAAATCTCAACCAACCAGCTTGCTAGCGACTACTTGCAGGGCAGCAAAAGCTACCTCAGTCCCATCTAAACCACCAACAGAGAACAACAACGAGCAGTAACTAACTTCAGACCGATTGAACAGTAACCCAACAAAGATGCCACACATTATGCATGTTGCGCGCTGAGCTTCTATTGCGTTTCTCACACTTACAGAATAGAAATATTGCTGGTTACTGGTTACCTATATAGACATAAGTGTACGACAAGTTCTTGCATTTACGAAGTATTTTTTTACATGTGCGTGTTACTGTAAACTGTTCCATGGGTTGAATTAGTGAAAATTCGAGTTAAATCGTAATCAAGCAGTGATTTATAATCGTATATAAAACAAGTTGAAAATATTGCTAAAATTATGTTTCAGACATCAACATATACTTCTAGACCAAAAATCAGTCATTCCCTCCCTTAATTATAATAATATTACCTATATTTCAGAGAAAGCTATATAATACCATGTCTGATTTCTATCCAGCGCACATTTTGATTTGAATATACGAGTGCTGAACACTCACGAAAACTGTTTTCCCAAATGCATTATATTATATTTATATTGCTTGCATGTAACTGTGCCCCAAGAATTGGCCAACGCTGCTTTATTCTCTGCTACACCGATATGCACGTTATAAGGACGCATCAACGCTGACTCATAGCTGTGGCGTGGCGTGTAGTTCATTGGGACCAGAAAAACTGGAGCAACAAAAAATGTGCACAAATACTGACATTTGAGAATACCCATTATTGTATAGAAATCCGACTCAACTATAATTCCTTGCACAAAAAACAAACTATCATCCATGCATGCAATATAACGAACCGACAAAAAGTTCGTTTGGCTTGCGAAGATGTCGGCAAGTTGGAGTTGCTTGGAATCAAGCAGTTCTCATTACACACAGTGCAAAATGCGACAGTAAACACTACTGGTGATGGTATCCACATACATCGACCATTAAATTGTACTTGTATTCAAAGAATGTGTTTTATATCTCTATTATTTGGTTTAACGATAAATATCTTTTTCTAAAACATCATTTAGTTATTGTTCCGTGTTCACTACGCGGCATTAAAAATACCACTTTGTACTTTGAAGATGTTTCTGACAAACTTTTGCAGCAAGATGTTGCGCAATTAACATTCATCGTATGCAGCATGCACACAAAAGAAATCCATTATATAAATGGTTTATGGCAAGAGGAGATGTACAAAATGTACGAAATTACTTTCATCTGTCCACAGTCCATAGAGCAAGAATATAGACGTAACGAAGATGTACATAAGCGTCTCGTTGTGGTGTATGCAATGATGTCAGATCATTTCAATTCTCAGTGGAAAGATTTTTGAGCAGCTGTCCATTTATTCCTCGCTTCAGCGCATTTTTAAAGCAGGTAGGGAGGTGACAATAATATTATTTGTACACAAAATACATAGTGAGTGAACATAAATAAGTCTACCTCATAACTTATGGTGGTTTTCTATTGTAAACAATTTTCAGCGTATGTATAATATGCTGGAGTTCTTGTCGGCTCAAATGATTTAGCCAAGCACGACACACTCACGACGGTTTGTACCGACGCGACAGCAGAGTGGCATGTACCTGCGAAGGACCCTATTTTGTATACAAACTTGTAACGTAACGAGAATAGCAATGCCTTCTTTGTCATCATATATTCCTGTAGGACCACAAAAACGGATAGCTGACCATTGTATGTTAAATATATGGCTCCATAACAAGTGTAGGCTGTTGGAATTTCCCTGTAATAGTTGATTCTGCCGTGCGTTTCTTTCACAGGTAGCAGTAAAGCAACTCATGTGTAAAAATATGACTCACGAAAAATGCAGTTGAGAGGGTAAAACTCAATTCACACCTGCATAAATCACCAACATCATCACCTCCTTGCGTTCATACAATTCAGAAAGCAATACGCATCTTCATCTTAATGAAAGAATGTAGTCTCCGCAATAAATGTTCATGGGACATGAAAAGTTGAAGAGGAATTTCAATTGTCAACACATGTACATCGTACAGGTTCACGAAAATTACTACCCACTGTTGAATTATAAATGAAAACAAAGTAAATAAATTTGTAATGGACGGTCAAAGTATTAGCATTTTAATAATCCATAGTTCAAACACAGTTTGGGTTCATCAATCATTACATACATTCTGGAGATTCATTAAATATTCAAGGTTGAATGAGAGCAATCTTGTAAATACCAAAAATGACACGTCACACGTCAACAGGCATCAGCGCTCTGAAACCGCACCTTCACTCATCGATCTAATAATTAGTTAGTGTAACAATATTTTCCGCCAACTACACTTGTCCATTTACATTGTGAGGAACGACAGTAAATGTCAGTTTAATGGCTCTTGGATGGTTCATTTTCTTTGTACAAAATATATGTAAGCGTAGGGTACGCATATTATTTATTCACCAGTGCATGCTCATAAATTACCTTGAGTTATTTCAAATTTGTTAGACATGACATGAAATAGGTGTGATTTTACTTTACATTTTATTTTACACATTATCCCTACCTATTACCCTATAGGCATTTCTAACACCTTGTACTGGCGTTATAACAGTCAACTGTTATACGACGTTGCAAAATATAAATATGGCTATTTTTCTCAGGGAAGTATTCGTGGTTTTATACTTTACTTTATTTTATATTTGTGTAGTGAGGAATGCATTGTGGGCTTCAGTTTCAGCTATCAATTTTATGTAGATTTTGTAAACTTCTTGTACATACGAACATTAGCAGAAGCCAACCGTTTAATAAAATGTTAACGAATACGATAAACAAGTGACAGTAAGAGGACGCGAGATTTCCTGCTTCATTTATTAACAAGGAAATTCAAGCGTATTTACTGACCTTTCATTTTATTAAAAATGCAATTTTAGCTTGTTGTTGGTACTCAAAATATGCAGCATAATATGGTATGCATTGGAATTCACATGACTGTCAACCAAGCCAAAAGCAACTAGCAAGGATACTGATGATGTGAGGTTGCAGCCATTTGATTCGAGCCGAGTCAGAGAAAGAGCGTTCGAATGAATGCTCGAATTCGTATATTACAAATTGCAATTGAGCATTTGTTGCATGATTAACTTATATTCTCATCTCTCTTGATGTATGTTCTACAATATTGCCTGTTTCTTCAGGAATCATAAATGAATGGAAGTATTGTAGTTGTCATCAGATGAGCTTCAATTAAGTAGCGCTGACATTGGTTTTAGAACCAAAAATCATTTAGACAAAGGCAGGAACTAAAATATATATTACAAGGTGAAGAGTCGCTGAAGAAAGGAGAGAGGAAGAAGTTTATAGAACTGAATGAAATTAAATATTTTATGGATTTACCTTGCAAGTCCATATATGTTTCAAAGATTATTCAAGGGATACAAACTCGGGAACAGACTGGACTGACGTTACAAATTAGTTTGCATTATCGTAATTGCGAGTTCTTCGTATCACCATTCCGAGCGCTTCGCTAACAGCTCATCGGTGTTCAGTGCATACTTGCAGTATAATATGCAATTTAAAAATCAGAAGCTAAATTCTAGAGCTCATCAGCATATTATCATGTATGTCCACTGTCCACAGTCAAAGTGCAGCATTTTTTCCCAAATATGTGCACCGACAACTATGCTCGTGCCATGTTTGGTCACAACCATTACGAAATGCTTAAACTATGATACAAAAAGTGACTCAGCGGAAAAGGAACGAAGCTTTTACTTTTTTTGTTGTTTCCAGGTTGTAAAATTCATTTAAAACCATATCATGATCTGTCTTTGACAATAACCGTTTTATTTGCCAGCATTTCCATTTTTGTACAACAAGCTACAGTTTGTAAAGAGTACAGGTTTGCGTATGGTCGTACATAATGAAGTGCATAATTTTATGTTACAGATAAGATGCTTTATTATCAAAGTATTTATGCAAACGGTGCATCCAACTTTGTATTTTTTGTATTCGAAAATTCCTAAAACCAGTCAGACATCCGGTGGACAGGGAATAGCTAGATTGAAGACTAATTTACATTTTGTGTGAAATGCATTGTACCTCATCCCTGTAATCCCATGTAAAAAAGCAGATAGCTCATGGATGTAGCTTTATCAATTAAAAGTATACATAGGGTTTGTTATCAGCAAGGGTAGCGTTTTCAAACTACACGCAGGATTTCCCCTTTCTAACAAGTAAGCAATATATAAAATGTATAAAATACTATATATGTAGCTGATATATAAATATGCATTGATGTCAATATCTTGTATATCAAGAGTATTTTGTAGCTCCATGATTTAAGATATTTCAGATAATAATGATGTGTATCAGATTCAGATCCAACAGACAGACAAGATACCTACACGGAATGAAAGGAAATACCCTGCAGCAATTAAGGAAGGAGACGATACAATATAATATCCACAAGCGCTGTAGGTCTTATTTGGCTTCCAGTAAGAAAAAGTCGGAAAAATCTTAGTGCTCAGGGGAAGGACAAACAATAATCTTGGCTTTATTCATTTCATGTTTGTTTATCTTATCATATCCTTATGATTTTATTGCTTGGTAAAATCCACATAACTCATTCATCCGTAAAAAATCACCGGCAGCGATCATGTTGCCGGCATGCTAGTTTCTGTGTGCATTTTGTGGTAGTTTATATTTTAAGTACTACAACACGTTCGTAGAACCACTGAAGAAATAATATTTCCAATATGATATGATGAATGAATATAAAAGTCAATCAGTGCGCAATGAAATGTGAAAGAAACAAACTTAACGCACTTTCCTTGCGACACTGTCTTGTAGACATACAGGAAGATATGTATAGTGTCACTCTTGAAACATTAGCCAGGCACATCCACCATAAAATGCCGACAAAATACATGGATTCATCAAATGATTCATTTTCCGTTACAATAACCCATTATTACGTTTCAGCCTTCGTTGACTTGTTTAAATTCATGTTAAATTTTGTACCGGGGAAAATTAATTAATTATCCTATCACTAGTTGATAGTATAAAATTTAGATGTAGGTATGCATATTTTAGTCTGCAACTTCCCTAGATGTAGATGTCTCATTTAAACCACCAGGAATGTTGATTGTCCATTGCGGTTTTCATTACTTTATCACTACAAAAATATGGAAAAATGTTTTACAAATGTTTGATCTCGTTTTCCCCCATATCAACTTTTATAAAAAGTATCACTAACGATGAACGTAAATCATAAACTTTTAAATTAAAAAGCTCAAATTATTTATAACCTGACTTTATATTTGTATCAACGTGAATTTATGAGTTTCAAGTTTCATGTGAAAGAAGAATGTTGGATATGTTGTAGAAAAGATAATAAATAGTGTTGCTAAAAAGTTCCAAGAGCCCAGTGCAACTTTAAAAGATAACGACAAGTTAGGTATACATCCAGGCAAAATGAAATGCTCTGCAATACTACATAACTTGTGTAGCAGAAAGAACACGTTCTTTACTGCTCCCGTTCTACGTGTGTCGTTGTTGTTTATTTTTCCACAAGAGTAAAATATAAAAGTGTACGGGTTGTAATGTATAACTTTTAAAATCTGTCCCAATGCTCCAAAGTTGTATAGTCCAACAACAACAGTCATTGTCGAGGCTATCAACAAGACAAAAACAGAAGTTTGACTGCGAGTAGAATTAAAGCAGGACAAGGGGCAGCTGAGCAAGTATAAATTCTTTAAAAGATTTACTTCATCATTTTTTTCGCTGCTATCTCCAAGATAAATATTTATTTCAGATAGCATTAAAAAGGTGAGGATTTTTGGTCTGGTAATAAGGGGCATAGGGTATAGTCATTATACAGTTAAAATGGTAATTACCTACAACCGTCTTACATTTTATAACTCAAGTTTTAGTCCGTGTATATGTAAAAATAAACTTATAATTGATGTGTTTAACTCCTTAGCATATCTGTTGCTTTTTAAAGTTTTGATGTGGTTGCTTCCTTTCCTTTTCAGTATGTCATAAATATGCATTGCATACAGCACAGCTACTTTTTCTACGCCTCTTCACTTGACGTTAGTCTAATACTTAATTTCCTGGAAAAGATTAGGTACGTTTTAAATGTAAACTGGTGTACAAGAATCGTGGTATGAGTATCGCTTGCTTTGAACCACTGCAGGCTGTAGTCTACAGCAGAAGCGTCGAGCGTTGTTGTGACTTTTATAAAGATTCTTTTATATTAAATGAAAAAGCCTTGACAAGTAAATATGTACAGAGACAAATCCACTGGGCAATTGCAGTTGCATTGGACAAAGCCAATATTATATATAAAAAAGATAAAATTGTAGCCAGTTGTAAATGAGTGTGTTTTAAGCATATAGTCGGGTGTGCAGAATAATTCACCTAAATAAACACCAGACAACTTGAATTACTTCTCACTTCTGCTTACAAACTTTTTGTTGGCTGGCTTACTTTAGAGGCTGTGTATTATTGTATAAAATTACATTCCATTTTCTGCTATATAATACATATCATATTTCATAAATAATTAATGATACTGATCGTCATAATTAATCCTCCATAAAATTTTGTATATATAAAATATCACAGGAGTTGACACTGTTTATGACAGTGTTTTGTTTGCATTTCTTAACTAGGCTCATCCAAATCCCTTCTTTTAGTGCTACACACTTGCAGAGAGAAAGAGACGCCACCATTGAACCCGACAGCGGTACGGGCGTCGTTGAAAAGTCATGTTAATTATGCTAATGTTGCGTTATTGACTACGCGGAAGTAAAAAATATCTCAGTTTTGCTTTTCGCTACTACTGAACAATGAACCAAATCTTTGATGAACTACAGATTCAATTAGACCAAAGTGCACTATCCTACAGCAAGAAATTCTACAACTCACGAAAATGAAATGCTACTTGCAAGAAGAAACCCCTACAACATTCGACATGCCTGTTCCTTTCATTATGTAGTAGTCAGTCACAAAACTTAAGCCGTTTCTTTATCTCTCGGAAAGATTCTGCGGAGAAGATTAGTTCGCAGTGAATGACACAATTACTTCCAATGCTTCCAAAGACTATATCTATTCATCGAGATGTTCCCCATCCGTAACAACAATAGGGCAAGTTACTATACGGAACAGTTGTTGGTAATTGCCAATTGCTATAAACTTGATATGATGCATCGTTGTTGTAACATGCGACTATGTGCATTGTCGATTTTTTATATGTAACAAAGGACATGACCAAATTAATATAGCCAGTCAGTAGTAGAGTTATAAAACGTTATTGAGCATCATTAAATAATGTGTTTTCGCAATATTACAACATATGCATAAAGCATGAAAAGTCAGGCATGACAATATCTCTTTCATCGTGGTAAAAGTCAGACAGGCCACTTTATGTGATATGTAGCATCATCATTCGTGTTCGTATGCCAATTCACTGACAATGAGAGTGAGTCTTTTGTAGTCTTACCAAGAGAGCAATCTACCAACAGACTGTCACCTACTTTTATGCTCCTATTATTAGCCATAACGCCATTGTATCCTATGACTTTTACACCGACCTTTCCAGTTATATTGTGCAAGTCCTAGTCACTGCACACGTCCTATTAAGATGATGATGGATTTTCCTTGGAGAATTTAGTACATACCTACATCGATTATACGTACACTTTTTATATACAAGTTGGTGGGTAAGCCATCCCATTGATATTTTCAGCGCGCTCTACTCCGCTATCACGTTTCGTTAATTTCTTCGTTCCGTAGAGAAAGAAAGTCGTTTCATTGCGGCAAGCCACAAATTCATCTTTTTGAATGTTTGCGTAGGTTTGCACAGACGGTTTCGTAAGTATAACATTCAATATTGTGAAAGGAGATTTTGTATTTTTTTCCACATCTTTCTTTCAGAAACCCATAATGCTGCACGTATGTCTTGAGATAGTAGCAAGTACATAGTAAGTTCTTGCTTCTTTTTCAATTCAGTAGCTGCATTCGTTAAATCTTTATATATGCCTAATATTTTAATATGAATTATATATCTGGAAAAATTGGTAGCGAAACGACAAGCGGTGGAAGCACGGAAATATGAATCAAGCTCTATGCCATTACGAATCATGAAATGATATCAATTTTCATGTCTAGTAAATATCCCATCAAGCTTCTTATACCTTAATTGCATGAGAATCACGGAAAGAACGTTGCTTACCTTCTGAAAGTTCCAATTCAAGTTCCGCCAGTTTATCCCGGATGTCCTGAGGCAACTGGGTTACGTCAATATTTAGTTCTGCAGCCATTTTTGCAACTTGACAGGAGTATCTAGTTGAAGCAATGGGGTGTATTTTTTACAAGAACACTTATATTACAGTTTGTGAAACACTTGAGAAAAGACTAGTCACTGTTTTCCTTAGGACAATGAACGCGATAGGGCAGTTGGGTTTTGTGCGACACAATTTGTTACCTTAATTTAATTTCCTTCCAACATTAAGCAGAAATGGTGTACTATGATTTCAGTAGGCACTCTTATGTCAATATTATAAAGTTTCACAAGGCAAAAAATGTGCTCATGCATTAAATTAAATACCTAGTGAACATGTCACCTTCTTAACAAAATGGTCAACAGTTTTCCTTTTAATATTCTATTATTCAAGACGAGAAGAATGACATTGAAAATGGGATTGCCACACCTTAAACAACATTATGATTTTGAATTGCACTTCGGATAAACGATTAAACACATTCCATTGTCATCTTTGTCGTCGTTCTTGAGTTCTTGTTTCATGGCCAATTAGATGCGAAGAAAATCCGAATAAGATTCATTTAACTCATTTCCATCCAAACTGCACACTCGAATAACTCTAAAGTCGGCTTGGTCTATTTTGTATTTGTTGTTTAGATGCATGTATTTTGTTGAGATTACTCATACAAGCTTGTCATTTCTCATGTTATATTCTTAACAGCAAAATGTTTTGTAAAGAAATCTAGTCACAGTGGGCACGGCCATCTTCACTGCCATCTTGATTGAATGAGATAGTCCAAGAAATATCTTAACCGAATGTATTTAAGTATATATAAATGTACCGAAAGTAGAAATGGGTGGACTACTCTGCTGTGTTTTTTGTTTGATTAGTCACCTCAGCATCGTCAACAACAGCGATGGACTCGTTGCATCGTCATCTATGTAAGCAAAAAAGAGAAGATAAGTTATAGGTGATAAAATGAATGATTACACATGACTACCTATGTATTAGACTATTTTATAAAGAAAGCCATGTTAATCTTGGTTACATGAGAATCACCACATATTCAGATTCATGAGATATGTGTGTGATGATGTGCATTATGTGCATACATTGTCCGCGTACGGCACAATAATGTAGGTACAGCGTCTGTCTATATGTATTCTATATTGTTTCGCATGGTCCCAGTAAAAAACAACACAAAGGCTGAATAGTATGCTGAAATATATAGGCTGGGTAGACTGATGATGAGTATAATGCTTTGAACGACAGATTATCATGTGAATTGTGAAATATTTTAATGCAAAATTCTCCGAAAGGTACTAATCATGTAGAGTCATTATTGAATGCCTAAACATTTTTTACTCGCGTTGATTGGGACTGCGAAAATATTTCTGGATGAGCGCACGAGTACAGGGGATTGAGTAAGGCAAGAACTATTTTGCTGCAGGGAGAAAATGATTGAGCCATGTTCCTTTTTATCATTAAAAGTGTTAGCAATCGATTTTGTCCAAATATGGATTATTATGTCTGTTTCTTTCAATTCATTTTCCCTGTATTTACCTACCAAGCTAACAAGATCTTTTAGAGATAGCGACATAAAATGGTAACGATACAAGCTATTATGTATAATTTTCTCCTTGGAATGAATCAGCTATCTGCGATTTCAAATGTGCTAATGTTTAGTAGACTATGAAAAAATGAGACGCTAGTGGTTAAGCACCGGAAAAAGCCAACGACCAGCAATATCAAATAAATATACATACTCGGAAAGTCGGGAACCATGATGAGCATATGATGAGCTTTTGCAACAACCACAAAATCAATGAAATGAACAGAAATGATTGAGAGCACGTAACATAACATGAGTACTATTAAAAAGGGCAGGAAATTTTGATCTGATAAATAAACTGTGGTAGTTGCATTTTAAATGAATACGGTTTTGTTCAACTGAAGAGTGCAGCCAATCCTATGTTATGTACAACTGCCTTCGTTAAAAAATGAATGACAGCTTTTTTACAGGAATTCTTATCTAGAGAATACAGCTACAAATTGCACAACAGAATAATAATATTGAGATTGAGACAGTTTAAAAATTATGCTTGCACTTCTGCATTTTGCGTGCATGCTCCACTTATCATCAAATAATCACTGACACTCTCGGATTGTATGACAAATAGTCATAAAGATAAAAAAGCACATTATATTCTTATTATTATAACTTTTACCGTCGGTACTTCTTAGCATAAGCTCATTTTTATGGGCAGTTTCTTTTTACATAATGACTAATTTTAGCAATCTACAAATTTAAAATAAAAATGCATACCTTTGTATTGACAGCGATTTGTTTTCCGTCATGAGTTCAAACACTTTACTGTGTAGTCACTGGCCAAAAACCACCATTAAAGCTAAAGAATGTTCACTGTAGATGATAGGAAAAGGTTTCTAAATTGTGCTTACAAGTTCTAAGTAGTAAATACATTACCAAAAAGTTGAAAGTTATTAATATCCTGATTGGCTATAGTTATGCTAATGATAGTACAAAATTTGTCACACGCTTTCTGAGATGAGTATATACGATTAGAGCACTTTTTGAGCGAAATTTTGTCAGAATCTCTACTATCTACAAAATGACATATTTTTGTTGTAATGAGTGAAGAGAGTAAATAGGTAATAAGGAATACAAATATAACGCTATAATATTTTAACACGATATATAAATAGCTATAAGATATAGTGAAAGCGACAGCAGCAGAACTTTTGTATATTTTTGTACATAGGTAAATTTGACAGCTTCAAAAGACCACAATTGACAATTGATATCAAGAGTGACTTTACCACACTGCACTATGATAAAGAGTTTTAATTGACCGTTCACACTGTCCACACAGTCACGATTCGGCTATAAAACAGGAACAAAACCCACAAAGAAGTGAAAGGTTATTAGCTCTTTGACTCGTCTCGTCATAATCAATTCACTTCATTTATTTACAGCAAACTTTCATTTGTTTGCGGCCTATCAATTCATTCAATACTCCTTCCTCCACGCACAGGCGAAAATGAATATATAGGCATATAAATATAGTCTCCAAGAACCGTATATATTTTTAGATTTTTCTCTTATCGCTTGCCAATTAAACTTTAAAATCCATGCTGTTTCAGTGACGTGCCTCACTTTGCTGAGTAGCTGGACAAGTGAAAATTATTGTGCTTTCATGGCAGGCATATATACACTTTGTAGAGTGTGTAGTGTGTGTAAGTATTATTATTATTCTTTTTCTTTATAACAACAACAACGACAACAATAAGCACATCATCATAACACTCAACTTTTATTTCACACTCTGCCGTGTGTACGTACAAGTACAGAGGAGGATGCCTACATATTAGTTAGTATATTCACTTAGGAAAGTATAAATAAAGACTAACTATTCAGCAGAGCACACAGGCTTTTACAACACGGAACTTATGATTATTGCTCCGAATCTGCCAGTTTCGTTGTGTTTTCCATTTCAATATATTGCTAGTAGCCCAGTTCAGTGGGAAGGAGAGAAGTGAACATACAAATAATATAAATATATTTTTTCATATTATCATTTTGCTTTTTTTGCTATGCTCCTGCTTGCTTGCTGCTAATGATACGTATCTCTACAACACTTGCTCACCCTCTTTCAGCAGCCTCTCTATTCTGCTATTATACACACGACGTACATAAATATATATGAAATATATGTATATTCATACACATGCGGATATTTTTATTTTATTTACAATTTACACGATTTACACGGACTCAACAGCAGAGCAGCGAGAGTCAGTGTATTCTAAGTTGGGTTCAATCTCTTCCCTTCTTGCTTGTTATACAATCATGAGGAACGTTTAAGTAGTAAGTAGAGTACTTAAATAGTTTGATATAATGCTCGTTGTAGGATGTGAGTGTCTGAAAAAAAGCCGAGAGACTGCTTCCAGAAAAGCAGGAGCAGCACAAGTAGTAAGTAGAAGCAGTGGCAGAAAACGAAGGTATTGATGACTTTTCGTCCGTCAACTGTATAAACACCACTACCACCATTGAAGTGAGTATTTAGAAGAAATGTATGTGGACTCAGAGTCAGTAGAACTGTCGACTATTCCATGATATCATATTACTCCTTTCTTATTCCTTTTATTTCCATTTCTACATTCGGGATAGTGACTACAGAAGACAGACACAGTCAAATGGAGAACAAGAAAGAGAGGAATATTCCAAAGTATAAAAATACCTTATGAGGACATTTTAACACCAAGATATTGTGCATGTGTGTATGTGTGTTCCTATATAATATTACTATGTTTCTCTATTTTCCTTCTTGTAGCTATCCTGCTATTTTCTGATCTGATGCGGTTTTCTCAGTAGACAGACTCTCTGGTCTGGCTCTGGATATATAACAATTTTGTATGTTGTCTGGCCATAAGCACAGTAAAATTCTAGCTCTGCTGAACTTATAATATAAGGCATATTCGTGCAGAGAGTAAAAAACTAGCAAGAGTGAATCCAACAAACTCGACTTGACTCTATTTACCAAGAAAAGTAACCCTAATGCTTATATTGTACAGCTTTCATATTCATATAAAGCCATATTCCATAAGAGTAACATAAGTAAAACGAAAGGAGGAGTCTCCATGCCCCATGCTTAAATGGCTACCTATTAAGCAGACATGGGAAACAGTTTGTAGGGATATGTGGTATGTGTTTAGCATCAAGATTTTCCATCATTGCACATTGCACTGTATATCAACGGACTTTTCATTTCATGGTATGGTTTACAACCGTTTTTCTTTCCTAGATTTGTGTATATTGCTGTGCGTGCATATACCTATACCTCTAACCCAAAAACTGTAAGTGCTGTAAGCAAGTATCCGAAGAGGATAGTCAAAAGTCAACCATAATATCATTGGGTACTAAAAAGTTAGTAAATATTCGAAATATTTCATTTTAAACTAAACGACTGGTAACGGTTATGTATGCAGTTATACTTAATCTGTGATATTTTAAAGCTGTATAAGAAAACAAGCATATATGATTTGATGTGATGTGTGCATATTTACACACACATACAATCTTGATCTGGTTGGAATGAACATCTTAGCAGGCACATAATATTAAGTTACTTTTAAAATTAATGAGCCTATAAACATTATCTTCAAAATTTTGGTAGTAGTGTCTAAAATTACTGTTATGTTGGGTTAGTTTAATGATCATAGTTAGGGATTTGGATAAAAGAACAAAGTCTATTTCATGAAGATAGAGCCGGACGAAAAACGGTAATACAGACAAACAGGACATTCTTATAAGTATTTTTTCGGACGTTGACCCCTGAGTACTTGGTGTTGATACCAGTGCCAGGCAAGAGACAGAACCAGAGCGAGAAAGAATTCCAGAGAAAAAGTTACGGTTTGTTTGGAGGTATTTATGTTACAGACATGTAGGTTTTGTGTGTGCATGTGTATGCAGAGTTTTACGGTTACGGTTCCATCGAGCTGATACATTCCTAAGCGTAGTGGAACCCGGCGTTGTCTTGCTTTCACGGTTCCTCAGTCCAGTCCTCCGGGTTTTGTGGAACTAAACTTATCCAACGGTTGCATAGTCGCATTTCTCTGAGCTGAGCTGACTGCTCTTTCTCCCTCTCTTACTCCTACAACTGTCGGGGTGGTAAGTTATTTCTATACTTTGATCGTCTTTATCATTATATTTAATTTAAAGACGCATTGGTGTATGTAAATACGCGAAGAGTTATTTCTCGATCCTGGTTTTCTAAGCAGTTTGTTCCTAGATGTGTGATAATGTTCCTTTGATAATGAGACATTTATTTGTTTCCCTTGGAAACGTGCGTAGTTCAAATTAGATGTAATTGTCATCATGACAACATAGTTATTTAGCCAACAAGTGGATTTTAATGCATTTAAGTTAGATTCACAGAATTTTAATGAGAGGAAAGTTCCTGTTCTGCTCTCGGTACAGAACTTCTGTAACAGAAGTGACCACTTGATAGATTTCCACTAGTTGCATTCCATTGACTACAATAAAATTGTTATTTCTCTTACAGTCACTTACTATTGCATTGGACGGGAGTGGACACTGGGCCGTTATTCGTCGCCGTAATATCGTTATCATCATCATACGAAGACATTAAAAGGTAGTTTAGAACATTAATGGCTCATGTATTTAGATAATAACATAAGTATATTCTTGTGATTATGCATACGTGAAGTATCAATGAAATGAATTTTTATTCAATAGTGACACGGAAATGGGGTCCCCGGATTCATGGGATGCTTTTGATGCAAAAATGATTAAAACCAGAAAAGGCCCTGTTAAAAAGGACGTTCATAATCAATTTTTGGAACTCAGCTCATCGCAGAATAAATCGCTGAACATTGCAGATGACGGCTTTTCTGCTCTTTCATTTCAAGATGCCAAGGACCTGATTGACAGAGATGAAAACGAACGGCTTCAGTTTATGAATTCCGGAATGTCATTCTCAGGTGGAATTGATGATGTGGAAGCACCGTCTCTGCTGTCAGTCACCAATTATTTTCAACAAGGATCATCCTTTCCGGTCCCCTGCATTGGCAACGACTCAACAATGTTCGGAGAAAGTCGTTCAATGCTTTTACCGTCATCGTCTAATGATGCCTCCCACTCTAAACATAGGTTGGATTCCAGTTCCCACGGGATGTTACGCCATCTGAACAAAAGTCATTCACGCAGGGACAGCAAAATTGATCTACTGGCTTCACCTCAAGTCACCAACTCTGGTTCATCCAGGCCCACTGATTTAGCAAGAAACGATTCCTTATCGAAATTTTTCCTGGGTTCACAATCGGATGGGTTGAATAAAATGGATATCATGGATTACGTTCTTGATTATTGTAAGCGAAGAGCGTCCTTTATAGGATCAGATGAATCAGACATCGCACCGTCACTAAATAATAATTCAAACCTAAACAATAGTTCGAAAAACACAACCTCTGAAAGACACGATTCCGGCATAGGGATAAGCGGTGATGATAAGGCAGTAATTCGTAAGAACGACCTAAGTACACGATCAGAAAAGAAAGATATAAGGGACAGCTCACATTCTGGAAAGGAGGAAAAAGAAAATTCACGGTCTGGAACGGTCCTGAAAGAGAACGTGCAATTTGGAAAAAAGGATCTGAATGGAAGCACAAAATTGGAAAAGTATGGCTTGAAAGAAAATATGCGATCTGAGAGGAAGGACATGAAAGAATACGCTCGATCAGAAAAGGAACGAAAGGGCACAATGTATGTGAATGAGCACTCCGGTTCCAACCTTGGCAGTCGGCAATTTGGAGAGAGTGTAACGACAATGCCTAGCTTGAATGAGAATGAAGACTCGGTATTAATATCTAATGGAGCATCCGTACAAGATCGTGAGGCATTGGAAGTCTCCGACGTTGGTAGCATTGATGGATTTGAAAAATTCAAAAAGAATCTTCACACCCGTCGCACAAAGCACAGAGATGATCGTTATCGTGGAAAGGTGCGACATCATGAAGATTTTGAGAAAAAGCGATTAAACGTTGATGAACGGTACTCACACCCAAGACTTAGCCCATTGCCCCTGGCTGGTCCAGGCTCCACATTAACTATGGAAAGACCCAAATCCAAAAAGAAGGTGCCATGTAGTAGCGATAAAGATAAATCACTTGTGTCAAAGCAATGCAGCCAATCCGACGTCGTCTCTAAAGAAAGTCATTCCATTGTTCCAAAGCAGTCCAACGTTTGTCAGCAAAGTCTTTCCTTAGTTCCAAATCAATCTCACGCTCGTCAAGAAACCCAATCCCTGGTACCTGTAATCCATTCCGAAATACAACAGCAGCTGCAGCATGCTACTGGATATCCAGCATGTACATGTCCCCATCAGTGTGGACAGCAAACGGCACCTCATGGATTTCCAGGTGGAGGACTTCCGATTGTTATTCATATCCATCTGCCCTGTCAAGCTACGTCTGGAACCGTTGCTCACCCTGTGCCAACGACCTCAACTGAGCATTCGAAAATGCCATAGGATGTTTTATGCCAAATATTCCTTTGAATGAATGGATAACGAAGTACGGTTTATACACTTGGTATTTGCAATGCATGGCAGAGTCATTAGTATAACTACAACCTCGTGTATTTTTTAAATTTTATGTACGCAATGCTAATGCTTTTATAAAAATCATTCGTATAACTGACAAAAATGTGTTCATTTTGTATTTTGAAAATAATTTTGTGGTATAAACCTATGTAAGGTTAAATAGGTAATGTATAAGATTGTGAGGTGAAAGCGAAAATAATCGCATGACAAAAATATTCATTATATGTACCTTTATATAATTTATATACTTTTATATTATAAAGCCTCGTATTTTATGCTCCCTTGAAATTGGTCGTAATAAGCTCTTGAGTTTGTATGAATTTCTTCGTTTCGTCAAAAAGGCTGCAGTGACACAAGCTGTTGCTGGTCATGTAATTACGATTTTAATGTATTTATGATTTTTAATTATTGTATTATTCAATCAAAAGGATTGTCAAATAAAATGTGGACTTTTAAACGCAATATTCTTGGACGAGTTTCCTATGTTTATCATTTTTCATTGACTTTTAATATAATCTTGAATTAAACTAGATACATTACAAAAAAGGTGACCACTTACGTATTATCTATAGCAAACTACAATCCACTGCTTAAATTTATAGCACTAGAACTTCTTAAATGTTTTATATAGCATATTATTGCTCTACCCAGATATTTTGGCTTTCTTTCCTCCTTCTCCAGGCTTTCTTTTAGCTTTTCCTCGCAGTGCTCTCTGTCTTATCATTTCTTCCCTGAAGTCTTCATGTTCATCTCTGAAAAATAAAATATAACAAATCATTAAATTGCTAGTTCGATGATACTGATAATTCCGATTCAAAAGTCTAAGTCTATGCCCCCCCCCACTGACTGTGGGTGTACCCTGTAAACCTTCAATACAAACAATATTCCATGAAAACGAATATAGGTGCACATTATGAAGATATTACACACCTAAATAGTCCATAGTCTCTTAAAGCCATTACTAATTTGTGGGATTCCCTGTGCCTTGGGTACCAGTTTACGATATAGTCCCGTTTATCAATGGGCTTTGTTTTCAGCTCATTAACCACCTGTCCACAGAAATATTTTGTACATGATTAACATTTCATGTGATAATTGTTAAGAAATAAATGGTCGTACATGCCTTGTCTTAATGATAAGATAAACTTACACCATTCATGGACACTTGCTGAGTCGGTCGCACAGGATTTCCAAAAATACGATTACTTAGTCTCTGCATCCGCTTGGCATAATTTGTGTCCAGTTTGACTAATTTTAGGTAGCTATAAAATCCTGACGCCATGATGATGGACGGTCCTAACTCTTTCTTTCCTAATCACTTCACCCTCCTCTGGTCACTTTCCCAGAGTGCCGGTTGTAATTGTGCCTGTGAACCAAAATTATAATTTACAATTAATGTGCTGTAAATCTGATCATGATTCAAAAAAAACAACCGTTGATCAACAACAGAACCACAATTAAATTAATATTGATGTAAACAGCTCACCTCCACAATAAACTCTAAAAGATCAACGACTATATTTACGTGCTTCCCTAAGCACTGGAACTGGAACACTTCGGACCGTTACTTCTGCAGGAATCATTAACTAGCCATGCATTGTTAATGCATCTCACAATTAATTTTTACATGAAATTATGCTGCACATTAGTGCATTTCACAAGCAATCATCACGAGCGCAACAACAATACACAGATAACAGCTGTGGGATGCATGCGAAACGTGAAACCGCAATAACGCGTGTGTTTCCGTCTACCCCAGTTTTCCCAATTCCCTTTCTCCATCTCACCTCGATCACCAAAACTCTCTCGCAAGCTTAATTAAACAAAGCCTTGCATGCGTTTTTTATTTCGCTCGACTATTGTTACTGCTACTTATACTTTTTAATTAATTTTGTCAGTATTCTAAAAGTATGCATGTTTCCTAAGATGTAAATATGAAATGATATATTTTCAATTTTCATACATATTATATTGTGTTACCTGTTATGTTGATCTATCTTATGTCTTACAACAATTAGGCTCATGTTTTGGCATTTTTCATTAAAAAAGTATAATACGATTCTTTAAGCCAAAAATTTCGACACATGTGAAATACGTCCGAATTCCGAATGGGTTTCGACATCTTTCATTTTTCATGCCCATCAGTTACGGAAAAATAAAAATTCGTAAATACATTAGGTACCTATTTGATGCACCAACATGTTATCACATCACTTTAAACTTCATCGAAATCGTATACTTGTTTGTCATTGTTGATTGTTGACCGTGACACAAATATTGGATTTCCATTTAAAATTAAAGTGCCAAGGCTAACTACAATTTGGATTTCCTTTAGTCTAAACACCCTGAATTCGGTATGAAATCCTTTGTGAACACGAATTTGAGCTTCACTTCATTGTGAATATGTTGTCCCTGCATGAAATGTTATGGTCCATAACTTATGGACCTGTGTGTATGGAAGTTGTGACCTCCTGTAAGATACCTTTTGGTGTATTTTTATCCCTTTCGCTATTCGGTTCGTGTCCTGTTGAAGGTTGCAACTTTTCTATGCAATGCAATGGTTCAGTCAGTATAGTCAGTAAATTACAGATTAGCGCAACACAGTTACGAACATTTCATTTTTGGCTGTTTGTTTTGGACATGTTAAAATCACTTGACATAGGTATTATATTCCTATTCCTGACTCACGTAAAAAAACTGTACAAGTCATTTGCGAAAACGATAGCATGTCAGAGAAAGATTCTTCATAAAATCAACGGTTTTTGTATAGGTATGCACATATACTTAATACTCGTTCGTAAATTATCTGATATCTCGCCATTAAATCCCTCTACTAGTTTAAATTAGATTGTACTGGTGATTTCTACCATGTTTGTGTTATTATGCAGCAATTTTCAATTACAAAGATGTTTAAAAGTTTCAAATGTTAACTAAAAACTTTAAACGTTATAATGTAGGTATGTATTTCATGTGAAGATGACATTTTCTAAGCAAAATGTTTTGTTTGTGGACTTGTAGTATAAGTTTAATCCATCTGATAATCAAAACCTGTGTGCTTATGTGGACATAAATGTGTACAGATTCGAAATTATTATTATGGCATCAACTATTTTTCCGGTTTAGCACATAATGTTTCGCTATGACATGCCCAACTCATCCCATTATCTGATAAACTAGGCTTGGTTATATGTGATGCAGCTTGCTTACGTCAGGTTTAGATGATTGTTTTTTAGTATTACCTCTTTATAGATGCTTCTTCGAGTCTTTCAAGCATGACAACACGCGTACCCGTTTATGGACAGGAAAAGGTTGAAGATCTACCTGGTTGCAGATGAGTTCGATGACATTCATGTAACTCTGGTTAACTCTGGTTAATAAAATGGAAAGTATAGATTTCAAAGTTGATGTTGATCTAATGGACAAGCTGAACGAAGCAAAAGTCGGAGCCGGAAGAATGCTATTTTAATAGATTCATACCTTAAGATTTTGCAGTTTTAAGCCATGACAAAAGAAAAATTATTGCTTCTGCTTGTTTCATATCAATCGTATCATGTCGTGACTGTCTGCTTTTTATGTTTGAGTGATGTGTGGCTAGTGGCTATTTATAACAACTCTGGTTGATCCTAGTCCGACCGAAATGCTTAAATAGATTCTACACAATGTCAATTGTGTGAACGATGATATGTTTTTGATCACTGTTGCTGCCTGTTGGTTTTACAAAATGATGGTAACAAAGATTACACATTCATCTATAACGAATTCTGAGTACCTAGTTTACTTCGAACCACACTCTCCACTCTCACTCAGAATTTCAACAATCAACTCGGATCAAACAGAACACGCCCTTCATAGTTTACCTATTCCGAATTACATTGTTTAATAATATGGATATCAACGTTCACTCTTTTAGCTTCTTGTTTTTTAACAAGCTTCATGCAACTGTAAAATGTGCCTTTGTATAATTTTTTACATGTTGTGTGGAGACTTCATAAAACCTTGTAAAAGGGCTTCTGGCAAATGACTTACAACACACAAAAATACATCTAAAACAAATTAGTAATATTGGAAATGTACACTTGATTACTACGCACACATTTTTAAATATTATTTTATTTGAAAAACTTGCGTAATATAAACATGACAGCAGACATGCATCCTGAGTAACTCTTTGCATTGTCGGTAACTCATAAAATTGTTTGTATCGTATTCTTCAATTTAACATTCTCATATTCCTGTAGTCATAATTCATATTCAGTCATAAAAGAAACATCGCGTCAATGTGCACAGCAAAAAGGAACTTTTCATGGCGTCAGGGGTCACTTCATTGATATTCAAACGTACATAGTACATAGTATTGAAAATTAAAATGTACATATTCGTTCCACATTAAAAACTAGTTCATATTTTTACTATTACTCAAACATTTTGATTGCTTTTTAGCATAATTATGACTTACCTATGTGCTACATATGTATGATGAGCAATAACAATATGTATTATGAATCTTTTTCATAAATCACATATGAGGAGTGGTCACCCTTCTGCAAACAATCATGAGTGCGTGAAGTTGATAATAGATAATCGAGATCACACCATCACATATAGGTAGATATTATAAAGCATATTCATCAAATCATAAAATGTATTCATCAAAGTGATGGGAACTGACTGATGTAAGTTAATAAAGAACAAAGGATGTAACTGTAAAATGTACAATTCTATCAAAGTAGAAATGATATTAAACATATATGCGATGGATGTCAATTAGCTGAGGTTCCTTTCCTAGTGTTACATAACAGCATATTTTTCAAACACAACATTTTTAACGTCTCATTTATTTATGTTTTCAACTTTAATCTTTGTGGATATTACGTAGGTATATGATAATAGTCCATTGGCATGATTTTGTGCTGGTTTTCATTTTATGTTCACGATCCCCATGACACAAGAGAAAAGACAAATTCTGTCTGTGTTGTGAGTATCCAAAAAAAATCCCGATAAGGGAGGATAGATGTGGAGGTATAAGCACAACAACAAGGGTAAAACTTCCCATGCAATAATGTTGAATGTAATAAAAGTCTTGGTGGCTTCATCTTCATTGAAATAATGTTTCATGTTACGTGGTCGTTGCGTATTGCTGTGCATCAACAAGATGAAATTATTAACATAGAAATACTCCCCTCAAGCTCAATGATATGCTATTTTTCTCTCCACCGAATCCACTTATAAATACTTCGAGATGCTCTCGAGTAGATTTCATTCGTTTTCAGGTAGTCAGCCAGAGAGCTAACACAGTTTGAAGACTCGTTTTAATTTATTATTGTTGAGAAAAATGAAGGTGATTGCCCTTTGCATCGTCATCTCCGCAATTTGCGGATATTCACAGGTAAAAATACCGTGCGGATATGTATATTCATTAAGCAAATTGAAACATTTTTGCAAATCTGTACAAGCCAAATTTAACTGGGATTCTCAAGTTATAAAAATATTTCACTCTGACGTGTTCTTATATTTCCTTGTTCTCACCAGGCCGTACGTGTCACTGATCAAGTTGCCTTTAGCGTGAGGTTGGGGCAAAGGGATTTGGGAAGGATTGTAATTGGACTTTTTGGCGATGTGGTGCCTAGGACCGTTGCAAATTTCAAGCAGCTTTGCACAACCGGAGATGGACAAGGACGCACATATCGCGGTAGTGAATTTCATAGGTGTGTGAGAACTCCCAATCTAATGGGTGGAAAATAATTATATAATTGACGAGGATAATTATAATCAAAGGTATCTATATATACTGATTTACTCTTAAATTGTTTTGCTTTCAGGGTCATTAAGAACTTCATGATTCAAGGTAAGACAATGGCATGTTCTGCTACTTTGCACTTGTACTACTTAATTTTAACTGTTGCCTAAAAATATTAAACACATTCATTATTGCAGGAGGAGATATCGTGAATGGCGACGGCACTGGATCCACATCTATCTACGGAGGAAGGTTTGAAGATGAAAATTTCATTCTTAAGCACACTGGACCAGGAATCCTCAGTAAGTTTGCAATTTGTCTATAAATGAAAGTTCATCATCCTATATTTTTTTTGCACATGGGAAATGCAACAAAGCAATTTTCTATTGTTTTAATCAGGCATGGCCAACTCTGGACCCAACACCAACGGATGCCAATTTTTCATCACCACCGTCAAAACTTCATGGTTGGATGGCAAGCATGTTGTATTCGGAAAGGTACTTTTTGACTTTTACATAATATGTATGCTTAATTTACGAGTTTAGAGTGAAATGGGTAATGTTTTTATTTGCATGGCTGCATAATCTAGGTCGTTGAGGGATTTGATTCTGCAGTGAGAACGGTTGAAAACACCGAAACAAGGAAGCCTTCAGACAGACCTGTCGAATCGGCCGTTGTATACGACTGCAGTGAAGTCCCACTGCCTAATGGCCCATACGAGATTGATGGTTGATTTATAAATAGACTGAATTTGAAATCAAGTACTTTCTCATTTTAACATTATTATTATTCACACTTTGTTATTCACTTTTTTGGTTTGTTGGTCTCGATGGTTGATTTCATTCATTCCTCATTCACAAACTCTGTTCTATGAATATTTTTAATTTTCCATGTTTTGTTATTCGCAAGATTCTTTGTATAATATCTCATGTACGTACCAGTTATATTTATTGTTCACAAATGCTATATAGCTTAGCTTATGAAATGAGCTCACATTTGAAAAATATTATGCCCTTCTGTGATATGGCTTACATGTAATTAATATTGTTTGCGGTGAAACAACCAATTCTTTGAAATAAAATTGACTTTTACCTGTACAATATGAGTTTCTCCTGTGAAATTACAATAATATGGATGAAATGGCTACCTAAAGCACATACTACCATCCATTTATCTCATTGCACAATATGTAGTACCTGCTTAATACAAAGCGACTTATTCAAAAGCCATGAAATGAATCAAGACTTTATTTCGAATTCATCCTTTCTTCCTGACCATCTTATTGAGTAGATGTTTTCTTTTATTTAACTGGCATTCATTTAAGAGTTCCCACCACCATTCATAACTGTCGCATAAGTTTGATGAACTTTTGATTCCTGACCTTGGAGGAAATGGAACAAGACAGCACATACATACTTTCAATTTAAAGCATGGTGCATCATTTGCAATTAGTGGAAAAGAAAGCATCTCCATTAAAGTACCCGAAGGTACATCACATCTTTACCTTGCCTGACATCTTAAATGTTCAACTTCTCATTCCTACTACCTATTTTGTATTTGCAATGCAAATGCATGCAATTGCAACTGGTAGAATTAAGAAGTTGAAATTGAAGGTGTATTTACTACATAAATGATGGTAGGTAATGTACTTTCACCACCACCCTCCCTCCTTATGAAATGTGACATTATTCGTCACATAAAGCTTCCTTTTTGGCGTTTTTTGAAGCAGAAAAGTTGGTGACTAGATGGAATGGAAATAGTACACTGGCATCATCCACCGGTCCAAAAATCCACCCACACGTCCGGTGCGATACTTCACATTTTCACATACACGATACATGCACCAAACCAACAACACTACACATCACACCACAACACTCAAAGCAAAATATTTACATGTTACATGCACCTTTATCATCTGACAGCTGGCTTCATGCTCTTTTCTACCTACTTTTACACGAGAGTATCTTCTCATCACTCTTTTTTTATCATCAGTGATGATTCATTCATCAGTGGGTGACTGTGACTATACTATTAGAACTGATTGGTGAGAGGATTAACAGATTAAATTGGCAGACAGATTTTAACAGTGAATGGTGCAGTGACTCAAGCTAAATGGCAGCCCCACTGGTAACGGGTATTTCCCCCAAGGAGGGTCCCCCAGGGACCAAAGTTACGATTCGTGGGGAAAGGCTGGGGAAGTCTCAGTCGGATGTGATTGGGTTGGAAATTTGTGGTGTCAATTGTCTGCTGACATCGGAATGGGTGTCCCCCAACAAAATACTGGCGAGGACTTTGCTGTGCAAAATGAAGGGGGATATCGTCATCATTACTAAATCCGGAGGAATTGGATCGTCTACTGTGCAATTCAGAGGTAAAACTGGCGATAATGCAAAATGAATGTATTGATTATTATATTTTAGTTGGAGAAATTGTGATAATGTATAAATACAAATTTAGGTTATCTGGAAACCAGTGTTGGGCCGACTAAGGAAAGTCCAGTGTGGGTAGATGAAACCGTCAGTGTAGGACCGAGAGCGTTATCGATGACAGCTTATCAGCAAGAGGACCCTTTGCAAATTTCTGTGGAAGGGAATGAGTAAGAAATTACTGGAAAATTTGGAATACTACTATGATCGCATGTATATCAATCTGTTCTAATCCATTGAACTTTTCGTTTGCTTGTTTATAGTAAAAAGTTTCCAGTGGAGGAGCTATTAGAATTATTTCCAGAAGGGAGTGGGAATCTTAGATCTGAAAATTTTGTACCTGCATGGTTTCTTCTG
Organism: Sinella curviseta; assembly: GCA_004115045.4. Lineage (NCBI taxonomy): Eukaryota > Metazoa > Arthropoda > Collembola > Entomobryomorpha > Entomobryidae > Sinella > Sinella curviseta. Next base: position 44,853,272 of record CM023201.3, on the reverse strand, counting down.
GAAAATCATCATGCCACATCGTTTGAGGATTTGAAGCTGGGCTTGAATTTTCTTGGAAGAAAAGTAGGGTCGCAAACGGAAGGAAAATTGTCTTTTCTGAAGGTACCTTTCGAAATATTTTATTTATATTTCATTTTCATTTTGTCTGAATGAACCAATAATGCCTACTTAACGGAACCAATTTGTTTTTAAGGAAAACATAAGCTCGGTTATCGACCAACTAGATGCCTTGATAGTTTTAAAGGACAAATCTGATAAATATAACTCTGCACACGGGACATCATTTGTGGCTCAAATTGACGATGCAATTGGAGGTGTGCATTTAATATGTATTTTTAAATTAGTCATTCTTTGTCGTGTATTTAGTATTGCAGTGTTATTATCGAGGCGTTTAATTCGTTGTCTTTATAATTTGTTTTTGAAGTTTCTGAAAGGGAAGCAGGAAAGCTTTTTCAGGGAGTTTTGGCGAAGAAAGACAGGGCAGACATGACGAGAAACGCGCTTAGTGGATACCAAAGATTTAAATTTTTATTTAGTTTGCCTGGAACATTGGAGAAAAGTATTCAGAAAGAGGAGTTCGATCAAGCAATTAATGACTATTCTCGAGCAAAGGCACTATTTGAGCAACCAGAAACCGATAAACCCGTATGTTCCCTTAATCTTTTTACAATCATAGTAGGTATATAATGTGAACGCGTCGTTGACAATTATTAAATTACAGATTTTGCCTTTTGCATTTTCAGATCTTTAGGAAATTCCAGAAAGAAGTGGAAACGAGGGCATACAAATTGCGAGAAACATTGCGAAATAAACTCATCGAGAAACCACCGAAAATTGAAGAGCAAAGGGCAATCCTTGATTATTTGATTACTTTACAATGTGAGTATGATCCTGCCTGGCTATGCCTTGTCTGCCACTTTGAATTCCTAACAAACTCAATGAAAAATTGTTTTCAACAATTTTCTTCAATGGATAGTCAAAATACAAACTCTGCTAGAACACCGTCCAAACAGGATCACCAGGTTTGAAAAACATGCTTAAAAATTTAACCTTGTGTCATAAACGTGCTTTACCAGTCCTTATCTGATTTTAACAGAATACGTACCCAAATCAAGTTTTGTTTGTCGAAAATCTCTGTGAATTATACTCCACGTATTTTCCCGATTTCTGGCATTTGAGTCAAGATTATTTCGGGGGGAAATTGCCTGTGAAACCAAATCTTACTAGGCAAGGGGATATGAAGGTACGTTCAGACTACTAGAATTTCAAACACAAAATATGTAATATATAAAGTAAATGCACTTCAACAATTTTAATACCTGACTTAATTTTACAGAAAATGATGATAAGCGTTGTACAGCTATTCTCTACACTCATTACCAGTTGTTTATTACCAAGTGGCTCCGCTGGCACTGATGAGTTCGAGTGGCAAGATAAATCATCTGAATCATTGAGCGAGTGGCTACAACACTGCCTCGGTTACATTAAGGACACATACACTGATTTTTTGTCTTTGGATCCACCCAAAGAGATGATTGAAATTTTGAGAAATCTCCTTTTCCAGATAAGGTATATATCAAATGGGGAATTTGTTCGAGACACTACAACGAAATGCTTACAGTGAGTGACTAGGCTAATTGTATTTTTTTTGAATTTTACTTTAGGTGCTACTCCTTAGAAATTATGCTCCATCAGTTGTCAACTGAGGTTGCAGACTTATACAAACAAGAGACTTGGTCCAGCGAGCCCATGGGTGATCATGGCTTTGTAACACCTTTGGTAAGTTGAATAGTCAGTTTGGTAGCTGAAACCAGTGAAACTTTTCTTAAATATTCATTGAAACATTTTACTTTTGCAGCCTACAAAATTCGAAACGGTTATCGTAAATGCATGTAAAGTAATTAAAGAAACCCTGCTGCAAAAATACAACGAAGAGCGACCATTGCTTAACAGTGAAGAAGTTAAAGCTCGTATGCGTGAAGGCATGGGGAATGCACTAGCGGCTTTTTCTGATGTAAGGTTTTAGTTATGTGTATACTAATTAATAAATTTACACTTCGTAAATGTATGGATCAAGTTTAATGTTTCATTAAATGTTTTGTGCTGTTTGTTGTGTAGTCGTTGGAGTTGCTGATATCACAAAATAGAGTTACCTCTCAAACACATTCCTCGCGGAAGACTTCCATGTCATTAAACCTGAAAGACAATGGGTTACGATCGGGGCTTCCGACCTCCCATACTGCATCTTTATTACTAATTTTGAACAATTGTTCCTACACCAAAGATGTAATACTTCCACAGATTTACAAAGCTTTGGTAAAGTTAGGATATCCGGATATGAGTGAAGCTGTGGATACAGCTCGAACTGCCATCAAGGTAAGATTTGATAAGTGTGCAGCTGCATTTATTATACAGCTAGTGGAAAAGAAAATTGATATGATGGGTTTTCCAAATTTTGTAGGGTGTTGAGAATCTGACTTTCGCAAAATATACTGAAATGAAATATGAGCCAGTCGTTGGGCAGATAGAGCAGTCAATGTATGCAGGAAGATTCGACTGGGAGAAATGTGGTGAGCCTGTTGGAGTACGCCCCTACATTACAAAAACAATTTTGGGAATGATTGAAGTTATAGCTGAGGTTAGAAATTGTTTAAAATAAGTGTTTATTAGATTTTTGAAATTATAAATCCTGACATGTGACATGATGACTGCAAACTTAGGTTACGGCGGTGTCAGAGAAGTTGGTAACAACCGTTATGACTCAAGTAGTGGAAAATGTGTGTGAAGAGTTGACGAGATTATTTTCATGCATTGCCAAATTCAGCGAGAACGGAGCAATGCAAGCAGCATTAGATATGGCTGCTTTTCAAGATGCAGTTAGTGGATTTCTGATAGGAAACTCCATGTAAGTATGACTTCTTATTTGTACGTGGAATATTTCACATACATACATAGCTTGTATATAATTCCCAATGATTATTTCGTATCTAACTTTTTAGAAATTTGGTAAATGAAACATTTAGCCTTATTCCCCGATCGAAGGAAGTTTTACGAAATAGCCGGTAAGTCCCTTTACGACTTGCGAAAAATTATCCTACAATTTATGCAAATATAGTCTGTACGTTAAATGTCATTTTCTCTGGATGCAATAGGCGTGTTCAGCACTTGTTGGAGGAGCACCGAAATAAAACTAAATTACAGTATCAGTGTTTGGTTTCAAACACGAGTACAAAACTCTGATCGCCGCTGAATGAAGTATCATCATGCAATCCCTCTCGCGCAAATGAAGCCTGTTTGCTGTTCATGCTTTATAATGAAAGAAACTATAACTAGTGTCTTACTAATATTTATATGAATACAGTTTTGACAATAAATAATGCGACAGCTAGCATACAAATCTAAATCTTGTTTGTGTAAAACAAAGTACCACGAATTTAGCATGAAAAATGTGTGTCCAAACATACATAATTCGTGTTCCTTTGTTGCGGATGGGTGTTTTAGTTGCAGGCACTTGCTTGTCAGCTTAAAATCATAAGTATTTCAATGCTCTTTCCATGTTTTTCTCATATCAATAAAATACTTCATGTACCATTGAATATACTATGAAAATTGTTGGTCAAGAAAATTGTACAAGAAAGTATCTAGTTATTGCCACTCAAATGTGTAAGTAACTGAATTTACAATTGCCCATTAAACTGCAATAACATGGAGCTGTTTAAACCGCTTTGTCAATGTTGGAGCAAGCAAATCAATCCTTGGCAGTTGTAAATGGAACCAACACAACATTCAAGGCAAGATAAAACACGCACTACGCATAATGCTGGCTGCATGCATACATTCTTCAAAGGGGAAAAAATTGCAATTCACAAAGGATTCAGAGAGCTGCTTTTGGTTATGTAACGCCATACATGTAACGTCGCTTTCGGCGAGTGAGCACTCTCTTTCCCTTCCCTCATCCTTCTTTTCTCTCTGTACTGTGCATCCTTTTATCATCTTAAACCGTGTCCTTATTAATATCTTCATACAGAGAGTTCTTTTTTTCTTCTCCTTTCTGTTTCTTCTCCCTTTTTTCTTGTCAACATCGGCTTCTCGTTTGTGACATCCTCGTTCCTTTTCACTTGAGTTTGCCTCAGCTTTGATTTCAAAGAGATCACAGAGACGCCTTCAAATCGTTTGTCTTGTGTGGAGTTCTCCGTCTTTTTCTGGTTTCCCTTTTACTTTCTCTTTGCTTGTTTCCCTATATTACGTACCAATATCACCGCCTCCTTTGAAGAGTGACTCATACCATGCCTTTTGTATGTACAAGTTATATCACATAGAGGATTCTATAATATGTACATACATTTCCGTGCAGAAGACGTTTTCGCTGATTTTCAAGACTTTGATGTAAACCATGAGGAAAACAGGTGACTCGCAGCGAATGGATCCATGAATGAACCCAAAAAGGGCGACATAAAATAGGAAGGGAATCCACAGTCTACTCAATAATTGTGCTTTTCACGCCTACTCTGTAACATGTAGTAAAAATTGACCGAATACACACACATTCTACAAAGTAAAAGACATCTCTTTCTAATGAGTCTGACTTATCGATAAAAGAAAATGGGATGTTAAATATACATTTAAGTCAGAACAGGTCACTACCTTCAACCCACGTGAAAGTACATAAACATAGCTTGAGTTGAAATCTCATCAATTTACAAAAGTCCACAAAAATAGCAAATCTTATTCACATATTTTTTCTGCTATTTATTTCCCAGAATCTTTCCTTTGTGTGTGTAGGAGGGATGTGCAGGTAAGATAAACCGAAACGGAATGAGAAAGTATATACGTACATATACGGGGGAATTGGCATTTATTGAATTTTTACAGATTTATTTCATCAAGCCATGAGTCGCCGACGCGCTCACATTGTCGACCACAACCAGCGAGACGATAGGAGTCCCAGTTCCTTGATCTATGAAGCATGTAAGTCTTCTTTGTGCTCTAGCTTCCTCTCACAAGGTCTCCTCTTGATCTGTTGGGTGTACTCATGTGCATTATCATTTCATCTGATAAGGCACATCTGCACCGGGAAACCTATTCCTCTCTATAATGATATTCTATATAAGCCTGATAACATATAGGCACTCATCTCTCTCTCTGTACATTTTCTTCAGCTCCACAGCCTTTCGTATGACTGAGGGTTCTCAAGAGCTGTCTATTTCTCTGCCCTTCCATTGTTCAGATCATTCTGAGCAGCAGCATCACTTGCATCAGCGTCAAGTTTGCTTCAACCCCCAGCAGCACTTGCAACTCAACAGCTTGCTCTCTCCGCAACGTTCCCAATCGCAAGCAATACTTTCTTCACAGCCAGTCACCCTTTCTCCGTCCGCGTAAACACAGTTCACCCACTCTCCATGTTGCGCTACTCGGGAGAAAAAAAGACAGCTCTGTTGCCTCTAGAGAGCTTACCTTGCTTGCTTTTGTGTGTTCCTCTCTCTCTCTCTCTCTCTCTCTCTCTTTCCTCCGATCCGTTTTGCAGCATCAAAACAACAAAACACATGGAACAATACTCTGCTTTTTACACACAGAAAAAAAATCTTTTGAAGTTCAACCGACTGAAGAATGAAAGGAGACTGTAAAAAGAGACGATTCAAGTCAATGTTTATTCCTATATTTGTTCTTCTTCTGTAGAAAGTAGTTCGCAAGTTTTTACATTAGATTTTTCTATAAACAGCACGTATATGTATGCATCTATTATTATATGTTTTTTGTATGTACATGAAAAACCCACGGCTTTTTATCACAATAAAACAGACAGATAATAATAGCCAATAGTTATCTCTAGTTTGAACTACAGTTTTATTAGCCTTTGAACATTATCGCTTTATGATGGTATACGCAGATATATTGTATTTGTGAGTGAAGACTTGGGAAATGCAATGTTTCGTTTTTTGTTATCTGTTTGTCAGGTTGGATTCATTGTGATGTTGCAATATATTTTCTTCTTCAAAAGGAAAAGGAGAAGAAAAAAATCCATTCTCGGATATATATTTTTTTTCAATTGTTGTTCCACAAGAGAGAGATTATGGATAGGATCAAATATTTAATTGAAAATCCTTTTTTGTCTCCTACTTTACTTTCTCTTGATCTTTTCCTTTGATGTGTATGCAAACACACGATATATATGATAGCATGCAGGATGGAAAATTCGCATCAGTGCTACAATTTTGAATGTACGTGCTATATATTAAACTGGATATGTACCTGATCTGATCTGTTAGATCCATATTACCTTCCCTATATAGTGTATGCAATAGTATGCGTATAAAACTATATACTAGATTAAAGAAATTACTTTGTACTCGTACGACTCGTACATTTGTATGATATATTATAGATTATCCACACACACAACGTAGCATAAAATAGTTGTCAAACTTTATACAATTTTACGGACTCACATCTAATGACCTCGGTAATATCTAATGATGTATCTGATTAGCTGTAATTCTCGCCTTTTATGAATAATGTTTAAAATTATGGTGACGATGAAATCAACGCGTACTGCGTGCAGCATCTATTTAGGTGTGGTGTGAGCAAGCAGTGGGAAAGTACCACTATAGTAGTGACATTTATATATTTTGGCATTTGATTAATTTGCTTCTTTGGTGTCGGTAAAGTTTATAGATAGATAGTTGATAAAAATGTTGTTTATCGGTTTCGCATGAAATCAGTCTGCTGATGTAAACACCTACGGATATTACAGAACATTGTGCAGAGTTGTGATATATACATATTTGGAGTTATTGACGAGTATTTGATTTTTATATCTATGGTTTGGTGAATATCCTATCGCAGTACTTCACGTAACGTGAGTCACTTGAAGAAATAACATTCTGGATAACCCCAGTTGTATCGACTAGCCATTGATCATCTCCTCATTATTACTTTTTCCCAACTCTTTTCCAAGATTTTCTATAACTTTTAAAGTTAAATTTGTTTACCTAGGATCGCACATTTATGCAAACCAATGCATGCAACTTTCCCTTGTTTCGGGTACCCATTTGCCATCACTCAAGCATGCTGAAAAAAGTTACAAAAAAGGCCTTAAGAGATTTATCAGAATAAACGCTTTCTTTTAAGTTTTTTTTTTGCCGCTCCGTGTATTTGTGCTCGCACTCTTTTTTATGATAGTATGCGAAATGACGATCGAGAGAGAGAGAAAAAAACTATGACGTACTTACATCATCTCTTCATACTTGTAACGATATATTGTACAATGGTAAGACAAAGAAATAAATACTTTCTTTCGTCTTCCTCGTCATCATCTTTTTCATCTTTTTCTTTAGTTTTCCTTTCACTTCAAGGAAAAAAGTTGTTATTGGAATAAAACTTGCATTTAAGAACTCTTTTCTTTCCTTTGATCCTTTTTTTGGGTGGGATTTTTCTTTGATAATAAATGTACGAAAATTTAGCATGTTTAAAAAAAGGAAAGTACTAAAAGCAGTGAAAGAAGGAAATGGTGCATGAAAAAGCGCTGGATAGGAGGAAAGCGAAAAAAGGACTATTGACCGATCAGTATTTGTTATTTTGAAAAGTACAAGTCGTAAGTAGAAGAAGAATGATTTCCTGCTTTCGATGAAGATTTACATTTATTTATTTATACTACAAAAGATGTACTTCAAAAAGTTCGATTCTCATGCTCCGCATTCCTTTTTACCTTTCACTTTCCTAGGAACATTTAAAATGTTGGTAAGAGCACAGCCACAACCGATTTCCATTGAGTTTTCTGTACGCTGCAATCTACAGTAATACCGTTAAATGCTACAATCTACAATGCGTCATTTCGCCACAATGTGATTTGTTTTCTGCTGTCTATATCTCTATAGGTTTTGAAACTTTAACACACAATTTCGTCATTAGTGTGATTTGTCATTACTGTCATTTCCCGTAAACATATTGGGTGGTGGTAAAAGAACTTCAACCTTAGCCAAACCCGTTAATGATTTTTCAAGTATTCGGTCACTGGTTTTTGCTTGCAACTTGTATCTTTACCTAACCCCGCTGCTACGTAGTATACACATAGATTTGCGTGTGACATGACATAATATTCATCATCATTATCATGCACTTTTGTATGTGCCTATATAGTCCTCTTTGCCATCCGTTCCTTTCTTTCATATATTTGGTTTTGTTTGTGACGACTTCAAAGGGACAAAAGCCTGAAGAGACACAGAGCAAGAGGAAATTTTCAAAGGGAACTTCAAACCTAGAAAGGAGCACAAATGCACATGAAAAGGGTTCCATGATTTCTGCACCACCACCACCAGGATATAATGGAGACATACAAGAACCAGAAGAGCCGCAAAATAGTTGTGTTGTGGATCTGTGTCGAGTGAGATAGTCATGAATGCCTATTTAGACACATGTGATGATGTTAGTGATGTAGTGTGCAATACAAAACATAAACGCCCAATACACATTCAAAACTCCACAAGGTCCTATTTCAAAATGGGCAAAGAACACTGGTAACAATCGTTTTGCCAAGTGAGCTCTCTCCTACCCACTACTCTTCCTTTGTGAAATGTTCGTTGCCTTCTGTTGTGGGTTTTCGTATGACACACACCCTATACAATGTAGTAGTAACACATCAAAATGTGTGTGTGTATAAATATATCAGGCATCTAAGTATCTATCTTTGAGTTTGAGTCGTGTCATAAAAAGTGAAGTAGAGAAAAGGGTTGTTTTCTCCACACATGAAGTGTAGTGGGTTGGGTAGGCAGGACAATCCGAGCAAAGATTCATCTCTTTTTGGTGGTGGTGGTTATATGGTATAAATCTTGGTTGCACTACATACACGTGCGTATATACTCAATACACACAAGTACACATGTTGAGAGAACATAATAGTGCCACTATTACCACTAGAACTTCAAAGTTGTGTGTCGGCGAAAACCTTTTGTTTCCTTTGATTATTGAACGGAATGTGACTTTGATCATGTAGCTGAGCGACAAAGGAAGATTAGAGAAGAGGTCATTCGTGTGGTAAATGGTAATATCGTAATCAGACCCGACCCGGCATCACAATGAGGGAAAACATGTCGGTCCACATGTAGTTTGTACATATATGCTTACTTTATAAGTATTTTGTATATATAGTTATATTGTACATATGCACATGCATCAATGTTATACATTGTCCTTATCCATTTCCGTTTTCTATAGACATCATGCGGGTACATATTATACAATATTGCACCATGTGTATAACCTTTTATCCTGGTTTTCTCTGATCATCCAGCGATGATTGTAGTTGTGGTGGTACCAACATGGAACATTCAACAATTAATGCAAAAAATGTGCCTTTCAAATGAACAGTACAACATTGAACATGATACTACTGGTGTATTTGATGTCAACTAAAGGAATGAATTCAGGAATGGCGTATGTTGTATTTAATTGGTTGCCAGTTTCAAACAGTGTGTGTAGTGTTGTTTTCCAGGACAAAATGAGCAAATAAATTTTACTTGCATTATTAGTTTCATCAAAACTGTTCAAATGTTTTGCGCTTTCATCTTGCTCTGCTCTAATTTCTCTATTCGCATCCTTTATCTGTGTGTGGACACTGCAATGATGCTTGAAGGAGCCATGAGCCTGCATGATCATTCTTTTGACACTATTAGTAATGTTTAATAGGTCTACCAACAACACCAGCACCGAGTGCGACTGTCTACTTGTTTCCTTTAATTCCATTCTTTATTGTATCGCATAGATGTATCATTCATCTGTGCTTTTAGAAATGCGGCAAGCGCTCTTTGATCATTTAATTGCAGTTCATATTCATCTGTGTAAATATAAACGAGAAGGAAGCAATCTGTGGTAATTTATCTACCTGGACACTACTACCGGACGCGGACGGCAGCTGAAGCATATTGGTGGTGCGCAGTAAAATGTCAATTAGTTTGCGAATGCATTAATCTGTATTAAATATGTGATGATGATGAAACTTGTATCGGCTAAAGGAGGTAACGTATACAAGCGTTATGCAACAACAACAACAACCTAAAGAGGTTGATAAAAATTTCTATTTCATGACAAGGATAAAAAAGAAAATTTAAGTACGACGATGATGATGAGAAAGAGAGGCGAAATTGTAGAAGGCTACACAAGCCCTCCTCGTTGTCCTCGTACATATATACATCTCTCATAATAACCAAGAGCCAAGACGAAATTCCAGTAAAGATTGCACAAAACAAAACAGAGAAACTCACTTGTCAAAGGAGGAGGGTAGAGAAAAGAGACAAAGGGAAGAGTCACAGAGAAAGTGACAAAGGACAAAGATATCTTCTGTAAAAAGTTATTTCAACTTACATGAAAGCAATTTGCCCAAGCAAAGCAAAAAGGTATACACATACGTGCACTTTTACCTAAGTTGGAGGTGAAGTAGTGCACACACACACACATACGAACGAATGAGCGAAACCAGCGCTCAAGCAAAGACTTTAAGCATGGAATTGGAACAGCGCGGCTCTCTTTTTATTCTCTTTTAAAAACATTAAACTTTTCTATACATACTTCTATAGACGCGCGTTCTTTTTGCTTTACATCATCATCATCGTCGTCATGAAGTACTTACTACTTGTAGTACCTCCACCATGAAACGTATAACTTAAACACATGCATATCACTCTCTTTTTTCCTGAAAAAGCTGGATGAAAAGGCGGAAACCCTCTGTGTGGTACTTATCATTGTAATGCTGTTGTGCACACAAGACATTATTAATGAGAAAGCATTGATCAAAAGCCTTTCATGTCTTGACAAGATGCTTTGATCTTTTCCTCTTACATGTTAAGTTCTTTATGTGATGATGATGGTGTGTATACGTATAAAAGGCGGATATATGTGACGTATATTTATGTATCTGTCTGTGTGTGTTTCTTTTCCGCCAAGTACTATGATGATCACGATGATGATGATGATGAGAAGGATGGTGATGATGCTAAGCTGCCGTAACTTTTATATGGAGTACTACTTGCATTTGATGATCGTTTATGTATATCATCCCACAGTCATAGGCATTCATAGGTAAGAAGTAAAAATGCAAGTAGCATATAGATAGATGGATGGATGTACCTACGTAACCGAGAGAAAAAAATGAGTGTTTCTATTTCTCATAGTTTGCTGAAAACCAAAGGTGGAACAGTGTGTGTATATATGAATGTACGTAATATTACCCCTTTTAAGGAAATGGTAGTAGTAGGAGGCAGTTAGAAAGTCATACAACGAGAGATGAAGGCATTATTTTTCTTTCTTCTTCGTCTACAAATAGGTGTATGCCGTTTTATACCTTTTTTGTAATAGCGCTTTCACTTTTCCTTTTTCTTCGCCCTTTTGACTTCTTGTGATGTTTTTACTGTCTTCTTGTGAGCAAAGATAAAAAACCCTTTGATGGTTGAGAAGATGAAAGAAATGGGTACTTTTAGAAGGCCTCTAAAATGATATTGATAGTTCAATTCAACTCATCGTAGAGCAACATGGCGTTTGTAGGAAAAATGGAGAAAATTTTGGCCGGAAATGAATATAGGCTGCTAGGAAGAAAGCCAAGTTTTTAAAAAGTATAATTTTATGCATATAAAAATTGTGCAACCATAAAAAATAAAGTATATTGTTCTTGGTTGTCAAAAATTAAAATGCTTATTTCTCCCACGCAAATAAGTATGAAGATGAAGTGGAGGATACCTACATATATTTATCAACAGGTTCGTATAAAAACGTCATATGTAGTCGGGTTTCCTGCATGTTTGACATGTTCGCTTTCCTTAACATTAAGCTACAAAACTTCAAATACTTAATCAAATACATTCTTGTCCCTTAACACGAAGAGAGCATGTTTTAAAATAATGTACCTCCTACTGGAAAGAAAATCAAATCTAACCGGTGACCGGTCTTCACCCTTTTGTGATAAACAAACAATTTTACTTTGTCTCTGACAACTCTGTCAAGGTTTCTAACTTCACTTTCACTCGTAGACGCGAAATTGCACTAAATGATCCTCCTTTTATTTTCGAGTATACCATTTTGAGCTGACAGCTTTGGTCGTGATTGTTGTCCCCATATCCATCATATATCATTTTTGCTCCTCAAATGCATTCAAACGTTTTTTATTTTAAAAAATGAGCTCATGCAATTTAGAACTGATTATAAATTAACTTTACAAACTTCTTTTCTTGACGAGATTCCTCAACATCATTACTGCTTTGATTGAGACCAGCCTGAGGTTTGTGGGTGTAGATTTCCTTGTACTGGAGAAAGCGTGGGCGGTTCTACAAATACGAATGATTTACCACTGTAAAATTAGAAATATATGACTGCTTGCATCATTTCATCAGCAGTAACTATAAGTTGTACATCATCAGTATACATTACACTGAATTGCATTCTAATATATGTACAGGTATAACTACATATGTATATAAAACATAGATTATATTCTGTCAACTATTTCGAAATTATCTGTGTTTAAATTTAAATAAGAAAAATAACAAATGTCCTCCTGACATAAAATGTTTTCATACTTTAATGAAAGTTATGCTTATGCATGATAAATTGAAGCTGGGTACAGCAATATAATATGTACCTTTGGCTTTCATCTATTTGCCTACCTACCTTATCTGGCTTTAGTACTAATGCGAAAGCAACGGGGTTGACATAAAAGACTCTCTAAAACTTTTAACATCAAAGAACTCCTAAAAATTATTAAATTTGAAAAAGACAAATTCTCATCATATGCATCTTGTCTTTGAAGCTACAGATTTTTCTACTACTTCAAAGTAAAAGTTGTAGCGGTGGTGTTGTCATCAGATAGATGTATAGATAGATATTATGAAAAGGTTAAACATTTAGTTTTGAATACAGAATGACGTTCTATCCGTAAATGAGCTGCCTGTGTCGTCGCATTCAACTATTTCTTGTTCTCCAGCCTCCTCTTTGGAACAAGGATTTACTTTGCAAAGAGTTAAACAACAAGAAATCAAACCACACCAACATAATTTTTTTCAACAACCCTCAAATTTAAACAATTAAAGTCTCCTTCTACAACCAAATGGTCCGATGATTTACCCATTTCACATTTTGAGTATCATTTCTCTCCTATTTCCTACTTTTACTCTGTCCTCATTGCATGAATTGGTGAAGTTTTATGACAATGTGTGTGTGGATGTATTTAGAAATTTACACACCTGTTCAGTTCTATGATTGTTATTTTAATTCCAAATCAAAGCATTTTTCATAATATATTGACAAGATCTAAAAGAAAACTGTGAAACCTGTCGAAAATTTAGGTAGATAAAAATTACGTCGAAGTTCTGTCATATTACTGATAATCCGAGTGCAATATATTATACAGTGTGGCATTAGTCTTTCGAAAACATTATATTATGTTATGCATATATGTACATCCAAAAGGATTGCTTTTACCAGACCGTTTGTACTTTGACTTTCACTTCCATCGTTATGCTTGCTCTTTGATCTACTCAACTATCATCAAAGCCATAATCTTTTATCATCATCATTTATAAAAACAAACATACATACATATAAGCAAAATTCGTCACATTAAATCCTCGTTTCATGCTTATCATCACCAGTTTTACTTTTCTTGTCGTTTGTACTGAAAAGACTGAATTAAAAGGATAGAACCATAAAAGCTTTAAAATAGATTAAACTTAAATATTCTTTTTCTCTGATATATGCTGGTTTAGAGAAAGTTCAAATAAAAAAGATCAAAGGTATATCAAAGGAGGAAAGGTATTTCTACAGAAAAATGTAGAATGAACCAAAAAAACTACCATAAAAATAAATAAAACTTAAATAGCAAGCATTTGCGGTTTATGAAGTTTTTAATGAGTTACTGTTGCTAAAATATCATTAGACCACTTAAATATGATTAGAACACAGAACACCACATATATTCAATACAAACAGGAGGTTTTTTACCGTTCTAAAATTGGTTAGTTTGCGATGTCTAGAAATTGGCAGAGTAATATTCAGTGTAGGAATTTATGCTCTTCATAAAAAATATATACAAAAAGGAATAAAATAATTGTGAAATTCATTATTTATCCAAAATATTATGAACCTGAAGTCTCAATTGGTCGTCGACTAAATGTACATTTAATCCGTAATCACGCCAAACGAAGTATTCTTTAGCGCTGGCTCCATCATGTAATATTTTTATCATTACGTCAGGTTAATTACGAAGTAACGAAAACAAATACAAACAGATCTGTTTAGTAATAATGAATTCTTTTTACAAAACTCATAATAAGAAAAGCTTGCTGCATAAATTCTGAACAAGTCCCAAGGATCTGGAGATTAATAATACTCCTATCTCATCTAGGTGCAAATATTTAAATCAGATTTTGACAGCCCCATACTTTCATTAAGGAGATTTCTGTTTGAATGACAAACAAGATTTTTAATATCTGATGACGATGACAATGTTTTAAAAATTACTTCATATAAAAGCAACTCTCTCATCATCGCAACGGCTACTACTTCGTACATCCCAAATCCCAAATTAAATTCTCGAGAAGTATCTGCTATTGCTACACGCTGGAATCTGCTGTCGTAATCATTCCAGATTCCAGATCTAATTTAAAAGTCTGAGAAATGAGACACTTCTCGCCTTCACACTTTTTTTCACTCTAGTATTGTTTTGGATACTTTTTCCCAGCATTTTTTTCAACTTTACAGTTCTCAGATTTCTGAAATGCTTCGCTCATCAGCAACAAAATCTTTGCATAAACTTAGTTCAAGCTCTCTCAAGAGCTTTCTCCAACAAAAAAACGACGACGAGGCGACAACGAGATACGAGATAACTATATGCACAACATTATTATTTGCATTTTTTCTCGTCTACTCATTTACTAAAGTTCATCTTTTTCACTAGTTTCATTAAGTCGATTTTTATTAACGAATTCTGGGTGGCAGAATCAACATCACATCCATTGTTTAAATACCTTGAGGAATTTTATGAGCTTGAAGAGCTCAGATTTTTTCATCTACAGTGCTCCTTAATAATTAAAAAGGACGATGAAGACGGGGATCTCGATGAGCTTGTGCATGGAATGAAATAAATGATCAGCATTTTTGTAAGTCTTTAGTAACGCATGAAGACCAGATTCTAAGAGAAAGGGTGATACGGCAGGAGGGGAAAAGGAAAAGATAAAATAAGAACACGGCGGAATATCCCAGTTCATTCTAATGGAGTTTCAATCTTCAATAATTATTGTGTTTCGTGTTGTTATAATACATTAACTATGGCACTTTCTCTCATGTGATGTATCATGCACAAAATGTATACTCTTCATTAAGTATACGTCCGCCAACAATATTAACATGATGATGTAGGGCGAATTGATAATTTATTTTTATGGTCCATTAATTTTGCCATTGCTTATTGCAATTCCACCAACCTGATCGCATAATTGCAAGCTGGATGGCTACATTTATCCACACATTTCCTCTTTTGCGGTACTTGAAAAAAGTAATCAGACGGTACAAAGAGTAACAAACAGAGACATGAAAGGGGTAATAAAAATGAAATATTTTGCTACAAGAAGTCAGAAAATTGCATATTGATGGCTTATGTATATTATGTGGAAGAGTCATAGCATGAAAACTATTATAAAATGTACATCACCGAATTTTCAATGCATTGCGTAATATTGCTTTCTTGCTTTTAAGTGCGATACCTTTTCATACTTTCCTTTGATGCTTCCAATGTCGCCGGAAGAAGTGAAGTGATGGGATAACCAAAGAACCGAAACAGAAAAGCATGCATGAAAGAGCGATTGAATGTTTTGGATGAAGAAGCTAAGGCAATATTAGAACGATATATATACAACTTTAAGCGGGTAAAATGGAGTGAAAATTGCCTCTCCACACGCATAATAATGATCAGCAACGACAGTGTAAAGTACCTAAACATATTTGTATAATACCTACGTACATACTTTGTTCAAACATGTTCATCTACATGTGTAAGCAAGCATAGACGGATGCGTGTTCTCCTGTACTTAATACGTGATCGGCAAGTTTCTCTTGCCACACTTATACTTTAACTGCATGTGTTGATGATAAGAGGAAAAGGTATAAAAAAGAGAAAGGATGAGTACACACACATATATGATGATCCATTTGATCACCGTCTCTCTCTCTCTCTCCTCCCTTTCCAATGACGGTTGATTGAAAGTGTTCGGCACAAAGAGCAAGGCTATTTAACGCAAGATCAATTTGCATTGGCGTGCCGCTTTTGATCCTGGGTGCAAAAATAATCTTCACACAACCCTTTACTTGTCTAAATTCATTCATTCTCTCAAGAGTCGTGTTGTAAGTACTACTAGAGCGGTGCGCACACACATTTTGGCTTTATAATGAGTCTTCATATTATCAATTGTAGACCTTTCAACATTCAATCGCTGTACAAATATTTCCATCTTGTGTATTGGTGGACGGATACAATGCATGCACATTCAAATCGGTTTCAATTTTGAAATGAGAAAATGCGATGTGGGTGCCGTTATTGTGCTTTGTGTGTTTATAGCCTATAACACAGATGTTTAGTTTTAATACCCACGCTGCTTACAAATAACAAATACTCATTTCCTGTGAAGACATTCTACCACCTACCCATTCCCCGTATCGTTTCATTTAACTATTACAAAGTACATCTATATAATATTGTAGAGAATGCTTTCGAAATGCTCACTGGATTTCCCTCGTTGTCGTATGAGAACATAAACGAATTTTGAGTTTTCAAAGTAGTTGCCGACCTCACTTTCTCTCTTTCAACTCCCGGCTGTTCTTCCGACCAACACCCCGACCACACCACCACTATCATCACCACGAACCACCGGCACAACCACCAGTCAGCATGCATAGCCCATTAACATCAAAACTATTTAACCAGTGAAACGTAATGTTCTTTGAAACTACTTACACAAGACGTCCTCGTCATATTCACAGCGCACAACTTTGCAGTCTTTCACAGACATTGAATTCGTGCGTCTTCAAAGCGGCATTACAATATACTGATGATGGATGAATAGTCATTCAGTGAGTCAATGGTTGTTGTTGTTTATTGTGCGTAGTAAATTTGAAAATCTCCGAATGAAAATAAAAAAATGCAATAATCTTTTGAATGGTAAGTAGGTAGGTAATAATATGAGAGTGTGAATGCTTGGTATTATAAACTCATTCTATGACTATGACGTAAATACAAGTTGAGATCTTACTTGAGGAACATATATAGCACCCCAAATAGTGGTGTAGTGTTCTTTATACCTACTTGAAGAATTATATTTTTGCTCATACTGAATGTTCTCTCAAACTTTTAATTTTCACTTACAAATAGTGCAGAAAAATTGAGTGAAATAAGTAAATTTTGTATGCATTTTAAGTCCATAATCAATCACGCATGCATTGAACCTTTTCCAAGGATGTAAGTGAAAACTAAAATAATTCTTGTATGATCTGTGCGAAACTACTATTTTACTATTATTTCATCTGATGAAACGTTAGAACGCACATGACAAGAGATACATGAACATACCTTCTCGCTTTTTCACCTTATCATAAGGCTTTGTGTGCAGGACTTTTACAAACTCGTTCTTTTATCGTATGTGCATCGCTTATCGTTAAAAGAGAGAATGAATAGCTGCTGAGAACCTATATTATTTCATATTTTATTTTCTCTTTAAATCAAAGAGGAGTCAAGTGCTTTCGCTCTTTGAGCCGTTATGAAGCACTTCATAGACAAGATATGAAAGCACTCTTTTGGTCTTTCTGTGTGTTTGTGTGCATGCATAAGCATTAAGTTGTACAAAGAAATTGAGAATCTTTTGAAGTTTCTGATTTAGATCAAACCAGTGCCGATGAAAGTCCTTTTGCCACTTCACAACGAACAAAATGTAATGTGCGTGTAGAGTGTGGATAGTATTTTGATTATGATGGTTCTCAGTTGCTACTGAACGATGCTGACATTAACACAGGCGTATATGGTGAAGATATGAGCATGTGTGATTCAAACAGACTAACTTTACCGAAATGATTTCTATATGAAACTTCACTTGCAGAGTATATCTCGTTTTAATAAATCGTGTGTAGTGTGGAAAAGCTATTCATTCGTCCAAACATCAAATTGTTTTGTCAATAATGGACAACGAGGTATTTATGACTCTGCAAATAACAATAGAAATATTTTTATTTGCACAATTGCAACCGATAATATAATATTTTCTCCCAAAAATAGAAAACTACATGAATAGTTAACTCGTTGAATATTAATAGATCACATCATTTAGCTCGAAAAATAAAATAAAAGAGTCTCTTCATTTTGCTGGAAATAAGAGCACATCAAGGTTCCTTGAAAATGCCTGGTAAGCCAACGAGATGAGAAAAGAGCTTGTGTTATCTGTCACACAAGCCAAGTTAAGAGAGCAGAGAGCTCTTTTACTGACTGAAGCATTCTTGCATCTCCATCCAAGAGATTCTACAGGGGAAAAGCTGCTGTTTGGAAGATTCTCCTCGGCAGTTTGCTTGCAGATTTGTTGGGAACAGGACAAAACCTCGCGCTTTTCCCCATTTCCTATTTTCTCTCGTCGGGTCTTCCTTTCACTGCTTTTCTCTCTGGAGAGGATTCTCTTCAACTCTGTGCTACAATCTTGGCTATCATTACCCATTTGCTACAAAGACTTTATAGACAGACTCTATAAACTGAGAAACCAGACTCCCATAAATAGCTGAAATTAGGAAGAAATTCCTAATTGACACAATTCAGAATAAACTGTTTATGAACAGTTTTTGGAACACTTGTCAATTTAATCATCCAAGATTCGGTCCATATCAATTTTCGGTCGCCGACTCAGGCTTCGAAGATACTCGAAGCTTGAGGGGAACGTAAGTATTCTTTTATTTTTTAAATTGATTACTATAAATAAATTTATTTCCGCTGCTTGTTGGACTGCTTTAGTTAGATAAATAAGCTTTGCAATTGCCAATTGTTTAATGTGCAGACCACAGTCGAAAAATTGGGGAGTTGTGAAACAAAGTGCTATGCGAGATTAGTTGTGGGATGAGGAATTCTATTTTCCTCACCAAGTGTCACTCATTTTTATTAAAACGCATAGTAGCAGTGAAACTAAATGACAAAGATCCTAAACAATTAACAACAATTACTGATATAAATATCCGTAAGGTTAACTCTACTGAACTGTTGATAGAATGCAAAAACATTCATGAACAATAAGAACCACAACTGACTATGGATATTGCTTCAATCCGTAATAATAGTTCATACCGTCGATGCTACAGAATTGGAACTGCGAGGAAAGATTTTAAGGTAGAAGCAGAGAGCATTTTTATGCAATAGTAGTTCTGATGCATACGCGTAAAAATATTTAATCTAAAGCAAAAGAAAATTCTTTCACAGTTGCTAAAAACTGATGACAGACAAGGGTCTCTACTCTGCGTATTCTATTTGTTGCCTTTCCCACTTTCATAGACAATTTTAAAAACATCCATTTCACATCCACAGCCGACATTGAAATCACGGCGCATAGGGTTCAACTTACAGCACCGTGACAAAGTTAAGGAAAGACAGAAGCGGAAAGAACAGAGAGAAAGAGATATTACAAGAAAGATAGGAAACCGTTACAACTTTCTGAACTGAGGCAGAGCAAACATGGTTGTATTCTTCCAGGTCCTCGACTCGGGTATAAACATAGTGTTGTTTTTATCTCTCTGCATAGTCCTATTTCCACTGGTGGAAAACCTGCCATAGGTTCTGCACGCATTTTAATATGTGCAGGATAGGCGGCCGGGTTTCATGTTCTGCAGCTTATACATTACGTAGATTACGAGACCCTATATGTTCTGCTAGCGCCGCTACCCTGCTAGGGCTAATTTTCCACCAGTGCCTATTTCTTTGGTATCATGTACTATTTATATGTCGCATCCAAGCTGCTGTTCAGAGGGAAAATAGGAGGAAGTTAACTCGCACCAAAACATTCACAAATGGAATTTGTTCACAAGTAAAGAAGCCGAAAAGGATCATCAAGGCAGCCGAAAAGCAAATTTGTGAAGTATGCATAGATACACCATACCACAATGTCCCAACTATTACATCATCATCATACACTTTTATAAAGACAACAGTAGGAGAGGACACATTTCGTAATGTGCTCCTGCTACATAGAAAAGAGTCACATCTTTTACTATATTTTTACTTTATTGCCTGACTGTACACATCAAAGTTTTTATACTCCGTAAATCTGGAGGACTATGACCAATTGAATTGTAAGCGGAAAAGATCAAAGACAGAGCTGCCGTTGGTCTCATGTGTCTTTTTTCTTCTGTCATCCAATGGTGACTGGTGTATGTTGCATGATGCATTAACTAACAGTGTGTTATCCAATACTTTGTGGGAGACATATTACTTATCATTATAAACAAAAGCACAAACGTGCACGGCAGTAGTATCATAAACATTGGTATGTTCATAAACAACTCACATTCAAACTGAGGTCGCAAAATCTGCAACGAAGATGAATCAGTATCAAAAACTGAAAATGACTCATTAAAAAAGAATTTCCAGCCAGATACCCGACCAGAGATTTGGGTCAATGCAAATACACAGAGCACCTTTCTAACACCAGCGACAATAATGCTTATTGCTTTGTGCGAGCTTATTATTATTACTCAGGTGTTAATCTGAAACTGGATATCCCAGCAAGTAAATAAATGCTATTACGCTTTTGCTGAACATACTAAAAACTTAATGTAAAAAATATTGGTGACATAAGAGTTGGAGTAAAATAAGAATAGATTCTTACATTTGCCTCTGAGTAAAGTTAACGATATGCTGTTATGCTGCTGGGAAAGTAAAAAAAAGTACTCCACTCACACCAAATTGGTCGGTACTCACACCGCAGCACAAAGCCAACTACACATAAAATTTATTGTTATGATTAGAATAGATATTTTGGCACGCGATGGACGCATTTCACATTCGTGCTTAGTTGATACGCTTCAAAGATCAAAGGCTGTGGCGGCCGACAGTTCTTTGAAGTTTCCTCTATTATCCCCATCCACAATTCAAATAAATAACGTGTGTGTGCGTAGCGTTTAGAGCTGAGCTTGAGCTCTGTGAGCGGTGTATATTTCTTTTCGCTGCTGCTGATGCTGAGTGCTGTTGTTCCTGGAGTTACAACTTCCTGTATGATGGAGCATGAACTTGTACTTACCTGAAAAGTTAGTACGTACTTTTCACTCTTCATAAAGCCTTTGATGATAATAAATGCCTATAACAAACAAGTACTGGTGAGGAAGTATTTGCATATAAGTAAGTACCTATACCATTATAGTACCAGCGACGAGTATAATAATGCCATGTTCCTACTCAACTTTCTTTTACTCATTTTAACGCAGCGGCAATTCATTATGCTTTTAATCTACACCGTGATCTGCATATGAACTGCTCTTGAACTGTGTACGCGGTACTCATACTCTTCCAAATGCTCATCTACATGCACATTTATCGCTGTTAATAATCATTTCGGTGTGATCCTTCAAGAGGCTGTTTGTCGTTCATCGGTTTTTGGTTGCTCCACTCCAGCTTGCTCATTGTGTAAAATGTGAATAAAAAATGACAAAAGCAGGCACACAATAATATAGCTAGCTTTTCGCATTGGTGAATACGGTGACTGGGATTTTTTTGACTATGTATTTGCGTGGAAACTGAAAGCTTGCCGACACTCAACCACACAGAGAAACACAAAGCGGTCTTATTTTTCTCCAAGCATCAAAAAACCTTTTCATGACAGCACAGCAGGACAATATGCGACAAAACAAAGTCAACTACGAGTAGAATATGTGTTCTCCCAACTTGCAGTTCATTTGGTACGTATGACGTTGCGTAGCTAATTTTCAATGATCATATTATCTTTGTTTACGGTTTTATTTCTATGAATTGCAGAATGAGAATTATCCATTACAATTTAATGTGAACGAAATGAACAATTATATGGCAGTACCCTAAACCCTTAAAGAGCATATCAATAGCTTTCTCCCTATCGTACAATTTACTGTCTGAAATAAAAACTAGGCATTAAATAAAATACTAATTACGAAGGCTTGTTCAGATTGGAATATACATTATTTTAGTTTTTGTAATATTGGGGATAACCTGAACTTTAATTCAATTAAAGCCAATCATGTTGTTACCCACTAAAAACAATTATTGGTCGAGTTGAAATTGTGTCTCATATGCGTGTCATGCGCCACCCAGTTGCCAGCGTGTATCCAATTCATAATTGATTTTGATTGCCCCATCTTCATATGAATAAATTGAATCTGATTAGAGGAATTATAAGCTGGGCTGTACTAGCATTGTTATTCATACATTTGATGAATATATTGGCACTGGCAAAATAAAGCGTAGCAATGAACATTATAAAAGTGTTGTCGATTTGTGTATAAGTAATGTCTTCAAAAGTATAGCGTCAGCTTCCAACACGAGATTAAAATATGTTTAACAAAACACAAATACACCATAGTTTATGCTCTTGTCGCTTGTTGTACTGGGTGATGTTTCCTTCATCTCCAGTTCTCTTGATAATATAAATATACGAATGATGTCAACTTCTGAGAAACGCTTTGTTTTCTTTTTTGACTGAATTTCTCAGAGAGCCATCTAATTAGCCCTGTAAGTATATTTCAACAATTCTAAACAGTTTCGGAAATGTTAGTTTCATACAAGGACAAACAAACAAAAATATGCATATTTTGATTCGACATTTTCCAAATATATCTTTTGATAAATTGCATTTTGTCTTCCCAAGGTATTCAAGTGATTATGGTTTGCATTGTATATAATTTTTGCTTCAGTAATCAGGTAAAAACCTTGAAGTCCTTTAGAAACTCGACCTAATATACGAACGAATTGTTCCAACTGAACATAGTTCCAGTTCCTCAGTTCCTCCACGCAATAGAGAAACACAAAAAAAGTAAAAACGTGAGTGAAATAAAACGTAAAATATAGGGAAAGTACGAAAATTTCATGTTGTCTCAAAGCTGAAACCAAGTTGATAGTATGTTTGCTGCTGCACCAGAAAAAAACGTTGAATCCTAATTTCCTAGTGACACGCAAAAAAGGCATCTGTCATTTTCTTGACCAGACATATCCGTTCGTTACGGCTTGTTGAGTGGAATAGATACAGCAGGAGACTGGTTGCTCGGAACTGTAAAAGTTGGTTATACTAACGCAATGTGCATATTAAAAGTTAGGTGTAGGTATTGGATTAATTCCACTCTTACCTCAACGAATGTCATTTCAGAAGCTGTCAGAAATGACACGCCCTTTTGTTGGTTTAAGTTTACGTGTATTCTGTATCAATATAGCAGAAATACGTACAGTTGTGACTCATGTTTGACGAATGGTTTTATTTGAATTAGAAAGGGAAAAATCAAAAAATATTATCTTTATATTACCACAGCTTACATGCATGGTCGAAGCTTTAATGAAATTTCCAAAGTTAAAACGAAAACGAGATTGAGCCAAAGCCATTTGGCTAGCTGTCAGAATTACTTTATAATTTTGAAGCAGTTGGCTATTTTCTTCTGTTTCCTTTGGAAAGCAAAACGACGCTTTGTAGACAGTAGCCAACTAATGCTTTCAATTTGTTCGCCAACCATTAAAATGGCTGTACGCACTCTGAGATTTTTTATCAATGCGTGTAATGCGTAAACGTGACGATTTGGCAGGAGTGATTTTGGAACCTAGTCACCATTGTATTTAGCAAGTAGTCACTAATGACTTATCAGCAGATACCAGGCATGATATTTCGTCTTACTATAATTCGGAAACAAAAACACTAGTAGTACATAAGTTACAGCAGAGTTTACACCATGTTTCATTGGACGATATGATAAGAGAAAAGTTTCTTCGTTATAAGTATTTTCAACTTTGTTGGAAGCCAGCTTCACGATTTATTCACCCTATATGCGCCCAAAGCCTGTAAGATATTCTGTAGATGGAAGGTATACATGAAAGTAATGTGACTTTTTTCTATGTAGCAGCATTGTAGCATAGCTTCCTTTTCATAAAATATAATAACAATGATAAATTACAATGCATATAAAAGCCCCTTCTCAGTTGGCTTCCTTCTGGTCAAAGGTATATTTTCTCACGGGGACTCAAGACTCTAAGTCAGTTCCATATTTCTTTATATTGTCATCGTTTATTTTACTTTGGATACCATTATCACCACATCTTATGTCATTATGACTGTTCCAAACTCTGGAGGGTGTGGGATCTTAGAAACTTTTTATATGGCAAAGTAAAATCAGAAAACGCTGCGGAAAACGGAATAAATGACCCATAGTTCTATTCACAGAGTATACAACATCAGCATCGCTGTAATTTATCTGTTCATCGTTATAAGCCAAAGAGAAACTAAATGGGCTCTACTTCATGATATCGTATCATTTCATATCCGATACCACCCAACTCCATTGTCAGCAAGTAATGTTCACCTTCACCACTCTCCGGTATGAAAGTTATGTTTTACATTCGTATTCACTACCTATACAGACGGACTTCCAAGTGTTCATGCGTACAGGGAGAGATCTGTAGATTTTAGAATTTAAAAACAACAGCCGTTGGTAACAACCTGCAATTTATAAGTCAGAAAAGAACGGCCATTTCCTGGAAATATGACGCTAAATTTTCTATAGATGACGACAACTTGAGACCTCGTATAATTATCCAGTTATATGTTCTGTCAGTTAATTGGGTATATTATTGATTAAATTAAAATGCCATGATTTGGCTTAGCAGCCTTTTAACGAAATCACATTTTAATTCAAACCCATGAACAGTTGTACTTGTATAAACAAAGTTTCAAAAAATGTCTAATCGTAATTATGATTACACTCCCCCGATTCGAAGCCCTCATGTACAATATGACAAGGATGAATAAAACTAAACTGAAGACTGGATACAAGCTTTAGATCAATATTTGGCTGCTTGTTCAATTCTAGAAATAATTTAGCTGGACATGAGGGAACGAAACGGGTGCATTAACTAGGAAATTACATGGTGGTTCTAATACTGCACTGCAGTGTAGAAATTGTAGCCTTCTGCTTTCTTTTGTCCATTTTTTCCTTACAACTTTCTTGTTTGCCTAACCACCCACCCAAAAATGTGATCAATAAGCGCATGTGGTTCCTTTTAGTACAATCGTCAAAATATGCTTCCCGTCTATAACAATTGTCCAGCAGGAATCTTTACAATTCGTTCTCCTTTATTTATCCGTTTCTTACGTTCAATTGTATTTCACCCTCATGCTCCTGCTCTTTATTTTATGTTTGTGCAACACAAACAACCGACTCTGCTGTGGCCGGTCCTCTGCACTCACAATCAGTAAGTTTCAAACTGGGGGACATTGTGAACTGCGTGCACTTTTAATATTTGGTGTGTCTGTGGATTTCTGTGGTACGCAGTACGATGCACGATGTACTCCCACTTCCCACAAAACACAGTTTTATGCAATTTAGGGGCATCACGCAATCAGCATGTGGTCCTGTTTATTATCAAAGTTGATTTCTGTTCAATCCTCGCCATTGTGACAACACATTAAATCATCGGACTTTTATCCAAATCGGATCTAACAAACTACATGAAAAGCCACCCACCCCACTGCTTTTCACAAACCTAAAAAGCAGTATTTACGAAAAACATGAAACATAAAATATACTTGCGATATGTATAGGTGCTGACGTCAGAAGAACATTAACTTTTTGTAGATATTTATTGTACTAACTAAGCACATTTCCTGAACTTTTAGAAGCGAAAAACTCAACGTGACGAAGCTGTGATATTTTATGGCAAAATAACAAGCTTAACGTTTAAAGTAGAAAATAGAACAGCTCGTCGTGAGCCAAAAATATGCTACCAACACAGGGACAAAATCTCTCAAGTTTCCTTTTTACCAATACTGCTGAATTTTATTGGCTCATTAACTGCTCTATTAAATGCTTCGGCAAACTAGACATGCCTTTTTACGCCTAGGCCAATTTTATGAGCGAAATCCACATTTTGGGAAATTTTCCATTATTATTAGTCACCATATATTCTTATAATCAATATTTATAATGGTTGTATTATGCTGTTTCTACAAGCCATATTAAACAAGAGAATACTTTATCAGTAAAAAACTTATGTTCAAACAACAGTGTTCGTGTTCCAGCATAAACTTACAACGCGCGCTTTTATTTCCAATTTGACCATCATTAACCTTTCTTGCTTTGGAACAGTTATTGAAGTTAAAAGTTCCTGGATATCCGTATATATAATAAAATGTGTCTGATTTTTCTTTGGAGCTCGTTAAATTAGACATGCATTCTCCCCAAAGACCCTCAAAAGCTCATACAAATTACAAAACCATTATATGTACATGTCAATGTTGTAATGAGAGATAAAGTGGCGACGGATGGATGGACAGACATTATATTTCATCGATAAAAGCAAGCTTACAATTAGTTTACCTGAAACGTCCCCCACCCCCAGTAAAGCCGCCTGCAATTGAATGGTAGACCACACTTGTAGCGTGGCAGAGCTAGGGCTAGAATTCACCAACCAAGTTATTTTCTACTAAAAGTGTGGTTGACTTAATCTGATTACGGCGAATGACAAGTGTTCCCACAACCCAGTTATTACTGCCGATGTGAACATTCAATTTCCGAATCCTGTCGTTTTCTGTCACATGTAAGATAGGATGACGTTTACTAATGATGCAAGTGAAATATATGATGTAAAAAGTAATTCCTCGTCAACGCTAGTATTTACTAGACTCTTGTCAAAACTTTGTCGCTTACTACAAGCTTCATTAAATAGCACTTATAGCGAACCAAACCATAATTTAATAAAACATTCTAGTAGCTATGTTCAATATAATCTGCACTGTAATATTTTATTTGGAACACCGATTTCCATGTATTCAGAAAATAAAAATAAAATAGACGTTTTGGAGTGAAACATTGCGGAACGAAATTATAAGCACGTTAGAAGAAGCATTGTGTCCAAGATGTTCTTCCATGCGAATGGCTTTAAAAACACGATTCATAAAATACAAGGAAGCACAGCTTTATGAATTTTTGATGAAATAATTTATCAGCTGGAGGTTTTCTGGAATACAGATAAATAAAAGGCACACGAGCATACATTTCATTTATTATTCTGATCTGATTCTGAGGAATTCCGAATTCCTTGTAAGAGAAGCAGAGGAAAATTTAATATTGCACAGTTGGACTACTGTAATCCAATACGGAATTTTTATTTTCTCCTTCAGCAACAACAGAGTGGATTAGTGGTTGAGTGCATCCGATTTTCCCAGTTCCAAAATATGCATTATTTCACTCCATACTGTCCTGTCACGTAGACATTTTTGGAATTCCTTCCTCATCGCTTCCATCTACACACCTTCTGCTGTGAGAATACAGCTGTCACATTCACAATGCTCACAAGTTTTTGTCTGACAGGCAAGGGGTGTAGGAGTGGTGTGTCATAACATAATGCGATTATTTACGCAAGTTTGCGTTTTTCATCGTAATTCTTAATATTTTCTTTTGTAGCACAAAGCCTGAAAATATGTCCCGATATGAATATTTGAAAAAAGTGTGATGTTGGATGTAGGAATTACAGTACGAAGAAAGTTGGAAACTTGGAATGAATCTTGTAACAAAAGACATGTATGTATTTAGTATGTTACATGTTCTGAAGTGTGACCGAAAAAAATAGGAATTAAGTGCAATCCAGCTTTCATTGATCCCATTCCTATATTTTTAATAGAAAACACTTATATGTAACAAGACAAAATGTATGGACACACAGTGGAATTTCAAGAATGCAAATTTGAAAATATAATGCTTAATACCAGTAGACGGGTCAATCTTGCAAGCTTGAAATGTTTTGAACATGTAACGGTACTTAAATTTTAGCAGTTTGTTTCGTTGTAGAAAAAATAAGTTTCTAGATTTTTGAAACAAGCAGAAAAGTTCTTGTTTAAATTGCCTTTTCTGAAACGTTACATCTGCTAAATCCACATAGTTGGAATATTTTAGCAGTTTTCAGAAACAATTCTGGTGATACGTAGAAATTAAGCTCAGACGAACCAAGTTCTAGATTGCGAGTTTTAGTGGCACTAGCAGTTAAAAGGCAGCAGCAGTTTTTAGCAGTTACGCATTGCAATTTTAGGAGAAACAGTTTATTTTACGCATATTGCGTTGATGATTATGGGTACATAAATGAATGGAAAACAAACATATTCTTTCTATATAAGGTCTTTGCATTTTTCCTGTTTCACCAGAATACGGATTTTCTCCGGAATGAATAGTGGTACTGATATGCGTGGGGAATTGTTATAGACTAGCTATGTAGATATCTATACGTAGATGTAATCCCACTTGGTAAATGCCAATGCCATGCTTTCCAGTGTTTCTCCACTATGATAACGCAAAGTGTTAGGATATTTCAGAATGCAGCTTAAATATTTATGGCAAAACGTAAACGTTAGAGAGTAGGCATCACATACGTTTTCGTAGCGGAACTGTTTTAAGCAGCTTCCTTCCTTCCATTCACTTCCGGAAAATCGCTTTCACTGCTCCAAAATATATATTGCTCTTGGGAGAAAGCATCCCCTATTGTCATGCATCGAAATAATATGTTATAGCTACTACACACTACTGCTACCTCTACCATACTAACCTTGTGTAACGACAAACACGAGGCAAATCCTGTAACTTGTCAGGCTTATACACTATTTCCAGCAAGTAATCTAACTCAAATTCTCACTGGATACAAAAGCTTGTAGACTTTCTATACGTTTCTACAGAAGAGCCGGTTCCAAGTGCAGCATTTCATATAACGGCGAAATGCGTATGCTGTCAGCCTTGTGTACGTTTGAGTAAAACGCCACAAATTTCGGTGGATCCCTGCTTTTCTGGAAAATCGAGTGCTGCATCTTTGCGTAACATTTTGATATACTGCGCTGCATGCGGTACCATGTAGGTGTTTAAGACACGCACTCTCTCTATCCTTGATTTCGTATTCAAGAGGCGTGAAAACTTTTTCCGGATGACGAGCAAGCGGGAAGTTACTGGCTTCCAGATTTTCTTTCTTCTTTTCATGAAAAGAAAATGCACTACATGATCCACGGAAAGCAAGAACGGCATCCTGTTTAAATCTGCCCGTGAAATCATCCCTAACGTGGTAATGTGCAGCAGCGTGATATCTCCAAACTTATGTACATTCTCGTTTTAAATCTCTATTTTAAATATACCAAGATTTCTGACTTTTTTCTTAAGAATGTTTTCATAGTCGATGATGTAGGCTTGTAGGTATATATATATGGAACAGCAGTAGTAAAGCGTAGATTTTCTACCAGATTGATCAGATATTTTTCATGTATTTATTCTGCTAGAGTAATCTTTAAAGCAAATGCGAAAAACAGATAATATTCAGCTTTACAATACTTGCCTTCTGTGCTTGCTTCCTTCAGTTCCTACAAAAAGTAAAGATTATGCATGCTGACATGTATGCATACTCTGATGGAACAACATTTTACAAATTTCATTTCTAGATGACAGCTAGGGATTTATTTATGCAATTTTAAAGTCAAAATCATAAATCATTTATTGCACATAATGCATATATTTTTCCTCTAGAATTTCAAGCATCGTTATCAATTAGTATCGGAAATATATAAAATTTAATATTTATGTATGTACTATACTTTGACATCAAAAAGAAAAATATATTTATAATATTGTACATATTCTGTGAAAATAACGAAGAAGTGTAAACTCACCAAACTGAAAGGATTCAGCTCAAAAGTTGTCACGAAAGACTGTTAGGAGAAGTGGTGAAATAGTCAGTAGTGGAGTGTGCATACCAAGTAAAATTTGTAGGGAAACAAAATATCTCTGCTGTACATGTGCATGCATCATGAATCGTTGTTCGTGGGAGTAGAAGTGAGGAGTGTGATGTCTCAAGGGGAAAATATTTACGAGTCTTTTCAGTACGCCAAAAGTCATTATCTGTTTGAATGAGTGATTTGATTGAATTTACAAGGAAGCAAAAAAGCAACGATACTTAATAATATTATTCTCTGGCTCTACGATTTAGATGTTTATTCTGTTGATGGTTGAATGGATGAGAATTTATTGCAAAAGCTATATTTCATCGTCCATGAATAGCTGAAGTTGTAAACGTTCAAATTTATATTTATGGTGTATGAGATAAACTACATGCGAATGTTTGACAGATTAACGTTGGTCTCCATCGTCATTACGAAGAAAAGGATATAACAGCCTTTTCAACGAAGTGTACAGAGCAAAAAGCAATTCCCTGTGTGTGGCACTTTCTGCTAAACTATTAAAGTGCATCTGTGCTTCAGACCAACACGAAGAAAACAAAATTTTGTTCTCTTAATTTCATTTGGTCTTGATGACGAACAGAAGTTGCTGGCTCACAATAAGCTTAAATGAGTGTGTTGGTGGTATACAATAAACTGGCTGGCTGGTTTGATGGGTGATTTATTCAAATGGGAACAAGTGACAGTCTGCTCTTAGTTTGTTAGCAATGAACACAAAATGGCTTTTACGCAAAATTAACATTCATGACAGCAAACTAGAGTAAATTGACTCACATACATGGTTTCTTTGAGACTGCACAGAGTACACAGGAGAGTCTCGTGCCTTAGATTTCTCGTAAGACTCGCATATCTCGTTTCCATCATAGGGCTTTGCTACATAGTGCAACAAATTTATACAAACTCAAGAATGCATGAAACATAAAACTAGATTCACACAAGAATGAAACAAAGTTCTCGTTCGGATACTCTACGTACGCCGACTTTTCATTTCCGTGAACAAATATTGGTAAAATTCAAAGCTTTCGTGTAGACTCTTTGTGACAAGACTTACTTATAGAATTCTGAATTATATACGACTGACTGAAATATTGGGCAAAATTAGTAAGAGGGCAGAACAATACTACCAGCTTTTATAGATGATTTGTAACATTTCTAAAAGTCCAGTTGAAATGTACAGTTTAACTTACTTTCTGAGGAATAACAAACCCAGAACATTTTCGTTTTCAAAATAAACCTTTAATACAATTTTGTTAATAAATAATAATAACATAATTGTAGGTGTCAAATCTGCGTGAAACTTCCCAATGTAGCTTGTAAAAATTGATAGCAAATCGATAATCCTTGTTGTATGGAAAGCTCAGAGTGCTAGTTTCAATTGACTATTCCTAAGTCTGAAAATTCATTCTGGCTTTCGTTGAAAAGCTAAGGATGAAGGAAGGAACTGAAATAAGATTACGTCCAGAAAAGTAAATCGTATTTGATCAGGGAATAACTGGTGAAATCCCCAGAATTCAATCGCTATACAATGCATTGAATAGAAAAAAATGCCTAGCAAAGTTTCATCATGACATGAGAGTAGATTTAGTTAGTAGTAGTAGTAGTAATAGTAATAGTAGGGGAAAGGCCTCTAGCTCTGGTTGTTGTAACGTGGCATGAACAACAATGGTTAGCATCAAATCAAACCAGTGGGAGATTGATCCGTAGTTGGAGATCCATTTCAACAACAAAAATGCAATCATATCAAATAAGTAAGAGGGAACAATAGATGCCAAGTGAACCTGACAGCTGCAACGAGAATGGAAAAAAAGAGAGAATAACCATTTCCAGGATATAAAGATGGCATTTGTACTTTTTGTACTTTTTACAATGGGGTACAACAACGATGAGTACAAGGTAAAAAAAACTGCCATACGTAAACTTTAAATGGTATTAGATCACAATAGTTCTGCAAATGATGATAATAATTGAAGTTATTGAGTCGATGATAAATTTTAAAAACATTTTTTGTATGCCCATTAATGTGAAACCAGAATGCTCAATACATTCAATAGGTTCATATAGCCATAGGTATATTCATTATTGTCTATCCGGTGATTGTTTGTTTATGCTTCATTTGAGCTTTTATGTGTGCTGATAGAAAGTACAAAATACACACGATGAAATTTTAGCCTTTATTTATCTGTATGGACATCATTCGAGAAAATCCATGTTACATTGATGCAGAGGAAGGTAGAGATTTAATGGATCTATTGTAGATTCAATTTGGGAATAATGTCAGCTCTGATGGTTGTCTGATGGTTTTTCTTACACATTGATCGTATGAAGATAGTATAATATGATTTAAGAAAATGGCATTCCATTCTGGATTCACTCGCATTACCAATTCAGCTCAACAATTTCCATTATTGCATTGACTGACAACAAGCCCTTTCTCTCCCTCTGCCTACACAGAATGTTGTAAACCTGGCCTGTTTATTGTTTCGACATTGATTTCCATTTCAAGAAATAATGTGGACGAGGCAATTGAAGAAAATGGACTTTTTACAAAAGGAGGAAAACAGATATATCCTGTCGCTACCAGCTATACTATCATCATCATGATTGCCTGTATTTCGAGTTTATATGGATCCATTCAAAACACTTATTATTATGTCCATGCGGCAGGTTAACATGAATCATGCGTGTAGATGTATATGTAGTTGTGTGTGTACTAGTATGTAGTGTGGATTAATAGAAAAGGCACCCCACGTTGACAACAACGTAAATACTCACAGTTATGAACACTGCGAAATATTTTAGTGATTTTCGTTACCATCATCTGCAGACAGCTGCTGGAAGTTGGAATTCAAGTGTCATCGTGAATGTGGACTCGTTTAAAAGCAAGAAATGATGAAATTCAAAGCGTCAATCAAGTTGTTTTCTATAGGGGGAAAGTATTTTCATGTGAGTGTTTGGATGGCATATAATGTAATATGTGTGTTGTTGACAAAAAGCAAGCACTTCTGCTGCCGGAGTTCAAGAAAACTTCTTGAGTAAATATTGATTTGCCGATAGTTTTTCCTCCTTCTGCTACGAAATGCTACAAAATTGTCATGAGAGATTCATCCATCGTATATGCCATGAAATCAACGCATTTACCAACTGGCTTTTCTTGTTTTCCTTCGTGAATTACGAAGAGGAAGGGCGTTCCAAGTTTTGCTTGGATTTTTCGGGAAAGTCTTTTAGTAAAATGGAATCAGAATGTAAAGAAGGGCATAATAGCACATAGAGAACACCGCCGCCACATCCCCGTGTTGGCTTGATATGATTACATGAAACTTTCAGTATTTTCGATTTCTGAAAATAAGATTGGAGAACACAGGGTGAAAGGTGGTAGTATCAAAAGTGAAGAAGCTGGTGTATTCTATTATTTTATTGTATGGCATTTTTAATCAAATTACAGTCAAGCAAACTTAAATAAAATTCAAAACTTCTTAGATAAAACATCACCTTTTTGATAGATAGCAAATTAGCAAGATACGTCCAAAATGAAGTTGTTCTAAACATACTACCGTATTCGTTTCTGAGAAGTGAATTTTACTCAAATGTGAATCTTACAGCAAAAACTTTAGCTTAGGGTATGGCCAGATTAGATTACTTATAATTAAAACAACCCTTTTCTTTGATGATTACAAGTCCAAAAGTTGTAACGTTTACCTAGATGCTTATCCGCTGTACAATGTAATGTATCGAATGTTGAATGGACATTTATTTTTTAGTAACTTATTTCTTAACAGAAGGGAAGCGGAAAGTATGTAAAGATTTAGTACGCAAGAGAATCTACTGTAAGCAAAAGTTCATCCTTCATCGGTACACTGCCAATTTGTGTCATAAGAGAAGGGTGACAGTTGTGTTCTTGTGGTTGTTGTCATAATGTCTACTCCAGTCCGTAATACGGACTCCGTATACCCTTTTCAACGGAGTTGAAAAGTTTATTTTCCCCAAAGATGTCAATTTCTCCACTCGCCTCTAATATAGGCTTCGCTTCGCTTGGTTCTTGGTAGGATGAAGATATAACCGGGACATAACTTTTTGGAAATGTTTGGTGTTCCAGCTACCTGAAGAAGTTTTACTATACGGAATAGTACAAACTGGGGAAATGCTATACATGCAAATAGTAATGGTAGATACATGTTAGTTCAATTTCCCCCATTTCTTGAATTTCATCCCTCTGATTCTTTATTGTGAAATAGTTCCAGCCACTATAACTACTCAACTATAGCAAAGCCTATACCAGTATGTAGGTTGTTATTGTTCCCATTAATTTTATGAAACAGTAGCTTACATTAGCCAATATGTTGTGTAATTGCAATCAATCAAAAGCGCAATTATATAGATATATTGTGATTTAATGATCTGTTTCCTCTTGTTAACGTTTTATGAGTGTATTTATTGTAAAAATCATGGAAATACGGTTTATTATTCTTACAATTTCGAAATCCAATTAAAGTGGATCAGCCTGAGTGAAAGCAGTAATTGGCTCGTCAATAAATCATTATGATGAAATTTACTGACATTTTCTAAAGGATTGTAGATTTTATGTTAATGGTGTATTCCTAAACGGTAAAATCAACTGTGGATATTGGGCTATGAAGTGGTTTGATAATGTGAACTCTTCGTTAGCTCATATGATTAAATTCAACATCATTGCATTCCAATTTAGTCAACAATTTGAACACGCTAAGGTACGATCAGTCATCGTCATAACTAATAAATTCTTAACCACAAAACTAAAATTATAATTTATTCTTTTGCATGTATATTTTTAAATGTCAGTCTAGGTTAAAGTTATTAAAGAAGATCTATGAAGTGTAAAATGCAACTTTCATTTCACATGAAGAAACTATAATAACAAACAACAAAACTCGTAAACTTTTATAATTAAATACTCAAGAACTTTCTCTTTAAATTATTCACAAATCACACAAGTATAATATGTGTTCACGTTCTCTCTCTGGCAGCAATAAGAAAGAAATGTATAGGAAAAGTAAATAATAATTACTATTTCAATGACGGATTTGTACCAAGATCGCTAGAAAACGTACCCCTTACTGCGTTCCTACACAGTTAGATTACCTGAATGTGACATGTTTGTGTTTGTATTTGTATACAAAAATATGGGCTTCATTAGTTGCTTGAAATCCGTAACGGAAATAACGATCAGAATGCTGTGGCGCTGTCGCTGATGATGATGAAATGGCAACCCCTACTGTAGTATGCTCATTAGTAATTAACAACAACGTAGCTGTTTGCTTAAGTAAGCTTGCATGATAAACTAATTTCAGTTACACATGGAAAATAAGTACGCTAATTAGTTCTTTCTTGGAAATGTTCTTTTCTAGGAAGTCAAGATCTGTTTGGAAGCGGAGGATACATGCTGTAAGTTAAGAAAATGAACATTTATGCTTTACCTATAAAGAATCTTTATGCCGACATGAAGTGAAATGAGACATGAGAATGCATACTGTTCGAATCATTTGGAGCATTTGGGCTCATCAAATTATTGCATCTTTCAAACATTTTGTATCAAATTATAATACAAAAATTGCATTACTTAACCTCTGTTGATATATTTGATATTCGTCGTAATACACTCATTTCTACCCTTTGTTTAAAACCAAACTATCAGAGGGTAGTGCATCCTATTTAATTATCAGGAAGATCATATCGCAAAGAATGGGAATTATTTCCTTGAGCATATTAATCATCGCCGTTTTGTCCACCAAGTCGTATGGAAAACATGTAGTAGAATGTAAGAGTTTTGTATTGAAAATGTTGGGAAAATGATGGGGAAAGTATTATGATTCCACATAAAGCCGGGATTTTTCATATCTCTCATGTATTACATTTCCGTTTTCATTACATGTGACAAAAATGAGTCGTAAATCCTCCTTCTAGCATTGTATCGTCATCCTACGCAATTCAAGCTTTGCGTTTCTTGTTATTTGGACTTACAAAGTTAATCTCTGGGGAAAGGTAAAACTTTCTTGTGGACGTTTTTTATATCTCTACCTAGTTCATATATGTAAGCCGGGAGTCTTGAAACATATTCTCATCAGAAATAACGTCATTTCTATTTGTTTGCTTCTTCACAGTAGCTCAGAAAAATGGTGTTTATTTTTGCCTAAGAGGGAATTACTGTAGGAAATCTCAAGTATTTACCAAAGATGTTATTAACAACTTCTACCCCAAAAAAAGTTCTGATTCAAGTGAAATCGTAATAAAGCTAATGGAAGGTGGAAAGAGCAAAAAAAATGTTGCTGATAAGAATCAGTTGGATTTGCTCAATTTTTAATCAAGAAAAACAACGTAGACAGTGTACATAAAATATGTAACACTAATTTCTAAACATAATACATAATTACATTATTCAGTCGTATTTCCAAATTCAAGTTTGCCTTACTAAAAAATATCCCAATAGCATACATTTATTCAGATAATGCTCTAGTACAACTATGCACCTCAGCAGCTGCCGTTCATTGCATTGCGTCTTAGTTTTAAAAAATCACATATTATTCTTGGCATTCATATACACTTTGTTCACGTTTATGCATAATCACTTCAATTTTTCGGACACTGATGATTTTAGAATTAGACTTGTAGGTAGCAATTAACTCTAGTTTCCATCAACCCTTTTGATTAAATTCAGAGACCGCCTTGAAGCACACCTGAATACGAACGAAGCGTTTTTGATGTTGCACGGAAAACACGGTAATATACACTAGCGTACAAGCAAAACTACATAAAAGTTCTCACCTGTACACATCTTTTATGCATCGTCTTCAATATAGTGCGCCTCCTTCTATTCTGTATGTGAACGTTAAATATCACAATTACAGCTCGATTAACTTAACTCGTTTTTTTTGTTTTACGCCTTTTTACTTGGTGAACAGCATTTCTTTCTAGCCACTATTTGAGCGACCAAGTGAACCATCCCGTTATTATGTTTATTATCAGGATTATGAAACCAAGGGTTAAATTGTGTAGTGGCAATGGATAAGACCGATAGAAGCAAAAGTAACATGAAATTCATCATGGAATAATTTCATTGGATTTTTTAGGGTGTAAAATAATAATAGTAATGAGGAATCAAGCAAAGGGGAAGCTTTGTATATATGTATGTGTTTGAGAAAGCGCAGCTCTGAAACTTGACAGAGAAAGGCATTTATAAATTCAGTACAGGATTCACTGCTAATGATAGGGAGAGTCATGTAATATGATGGGCTAGGAGTTCTGGGTGGTGTTGCTCATAATTACAGGGTAGATGAGCAATCATCCCCTGTTTCCGTGTACTCACTGCTCTTTGATTCTTTTGAGCTGCCCGAATGAACAAATGAAAGTAACAAGAAAAAAATCAGTCGGGTCGGCATTCCTTTCTTTGATACCAGTTACGCTACTTTAGTTGCATCTTCTGTAGATAGCTCCAACGCTAGAAATACCTGTTCATAATGTTTAGCACCATCACCGAAGAATATCTTACCAAACAATTATACTGTGGTAGTATCTGAAAGGTTTTGAAACAAAAATATTGGGGTGACTATGAAACGATGTAATAACAATGTAGATAAAGGAAAAAAACTATGATCATGGTCAGCACACAATTTCATAATTTTTTACTCAAGTCAAAGTCAATTCTTGAAGTTTCTGATGCACAGCCAAAAGAAATGTTCAGCTTCATCCTCTCTTTTGAAAATCTTAAAGCGGCACTAGTGTTGAAGTAATAACAGTGGTGGAGGGATTGTAGTTCGTGCACTCTATTGTTTACATATTTAAACAATGGAGAGGGTTACGCGTATGTTTATTATGAACCTGCCTATTCAGCACAACATCGCAAGTCCCCATTTTGGATGGATAAGAAGAATTTTTTCTTTGTCTGCTCATTATCCAAGGTGTGAAGACCGAAGACATCTTGCCGAAGTAATGAAAGAGCAAAGAAAAGTCAGATGTACAATCAGAGCTATGATAAGAAATGTTATCTTTTCAAAGCCTAAATCTCACTTCTATTGTGCAGAGAATCTACCCTATCGTTATTAAAGAACGTGCGTGGTAATCAAAATTTTGGCTAGTGACACGTTTTCATAAATGATGCTGCTTGTATGTGTTGTGTATCTGCTGTAGTCGGTCTTTGCATTTTTTTTGTTATTTTACAACTAATCATAAAAACAAGATCAGGCAAATACCTCAGGTCTATAATCCTGAACTTGTAACTGCAAATTGGTTATCTTGTTTGAATCAAAAGTTGGATGAGTTATAATAATAAAGGGTTCAGTTCATGTTCCGGAAGGAAAGCCATGGAATATGAACCAACTTCTTAGAAGTAATTACACGGATTTGATATAATTTACATCTGCCATAATCCTAAACGGTAAGTGTACTTAAGCCTGTTACGCATAAATATTTTACGTGATTTCAACTAAAATTCAAGACATGAACACAAGAAACACAAGTGTTCCTGTTCATGGTTGCATCATATTTAAATATGTATTTATATGAAATCATAAGTTAGGATTTAATGCCAGTACCAAAACGCATAATCTCTATTTCGCCTCCCATTATTAGGCTCATTTGGTTATGCGGCCGGCACCTTTATATCTGTAAAAGGATGCTTTACGGCATAAAAAATCTTGCAGCACTTTACTACTATTACTAGCGATAGTGCTCAAATAAATACAAAGGATTGCGGCTGCTGTGAGCGTTGCCACTACTAAAAAATAATAAATATGATGATGATGTTGATGTGATGTGAGGATGATGATGCCGATGATGATATGAATGAATATTACTGCCTACACACACAACTTAAGTTGAAAAGTACTATTTAGTAGGGATGCTCCTTTGTGGCGATTCTTGCTGCCGCAACACCATTGCTTAATATGTCTGCTCTCTGCTGCAGCGCCGCACCACCACCGCTTCAAGTTGCCTTATACTTACTTACAAAAGCCCGCAAACCAACCCTTTCCGTCATTATTACATGAAATCTGACAGATTTAAAAGTTTCGGAAACCTTTGTAACCATCTTTTGACAATTTGGCGGCATTACGTCGCTTTACAAGCGTACAATGCGGATGCTGATGATTATTGAAACGTTCATGTTGTATTACAAATGCATACACAAATTTATTTTATCATGCGCGTTGTGTAATAAACCTTCAAAAGCCAAGCTCATCTTCTAAAACGCTGTCAAACATTCTGTAATGAGCGCAAATGTGCACGTCAAGTTGTTTGGTCATCAGAACAGAATATTAAGTTATGTACGTACCAACACAACTTTGAAACACTGCGCCGTTTTTACTATGTAGCAATAATAATATATAATTTGCAAGCTATATATTGATTGACCATGCAAAAACCAACCACCACGCTACACTGATTGTGTACATACACGTAGTACGCGGCTAATAATACATTGAATATACTTATAACATTATTATTATTATAAAGTAAAAGGAGCCCGCATTATTTAGCGCATTTCTTCATAAAAAGGGAAGAGCTGAATCCAGAAATTTTCACAGAAATCTGACAAATCTGTGGCGAATGTGCTGGCTCGCTAACTTTTTCCCCGTCAAGAGAATTTCTATATCGTATAGCATGTTTCACACAAAATTAACGTACACGTGATAGTTTCACATGTCGGTTTTCGGCGTTTTGGAAAAAGTAAAGTATATTGTCAGTAATGATGGCAAAAAATTGTGACAGTCGTGATTTCGTTCTATTCCGATATATATTCGCTTTCTCACTATGTAGATGTGAAATCCTATAAACGTGTAATGCACAGAATATTAAGTACTTACACCGCGTATATTATGATAAATGTGTATCCGTTGAAGTAGAGAATTACAATCTGTCTTCCTTTTATTTCCACTATAAGAAATTCATTTTATCGCAGTTTGCAGTAGAGTCGGATCGTATAGCCTTTGTGCAGTATATAGTCATGCACATAGATTGTAACAATAGACGAGAGAAGAACAGACAGTAAATTCTATTTCTCCATATACTTCAACCTCTTATTTAGCTACTATTATCCCTGCAGCGCTGTGGAAAGAGCAGTTCTTTTCACATCGCTTTTTTGTAAATTAGTGAACTAAGCGATACACGTAAAAATTCATTTTGTTCGCAGACTTTGATGTGCCGCCGCCTTCACAGAAAGATGCCCACAATAACACTAGAGCATCATGAAATTATATTATACTATGCGCAGTGTGTCTGTGTGGATCGCTGCGCTGTACTTGATATGACTTTGAGATACCGACAGGTGGTCAAATTAGTGGTTATATACCTTGTAATAAATGCAGGCAACAGATCATCTTCCATCTATCAACCCTCTTGCACTTGAGAGAGGACTTCTACGTGAACAACTTGGTAATCTTATTTAATCTTGATGGAAATCATAAAAGAGCACCGCTCAACTTCCTTGGCCACTGCAATGCAATCTCTCTGGTCGAGCTTCAGTGCCTGTAAAAAAGGCGATGATGCTCTATTAAAGAGCCACAACTAAAATCGGAATTAAAATTAGCTGGCATTATGCAAAATGTAGCAGCAGTGTCTACTACTTTTTGAATTTCTTACTATATCTACTACATGATATATTCTTCTGTGCATCATTTGAGTTCATCAAGATGATTTAAAAAATAAGCACAATTAAGGCTCTGAAAGCTCCGTATTTTCGTTTGGCTTAGATGTGTAGCTATAGACTTTAACGAGGATGACATGATTCCTGAAGGGTTTACTGAGGACTATTTTAATGAGGATTATGCATTTAGTGAAATATGTAAATATGCATGTTCACACCTGGGATTTTGAATGTCAACTTAGCCGTTGCTAATCAGGACGCCCATGAAGACTCGTGCATGATCACGTATTTAAATTATCGTATTTGTAGTATTGAAAAAATAAGGAAGGCCATGCATGTTTTATGCCTTTCTTGATGAAATTATTCAGCAGGGATGCTAGTATGCAAAAGCGCGTGTTGATAAACTTTTACTGGGCTTACAATCAATATCCACCAAACTCGCATTCTTTATGTACAGGCCGGTTACAGTCACGTATCATAGTACACTTTTACATTCATTTTGCGTAGTATGGTGTCCTTCATTTGAAGAATTTATTAGTATTTCATAGTTCATTATTGTTGTCCGCCCATCATGGAATATGACAGTGTGATGTCGTGCACAAGTAATGTGTAAGTAATCAACAGTGAATTGTAATTTAGCGTGTGAAGCCACGCTACGAGAGATATTATTGAGCTTTTTCTCTTTCTTTCTCCCTTTGT
The DNA here is from genome assembly GCA_004115045.4 of Sinella curviseta. NCBI lineage: Eukaryota > Metazoa > Arthropoda > Collembola > Entomobryomorpha > Entomobryidae > Sinella > Sinella curviseta. The sequence continues at coordinate 44,811,986 of CM023201.3, read as the reverse complement.
CAGCCACAGGGAGCTGGACCGGACTACAGAGTTTCCTTCGCGTGAATGCACTCATCATGGCTATATAGCCCGCTGTACTCATTGTTCAATAATGTCCATCGCTGTTCTTGGTCTTTGAAAAAATCGGAACTTTGAAGATGTGTACATGCAGTCATGTACACTCTATTTGTATGCATGCATCCATGAATCCGAGAAGAAAAAAATAAAACCTTTAAAAAAAGTAATAATAATGTAAGGGACCACCTGCTAAGCTTAACACCTGTATATTTCCCTTTGAAAAGATCCTTTAAAAGATTCCTTCGCTATTGTGCGTTACTCTGATTCTTCGTCTGTAAAAGTCTTTTAATCTACCAATTCGTGTCTTCTTTATTCTTTTGAGTCACTGACCGTGCTCGCTTGTAGTTGAAAGAGATACAAGTACAAACACATATATAACCCATATAACTGTAGGGACTGTTTCTGAAAAAGTCCACATGAATAAAATCCAGCACACCAGTATCCGATTGTTCCTTTGAAACTGTTTAAGTTTACTCTGTTAGATCGGATCAACATCTAAGACTTTTTTCTGTCCTTTCTTTTCCATCATCCTTTTCTTTTTCTTGTCTCTTCTTTAATGGTTTTGCTGCATCATCCCTTCCCGTCGTTCACATATTTACTGAAATCACAGGAAATGGCTTACAATATTATTGCTACCCTTTGTCATTATCACGTCACATCAAATCAGAGTTTAATCCCGGAAGTCTTTGTACTCCGATGCATTATGTTTGTTTGTACAACATTTACAAGTTATATCCATTAAGGTGGTTGCAGCAGGGCTGTGCACGACAAACAAACGAAGAAATAGAAACATGTTCTTGCCGCGGTGAAAAGATGAAAAAAGAAAAGACTTACGCCGGGAATGGTACAGGTGGCAAAAAGTTATAGCTTGTCGAATGAGCCTCGCCTAGAATGAAAATACATTCGGATCCCTTACACCAAAAAACAAGACAATATCTCACGGGAAATGACTGTCATTAAAGGCGATTTATTTTGTTGAGTCCGGCTAAGCCTTATTATACTTTCCGTTAAAGTATCAAGATATGTTTCTCTTGTTCCTTAGTCATTCCCAGATTCCAAATTAATGATTCTTCAATTCTCTTGTTTCAACATTTCGTTATCTTGCCTTCCACGTTGACAGGACGGTATTGAATTGGTCATAAAACGTTGGGATCTGGTTTTGCTGTTGTACTGCGTATTCTACTTCAGCACAGTCAATTCTGTTCTGTATGATACTCGTGCCTCTAGTTGTCGTTTGTCTATAAGATATCATATACTGTTGCTTGACAAGAAAAAAAAACATGTCAAGTTGATTTTATATTACAGGAATAGCCACGACATTAGAACGTCCTATTCGAATGTCCAACTTATGAAAGTATGTTTTGTTTGGACTTTCAAAAGTTTATAAACAAGAACACGGGCCACATCCTATCAGTGATTTTTTATTACTGTTTACAAGTAGCAAAATACGTACAATTATTCTGCCACATACGAGGGCTACTTGTCATCTGATTTTAAATTTTCCAAATTGTCTACCGTTTTCATAATTTGTGAGCCATTAAAGCAATTCATTTTTGATTTTAACCTATGATAAAAGTTTAAACTAACTGCACAGCAGCTTTCTTTTCCTCTTTGAGGATTATGGACGCTATACGATATAACTCGGTTTCTTCTTTTTATGGATTAATACCAACTCAGTTGCATCTTGTGTTTAGGGAGGTTTACTATGAAATATACAAGAAGTCAATTTTATAAACTTATCGTGATAACAATCATTGTTGAGGGAAGTATTTAGAAATAAATAACTGCACAGTAACGACTACAAGAATAATGGGCTATAAAGGTCGGTAACAAGTTGACGTGTATCACATAATAGTACTGATAAGTAATAGCCGTCCTTACATGTATAGTTGACAGTATACCTACCTACCTTACCTGGCGTATTTTATTTTCAGGTTCAGACCGTCGTAGTATTGGTGAATACAATTGTATATGCATCACCGACAAACGTGGCATCATGATCTTCTCCGACCGATATGGTTAGTTAACTTCTTGAGGCAAGTCATAATAATAGACTTTTACAGTGTTTACAATAATAACAATAGTATGATATACCGATGAAAAATTCACATTTGGTATACGCGTAAAAGTAGCATTTTCTTATTTCATATAAAATCGTTTCACGAAATCCAACGTCGATAGGTTGTATACTGTTCATTTCACCAAGGGAGTGAAGTGGGTGACCAATAAATAATGAAAGTAGTCAACCAGAATGGTGTTATAAAAATACCGAAAAGAAGCAGCAGCAGGCTTCCCGACGGAGTGAATATTCATGGGTCATTGTGTATACCATAATCCATATTATGGTGAATCTGGTTTTGTAATGACTTGAAAACGTGTCCTATTCTTACCGTATATCGTTATAACTGTAAGTATGCATTATCATAAAGAACAGCAAAAGGTGGTAACAATATTTCCTATAATATAGCCAAAATGATTCCTATAAAAGATATTTTCATTTTCAACTTTCATCTGTGCATCATTGAAATATTAGCATTTCTGGATATTTTCTATAACTTTTTTATCACACTTCTTGTTCTAACAGTCGAAACTTCTGAATACGAAAATAATCTTTCTGGTAACAAGAGCATATATTTGATCCTTGTCATTTTACTAAAGAGATATGCTTAACCAACATGTTTTTCGTAGGTATATAATTACACATTAATTTGTAATGAAATTGAACGTACACTACCCAGGTATACCTATAACTTTCTTTGCGTGCCCGAAATATTTAAAGGTCTCATTTCGAGTAGGAATGTAAATTACATAGTATTTAACCCGAAATTCTATTGGTCAAATATATTTGACAGGAAATTCTCATCAGTAATTAATGATAAAAAGGGATAATGCTGAGTAAGAAAGAATATAATCTATCATTATTCGCAGCTGTCCTAACACATTCATGCATAGAAATCCACTTACCTAAGTTACATATGATACATAAAGTTTGATAGTATCCAAAAGCAATATTTATTCTTATAGGTATCGCATCGGTATACAGACATCATTCTAAGCATCTTGCAATGTCGGTGAATTTATACTTGTTGAATGAAAATTTGTCCATGTAATATAGTAGTACTGGATGTATATGAATGGGTTCTTTTAGAATCTCTCAGAGCCAAATGCCACATTCAATGCTGAATTTATTCTTCATTAGTATGGAATAATCTTGTTTTCTATGATTGTTAACTCACTTGGTGGTCCAAAAGAATTTACAGCTAGTCATTGTGGATTGCATCAGTAGTCGAGTAGTCGTGAAAGTGGTAATGGCACTGGAAAACGGCAGGTGTGCTATGTGCATAATGTGATGATGATGGAGCCTCCATTTTTTGGTTAATTTGCATTCATCAAAAGATGAAAGATTTCTTCCGACCTTGATTTTATTTCAAATTCTTTGTTTCAAACTATCTGCTTTGTTTCTTCTGCGGTTTATGTCATCCGGAGTTAGCTATTTAATTTTAACTAAATGCTCAACCTACCAAAAATTTACTTTTCCGGCCCATCCATATGCATGGGTTATTAGGTTCTCGTAACATGTGTGTATTTATGGGAATGCAGTTGTTTGAATTTATTAGTTTCACATCTCTGCATTTCGAAGTTATCTGAAATAAAGATAAAAGCACCTATTTAATAACTCATCATTCGGTAGGAATCACCAGTACATCATAGTCATGATTGCATATTTCATTTCGAGTTATAATCTTAATTTCTAAGCAAACTACTACACTCTGAACTGTGTCCTTTGAATACTTCTTGGTTGGTCTCGCAACTCTCATGATCTTCAATAAGGACCGCTTCTGTGTATGATTATGATGGCCACCGGCCTCTGGACTGCAGAAATGAGTTGACTTTTGGTTTGATAAGAATAATTTCTAAAGATCAACAACAACAAAATGTCTCTTGTCAAGTGTTGCAGAAGGAATAGATCCTTATTATGTTATTGAGAGCAAGTCGTGGCGAGAAGTTGATCTGTCTGTCTGCTTTCTCAAGTGTATGAACGCGTCAGTACTTGATACACTTAAGACAGCGATTGTTCTAGTGACATTCATGGTGGTCTTCTTTCTTACCTCATAACACTGCGGGTGTTATTCTCTGTTCCTTGTCAAATGTTTTGTGAAATAGGATTTTCTGTCATTCAAAATTATACTGATGTTTACCCACAGAAGTTCAGGAATATTATTGTATCTGCAGCGGTAAGATTTTCCTGTAAAATTATAAAAATTTTGGTTGAAATATGTGGAAAAATTTTGAGAAGCCATTCTGGGGATTGAAGCTTACATACAACAGAGCTTTTACCGATAATACATAAATAACCAGACTACCTTCAACCTTGATGGCTTAGCTTTCCCACATAACAATTCAGAGAATTTTCGTAAATACGAATAATAGCCCATATGACTTTAGTACAAAACGTAGTTTAGAAACCCCAGAATACGAAAAGAATCTACATTCAAACAGAACATAAGAAATTATCCGTTTATTATCGAACATATTGATGTTTGTATTTAATTAAGAAACAAAAGCAGCAGTCATAACCGTTTCGACAGAAAATATTCATTACACACTGAATACAAAATACTATTGTGGCAGAAACTCATGATCGGATGATGGATTGTGGCAGATGCATTTTTATCTGCAGGCAAGCAGCTCTGGGTCATGAGTGGTAAAATAAAATTCATCTTTCACACTAAAGTTGTGAGTGAGTTACGTGATCTCTGTGTTGATAAGTACAATGAAGCCCATATATATTTAGCTATTGGAAAATATAATTTCAAACTGTCAATTTCTTTGCCTGTCTCCTAATAAACTGTCGTGAATACAGGGAGAAAACGAGATTATGTAAATCATGGCCGGTAAAGGAAGAAGTCTGCACATAATGGTAGGTGAGGGGTTTACTCTTGTTGAACTTTAAGAGTCCTCAACAGAGGGTTCCCTTGGGCTTAGTTTTTCTTAAGTCATCTTAAAACTATCAAGAAAGACCGGTCATAAAACTCTTAAATGAAATCTGTTTGAATGTTTACATAGTTGCGTTTTTTCCTTTTTTCTTAACCCAAGACATTTCACCGTCAATATAAATTTTTTGACATGCTGCATGATTCCAAGGGTTTCATCAAAAATGAACGAAAGTCGTGCGCTCAAACGAAAGAGTTCGTCGTGCGTGAACTTGACTTTTAGCAGCATTCCAGGCCTTAGTTCAGTCAAAATAAAAATACCGTACATGTTGTACAATACCGATATAGCATGTGCATAAATATCCGTTACGCAGCATGGCATAAACCTGCACAAAATTCTTATACGCGTACATATATATGTCAACATCGCAACTCTACATGAAGCCCTTTCTCCTTACTCACGGCGATTATAGAGGAAAAAAATCATACTGCACCGTGAGCCATCATGAATGCTCGTTACCCAAAATTGACACATGACTGCTGATGAATGAGCGTTCATATTAAGCTGATGTGGGAATCCAAAGAATATATATACGGTTAACGGATACGATACTACGAGTATCGTTTTAACATGATTTGCTCAGTATAATGGATGCATAAATCCATGAAAATGCATGTTCCTGTAACTACGAGCTCCCAAACTACATAAAATTATCATTCTCCCATAAGCCTGATTTTATTAGTGCTGTTGAGATGTCTACTTTCCTAGGCTGTTGCTCTTGTTTATGAGCTGAATATCCTACATCACCATCATCATATTTACACCAACAACAACTATAGTGCTTCTTTCTACTAGTATCAATAGATGTACGTAAAGGGATTATGCTTTTAAACCAATGCACGAAGTTGCAGTGATGCGCGGAGAAGAAGGTTCGAAGTTTTCATCCCGTTTATTTTTCTTTCAACGAATGATATATGGGTTTCAAATTCCGCGTGAATGTTGAAGGGAGCAGTTCATAATATGGTTTCTCCCATTTTCCGTCAATCTACAAGCAGAGAGTAAAGATATATTCTTATCTTCACACATTCTCCATTTTTGTGGAAACCCGACTTGTACTACTGACTGACTCACTGAATGCATTGCCCTCAAACAGTAGTTCATATGTACAATCTGTAGGTAGATGAATGCTTATTGCAGCATAAATTCAAATATACTTTGAGTAAAAACGTTGATGTTGCTATTGTACATTATCTAAAGGTCTCCCCATAGAGCCCCGGCTAAAGCTTCATTGTCTCAACAGACGGACAAAATAGAACGATTACAGCTTTGTCTGTAGAGAGACGTGTAAGATTAAATAGCCGGCCTTTCGTCAGGTCGGGTCACTTTATCAAATACCACTAATTGTAAAAACCATTTGACAATGCGGTATTTACTATTGTAGATTTATACATACAAAAGTTATACATTAGCCGCTTTTGTTTTTGCTTTGCTTGAAGTTAGGAAAGTCGTGGCTACGGCTAGACTTATTTCACCGGTTCATTTTGCGTCGTTTATTTATTATTTTGTATGCAGTTTTAATAACTAGACAGATTTCACAGTATTTGTATTCCACACTAGAAAAGTAGAAAAAGTGTAGAACTAGAAGTGGTTTTTTTGGGAGACCACGGTTTCAAAAATCCATTACAAGAAACACAGACCTGAGTTGGGTTTCTCCACATTTCCTTGATAGCAGCCGGCTGTAAATGCAATACCTATGTTGTCAGAAATATTTTTTGGGAAGGGATGCTGTTCGCTATCGTCACTTGGAAGCTGGTTTTTCAACTACATGCTTCACATGGAGAATTCATCAAAGACAAAGTATTCAAACAGCATGTAAGCGAACGATCATGTTGCCGATGCGGTATTTTGAATCTGCAACTGGAACTCTTATTAGTTTTAAATGAATGTAATCAGTATTTACAATCAAGCCGACACGCATTTTGAATAAGCCAAGCATGGTCATTTCACAATCAGCGCAGCGCTGTACGGCTGTACCCACGTTCATTTAGTATATACATATACATACATACTTACAACAGCAAGAAAATTTTATTTCTGTTTATCCTATTTATTTTGCCATGCCCCGTTTTTCACAAGATTATCGTACAAATCCTATGAAAATAAGCTCTTTCAGAGTTGTTACTGTGCTACTGGGATTTACATTTTTTTCTATCGTCAACCACAGTCCACATACTTTCTGTTCTCTTCCCCTTCTTATGTGACGACTTTTCCCTGTTTCTGCTTCGCTGTTGGTCAAGCTTGATGATTTTTGACAAGTATTAGATGTCACAAAAGTCAGGTTTAACAGAATCCTTCTTGATGTTGTGCGCCTCTATCTTAGCCGGAGTTTGTGTATGTACATCAAATATAAAAGGGCATGCATGTTTATTTCTTAACAATGCTCACATGAATAGCTCACTTTGTTACTGATTTTATTTTTCTCTGTATATAATGTTGTTGTTCTATACCGCCTTTTTATCAGAGATCGTTATTGGTTATAAGGGCATAAATATGCATACCTACATGTATAGGCACATGAACATTTTAAATTCTATTGAGGATATATATGATATGATGATATATGACCGTTCTTATAGAATGTACATCTTCGATAAAAAAATAACATTTTTTATGATGCGTACTGCGTAAACCGTACGCACTTTTTTATTCGTCAAACATTTTAAATATCTATTCAGCCTGTCGATCTTGTAGCATGTTTCATCCCTTCGTTCTTCTCAGTTTCATCCCTCTAGTACTCTTCTTGCTGGAGCTAGACTCGACGAACATAAAAAAGGATGTATGCACCTGTAGCACTAAAAACTTTGCAAACAAAAAAGAAAGAATAGAGCCGACATGGAAAAGATGATCATGTCACGTCAGAGATGAAAATTATAATTTTCCCTTTCTTCTCCTTTTCATATGGTGTATAAAAAGCAAGCATCATAATACGTTATTATGCAAGAATAATATCCCTGCTTCAGTTTTTATTTCATCACCAATTGTAAGTAGGTGATTATAATCGTATGGTGCATAATATTCAAATGATCTCCTCCACATTTTTCCATGCAGGTATTATCAAGTTTTTGTGGTTTTGATGACTATCAGCTCATATTTCTATTTTTATTATGAGTTCTCATGAGAGAATGTAAACTTTAGAATACATTATTATGCAGTTTCTGATGCCACTGCTTCTGGTCGGGTAAATTCATCACTCAACTTCGCTCTTATAAGATTTCACCTTATAACTTGTTGAACAAAAAAGTTGTCCTCAGTCTGCTCCGGGAAGACTAGAATTGATTCAACTTGGCAAGTGATCTCGTTTCAGAGTATGCGGTAGGTGTGGACAAACGTTTATATGGTAGTAAATGTATATTAAAAGAGCGTTATCGCAAGAAACAACTTGTGCGTTTTTACATACGTGCGTTATTTATATACATTATGTCTCGGTAATAATAATTCGTCATCTGTCAGACGCAATAGTTTTGGTTGGAACACAGGTTTTTCTGCATAGCTATATTGTGTGTAATTTTATTTTAGTAAGTGGTAGTTGATTAGGTATATAGATTTCCCTTTGCTACACGACATGATGATGGTAATATACAATGTCATCGTTGTTGGTGGATGTTATAATAGCTACAAGTAGTATCTATCACAGTCATTATTATTACTCCCGTAAAAAGCCGGCTACATCACACACATGTGTGTTATTTCTGATGTATGTGCCGAAATGAGTTTTAATGGATGTAAAAGTAGTCGGCTTATTGTAATCGTGAGCTGTTGATGTCCACGACTCTTACCATTAGACCGACTGGTTTTTTGTTGTTGTTGAAGTAGCTATGCAATAATATCATGAGGAGCCAAGAACAAGAATCCAAAAGTGCCGAGTAGCAAGTTCTTATACATCCAGCGTTAGATTCCTGTGGAGGTAAAAATTCCATAAACGGGAGATACTTATTCTTAGCTAGTTTTATATTCTGTACATTCGGAATCAACAGAATGCACAAAGTTCAGAGCGAATATAAAAGTTTTTTTATGCAGTATAAACATTTTAGTCGGAAATATTACGTACATGCATATACGAACTACATAGACTGCAACTCTGACGAATAATGAAAATGAATAGTTTCAGCATAAAAGAAATAAAAATGGTCGACGTGCTCAATTTTATGACTTTTTATATGATTTGCTTTATCCTTTAGCCGATAACACTGGAGAACTTGATATCCTTCACTTGATGCGTCTTTTAACTCAGGTGTAAGCAAAATTATGAGCTACCCTGCAAACTGTACGCAGAGACTCTCAAGCACATTTTTACAATTTAAAAGCCCACGATAAATAAATATTATACATTCATGAAGTTGGCAATAATTTTATACTCTTCTTTCTCTGACAAACGAACTAAGCAAATCACAGAGTTGTACTCAACCATTCGTTTCACAATAACAGTAATAATAATATTATTATTATTACCTGCTCGAAAGCCGCACTGTTATAGAAGTATGATGAATGTTGGCGAGAGAAAAAAATATATATTAAGAGAATGAGTTGTACGCACGTTTGTTACATGAATGTTTCTTCTTTTTTTGATTCTTTGCTAATACAATAAAAAGCCGTGGTGTTTGATATTAAGTGGTAAAAAGCAACGTATGTAGTAATATATATCTATAACTGCAAACTGCATAGATATTCCTTTTGTAAGGCCTGCCTGCTGCATTACTACTCTACAACAGCTAACTACCACTACGGTTGCTGTCATGTTTTAATAATATTCATCATACCCAGTAGAGAAGCGGACAGTTCAAAAGGAATTTATTGTTCTTATCATATTGGTGATAAGAGGTCTATAAGAGTATAATATTATTATTATTATTATTACAAGGGAAAAAGTGGAATGTATCTCTCTGTTTATACGCGTCTTTCTCGTTTTTCCTCCAGAGAAGAAATAAGAGATAGAATAGATTGTATGTAATGTGTGCTGCTCCTGCTCTCACAGAGTTGAATTTTCATGATGACGATGTTGATGATGATACAGGCCTAGCGTAATTCTCTTGTCGGCAAATTTCACAAAGAGGACGACGAGACTCCTCTTCAGCAACAACACCGATATCAGCAGCGGCAGCAGGAGCAGCCATCCCATCGCTCTCTTCTTTTGCTTATGTGGCCATATAGGTATAGAGATGAAAACTTTAGATATACACATATTATGTCCCAAGTCCCAGTTACGCTAACTTACTTTAAACTGCAAAAGTGGATGTATAGACAATAATATAATGTTATTCTGGCTTTTACACGGCAACATTTTTCTACAAAGGTACGCGCAGTGTATGCACACATGCATGCAGGCACATGGATAAAAGGCAACGCAAATGATGCCAATCCTAAAAGAGTTGCTGCTGCTGCCGTTCTACCGCGAGGTAATGGACAGATAATATCATCATGTATGTATGTCTGCATATACCTAGGTAGGTGAGTTAACTTACCTACAAAAACTTATAGAAAAAATCAAAAGACACCAGCGAGAGCGATCATCATTCTAGTTTATATAATATTCTCAAGTTGTATTTCACTTGCAACTAATAGCTTTTGTAAGACGCTTGGAGAATAGAAAAACCAAAGCCAAAGCAATGTTATCTACTTGAAGACGCAGAGGAGAAAAGAGTTGAAAAGAAGGAGAAGCAAGCAAGCCGCAAAAGTAATATGACGACGGACTCATTGTATCATTACAACATATCAAGCGTATCATTGGCTTTTGTATTCATCCTTTTATTTTTGTGTTTTTCTTCATTGTCTTACATCAATACAGAATGTAGACAGATTTTTTGTTCAAAAGATCGATGGATACTCATAGAAGCCGCTGGCTGGCCGGTAAAAGGAGTCTTTATTCTTGTAACAAGGAATATAAAAGAGTATCGTCTCTATGTGAAAAGAGAACGAGAGAAGAGTGCAATAAAGAAGGGTCACAATAGGTATAGTTTTTAGATGTTACTACTACAAGTGGCCATTTTCATGTTCTTTTCGGTTATATAATAAATACATAATGACTAGTATCCATTTTCAGTATTGTACACTTTTGTACCGTCTAAATATGAAAGCGTGTTGACATTTGTCAGAGATTCTGTGAATGTCACTGCGAGTAAACCACCATTTCTACTACTTGTTTATGGATATTACTGTAGGTATATTAATTTTTGCCTTATCGTCATTTTAATCATCTGACTGCCATCAGTGCAGTTAAAATTAATAAATCGGTTTTTATATGCTGGGAAGAAATTTTTTTATGACGAAGCGAAGCAGAATCCAAATGTTTAATGATACGGGAGTCCAAAATTTCAAAAGTCATGTAGATATACACCTACTTTGCCTGAAGACGGTCCAAAACAAAATAATAATTACAGATCCCCTTACGCCCGTGTACAAAAAAACAGAATAGTATTACAATTTACGGGATAAAAAGAAGTATAAAACGGGTTATTTAAGGGAAGCGTAATTTTATAACGCAACGGAAATCTTAAGGAAAGGAATATAAACAAGTCAGAGTCAGGACTGAAAACAGGTATTTAATGAAATGTATCTTTAGGGGGTTTTACTAGCTTCTTCTTTCTTCTCACTTTGAAAAGCGTTCCCAAAAAATATTCCTTTCTTCTGCTCCTCCATTGATATGATGATGATGATAGATGTATTGTAATAAGTTACGCGGAGCTTTTTACCTAATACTGGTGAAGCTGACTGACTGATGTTTTGGACCCGCATTAGATGACTTGTAATAAGAAGTGGTACGACTGTTGCTGACCAGGGGTTGCCTCATCCCTTTTATTCCTGCTCGTCTTTTTTCTTGAAGGGCCCGACAAGTTTTCCTCTGAAGACTTGTTTTAGCCGGCACTATCAAAGGGTCTGCTCTTCTCTTTTATGCCTCTCCCTCTCCGTTTTCTTCCGACTCAATGTTACTTCTTACAAGACGACCAACAAGAGATGGATCTAAGCCAGAAATCACACATACGTGCACGCACACTCACTATTCATAATAATATAGAGATGACGCTCATTTATTCTTCATTTGTACAAAAGATATATACATGTACATGCCTGTAAATTCAGTCCAACACAATGTAACAATGGTTTATTATTATCACGGTGTAACTTAACAGTATGCGCCCATCTTTATACTTACGGACGACCGTAATGGTCTTTCCGCATCAGTCAGGAGGAATGGAATGACCAAGTCACACAGATTCTAACATAATGACCTTTTCAAAGATGAACAAGAAACTCCGCCGAAGGGAAGCTCCTCTCTATCTCTCTCCATCACCTACTAATAAATACTCACCTTGCCTTTACCAGCACCGTTAAAAAAGACCCAGCCTCTACCTCCACTTTAAAATTACATCCCTTAATATTCTCCATTTCTTATTAAGGCAGGTGAGTTGAGGTGAATAAATGCAGGGAAAGATTATTTTCGGTTCATCATCGCATCCAAAAGCAGCAAGTATCATTGTGAAAGTTTTACTCTTCTAGACACTTGCTAGTATAGTATGTATTACCACTAAAACTGACCGCCACTTTCAGCATCTTTGTTACTAAAAGATGCTTATTATCACAGAAATATCTGTTCTTTTATTCTTTTACATCATCACATATATATATATCGGCAAGAAGTACGAAAGAAATAACTTGGTGTTTTCGACTTTTGAAAGGGTACGGAACTATTTACAGCCGTAAGAAGAAGAAGAAGAAATATAAAAATGGTATATCCGAATCTATATACCTACCTATATGAAGACGATAGATGAGAATATGCCAAACTCTGGTAGATGTTATTATTATTATTCCTATAATAATATAAGATTCAAAGTCAAGAAAGAAGTAGAAGCATATTGTAAGTATATTTTGTATGTCGGTTCAGTTCAGGTTCGTACGCATGAAAGTAACTCTTCGCCCAGACCGATGATGATGGTAATTCAACAAGCTTTTATTATATGCAGCAAAGTACAGACAGAGTACGATGTACGAGGAAAAGGAATCTCCTTTCTTATTCTTACTTCTTTTTCTTCAGCAGCGCACTAAACCAAAGTCACGACACGGCAACGACCGTATAGTTACATACTAGCATTTTTACTTCTTTAGGGGTGGTTATTGCTGTTGTTGCTGATGATGATCATGGTGGTGGTGGTGAATACAGTGTTCACGTTCCTTAATAGTCATGCTCATATTTATATGGTTTGTGTTGTTGTGAACGTGATATAAGGTCTTATAACCTGTGTAGTAGTACCACGAACTTTTAGTGTGTGGATGTTTATAAGCAGTGCACTGGTACCAGAAAAGAAAAAGCCAAAGAAGTAATATCCCTACCTACTAACTACCTATACACATAATATTATATACAGAAAGTAGGTATTTATAAGAACATTGAAGAAAACTCACAAAAAAGACCTCCTGTCCAACTTTTTATGAGCACGAAAAGCCTTCAGGGGTGGATTTGAAACGAATAAAGAAAATGATAGTGATGATGATGCGATGCCCAAGTTCTTTTTCATCTCCCTCTCTCTCTCTCATTCTTTCTGCCTGTGTATTTCTTTTTTTTCCTTTACTTGTCTTCAGTCTTCCTCTTTTCTATCTGACAGACGCGGAGTGAGTAGGCAACAACTTACACAAAGTTAAAAATCGGAGCTTAAGAAATCTTTTTTTAAATCACACTTCTTCATCTTTTTTACGCTTTTAAATTATCCTTTTTCCCTATATTAGCTATGCTAGTACGCATCTATCCGGCATCTTGTATAGAGTGCCTACAATATACAAAGCATTCCTTGTCTACAAAATGTATTTGCCACAAGAACAACGTGACAGCATCAGTAAAATCAGTGATGGTGGTGGTGGTGGCGGAGTAGGCATATAACAAAAATCCTGGTAATATTCCATTCCAGCTCCCTTTTAGACCAGCAATACGAGATGAAATTTTAGTTCTTTACGGCGAGGCAAGCATCAAACGAAGAAAAAAAAACTGAACATTGGCTCGTTCTTCTTGCTTTTATGCTTATAATATTACCTCAACTTTTTCACTGACACAGAGTGGAAGTACATTTCTTTACGAGGTTTTTCTTTCCTAATGATCCTCTGATGTTGTTCGGTAATTTTACATTACATTATCATTACAGATGAAGCAACAACAATCAGAAAGTGAGGAAACTTAAACGCAACCCTTCGCGCATTGTTATAAGCTGTTCCATTCTATCAGCATATGTATTATATCTGGATAGGAACAGGGGATGAACGATTGGATATAATATTATTACACAATACACAATGGCTTGGTTATATTTTCACTGATCCAGTGTTAATATAACTTATAAGCTAAAGGTAGAATTTCATCCTTCGTTCATTTCTCTTGGTTGGTCACCTTTATATTCGTTGCGACTTTATGCTTGTTAGTATAAAACCTTTTGGAGTTATTTATATGCTCCCATTTTCTCCAGTAATGCGCCTTTTTAGTGCATTCTTCCTTTCCTAAGTAGCATCATCACCGTTGTCATTATTACTTGCAATACTGACGTACAGGAACTTCGACAGAATTAGTTGGACTGTGAGTGGGCACAAAAAATCGGAAATGCAACAAGGCAAAGTCAGTTGTGTATTGGTATTATATGGTTCCTCTCATTTCTTTACGAAACTCATTTGCTTTTGCGTGCTCCTATAACAGCACAAAGTGTGTTATATAGCTTGCGTACATTTAGCTGTAAAACGGATATTTTACCGTCCCCCTGTAATGAAATTTCTCATCATGAATGCAATACATGCAATCTAACAGTTGTGGAAATGACGTGACCAACAAAAATCGAAAATGCTCAAGAAAGCTGGTGTTGATACTTGAAATTATTGACATTTTCGGTACTGCCAGCATAAGCGTATTATAAAAATTGGTGTAGCAAGTTCATTGTACATAAATAGACGAAATAAATGGTTCTTGTCATTCAGTTGTCTGCATACTTATTATAGAAGAACAGAGAATTATTATTTTTATATTGATTTTATTTCTTGTAATCAAAAGTGCGTTCAGTTGACAATGTCTTGTTAAAATATTTTCTACCCCTAAAAGTACGCTCCTGAAGCAGATCTTTTGCAGACTAAAATAAGTAGAAAAAAAACTGAACGAATAATCTATTTTCTTGTACACGAGAGAAAAATCTTGCTCACTTTACATGACAAGTCGTTCTAGAGCTTCTTGGGATCTCAGCAAGAGACTCAACTAAAAGCTTGTGCTCCATCTTACAATGATGTATTATTATTACCGATAAAAATGTGAAATGGATTTAGCTGCATGCGTGTGTGTATGTAGATTTGTATTTCTGTTGATGTGTAAGATGAGGAAGGAGCTAGATGTGTATGCAGTACATTTTTATGAAGAAAATTCTAAACCTAGCTCACGACCAAAGTAATAATAATGATGCACTGCACACGAACTTACCACCGCAGTACAAAAAATATACATAATTGTGCTGGTGGCAACAAATGTACATTTAAGAGCAAGGGATATTCTAGTGTAGAACACACTGGCATACCTATTATAGATGTCTGACTTTTATACTTATGGCAAGTTGTATACATACATACATAATATGTACATATTGTACATTCATTATAGTTAAGCTAACAGCTACCAGTTGGCTAGAAGAAAACGCAAAGGCAATATATAATCTAAACTAAACCATATCATGCATGATTGCAAGCATGCAAGTCACTGGGGATAATAATCAGCTAGTAAGTCTTATACACATTGTATTATGAGTATATTGTTAACTTATGCGTATTATGTACATGTGGGATACATAATATATATTTCCAACAAAATCCTCAAACATTATGGTGGCTAATAAGTAGCTGGTGGATCGTGTGGGTAATAGAAAAGCTTTTGGTCGTTCATTTTCATTTTAGTTTGAAAAGGAATAGGTAGTACATACCTAGATGGACTTTTACTGCACCTCTATGCGTAGGACATAACAATAAAACTCTTAGAATTGTGCGTATACATATAGGTAGGTGAAATAGGCTACCTATGCATCATGTGTATGTATTTACGAACAATTGTAAGGTTCTAAGATATATACATATCCACATTGAAAACGTGTGAGTTAAATTGCATCTTCACTTTTCACATAATATTGTTAAGAAAAGGAAGGATACGTAAAAATGAACACACAGCAGCAGCTACTAAAATGCATCACGTAATAATGTTTGTAAAGTATAATGCTTTTACTCTGGGTTAGCATCATCGCATGCACTCACTCTGTTTCAGCCACAAAAAAGAGTAGGTATATCTATCTATAATGCGATATTGCCGTATTGTTAAGGCTCAGAGAGGAAAGGGGTGTTCTGCTCTGAAGACTAAACTCACTAAACCTCTTCCCTAACTAACTCACTGCATCATCCATGTGAATAATACATACAATATTATCTCGAATGTATTTTACCACTATATGCTTCTCTCTCACTCTCTTTTCCTTTCTTTCTGACTCGTTAGGTTTTTTGGTGTTGTATAGCTGCTGCTGCTGCTTTTGCTTGTGCCGATGAATGTCATCCAGCAAGCTGGGTAGGGTATTGGAGCCAAACCATGTAAACGGAGCTCTAGAAGTCTTTTTACATGAGCTTTGAGTTGCAAGTCAGTTTCTGACTTGACGTGAGTGAATGTGGTGGTCAGAACGAGAGAGTGAGATAAAGCAAAAGCTCACGATCTCGCACACTTTGTTTTGCTTCAACAGCAAGCAACCAAGCGTTCTTGCAAACGAGACTGATTATCAAGTTTTGGTTTTGCGAATCAATAACAGTTTACAAACTCAAATAAGAAAAACTGTAAAAAAAGAATTTGTGGAAACTTATTAACAGGCTACAGATATTTGGAAAGAAAAAAGCCGGAGAACCGAAAGTGTAATTACCAGAAAAGCAACCAATCCCAGTGACGTTCTTCTTTCAAGATCATTAAGTTTTGAAAGAGTTTACTTGTTTCTTGTCAGAAGACGTTTCGCCTTGTTAAAATTTGATATATCTCTGTATTTTTAATGATACGCATTTCGTGCATACACCAGAAAGTCTCATCTTCTCAAGTTTTATTGAGAATTTCTGTACAAGATCCATGAGGTCTCATCATCATCTTGTATGAAAAAATAGTGATTTCCATTCCAAGACAGAAACCATTTAGTGAGGGAGGTTTCTATTCGGATTTACTAACTTTTCAGCAGCAGGGAATGGTTTAAACTTTTACAAAACGCAACCATCCTCAAGAAAGTGTACAACACTGACTGTTCTTCCTCTGCCGTTTTAACTGCTGTACCACTATATATATACATTCGTTACTTTACAAGTAGTATTTTTTTCACTTGAGGATTTCAAATTCAAACTCATCTCTGTGTCATCATCAACATCGACGTGTGTGTGCTTCTTTGCAACATTATTACACTCGCTGAGGTCTGTTTTTCTTTTTTGAAAAACATAACTGTAACAGATTCACATGAAAGTAAATGAAATAACATAATATATAGGAACACTCTGCCGCGGACTCCTTGATGACGATGAGTAGAGCTGTCGTTGTTCTGTGAAATGTGCTCTGTGTACATTGGATTGCATGGATTAAGAGATACAACAATATCGTACTTTTTATAAGCTGGCTCCTACACACTGTAAAAAAAGGCAGCGTTGTGAGAAGTTTTGATATAAATACATTAAGTGAACCGACATGATCATGTTATTATTATCGTCATCATCATCATCACTAAAGTCTCCTGAAGCTAAGCTGTTTACAGCTTTCAAATGAAGCGTACATTATATTATTTTTTTACAACGTCTGCTGTTGTACTGCATCTGGGTTATCATTAATCCATTTATAATCAACCAAGGAATTCAAATCCAAGCAATAACCTACATCACTTTTAACTGTAAACTTGATTCCCCGCGTTGCACGAATCGAGGGAATGCGAGCTATTTCACTGAATGAGTGAAATTACTGTTTTAAATCAAAATATATAATGTACATGTACGTAGGTACGCACAAATGAAGTTGTGCTTTATGTAAAAACTGTATCGTCTCGTGATTGTTTTCTCTGATATGTATGTACGCTGAGATTGCGACATGTGCTGAGCATATCCACCTATATAAATACATACATGTGATATATAGATACTAGCAGGACATGCAGCACGAAAAGAATAACATGAAATGACCTTACACGATATTGTTGTTATTAGTGCTATCGTTGGCTATATGAAAAATTTTCAATAAATAATAATTGTAAGAAGAATTTATTAGCGACTGCAGATGGTTGAAGGAGGAAAGGTGTTGAGCTCAGAGAGGTACAGCCAACTCGAGAAGATCAAGAAATCTTAGAGAACAAACTGCCGCCCTACATCTTACAAAATACGGATGTAACATATTCAAAGCAAGGCAACAATTCAAGTGAAGCAGGCTTACGCTACGATTCAAAACGGAGATGCAAAAAAGCACGACACCGAGTTAGATTTATGATTTTATGTTGAAGCTCTTCTTCTTCTTCATCGTGTGTCGATGGACGTAAAAGGGAATGGGAAGAAAATATAAAACGGATAAGAAGCGAGCAAGCGAAGAGTTGCACTAACAACAACAACAATAACCAAAGCTTTAACAAGGAGAAAGAAGAGGAGGATTTTCATTTCCATATTTGAAGCTATTGTCTTGTTACCGACCGTATTCTTTTGTAAACTTCCTAATTCATCGCGTTTCGTTGCATCCCATTATATCCCATTTTTCTTCTCTATCTCACTGGACTCAGTCCCTGAATAAGACGTATGCACCTATTATATATACCCACTTGGACTTCAATCTTCTCATGATGATGTGCATGTGGTCAGCTAGCAAACAATTGTTATTGTGAAATCCTAATAATTTATTGTTCATTCTTACAACATCGTCCGAGTTCACTGGAAAGAAAGTGCTCTCAGACTACGTCCCCTTCCTTTCAAGAAATTCAAGCGCTTTAATATTTACATGGTCAATAATAATTCCAAGAAAGTGGTTGATTTTTTTGTACGTTTACTTCCTGTTCGTCTGTCCACCCAATAAAAATAATAATCCCCTCATTATCATAATTTGGTAGTCTGTAATCTCTAAACAAAGCCCAACTGGAAAAACCCTGGAAGCGACACACGAGTAGAGTTAGCACGCACAAAAGGATTGAAATCAGAGATCCTAAATTTGGATCAGAGAGAGAGAGAAAACAAACAAGCTTTCCATGAAAATATATCCCATCACTCGTGAATCTATTTTGCTAAAAAAGAATCCTCATCATAACAAACCAACAACAACACCAATTTGGATAACATCCATCTATTTATGCATCTGAAAGAAAATACGACACGACGACGGGCAAAAACTGACATCATTATACCTGCGTGATCTGTCAACAACATCAAACAAGTAGAGGGGAATAATTAGTTTATCTTAATCCATTATTGAAGAATTTTATACTCACCTCTACAGCAACACTCAAGAAAACTGATCAAAGAACATCCTGGATGACGAGAAGAGGCAGACAAAGGAGAATGAAAATCAAGAAGAATTAATCCAACCAAACCTTATTTAGAATCACCAGTATGAAAATAATTGCTTATTTTTGTGCTTATAATTTCTCTAGCCTTTGTCGGCAAAAAGAAGCTGGTTCGTAGCAGAAACTGACAAAAAGAGCTGACTGAGTGAGATAGTTTCATGTTTTCTTATACTGTTCCTGCCTCCATTTGCATACCCATTATATTATAATTCAAGCGTCTCCCCGAGCAAAGCAACAAGATCAGATCACGCATCTTTGTTGTGTGCCACGTATGTATGAGATGATTTTTTGATGGCGATGGTGAAAACGAACCAAATAAGTCTCTCAGATAGCTGCGTTTGCTGAATGCTAATTTGGATTCCTCATCGTGTTTTTCACATTTTTCGAAGCAGTAAGTAGTAGCGCAGTCGTCCCAATAGTATATGAAAACTAAGTGATATTTAATCCTCTATTGTGAAGATGATTGATCGTCAACCTGAATAAAGGATATATATTATTGTTTATACGCAACCGTATACCTTTTCAAGTACGTCGTCGTGTGGTGATTGTGAATGAGGAGAAAAAAGTACAGCCAGCAAAGCTGCCACCGCCACCAAAAGGATTTTTCATTCAGGTTTTACGACTCGACAGCCATTAACAACAAGTACCTCTGCCAAAGCTGAATGAATGGTTTTTGAGGGAGAGAGAGAGAGCGGTGACAATAAAGAGAAGAAAAACTTTTGGTATAATCGTGAATATCAATGCTACAGACATTAGCCACCAATACAAGCTACACCTATAGAATATTTTGTTACATATTATATTATGCTATTTGCCTCAAAGTTTTTAACAACTTTTAAAGTTGCACTTTTCGAAACTAATCGAAAGACATTAAGAGGAGCTGCTAGCCAGCCCAACACTTTTTAGTAATTCATTTACATTTATTTCTCCTCATGCGAAAGTGTCTGTATCTGTTCGTGTAGGAGGAGGATCATCGGCAATTCAGGAAGTTATGAGCTTAGCAATAATCGCTCCCCTCCTCTTGATATACACACGGAGCCAAAGGAATTAATGCGTTGCAGTAGTTCTCCTGCCAGAGAGTAGAATCATCCACAATAACATGGAAATCGTTTTATCTGTATAGACATGATGATAATTTTGAGTTCCTAATCCTCCGACAAACACACTAACCCTGTCCACTACTGCTACTCTGTTATTGTAGTAGTAACTTTTATTAAGAAACGAGCTCTTCGTACACTACGTCAGCCTGTCATTATCGCTATCAACCGCAAAACCAAATGAAACACTCGGCTGGTGTGTTCATAGAGTTCAATCGGTCAAGTAAGCATCGTGGTTCAAACGATGACAAAATATTTCATTGTGTTCAGCAGCAACCATCAACGGGGAGATTGTATTTGAACGTAGATTTCAAAGGAGAAACAAAATTGTGTAGTTTTATTTCAACGAACATACCATATTTAATATTTCGTACATGTGCGCGTTAAAATAGTAATATGTTCAATTATTATAACAGTTTTGAAAAGAAGGGAAGAAGTAGGTGCCTCCTTTTCGTTGTGCATCAACGTGAGAGTAATTATTATTAGACAAGTGGAGTTGTATCTTATAACCTTTATTAATGCATAGCTCAAACGAGTTGTCAGTAATCATGGCCACTCAGTTCGTCAAGTGGTGGAAAACAAAGTTCCACGCAGGAGGATGCAGCTACAAGTCAATTTCAGGTGCGTTCGATGCTCAATTATACCAAATTAAGAAAAGCAGTGTACAGAAAGAAGTCTTATAGATTATCATTTTTAATTATGCGACTAGTTGTTCATATCGACATTGCATATTTTATAACTTTGCTTCTTGCTATCTTGATCTCTATCCTTCATCTTAACTTCTCCTTAATGACATTTTCAATGGCCTACGGCTATCTAATCTACGGCAAAACTAAACTTTTTTTCTTTGTATTTCCAAGTAAAGTGGCATGCGCGCTGATGTATGCGTCATTGAAAGCGGTCATTTCGCTAATAGAAAGGAAAACGCTGTATTTTTTTCATAAATAAAAATGTCTTTAAGACGAGAAGCCGCTTGCTGTGAGTGATGTCATCCCAAAATTTTCATAATATCACAAGCAGTTTGACCATTATTAAAATTAGCTTTATGTCTGATGACTACTATATTCGACCGTTTCTTTTGCCAAAAAGGACGGGACGGATGCTTGTTTGTGTTGTCTTCCTAAACGCGTATCACAAGCGTGTCTAATATTTTCATTGTTTGCTAGTGCTTTGGTCTCATTTTCATTCACTTTGTCGGCAGTCATCGTCATGAGTGCCACCTTCAAAAATCATAAAGTTCGTTTATTGTGATGTTTGTCTATAGGGGAACTGTTTAGTGTTTAGCAACATTTGCCGTGGCTTCTCTCTCTGTAGCGTTCATAAGAATTGCAAAAATATGTAGGTAGTCTTCCTTCAAGATTTTTAGTTGGCAATACCTTGGTTCACATCATAATACTACTGAATACATTATAGGAATGAAATTACGCACATGTGGCGGTAAAAGTGTTTATGCAGAAATATAACATATTACTGATGAGAGGATGAACTCACTTTGTTGTAGGTAATTGACATATCACCTTATAGCAGATTTCTAGCTTTTCCACAAGTGTTTTAGTATATTATTATAGCTACCTCATGTGTTGTTGTAATTTTGCAGCATCCAATAACTTATTATATATTCCTCTGTGTGTTGAGTTAGATAATTAGCAAACATATGAAACTATGTATAATACTTTACGAGAGCTATTCCTCCACACAGTCAACAGTCAGTATTTTTTGCGTAACTAGAATATTCTTCTCTTCATACGTCAACAATTTGTCCAGCATTGATAATCACTTTAGTTCTAGTTCTAATAGGTATGTAGTTAAAAAGGAAAGGTGAATAATTATGTTACGATATTATCATGATGAGTAATAGTGAATTTTAAGAGTTGGTACACTCATCATAATATTATCGTCTTGTGATGCAGAGAAGGATTTTGATAGTTTAGTTGTAAATTCATACATACATGACTTGATATTAGAACCACATTACTTCAACGTGCATTAATTTCACAATAATGTATAGAAAGTCGCTTCTCTTGCCTCGTCCGTCGCGTCGTACCTTTATGCACAGACGGCGAAGCTGAAGAGTAAAAAAATGAAGTGGTCTGCCTGCACGAGAAGTTTTTTCAAGCTGGCTCAGTGTCTTCGTCTCTAGCTTTATGTGCATTCATAATCACTAGCTTTGCGACTATGACGTCCCCACACACACAAAAGTCGAGTCAATTGATGTCGGCAAAAGATCAAAGGAGTCCTTGAGGTTTCTTCTATCTCCACTGCTTCGCCGACATTCCGACACCAGCAGTAACGGCAACAGCAGCAGCCGCTTAAATCTTACCCAACCGTCTATTATCCATTTTATAGTTATTCTGCAAAAGTAAGAAAGCAGCAAGGATGTGTATTATTTAAATGTTCTTAGTTGTACAACGTACACGGGGTTTTTATAAAATAGCATGTTGTTTGAGCTTTTCCCTTTCGGAGAATTTTAGCATTGTAGGGGGAAATGTATGTAATGCGTATATCGTTGGTGTGTCTGTGTCAGGTATATTTTTGTGTAATAAAATACCACTATAAAAAGTGAGCAACTTGCCCGTAGGCTGCGAGAGGGGGAAATGAAGGCTTTAACTCTATTTTTGCAGGTTGAAAGAAAGCTCTGTAGATCACATATCACATCCTACTGTGCATTTCCATGAAAGAAGAAATTGTTTAAAAGGAGAGTTGATTTTTCACAATTATAATTCATAGAATTTGATGGAGTTTCGATGCAGGCCAGTCCGCTGTGTGAATATTTATTTTACTTTTTTTTTACTTTCCATTCAACGAACGGCCAACTCGGTTGTTTACTTGAATCGTCTATACTTCAGTTTGCAGTGGCACATGTGAAGCTTTCTTTGGTATCATGATTCATGACATCGTTCGGTGAAAATATAAAATTATGAATATAAGAACATACTATATTTTATCATCTTATAATGGCTATTACGTTTTTTTTCTTTTAAACTATCGCATAATACTTTGTCGTGATTCAGTTTGAAATCTTATCAACACTACATATTAGATCATCGAAAGATGTAGATCCATATAACTTCCCTTCTATGAATTATTGTCGCTTTCTTCAAGTGAATAAGGGGAAAATATGTATATGGTCAGTTAATATCTTTTCCATTATCGAAGCTCAAATAAATCTGCAGCGGTTGGCAGAATTTTTCAAGATATATTTTGTTCTATGTACATTGTTTTTGTATGTGACTTGAGTGACTAGTTTTTTTTGCTATTCTTTCCTTTCGGAAGAAAGGCGGAACTCTACAAAGGAAGCAAAATCATTTTTAAAAAACAGAATAGGTAGTTAAGATGCTATAAAAAATTTCAGTCACCAGTTGTAAAATGTTATTGAAGTTTCGTGTTGTTATCTGTTATCCCAACTTCTCTTCAATATTAACTAGCCTTGCATTTTCTTATTTCAAAGTGCCAAATTTTGTAGCGTGTGAAGTTCACTAGACGCAACGCAGACATAATGAAATAATTTATTGACATTGCAGTATTGTCTTCATCCTCTTTAACTTGACATTCTATTGTCTAAACAAATAGAAAATACTTCATTCATTAAATTACAGTTGTGATTGCAAAACTGATAATTAAATTACATGTCAAGATCTTTATAGATGCATGTGACATGTACATTTTCGATGAATGGGTTCATATTTATGTACTAATATGCCTTTTTGTTTATATTCAGATGCTATTAATTTCATTTCCATCTTGACAGAGACAAAAATTATTGATGCCGACATAGGTAAACATGCCAGTTAGTCAGAGCAATTATACGGCTTATTATGCGGAGACTGTAAGACAGGAATGCATGTAACATAAAAGCAGCGTCATTTGACGGCATTGATTGACTCCGCTTTGAGGATCGACTTTCCGTTGCACCTTAAAACAAATTCGGGCAGATTGCAGTTTGTTTATACAAGTAATTACATAAGAACATTAGAAAACTTTAAGATGCGGTTAAGAGTTTGATTCTTGTGTACATCATCAGCATTGATATCACTTCGGTTCCAGCTACAAGGCAGTTTTTTTGTGTCAGTATATTCTTAAGTAATTCAAAACAAATCAAACAATGTTTTTTATAGTTTTTTACTCGGCAGAAGTGGTCGGTCATCATCGTCGGTAAGTATGTGTAATATGCATATGTCAAGTGAGTCAACATATATCTTGTAGTAATTTAATGACAAGCAAGCAAGCAAAGAATGCTGCTGTCATTATCTCATATTGATCAAAGGAAGGCTTGCCGCAATCAAAAGTGCTTACGTTTCATTACCCACTCCACAATTATATATATCTTTTTTTTACCTAAGAGCCAAACACAGTGACGTATTTATGTCCATGTTTTCGTCTGTTTTACTTTGAGCCATGGGCTACATCGGTATTTTTTATGCCTTCTTGAAAAAAGATATAGCTTGTTGATTTTATGTGTATGATTTTTTTAATGTGCCGCGTTTATGACGACGGGGCTATTGAATTTCGTTGCGTTTTAGCCCATCTTTATTAATGTCAAAAGTTTGCGACAAAATGTATCCCATCAAAATCATAAGAGCAGTAGTTTATATTGACACGCTGGTGGTAAGAGAGATACTGACCGAGGGAATTATCAAGATTACCGACCGGCATCTTGAATGAGTTTTGATTAATGAGTTAATATTATTACTTGATATTCATGGTCGAACTATGCATTTTTTATTAATTACTGGTCAGGTCGGATATACTCGTTCTCTTACAAAGAGAAAACAAATTAGCCATTCATAGAGCATAATGTACTTTCTTCACTCAGGATGACCATCGTCATTTTTAGATTTTTGTTTACATATTGCTCAATGTTGTTCAAGTATTTATTCACGGCATATTTACTCAAACCAGTTTACCTACTCTGTTTTTATCCAAAGCATCCAGTTTGTGATCTCGGCCGCCAATGCATGAATTTTCAAAGTTTATAAAATAGAGTGAAACAAAATGTTGAATGTACAAAAGGGCAGTTACAGTTGCATTCATGTTTAAAACGACAATGAATATCGGAAAATCAACTACTATTTATGTAAGAAATATTCGACATCAGATTTAGTAACGACTATATTTTATCCACTATAGTAGTGGCTTGTGGTAAGTATATACACTGATAGGACAGAGACAACAAAATATTATGTATGCTGAAACTATGTAGGTATGTATTCACCACACTCACCACTCCACCATATCCATCCACCATAGTCATCGCCGAGAGGTATCAGCCAGCAACATTCTTTAGAACTTGATGAGTAAATGACTTAGATGAGATTCCAAAATTCTTGTGGAGACAGAAGAAGAAGCCGACACAGTTGACTGATAATGATACCTGATGCGGTTCTCTTAGTTATTGACATAGCGTAAGCTTTTAAGTAATGTTTGCACATACTTAAGTATATAAACAATATGCGATAAGCAAAACACATTGGTAGTAGGTGTGTGTCTATTAAGGCGAGCAAGTATTGTATATAGTAATGTGCGCATATATTTATATATATGAAACCCTGTTCTGTCAATTTTGCTGTGCTCGGT
This sequence comes from Sinella curviseta, assembly GCA_004115045.4. Taxonomy (NCBI): domain Eukaryota; kingdom Metazoa; phylum Arthropoda; class Collembola; order Entomobryomorpha; family Entomobryidae; genus Sinella; species Sinella curviseta. The sequence continues at coordinate 44,785,723 of CM023201.3, read as the reverse complement.
CTGTGAAGTAACTACATAGTATGCATTGTGAATAAAACAAAACAAAAAATGTATTTATGAGAGTAGGCAATTTTTTAACTGTCTCACTGAACCAGTACTATTACTTGCACGGAACTGGGGCGACGACGGAATGGCAGAGTAAAAAAGAACAAAGGATGCATAATACACATAGGTACATACATTAACGATAAAGCTTATGTACAAAATACAAACTTAACCAACCTACCTAATCACCATTCACCTCTCTGATTATATAGTTTACAATTCTTTGAGAAAGGGATAAGCCATAAGCCTGCTGATGGGGATTTTGTTACTTTTGTAGATTAGTAAAAAAAGGATACTTAAAGATACTGATGATGACTGCCTGGAATGACAATATTCTTTTTCTTTTAAAAAATATTTCTTTCGTAAAGAACAAAAAATTCTCAGCTCGCCGTTTCTTTTCTTAGAATTTTTATATTTAGCTGTAGCCGCAACAGTGTGGCGATGTCGGGCGGTGAAACTCTTAAAAGGAATTTCCTGAGATAATCTGATGACTTTAGTATAGTGCGCTCTTTTCATGTGGTTTTAAAAAACAGACATCTATTGAGTCTCGACAGTAGGCGACTCGGATTGTTTGTAAGTTCCTGCAAGTAACTACTGTAGTTGGTAGAATAAATAATATGCATTCACGTCCAGAATCACTGCTCTCATTCATCATCATCAATCAATATCTGCCAAGTGGAGAAGACAACACCCTTTTCCTTTTTGAAATTATTGTTTGCTCTGTCAGTTCTTGTTGAGGTCAAAACGGCGTGAAGTTAAAAAACCAAGGTCTTTCTTTATCAGTGCAGTGGTGGTGAGGTAATTAGCTTATTTTCATTGTTCGTTAGTAAATACACATTTCCAAGGGTAGGTGATGATGACAGCAGTAGCAGTAGAGGTAACACCGTGGTCATTTGCTAGGTTTCTTTTTACTTAATAGGATTTTCCTTGCTGCTGATGATCGTGAAGGCGGTCGTGACGGTTTCACGGTGCCATGATCTGATATTGTGGGGCTTCGTTCTTCCTTTCAAATCTAAATTACTTTTGCTTTAGCTTTGAAGACATCAGACCCGCTATCTGCAGTTATAAGGCATGTCGCGACTGTTTTGTCATTTAGATGATACGATATTTTGTATGCATATTATCGCAAATGCGAGGAAAATATTCTGTCGCTTTCATTCCTTTAGTTTATCAAAGGTAAATGGTTACTCCATTACCAATCTCTACGTAACAGCATTTCTCCTTATCTAATGGCAGGCGCCAACAGTTTTCCAATGTCAAAATATTCATGTGCCGAGGAAGATGACACCTTTTATACTACCGTTTGCATCTTGGTTAAAGTATTTATAGCTAAAGATAATAATATTATATACATTGTACATCAATGAATATTTTGAAAGCATTTGGCAAAACATTTTCTTAAGTGTTTCTTTCTTAAGGATGATGTAACAACGTGTATTGTTACATACTGTTACATTTAATTATGTACATTGCTGATCAGTGTAGTTCCACAAAAGTATTCAGCACACAGTTAGCAGAGTTTTAGTTGTTTTCATTTAAGCACAGTCTAGGACGAAATCCTGTTTTGTGTAAAAATACACTGTACAGTACAACACATCGCTTTTGTTTTATGCATTTCTCTTCCTTGAATGCAATTTGAAATGGTGAACCGTCTTGATTCTTGATAATCATCAACATAAGCAAAGGCGAAATGCGAAAGATTTCTCCTGACCACATCATGTACCATCTTATCATTCTACACCACAGTTTATGTCTCGAAAGTATTTAACGAGTCATGTTATATCGTATACAAAAGAACGAACATACTACCTATCTAGAGGAACCAAATGAAAGAAAATGTTCCTTTTATTTCATCTGATGTATAACATGTTCTTGGTAAATAACAACAGAAACACCAACATTGTGACTTTTGTGTCAGTTAAATATTACGCATTTTTATAGGTGCATACACACGAACATCACGGCACCATAGTTTATATTCATCACGACGAGTTTCAGAAGGAGGGCCTCATCATCATTACATGATTGCACAATGGCCCATGTACCCATTCTTTTTTACATGCATCCAACCAGCTCCAGCACCAAACTTTTTTTTCATCGCATTTAAAACTGTATAACAAGATCTTTAGTAATAGGTTACCGGTATAAAAGGTATAAAAGATTCATCCAAAAGAAAGATAGGATCAACAACTACCTGACTAACATCACATCACCCATTATGATAGCAAACCTTTCTTGTGAGATGTACTTCTTAGAAAGAATGTAAAACTTCTTATCTGTCCGCATTGCCTGCGATGGATAAATACAAAATACTGGCGAACTGCATTCCATTCCATCATATTTCATTGTACTCATTCATTCATTTGAAGCATAAAATGGTCAGAAGACGGGAAGTTTGTTGCCTGCTGTATGGGTAGAAAGATGTGGTGGTATGTGGAGGGTTTTTGGTTGGATGTAGTCAGACTTTGATAATAATGAACACAGAAGATTCAATTCAAGGCGGACCGAACTTGTTTGTGTTATGTCGCATTGTTGGCGTATCTTGAAAAGGGACCTTTAGGAGATGAGATAGAAAAGATTAAGGCTTCCTTCCTCTTTTCTTCGTAAGGATGCCCTGGTATGCACTTATTGTTTACGATTGTTATCCTATTCCGTCATGCTAACTTCCCTTTTAATGTGCTCATACAGCTTCTTTTTCTGCCGGTTCAACTTCATCATCAGTAGTAGCCTTTGCGTCATTCTTCAAAACAATATTTTGTACCTTGTGTATCATCTCTGGAGGGCTGGTTTTAGTTTTCCATTGTACCACAATAAGTAAAGCGATTCTTCTCGAGATAATAATCCCAAATGATCCTCTCATGATGAGCTAGTCAAAAGGAGGAACACATTACAAGAAAATATCTATGCACACAAAAAGTTTTTGCTTCTTTCGCGTCGATCGTAAACTCAAATTATCCTCTGTAGTTCTCAACTTTACAAAAAAGTAGCAAAAGATCGTCTTCTTTTCTTACTATCCCCACAAATTTGTAGCCATTCTCATTTAACACGCATTCCATCATGATTACTGTTTTATTACACTTCATCATCATCATCACCAACAACATGATATGATATGTTAAAATTCGTTTATGTTTACAGTGCTTGGGTCCAACGTCTGTGATGGGCGACCGTCAGACACGGAAGAGCTGGTGAGAGATGATGCTTCATCCTCGTACAACAATGGAGCCCATATAAACCCAGGTCTTGCATCCTCAACCATCTCTGAAGTTTCACACCCACCCGAGGCTGTGGAATATCTACACCAACATTCCAATGAAGTAAAATTTGAGGTATACATCCTAATGATTTTAAGTTTTTCTTATTTTGTAGTAAACATGTCATATTATTTTCAGGTCTCACGAAAAGAAAATTTAGATTTTATGTGCATCATGAAACAAATAGCAGTAGTACCACAACCCTTTGTTTTCATTTTGCATGCTAATTTACACGACTCGAATGATCGGTCACCCAAGTCAGTATGGTCCAATAAGTATTAGTTTCACCAGTCATAAACCGACCTGAACACACCTGAGCGTGATACTCGTTATTCGCTGGCAGAGATCAATCGGAGTAACTGAATGGGGTGCAATGAACCTCTCATGAAAGCATATTACATACAGTATTAAGTTAAGTATTTTGCCAATAGTAAATACGTGTACTCGTATGGCTACACAAGTGCACATAAACTTTTGAAAAAGTAGTCTACAAGCTACCAACATTTAATCATATACATAAATCTGGATACTATTATATCCGATAAAATATAACGCAATACAAAATGCAACATGCAAGTAGTTCGTATAGGTAATCACTCCTGGACACTTATTCGACTTTACCGGTATACAAACGACGTCAGCTAGCTACATACGTCTACGTTTCTCCTTCACTTTTTTGGTTTTGGAAACCATACCATATTATTAAACTATTTTTTATCAAACCTTGCAATCTTTTTGAGGTTCAAACGAATAAGTAATACATGGCTCAAATGACAGAGAGAAAATGCAAATTAGTGCCATGTGAGGAGAGATTTCAAGTGTGCCGTTTCGCACGGGGAAAGGAATTTAGTTCAAGCATGTTCGAGTAAATCACAAAGCTCATTGTCGGCACGAGTTTTTTATTAGAGGCTCATTTTATCAATATTTGTTTACATGTGTATAGAATGGACTGCGAAAGTTGGAATTTAGCGATAGGAATGATAAATGGGCTAACCTGAAAATGTATAACAATTAAGGAATATTTAGTAAGTTTTTATGCTGTGCTTACCAGCCAACGAGGAATGAATTGTTATACATATATTGCGTAACTTTTTATAAATGAAACTTATTTGAAAGTTTTTTACATTGGAAGTTAAGTAATAGGTTGCGAGCAGGTGGGCACCACACAAAAACCAAATTCTTCAAGATATAAGTCGGAACTTCAAGATTGACAAGTTCGTGAAAATTCAATATTGATTTGTACTACACAATTTATGCTTTTCCAACGTAGTGGTAATTTTTTTTCCTCGCCAATTTTCTTCCAATCTCTTTTATTAAGAAAACCCGACCCACATGCCATAATATACTTCATTCTTTGATCACGACTTCAAGAAAAGAACCCACCTTAAAAATTAAGTGCTGTAACCGTCTGCATTTGCCTAAAAAATATTTGTACAGCATATTTATGAATGATTCCACTTTTCACTCATCGTGAAATTAAAAAGATGAAAAATAAATTCGTCAAAAAATTTAATAATCACATCATATCGATGATTATCTTGAGCAGTCAGGAATTCAATGTTCAATTCAAGTACATGAAGGTGATTCGTAAAGAAAAACCAACAGCTTTTGTTTTATGCTTCCAATTATTACGGCTACCACTCCCCTCTGTTACTCCTAAATGATATATTCATTATTGCCGCAATTGAAGTTCTTTGTGAGTGTTGTTCAGACAAGGGCCCAATTGCAAATGCCATGTCATACATTTTATGACGATTACGCACTTTATTTTAAAGCTTCCAGCACACAATTTCAATATTTAATTCAAAAAAATAATTTGAGTCATTTGAATCTTTGATATGACCTACATCATCATGATTGTTTATAGATGACAGGAAGTTGAAGCGAGAAAAAACTGCGTCTTCATGTGACATGCCTTTTCAACAAAAATATATTTTTCAACGAAATGGCTCCAAGAGTCGAATGACCAAGAAAATCCTGAAAGTGATATGCGGCAGGATAATTTAAGATGATCATTGAGTAGTTCAATGTATTTTCAATAATAAATTGGGTTTGTTAATGACAGCTTTATAGTAAACCTACGTAAATCACATCACGACTTATGTCAATCAGCACCAACCAACAGTCGCATCTTTTGGAAAGTCAAAGAATATCATTTTGACTTTCAACACAAGTCAAATAAAACATATTAAGATAATTTGGAGGAAAGAATTTAGGCTAGTCATTCTTATCTTTAATTAACCATACTAATCCATGGTCTGAATATTGGCCGGCCGGTCTCTCAGTCAGCATGAGGATCTGTGAGGATCGCGATACAAGATAGTTTTGACCATTCTGCACGGGTGACTGAATTTTACTCAAGTGTTGATTCAACATAATCATCCACAAATTGCCAATTTTCTTGCTCAAATTAACAAGTTGAGGATATTCAATATTTTCATACAGTAATTTTTTTCTTCGTCAAGTAAAATGTTTAGTCTGATCTCTTCCATTATGAAACAAGTCGGCTGAACAAGTGACCGAACATTAATTATTATGTCTGTAGTTAACAAGTTACCCATAAACGACTCCATTTTCCAATACTAAGAAGGCTTTTATTTTTTTATTTTTTCAGGACTTTGAGTGTGACGTGCAAGTGGAAGGGTGCGAGTCTGGTGAAGAACGAAAAGAATTCTCATTTACATTCTACGACTTTGATGGACATGGAAAAATTACCAAAGATGTAAGAAAAAATCTTTATGCTGTATGATTTATGACTAATTACATAAATGCAAAGTATGTACGTAAGGTGACACTATTTTATCTATTTAACTCTGTATTTCTGTAGGATATTGCCGGTCTTGTGAGAAGCATTTATGGAGCGGTAAACGACTCAATAACCGTTCCCCAGGGTGGAAAGAAAACTATCAAAGTGAGACTGACGGTAACTCCTGAGAAGAATCCAGCAAGTAGTCCTGAAGAAACTACCTCAAATAACTCAGCATCAACTGCCACAACCGTTGCGCCCGAGTCCCCTAACAATAACAACCTCAACAGCACGAATAACAACAACCTCTCAATAGTGGGAATGGGGAACGTCAACTCGGCCAATTTGGAGGGGAAGCCTAAACTGCGAAACAACGTAAATGTAACAATCAAAGAAAACTTGAATCGGGATAGACTCGGAGGAGGATCTGGGAGGAAAGAGAAAGAGCTCCGTGAAAAGCTCTCGCACTTGGACAAACCAAAGTTCAATTCCGTTCGTCTGCCGAATTCTGCTCATGGAGCTTGTAGAGGTTGTCGGAACCTTTCTCCAGAAGTATTCAGAGACTGTAGTGCGTCTCCCTTGAGGAATAGAAAAAAATGGAGGGAACGTGTCTGCTCTTTGCAGCGTCCCGACATTCTCGAGATTTTGCAGGCCAACATGGAGAAAAACAATGTGAACCCATGTTGCAGACGTGAGCATACTCAACCGCCACCGACGCAGCTTCATCACCATGTTCAGCATTCCATGGCCCCGTGCACTCATAGTCAGCTAATTGCAGATCCTACCTGTCCGGTATTACCCCTGCTAAGTGAAAATCTTTGCAAGCAGAAACAGCAGCTATTAGGCGAAAACTCATTTCCCAACTCAACCTCACTCCGACACCATTTTTTCGGGGGCGTAGCAGCCAAAGTTTACGATACTCATTTACATCGCAGCAATCATCACCACTCATTTCAGCATCAGTGCCGAAAGCACGGTCATCACAGATCCAGGTCGCATGATTTAAGCCAAAACCTCTTTAGACATCACTCCTTCACCGAACGTGACCAGCTACTAAACCATGGAGTTCCCTTGCTCTCAGCAGGTGGGGCTAATCAAACTTGTTGCAGTAATTTGAACTCAAACAACATGTTTCCCGAGTCCCATCATAACCTCCAGCAAAAGGATCCGCTGGAAATTTTGGAGAGCTGCATGGTGAATCAGCAACAGCACTTTTCCCCAAGGAATAAGAATACCAACCTGACAAACGCTGCTTCAACGCCTCACCAATTGAAGCACAGAAACAGAGAGCAGGAGCATGCCAGAGCCATGGCTCAGGTTATCAGTTGGCTGGAGCGTGAAAACATCGGAGGATGTGAGAAGAAATTTTCATCTCCTAACAAGAAAAATCCGAATCCAAGCACGAATTCATTGCTGGGGAGCCCACCTGTGGTAAAGAAGCATGAACATCATCATGTTCACGAACACATCCACCATCACTACCATCATCATTTTTCGAAAGAAACTCCCATCATCGTGTAAATATATTTTAGCAACTAGTAGTAATTTGATCACATTAGCTGTTTTATTTGTCAATTTTTTTATTCACGTACGACTTAATTAAAATTCTTAATTAATACCGATAATATACCGATGATAAAATGATATTATTATTATCATTAATGGTTAAGAAAATGTAAAAGTTCTGAAAGTATATATTATGCATCTATTAGTAATTATCTACACAACCAAAACTGGACAATGAATTTTAAACTGTAATCAAAGATGTTGCTTTTTGATTCAATATATATTTTGAGGTTGGCAGAAATATTGACTTTTTGAGAAGGCTGATGTGTATGTAAATTATTAATTTTGATGATGTATCAAATCATTGTTTCTGTATAAATTCTATAAAAAACTGTTAATGGCTAAACTGTTGAAGCCATTTAGCTTTTCGTACATTTGCCTAAGAATTTGTAATTACTGTAAGATCAACAGCTCGAAGAAAAACAACTTCGCATTAATGTTGACACTCCTTTAAATTTAGAGACTGCATTTATTTGAGACCGGCGACTTAGGATTAGAAAATACTTTAATAGTTGTGTAAAGAAATAAGTCACTCTGATAATACACATCTGTTGTTTGTAGCCTGGCCTGTAGCGTCCGAATAGGTCCTGCGCATTTTTTTGTATTTTAATGTTTTTGCTCTAATTGTTGTTGTTTTTCCATTGTTATGTTGTTTAAATCATAAATTAATACTAGGTAGTAATTATTACATAAAGTAAAATACATGATATGTGTATGTACTAATGTACTCATCCTTTATAATGCCGGTTGCTAATTAAAGAGAATCACTTTAATATTATTCTTAATTAATGTTAAATGAAATAAAATATAGAGATCTTACAAGTAAGGAGACTCAAAGTGTTACATAGGATATGGATATAGTCATGAAAAATGTTTTAAAGGATATTGATCGTCTGTAGAATCAAGCAGGCAAGCAGAAACTTACCAATCTATGCTGTATTACTTGTTTTTATTGTTTTATGTTACAGTAAATAAAAAGATTTCCCTCGTACCAAGTAATTTCAACTCGTGATGATGATATGAAATGTTATTTATTTGGCATACGGATTTCAATTATCGTGCATCCCACATCCGTCAATTCAGAGGAATATTTTCGATAACACGCTGATGGAACAGCACAGTCATAATAAAACAAATGCTTACCAATTAGCCATTAAATATATAGTTGTTTTGCTGCAAAATATTTTCCTTCCAAAGCTCTTCGCATGAAATTATTATTTTGCCCTATTTCATTATTTGTGAACAAAGCAGTTCTTTCCTTTCAAGCTAAGCAATCAGCTTACAACTTTAACTTTGTACAATTATCTGGCTACGGAAAGTACAACACATTTCCCAGTTCATTGTAAAAAATCTTAGTCAACAAAGCGTAATGCATCTAAGCAAAATATATATGAAAAGTTGTATAAATTCCGTTCATGCAATTCGTTTCAAATCGGCATCAACAACACAAAGGACAAATATTTATTACTTTATATTTCACCAGTAATTTAAATAAAAGTTACTCACCGAGAGATAACGGTAATACCTTCCAACAAAACCCATTTGTCTCGAGATTCTGGAAAGCGCAGGATTGACCTGTCTTATCCATAAAAGTAAACACGTAGTGGTATGGGATTTTCCACTTTGTCACTAATGTCAGTAACGTGTAAATGTCACGCTGGAAATGTTTGGCATGACTAAGTAAGTCCGAACACTTGTATATGAAAAATGACTCCGTGGTGATTATAAAAATGAACATTATGTAATGCATTAGGTGACGTGTGTATTCAAGAGATACTTCATATTCTCGTGACTAAAATCCATGTTTATAGCTTAATTACTTTCATGAATATTGCAAGCATGTTATATAATCCATTTAAGTTGACCGTTTCAGGCATTGGCGAAAGTTTGAACAGCTATGCAAGCAATTTTTTGCAAAGTGCTATGCTATTTATAAGAACGCAATCTACAACTTCATATTACACGCATCTTTAGTCATTGCAAATACATGCAAATGCAATGGCAATGACTAAAACATAGTCTTTTCTGATCTGTTGATGTCCATTAAAACTTAACATGCCAAGTAAGTATATACATAGGTTGTAGGTAGTTTTGGTAAATGCGTTCAATCATATATTGTATTATAATTTATAATATTCAATATTAGGTATATCCAAAATATGATATGGATTCCATATAATTTTTCCGTTGCAAGAGTTGCTTCGTTTTTTATAAAAAAACATGATACTGCAATATCAACCAGCTATACTGGCCAGCAATTGACAAAGCGTAGCATCATAAACCTATTAAATGATTATTATTATCTCGAAAGCATCCATCCACTACTCATGCCATAACCCTTCTTGGTTTACTCATGCATTTGCGTAGTAAGCCAAAGCAGCATTTTCGTTTCAGTTCGTCATCTGTTACGTACAGGTACGTTGTACATGCTGCAATTTTCACAAGAAGTGCGCTCATCATTTTTCATCCTTTTTCAACAATAACAAGACTTTCTATATTCGTGATCGTGGAAATAGAATTGCAAATCTTGCGCGTGCAGGATAAGTAAAAACGTTTTTCGGATTCATATTTCCATTGAATGATCTTATACCAAGTGAACAACGACCGGAACGATTGTGTACTAAGGTTAGCGTGGATATGTCATAGACAAAACATGAGTAAACTTTGACCACGCATTCCTCACAGTTAAAATACTGCCGTTGTTGATGAATTTTGTTTAGACAAAACGTTGAACACATTATAAAAGTAACTGTTGCTTGCCCGGAGTATCACAGTCACTTATCGAAGTGCTCATGATAAGCACATATATAAAGATAGCACACAGTTTACTTAAGATAAAATACGCTGTTAATAGTTGCAGTGCTACTTGAAGCACAGTATTAAATTCAATCCTCTCTGCGGAGAAGCAATACAAGTACAACAGAGAAATTCTTGTTGGAAAAAAGTTATATTTTTAAATAAAATATAATTAATTCACTCATTTACGCTGGTGAAAACACATTTTAACGTGAAAATGGGTGAACAGTCCGGAGATGGTGAAAGTGAGGAGGAAGCGTTTGTTGGAATGGAGAAGGTAATGGCTAAAATTGGTATCGAAGAAGATATGGATTTCTGGGACAGCCAAATTGAAATTAAGAGGTCAGTAAAATTGGTCTCATTCAGAAATTAAAATGAATCATAGCCACTAATGTGGTCAAGAGGAAGGGACACATTTAAATAAAGCTATTTATTTTTTAAGGTGGTTGGCCTTTGTTCGGAAACATCCTGGTGTGATATGCAAGGAGTATGATGTGCCCCATGGAATCCTTCCAAAAGGATACAATGGGGTACTAATTGATGTTAAAGTAGGAGGGAAGAAACGGGTTCCTGACGATAAATTATATATGGCTCATGCAGACCTGCGTGCAATGGTAAAATAAATTACTTTGAAAATATTGTTGTGAATTGTGAACGCCTTTGACACGTCACGAATCGTTGCAAAATTGACTACTTTTTAATTAACAGGTTGCAAGAGGAAATTGTGTTCTTGAACTTAACAAGATACAAAAGGGAAAAGTTGTCGATACCAAATACATATTTCTTGTTTTCGCAATAAAAAAATTTTCGGGTGGATTGGGAGATGAAGATGATTCCACATACGCTCAGTCACAATGGGTTCATTATTTTATCAAAGTACGTTTTCAAATTATTGACATTGCTTACTTTTGTCATGTATATCGCAATATCGTCCAAAACGATATGACATCGATGCAAATGCTCTATTAACTAAAAATAATTTTCTTTACTAAATAGAGCATGGACACTACAAAGAAAGTGATTAGTACTATAAAGGAAAATGGAGAGGCAGCCCACATTAGTTCAAGGTTACTTTTTGGTCAATCCTATTTTTGCATCGGATCTAAAAATGTTCATATGCTTATCAGGAACAAAGGTTGGTAACATGTTTTAAAAAGGAGTTAATCCAAGGATATTTTCTGCAAAGTGTCAGTGGATTGTGGAACAAAATTGGAAATGCTTTTTTATTTTTGTTAGATGACATTTCTATGTACAAGGATGGACGGTTTGACTTTGCGCGTCGAATTGCCTACTCATTTTTCGAGACATATCTTGAAAATCAAAATATTGAAGAGACAAAGAGAAAATCGTTAGTAGAGTTTTTGCAAAGTAACCATTACACCGCCGTAGCCGAAATGATCCAGCCAGAGAATCAACACGTTGTGAATTTGAGTCATTTGAAACATCCAGAATTACGGTACTTCACGTTTATAAAAAATAGTAAACCATTTTTCAATACTTCATTCTTGAGCAGCAATAATTATCATCCTGTTTTACTTTGCCACAGATTTATCTGCTGGACAAAACCAGATTTGAGTGAAGATTTCAAAGGTAGCAATACCCTTTGCGCTATGCCAATTCATGAGGCCATTGAGCAAGCTCGGAACTTTGGATTACAAACAGTTGATTACGAAATACTAGAAATTGTCGAAGATCCAACAAAGGAAATTGAAGAGTATCTCCCAAAAGTATGTTTTATTTGCAAATTATGATTAAGTGAATAATGAATATATGTTGTTGCAGTGAAACACAATCTTCCCTATATTGTTTCTTCCACTAACAATGAGATTGGATTTTTGAATACAGATTAGAAAGGAACACGGATACGAAGGAAAGGTCCTATATTTCTTAGATGCCGATAATTGTACTATTGGTCTTATTAAAAAGAAAACTGCTTGGTATATACTGTTACGTGCGCTGCGAGAGAAAGTTGCTTCATTTTCATCGTCCCTGAAATCGACAACCGAAGATGCTAAACGTGCCAGCATAAGGAAGCGAATTGGACAGATACAGAAGTGGTTAGGCTTTTCTGACTCATTTGCTGATGGATGGATCGTAAGTATTTTAGAAATCGCTACAGTTCGTTTTAAAGAGAGCAACGCAGCAAAGATCTATGAGTTGTAATATGACAATTTGTAAATATTTCTCGAAGGACCTTTCAATTGGATTTGTCGAATGGGTACACAAGAAACAATCAGAACGTAGTGACATTCGAGCTAAATTTCCTGTGATTTTCAATGATTACCTTGTTGCAAACCCACTCCACAAGGAAAAATATGTAAACCTTTTGGACAAATTTGATGGTGACGAATCTGCCTCATGACCTCAGCAAAATCGGATTGGTATTAGGAATAGGACATTGTTCCATAGTGAGTTGACCTTCACTGGATTGTCCTCATCCGTGATAACCGTGATCTCAGGAGTCCAGAAGCTCGAGCTGGACTAAGCTAAAATGCAAATTGCCAAAAGTATTAACAGTATTACGTTACCCACCCCTACCACCATTTTGTGCAATTAATGATTAGACTAATAAAGTAATTCATATGCTAAAACATATCCCCCGCGGGGGTATGCTTTAGTTTATGATAATTGGCTTAAATGAAATTTGTATTGGACCATGGAAGTAAGAGGAAGAACGTTTTTTCTTACTTCTAGTTAACACTGAATAAATCTAAATTTTTTGAAAGCGAATTGGTTTTTTAAATAAACACAATCATATGTATACGTGCCAGATCCATATAATGGCTGTTTAGTTTTCGCATTAAAACAGTTTAAACTGTTTACACGATGCATTCCAGTTTGAAACTAAACAAGGATTTCCCATATTCCCATTTGTACATATAACGTTGTACCTGTAAAAAATAATTTGTGTTCGATTTACAAAATATATTTTTATACTATGTACTTATGTGCATTAATGTTTATCCAGTAATTTTTTGTACGCGTATAGTAGTAATGTAAATAGTGAGTTATAATAATATACGTAAGTAGGTAAAGACTATATTAAAATACAGTTGTAATTACATATTGAAATTTAAGGAGGTAAAATAAATTGAAGTACTTACGTAAAATGGAAACAAAGAGGTTGATTCATTAATTTGGAAATGGTGAAGCTTTATACTCATATGAAATGAAAGTCCACTGATCATTTACTCATCCATCTATACACTTTCTATAGTGCATTGCACAATGTGCAAAGCACTTTCTTAAAAGGCATATTTTAGCATACACATTACTACATGTGTTATATTTGTAGGAATTTGCACAGAAGCTGTTTGCTGTGACGAATGTTCCATAAATGAATGTAGAATTTCAAATCTTTAAATTCAAATTCCTTGGGAAAGATGAAGAAACGCCAAGGATTCTTGCTATCATTTCGGAAACCTCTGGATAGGTTTCTTACAAAACATGTCAGATGGATAACGTTTAATTAAGACAACTCGTCAAACCAATGGGAAAAGTGTTCAGTTGTTGTATACCTACCAAAATCAGTACCGAGATGGGATCCAGCTTACAATTAGTAGTTACTGACAAGTAATAACACATACCGCTTTACTTTACTTCATGATGACAAGTACTGGTTCTTCGTGTCTTTCCATCCCATGTATGTTTTTGAGCAGTACTTTGTGAACTTGTTTTGAAATCACTTGGTGACCCAATCCGGAAATTATGGGGCAACCGGAGACAAATCATTTACAAATCTACAAGTGCAATGATTGTTTATATGTACCTCTTTCTAATGCTTTAATTGACTCTAATTGCTGTAAAATATATGGAAAAATTCATTAATTATGACACGATTGACCATACATAACAGAGAATCTTACAAATCCTCGGTAATGGCTTTGGCTCTGCATTTCTAAAAGATGTTCAATTTGGCCCTAAGAAATTAACGACGAAACGTGCAATAAAGGAAGTCCTAAATGGGTAGCAAAATTACATGTGCATATTTTGTAAAATATCTTCATGAAATGAAGTAATACGCTTTTATTTTCTGGTAGTACAATGCAATGTTTCATAAGCAAATCGGTACTAAACTACATACATCCGCATCCGTAACTAGTAAATAGCTTGAAGCATTTAATGAATGTATTATCTACGCGTTTTCCTTAAAATACAATATTACATCATTTTTCAGTATCATCGGTTGTCGGCTATAACAATAATAACACAGCAATTTAATGCTAATAAACTCTTTAGGGGTCATATGCGACACATACAACATCAACAGCTTTTTAATATTATCTAGACATTAATGGCAATTCTTATTGTTAATAATGATTTAAACATCACTTTGCATTCAGGTTTTCCACGATTATAATAAAAATTGGTGTTCATTATTGGATTGCATATTCAGCCACATATTTCTTTGATTTACACGTACAAATTGTAAGCACATAACACAAATAGGTAATAAGTTTACTAGTGTATATCGTAATATAGATAACAGTTTGAGATTTGTCTTTACAGGCAAATTCTGCTAAATTCTCTAATTTAAGTAGTTAAGTAAAACTCCAGAGGAAATAAGGGAGACAAAATACTTGAAAAGTTGACACTACCTATGCATCATCTAAACTCGTTCAGTTAGTGTCATTTTTGCGGTAATGATTACATGAAATTACAAATTAATGATACTTCGGAGAAATCTATTAGATAACTTAATTCTCTCATGTTCTTTGTAGTTCACTTAATTAGTTTTGCCGGCAATAGTTTTGTCAGCATTAGATGCTTCATCTGTTTCTAATTGGGAAGCGTCTAAACAGTTAAAACTTGGTATATTGTGTAGTTAATAGTAGAAAACGTGGGAGGTGCATTCGTATCTCTAATGGAGCTGAAAAATAATTTCGCTTATACATAATTAATTATTATAAGACACGTCAGAGTAACGAACTACAATTTGCTCTTATTAAAACCCTAACTGTAATTAGCTCATACGATACAAGTGTACTTAATGCATAACTTTTCCTTTAGATTGTGGCTCATATTTATCACTAATTTATACCGCGCTAACAAGGAAGGACATATCAAGAGGCAAAAAATCGTCAGTTGACTACAGTAATTTTCTCATTGCGTTTTATTACACGTTTAATTATCATTTTTATAGGTAGCTTATCCCTTCAGCACAAAAGAAAGACGTCAAGGTAGACTTCTGGCTTTTGACATACTTTATGAAGATACGTACCTAAGCCACCTCTGATTGACGTATCTACAATACCTACCTCTATGCCTAGATGTAAAAATGAAGGAATGATATTTTTCTAAAAGATTATTTTTTACTGGTACATTTTAATTCCTATTTTGTACATGAAAACCTACGTTTAATTTTAAATGTTCCCTCAGCCCTTTGGAACCCTGAAATATACAAAGCAAATCGATTTTTCTTGTTACCCTCCAAGAAGGTTGCTTCTTTACTTATTCCATTCCAGACAACAAGATTAATAGAATCATTTAAAACATTACATCATCATCAATTATGGCTAATAATAGCCGTTGTACATAACGTATTAATTTCTCATAGTTCCCCGTAATTCATAAATCTCAGTTAATTTTTATTGAAATGAAAACTTTAACAGTTTACTAGTGAGGTGAGATATGTTAGGCTGTACAACACAAGATTTAATGCCACATCCTCTTCCTTTTACAACACTTCATAAATATAAACTACAAAAATGTGCAAGATTTATTGCACTGCAATAATCGTTGCAAACAATTATTCAAACAATAATGATCATATTGAGAGCAGCATGCAAACATGCGCCATGCCTATAGACTTTTATCGCTCAGAATACTTCTTGCTGAATAATTTAGACAAGTTCGTGGACATTGAGTCGTGTTCCCTTGTTTTGATAAGACATATCAGATACTAAAAGAAAAGCAGTCCACTAAATTACGTAACACTTATCTGCACCTCCATATAAAATCGTTGCTTGCATGCAAGTAAGGACTTATTAGACAATGCAAGAGAATAATGTATTAATAAAATATTTGTAAATCCTTTGTTACGGTGTATTTTAATTTAAAAAGTTACATCCCAATCCATTTAAGAATTCGATTATTGAAATGTTTTAAAGATTAACGGTTTCTCACTTCTCACCTTATTCTACTTCGTGTTGTCGTTTAACAGACTATTGACTCACGCTAACCTACATGTACCATACATTTTCAGTTTTTTATTATCTTTCTAGGCTTCGTTCCACAAGATTTCGCCTTCCCATGAATTACAGGTATCATTTTTATAGCTTACATTTTTATATCTTAACGTTTTTTTCAGTTTTCCTTTACATTGAAGTTGATTTTTAATGTAAGAGGCACTGGATGGGTCATAATAATTAAAATACATTTAAGTACCAGGTAGGTCTACATGATAAATGGCTTGGCAAGTCTGTCCAGTACAGTGTCTTGTCACACTGATTTTATAAACATGATAAGCCATAATTAGGTATCTCAATTTAGGTGATGAACGCATATTAGGGCAGCAGGGTAAAGTAACTTGCTTGAATACCACAGCATTACCTGTCGTGTCGCCGCTGTTCTCAATTTCAATAAAATTTCAGGACACACGAGACAACATCAATGAATTTGCTTCGGGAAGCAGCAAATTATGGGAACAAATAACAATGTCAAACTTGAAATGAACATTAATTTCCTCGCAGCTACTACGACCACGTAGTGTCTCTCTCTGTGTGTACTTGTCTACGAAGGTGACTCAAAATTCCTTGAGTTTTAAGCACGAAATTGCATTCTGCATTACTTGTGATAGCAGTACATTAAATGATTTAATAATTAAGTTGTCGAAACTATTTGCCACGTTGTAATGAATTGTTGAATTGTTTGTCGTACTTGACAAAACTGAAAATGGATTACTTGTAACTGCAAATATGATATTTTTTCTAATTTTTATTAATAAAATCAAAAGGTATAAAATTAAATATTAATAATGTAGGCACTTTCGCTTAGATAACTGTAACATGCTTTACAATCGGAGTGCATTAAAATATAATATTTCATTCATTTATTTTTTATGCATTTTGGTTGGGTATTATGGGAGGGACGCGAGAAGAGTTCCCTCATTTAGATTTTGATAAGCACTTGTGTGTCTGTGTGAATGACTCAGCTTAGCTGAGTCAGCTAAGCACGCAAAGGAGTTTTAAATATTTACGTTAATAATATATGTAGTACCTTCAATGAAGCGTATGAAAAGTATAGCATCATTAATTAGTCTGCCAGTAGTAGTCATTGAATATCTTCCGTAGTGTGTCATCATTATGATATGACGGTGACGCTATATACGAAACATCTTGTTACATGCTATGCTACGCGTGTAACGGCAACCTGTGTTTTTTGAATCATCATCGTTATTTTTTCAATCAAAATGTGTACTGGCATATAATTTTTGTAAACTGCAAACTGCTCTTGTTTACGATTCTTCCTAAACCACTATTAATGTTACGATGGATTAAAGTACACTGCAAAAAATGATTCACTGGGATATTCCTATGCCCTCTGCCCTATTATGATTTTTTATAAGAACAAAATTAATCCTTGCCATCAGAATCCATCACAGAGTTTTTCTTCTTCACATTATATAACCGTGGCTGTTATATAACCAGTCACCAGAAAACATCCGTAATATAAAACCAATTTCCATCCCTTTCCACACCTTCAATCTAATACTTGCAGTCAAGCGGTTACGATCCTGTTGAGTTCTTGTCGTCTGTAAATGGTGTATAATATAACCTTATCTACTTATCATTAAAGTGCATATCTTAAAGATAGACTCCGGTTCGGTTCCAGAATAAGTTTTTCAAAATGATAAAATTAATAAGCGTTTCGTTAGTGTTGGTGGGTAGTTTTTGTCTCGCGTTGGGCGCATATCCTGCTTCATACTCTGTCGGATACGGTTTCGTGACTCATGGGGGCGTTGGGCCTCACGGACACTATTTACCTGCAGTTGCCCGTGTCAAAATCCACAAGGACCCATTCCAGAACCATTACTCTTTGGACGAGGAAGGGCCAACGCATTACAAATACATTCGTCATTCCAGCCCTTCCAGTCCAATTATTCATGCTCCACTGGAGGACCACTTTCACCACCATCAACCTCATCATGTAGCAGCGGTTGCGGCCCCTGTGGTCCCTGTCCATGGAGAAGTTCACCACGCGGGACTTCACCACGGAGGGCTGCACCATGGAGGAATTCATCACGGTGGGCTTCATCATGGCGGAGTTCATCATGGAGGAATCCACCATGGAGGAATCATTGCTGCTGCTGGCCCTGCAGCTATTCATGTTCCAACAGCGGGAGCTATCGAAGTGGGAGGCGAACATTACTACAACGATTACGGATATGGAGGACTACAGCATGCACATCATGGTCATCATGGTGGATTTTACTAAGGTGTTAATTTATGTGTGCTTTGCCACAAGGGGCATAGCAAGACATACGTCGTTTTAATGTTCTTTACATTTACAAGAAGCGTGTCACTACTACGTTAATTCTCGTGTTAACTTAACCAACCGCACCCTTTGAGGTTACTCTTCTTCCTTCAAAGAATAAAATAATTCCCCGCACCGTGATCGTGAGAAAAAATTACGAAGACTGCGCGAAGGGTACCTCAGGCACACGCGACCTTAAAACATAATTCAGTTCCTATGATGAAGAATACTTCATTGTTTTCCTATAATTTCTCATCAAATTACTGTGTTGTGTATCGGTATTATTGACCTCCAAATTAATGACCGTTTTGTACCATAATTGACTACTTCATCCAACGGATGGGCAATTCAGGCATTATTTTTTATCATGTTATTAATTAATATGTTTTAGCTTTGTTTTTACTTTAAAGTTTTATATAAACAAAATATCTTTGCAGCACAACTGCAGTTTGAGCCAATGTTTAAAATATTCTTTACAGATTGGGAATTACGGGATCTTTTTATAATCATTTTCATTATTTTCAAAATGTATTACGGTTTCGTCCACCTTGTGTCTCACCAGGGCTTTTAGCTATAATTCACAGCAATGCATTTACGTATGTTAAGCACATTAAATAAGTTAATTAAATTTAGTTTCAAATGATTGTATTTTGTATTTATAATGTTTACCAAACTGTTATATATGTTCACTTAGATTCAACATAACATAACAAAGTAAATGTTATACAAAGTTGAAATAAATATATATATACACACTTTTACATCAGAATTATTTACTACAATTGCCAACCACATCAAGCTGGGTCACTGATTAAAAATGAAAATTTCGTTACAACTTCAACTAACTACTAATAATAGTTTTCAGTATATATTATTTCCGATATGTCATACATCTCCACAGGTATCTTTCAATATTCATTCCCTGAAAATTAGGCAATCATAAATTCATAATCCACATTCGCACTTAAATTTTGAGTACATTTTAAAATATATAACTGCTCCATCATTATTATTCATTACTTCACAGTTTCTTTTCCAGAAACTGAGGTTCATAGGAAATGTAGAAATTGTCCAGAAATGCAGGTAAAATGTCTAACTTTTTGTTATTGCACATTTCTATTTACAACCACCACACTAATCAAATCAATCATTCATCTGACGCTTCATTCCATTTCATGCCTTCATATTTTATTTTTCATCTTGGGAAACGAAAAGTTCATAAGTGCCAAAAATGAAATCAAACGTCTACATGCATGCAAGCAAGGGATAGTAATGTTTTTAGTTCTAGTGAAAGTTTGATGCGGGAAGCTGCTCCTCTAGCAGACTTCCTTCACCTCACTTTCTCCAGAACTCACTCCAGCACCACACCAGTATTATTTGCAATCTACATTTCATTTCATGACCACTTGACCAAGTGACAATTTGGCAATGAAATGAAAGCTCATTGTGCAAACAAAGTAAACACTCTCTGACGCTCGAGGATTGTAAAGAGATTAGGAGATACCCAGTACCCAGTACCCAAATAGTGCATCCAAAACATACTGCGTGGTTGTTGTAGCCTCAGCTGATGCATGTGCAAATGACAAGAGCTCAGACAGCCAGTCATCTGTGTTGCGTAAATGGCAATCTCGGAAACTGCCCAATCTCCTCCTATTGCCAAACTAGTGCAGTGTTTTTACCTGCTTTTAATGTCAGTTTATTACAGCACAACAACACCTTTAATTCACCCAGGTGCACGGATTAGTTTTCAATTGGTGCTAAATTAAAAGATTAAAAGTCGATAGTGGAGCCTGTCTATTTATCTACATTTATGTTTTTTATTTAACCTATTTATGACATTCACATAAATTATAGCGTGACTCAAATAAATATTCCATTGCGGAATAAATAAATAAATTGTAGTGCAAGTACAAGTTAAATGCGTGCTTCCAGAATAGTATGTCAGTTAAGTGTAATAGACGGTCGTTAAGTTGACTGTACACGAGGTGGATATCTGTGAAGTATAGCCGTGGGGAGAAGGTTACTTGGCATTCCATTGACGGCCATGAGTAGTTGATGAACATATAGGAGTAATCGGGTGATTTGTCAGAATGAGTAATTTGAACTCGACCAGTAAATTAACGGAGTTCCCTCCGTTGGAGGCGGAAGAAAAGTCTGATAGTCTGAAGTTTTCCTTGTCAAAGTTTATGTTTTGGCGTAAAGCAGGTACTTGCCGTGTTTCACCTTTTCTTAGCGTTAAAAAATCTTGTACTATGTAATGGAAGTAGTGGCGCATATGGTTTCACTAATTTTTTATTGTTTTAACTTGGAAGATGGGGAAACTACTGCAGCATTACCAGCTCAATCAAATCCAAACAGTGGTCCGTCGTCAGTTCCTCCTTTACCAACTGCTGCAATGGGCATACCGGAACCAAGCCCAGCAGAGAGA
Source organism: Sinella curviseta (assembly GCA_004115045.4). Lineage (NCBI taxonomy): Eukaryota > Metazoa > Arthropoda > Collembola > Entomobryomorpha > Entomobryidae > Sinella > Sinella curviseta. The sequence goes on along the minus strand of CM023201.3, from coordinate 44,764,413 downwards.
AGGGCAGATTCTCTGGAAAGTGTTACAAGTTCCAGCATTCCAGTCAAGAAAAGAGCATCTACAACTCCAGGGTACTACCGATCCGACTCTAACTTATCCAATCCATCACCGGATCCTTCTTTGGACGGGAGCGCTTCTCCATTTGCGTTTGAGGCCCGCACTCTTCCAAATGTGCTGCGACGAATCAGTAATCTGATTGCAATGGGATCTAATGTAAGCAAAAATGAAAAGTGGGACTGCATTGAATCACTTATGAATTATGCGTTACTTTTTGCTTTTATTATAGAATCAGGCAGACATGAAGAAGTATTGGATGCCAGATTCAGTCAGCAAGGAGTGTTATGAATGCGGCGAAAGATTTACAACTTTCCGGAGAAAGCATCACTGTCGAATATGTGGGCAAATATTCTGCTCCAGATGCTGCAACCAAGAAATTCCTGGAAAAATAATTGGATACTCAGGTAAGTGGAAATTAAAAACCCGTGCCATTGCTTTGCACATTTACCATAGGTAATTACGAATTTTAATGATGCACTCTTGATATCTAACTGTCATCTTTCTTGATTGTACTAGGTGATTTGCGAGTCTGTATATACTGCTGTAAAATTGTCCTGTCATATCTGCAGTCTGCAGACTTGAACTCTGACCTGACTGACGACCTAAGAATGGTACAAGAGGATTTACAAAATCGATTTGGTGCATCTACGCCGGATTCATCACTAACCACACATAGCAGTGTTCCTTTTGGATTCTCTTCAGAGTACACTTATCGATCCCTCCCGAGACGAAAAGTTTCCTTAGGCTATCAAGAAGAACGATTCGCAACCTCTAAAAATCTATTAGAAGCGGGAGGAGAGCCTAGTGTGGCAGCTGCAAGTGACGATAAAGTGAAGCTAGTCAATGATTGGGTTGGCCTAAAGGCGCTGTGGGACGAAATGTGTCATCCTGTCTCTGGGATAGATTGGGCAACTCATCGCCACAACATGATTAAAAACTACCATTCCTGTGTAGTGGGTAGCGAGTTGGTGGACTGGCTATTAGCTCAGAGAAAAATTACTTGCAGAGGACAAGGTATCCAAGTGGGTCAGGTTTTGATTGACTCGGGACTGCTGGAATGCGTGTCACAGGCGGAACAAGTGTTTATGGATGCATATGCTCTATACAGACCATCACAACTCCCTTTGCCCAGTGTGCATGAAGTTCCTGAGCCTTCTAGCTCGAGAAGTAGTGGTGATTTGGGAGATGGTCGTAAGTGGTCAGACTCTGTCCAAGATCCGTTGTGGGTAAAGCAAATAAAAAACCCACAGCAAGCAAAAGGAAGTGACTCCACATCTGCGGAGAGCACTAAAGACATGGGAATTTCCGATTCCGATGACAGGTCCATTTCAAAACGTATTCCAACTTCAAGTTCCATGTATTCAGTTGATTTAAATTTAAAAAATAGTACTGTGTCCATGTCCAGACCAAAGGAAAAAGATTCGTTGGACCCTTATGATAACCCTCCAATCAGTGGAGGACTATCCCCCAGTACATCAACAAAAACTACTCCTAGACCTCAACGGAAGTCGACAACCATGAGTATCACCACCGAAGCAATGACAGATGAATTTTTGCAAAAGACCTTACTTGCACAAAAGGAGCGTTCCAGTAAGGACATTTCAGCGCAGGTGGGGTGGCACAGTCCACAGGAGCTAACCAATGACAGTGAAATGGCCGCTTTCCAAAGATTATGTAACGCGTATATAAAACATGAAAACGATTTCTTGATTCAGCTGCTAGAAAGTATGGACCTGTCCCCAAGTTGGATCGACATAATTCTACCTATCGTTCATAAAGTAACTGAAATAGTGCGACCTGACGTGAAGCATTCCGATGATGACATGGACATCAGGCAATACATTCAATTTAAGAAAGTACCCGGTGGTGCTAAAGAAGACTGTCGAATTGTCAATGGGGTTGTTTGTACAAAGAATGTGTCTCATCGTAACATGAGACAAAAATTAAAAGATCCAAAGATCCTATTGGTTGGTTCCTCAATCGACTACCAGCGATTCGAGAATAGATTTTTATCACTGGAACCACTTGTTATGCAGGAAAACGACTACTTGAGAAATGCTGTTGCTAGAATTTTTGCTTTAAACCCAGACCTGGTAATTGTGGAGAAGACGGTTGCCAGACTAGCACAAGAATTTTTATTGGATCATGGTATAACTCTAGTCATCAATGTGAAACCATCTGTGATGGAGCGCATTGCAAGGTGCACCCAAGGTGTCGTCTGTGATTCCGTTGACACACACATTGGGCGACCTCAGTTGGGATTGTGTCACAATTTTTATCTGGAAACTTTTAAAATATCGGATGGAATGAGGAAAACGCTAATGTTTTTTGATGGGTGTGCTATGCATTTAGGGGTAAGTCAGGGAAATATTTTCTTTGAGAATATAGTATTTTATGGCTATGAGTATTAATTACTTTTTATTCATTTGTTGTAGTGTACGGTGCTATTGAGAGGTGGAACAAATTCCGAACTAATGAAAGTGAAGAAAATAATGTCCCTTATGATGTTTGTTGCGTACAACTGGAGGCTTGAAAGAAGCTTTCATATTGACTCGTTTGCTATGCCACCTTCAGCTAAAGAGGAGAGCCCTGAGATCTCAACAGATCAGTCACCTTCCTCAGATGATTTTGTTGAAGCCAGAGAAGAATTCAGCCCTCCAACTACCTCTCCTTCAAGAACTGAAACAGTTGAATCTCTTTCTGCTGACAGTGGCTTCGAAACTGCCAGCAAGGTTGAAACGCATCCTTTGGCACAAGCACCATCTACTGAAGACGAATCTGTCGTTCCTTTTAAAAGGCTTCGTGAATGTCTCGATCAAGTTATTTTATCTGCATCTCCATTTATATCCTTTCCGTTACCATATCTTGAAACGGTGGAAGGGAAAAGCTGTGACCTTCGTAAATTCTTTCCAATGGAAGCGTATTGGTCTGCTAAACTTGGTGGCGTAGAGAATAGAAACCGCAATAGTGCCGCGAACATGGAAAATACACAGTTCAGTGCTGAAACCGAAAACAACGCAATCAATGCGTATATGCACGGAGTCTACATCAACAGCAAAATTTTCATGGACTCTCCTTTGATAGAGAGAAAGGATGCTCATGCATTCGTGTCAAAAAAATTGACATCCCCAATTGGCTCGGATGAAGTTCAAAGCTTAATTGCTGATTTTAGACGAGTGGGTGGCAGGCTGCAATTTATTCCGCAAACTGATAGCCAGTTGTCGCTGGGACTGAAGCTTAGAAGTAACAACTCTAGTTGGAACACTTTGGAATCTGATAAACTTCGTTCCGGGGTGGAGACGTCAGGGAGAGTGGATTGTTTGGACCCATTCTTACATCAAAAGTTATCCGTGTCATTTTGCAGCTACTCTCCTCAATCAGCCAACTTTCCCTACTTTTGCGTCAATCCATGGTAAATTTATAACGTATTTTACAATTTGCATAGGTATTTCAACACTAGTGCTAGCTTTTTATTGTTTGCCTGAAATGTTTTAGGACCGTAAATATGGACATGTACGGTAGAAACGATATATCTCTTGGAATGTTTTTGGAACGGTATTGCTTCCGTAAAACCTACCTCTGTCCTGCTAAAAACTGTGACACCCCAATGCTGCAGCATATTCGCCGCTTCGTTCACCAAGATGCGTGCATTCAAGTAATTCTCAAGGAACTTGAAAGCCCTATTCTAGGTTCCGGGGACAATATTCTGATGTGGAGCTGGTGTACCTCTTGCAAAACGGTGAGTATAATTACCTGATTTTTGTGACAAATTTCCTAACTAAACGCTAAACTAACATTTTTGTTCGTTCCAAATTACATACGCGTCCAGTCCGAAGTTTTATCCAGATCATTTTATCATTTCTTACAGGTATCACCAATTGTTCCCATGTCTGTTGATGCCTGGTTTCTGTCGTTTGCCAAATACTTGGAACTTAGGTTTCATGGAATAATGTATTCCAGAAGGGCTTTTGATAACCAATGCCTTCACTCCTTGCATCATGAACACCAGCAATATTTTGCCCAACAGAATATTGTTGCAGCCTTTAAGTAAGTTTTAATTTGATAGTCAATACCACGGTCTATTGTCCTATGTTGTATGTCCTAGGTGTTTATAATGTAACTGCACATTTAGATATTCCAAAGTAAAACTATGGGAAGTGTCTCTGCCACCGTTCTTCATCAGAACAAAGCACACGCCAAAAACAGTCCACCAACTAATCGAAGATGTTAAATCCGTTGCAATAATTGGCCATGGCATTCATGCAAATATTTTAGAAGTTCTTCATTCCTTAAAGGAAGGTGCCGCCGGATTAAAAGTTGAAGGTAGCGACACTACTATACTTGTATTTGCAAGCATGAAGCATGAATTTGCAAGCGAGATTCTTTCATAAAAAATTTATTGAATGTGTTATATTATTTTAGATGTCCTCAATGGATTATTTGAACTATTGAAAGTTGAAAAGTCTGTTTTCCGGTCCAAGATTGAAGATATTCAAATGAGCCTAACATCTCCAAATTTACAGGGCGATAAAAACAATAAAGGTGAAATTACATTCAATCAACTTACTAATGCATTTGAAACATTGTTATCATTTATTTCGTATCACACTGAATTTTAAAAAATGTGTACAGAATCCGAAGCCTTCTTATGGAAAGTCACAGATGCCATCGGATTTTTACGGTGTAGCATTGCCGAAACCATCCAATCATGGAATACAAAACTGAATGAATTTGTGCAACTTAGAAAGAAAGAGGAAAAGCAAACAAAGGTAAGAGATTTACAGTGAATAAAATCAGACTTTCATTGGTACATATTAGCAAAGTTTCTCGTCAAAATGTTTACATTTTAATCAATTTAACTAAAGGGATTCGGAAAAACTGACACTGAGCAAACAGACAACAAACCCGTACTTCCAAGAATTGAAAGTGAACCTATGTTTCCACCAAAAGAATTAGAAGATTCACTACGTTCAACTGGCAATTTGTTGGACTCAGATTATCAAACGGAATCCAAGAAAAGTATGTGACATTTTTGGCCTTTCAAATAAATACAAAATAATTGCAAGCAAATAATGTTATTTTTTCTTGTTAAACAATCAAGATTCTGATGTGGATTCAATAAGCACTGGGAATATCAGTACGTCAGGATTGCCTGACGATTATGGAAACTACCTCACGTCTGATGATGTAAAAGGTCGACCAGACAGAGCCCCATCTCCGAGCAGACATCATTCCACGGATACAGCGGAAAGACTGAAAACGGATGGAGAGGCTCCTCGTACAAACGAATCATTAAATGCATCAGATGAAGTGGTCGATTCTGGCAAACCAGTTCCAGAAAAGAGAATAAGCAGTAGTACTGTGAAAACCCTCATATCTCATTTACTTTCCGGAGTTAGCTCGGTTCAGCTAATTCAGGTACCCCTTGAATTTCAATTACTTGAGCAAGATATTGTTATCGTTTTGAATTTACTTCATGTGTTTCATTTACTTATGTAGAGTCCATGGCCTAATACTGAGCACAATTTCGCATCTATGCTTAGTTCGTTACCCATAACGGTTTATGAGAATGAGCCAAGTTCCGTTGTAGCCTTTACTTTAAGCTCACACGAGTACAGAAGACAAATCAAAGAAAAAAGAAAAATGCGACTTGGGTCAACGTCAGTAAATCAAGATGAGATAATGTATGTATTGATAAAATATTTACATTGCGTTTTTTCTCTTTAAAATAAAAAAAATACTAATTTAATTATAAAATGAATTTGATAGTACCAACACGGGAACTCCTAGAGATTCTTACATTGACAAAATCGATTCACCAAAGGATATACTTGACGAGAAAAATGCCTCTGTAGATGAAAAGGATGGGTAAATACGTTAGATACATTCTAATTAAAAAACTAATACATAGGTAGTTTAAAATGAAATCAATAATGTAATATGTATCTTCACTTGTTTTAGAACTAGGGACTCGGACGGTCATATTGAAGTTCAGTTCAGAAGTGGCATCGCCAAATTCTACTGTCGAGTATACTTTGCAGACAACTTTCGCCAGCTCAGAGAAATGTGTCTTGTGGAAGGGGAGGAATTTTTTATTCGATCTATTTCAAGATGCGTTTCATGGGCAGCTTCAGGTGGAAAATCAGGGTCAACGTTTTGCAAAACAGTTGGTACGTTTTAAATGTCTAGATTATTCCAACGCTTATTTATGTGATTCCATGTGCCAACACTAATCGTCTATATGGTTTTTTTGGTAGATGATCGATTTATTGTGAAGCAGATGTCTAGATTTGAAATTCAGTCGTTCCTAGATTTCGCTCCTCACTATTTTGATTATATGACGACTGCATTCCAAGAAAAGCGGCCTACAGTCCTTGCCAAAATTGTCGGTGTCTTTCGAATAGGTTTTAAAAACTCTGTTACCACATCTGCCTCAAAAATGGACATCCTGATAATGGAGAACTTGTTCTATGGAAGAAATATATCGCAAAAGTTTGATTTGAAGGGGTCTATTCGTAATCGCTTGGCCACAGCCACGGGCAAGGAGCAGGAAGATCTAGTATTGCTAGATGAAAATTTGCTTAACAGTAAGTAGAAGTGCCAATGAATAGTTGGAAGTACTTACATACATTCAACCCCAAGTTTTATCCTTATTAATGATATAATTAAAATTTCAGCGGCCTGTGAAAATCCACTATACATTCGCCCACACACTAAAACGGTTCTACTGACAGCGTTAACTAATGACTCGAGATTTCTGGGGACGCAAATGGTAATGGATTATTCTTTGTTGGTTGGCTTTGATGAGGAACAGCGGGAGTTGGTTGTAGGTGTCATTGGTAAGAAAATACTAACTGTTGGTCTACTCTTTAACTTTGAACTATTGATTACTCAGATTACTAACAAACTATTTCGTCTCGTTTCAGATTACATACGAACATTCACTTGGGACAAGAAAATTGAAACGTTTGTCAAATCTTCTGGGATTCTTGGTGGCCAAGGGAAAACTCCCACGGTCGTGTCACCGGACGAGTACCAAACTAGGTTTTGCGAAGCAATGGACCGTTATTTCCTTCTGGTACCAGACCGATGGATGGGACTTGGACTTTGTGTTGATTCATAACTTCATTTAGTTTTCGAAGCGTGTCGAGTGTTGGCCGACCATTCGTCTTTCTTATGTCCATAGATGAACATTTCATGTGTCTTGTTACAAGAATGAGCTAAAATCAATTAATTCCAATAGATGATTCCTTTTTTAGAAACTTTAGTGTTTGTAATGTGATATAATAATGTTGGTTTGTTATGTAAAATAAAATAAACGCAACGATTAAGAAATTGAGTTCAGCACGTGTAATGTATTAAATATTTGCTGCACGTTAATTTCGAATAATATTACTTGAGAATGACCACCATAAATAACAGAATAATATCACAAACTGCGGTGTAACATGCATAGGATTTTTTTTACCTTCAGACTAACAAAGAACAAATAATGTCTGCCACAAAAATGTGATCTGCTTATCTTTTGGCAAGTAATGTAAAACCATGCAATGAAGATTGAAAGCAAATACTGATAGGGGTATGACTGACCATGAAAAATTTGGCAAGATACCTGTTGCTGTTGCAAAGCCACAGTGTATAACTAATTATTAAAACTAAATGTCGGTGTACGCTATCTACTAACCATTCGCGCACATACTAACCATATTTGAAAAAAGTCTTGCATGGAATGGTTGAGGATAGCGTTTAAAAATATTCTGCTTCCAAGAACTAAAAATCGTCCAGCTCTATTTTACATGAAGCTTCAAGTTTCAATTCGAACTCTGCATGGCTGATTATCTGCTCTTGATTTTCATCTTCACTGGACATTCCACTACCGGTCCTGTATTATAGTTTCATAAAATTAAAAATTAGCATGCGTACAAATGGTCATCAGCAATATTAACGGTTCCGGTCAACAAGGAAGAGCTTACCTTTGGCGAAATCTATGGAACACGTTTGGAGCATCAAATGATATATCCCTACTGCGAGTATTTCGGGAATGTTGATCTACCACATGACAAGATTTACAGGATGTAATCCCGTCTTGCTCACAACAAGAATAGTGATAGGAATGACCACATCTACAACCAACGAAATATATCAAATTAGGCGTGTTCGTGTATGTAAAATACGTTGTACAATTAGGTTAACTTTGATTTTCTTACTGGAATACAACCAGACTGGAATTGTTAGAACTCCCTTCAGAAACAATGGACAAATGGCATATTGGACATTTCTTATTTTTTGACGAGAAACCCTGCTTTAGACATTTCACGTGGTTTTTCAAAATGTCGTGAACATCAGATTCTGTAACTCGCTTGACCAGAGTAACCATCATATCTTCGTACGTGCATGTTTCAAGCATACCTGTAAACGCAAAACCAGTGTTTTTATAAAAGTTCAATGCTTAAATTTTCCATGATTCCGTGTTTCGTCAGTCACTTACCCATAACCAAATCTTTGATTTCTGCAAACGTAGCCTTTTGATAACTAGGATCATTCATAACTATTTCAACGATCGTAGGAAGGGAGACATGACCCATCATGCTACTCAATAGATGCTTGGTCATATCATTAAAGAATGTGGACACTTCCTTTCCGTTAGGGTATTTATTATGAGCTGAGATTGTAAGTTCCAGTAGTGGCAACCATAACTTCTCTCTGTCTTCGCTTATTAATTTTGGCGAGTTTCTTTGTGAAAACTGGATCATGACTAAAAATAGAGCTTGAAGTTGATTCCATTGTAGACCAGTTGTTACTGAACCCACGTCGTTACTTTTAGCAGCAGTATTATCAATTTCCTCGAACACCTTATAAAACAAAATTATAAGAAATTCAAGCTTTAGAAGTGCATCTCCTCGCAAATTTTAAAATTATAACACAATTATATGCTGCGAAATACTACTGTAATTTTAAAAGTATTACCTTCTGCAATTTTTCTTTGAATTGATTCAACATAAGATCAAATGCTTGCAAGATCTTTCCATCTTTCTCCAGCAGGTAGCCAATTGCTTCAATTAAATTATATTTGTGACAAATCTACGGGCACAATGGTAAAAAATCATGTAAGATCATTTTTATTAGCTAATTATTGCTAACGATTTCAGCGCATGAATCATACATATATACCTCAAGAGCATTTTCGTGACGATACGTTTCTACTGACGTTAAAAATGGATAGACTAGTTGTGAGTTAAATCTACATAGCAGTTCTATGTATCGTTCCGTAGTGATTGTATCTACCGATATTCCACCCTGATTTTGATCCCGACTGCAATATAGAGATTCCGTATTTAGAGATAATAAAAACATGTCGTCTTTTCAAGTAGTACCATCAAAATGGGCAGTTACCTTATTGCAAATATCCCTTGAAGAAACAAGTACTGTTTTTCAGGTTTCTGCTCCAGAGATCGAACGAGGTCAGGAACGAGGGAAGCTACATGTAAGTAGATAACTTGAGCCGTTTTTTTGTTGTCGATCTCGATTAAGCGCTACAGTTTAAAGGAATGGAATTAGTCACAGGAACTTGCAGTGGCATTTTCATAACGAAACGAAAGATTTTGGACTGGAATTACCTCTAATTGCACCCTAATTTGTCTTTGAAATTCCTCCTTTTTGTTCGGGAATAGGCAGAAGATTTTATGCAAGTATGAGAATACTTGCTGATGTCGAGATTCGTCAAATAAATAGCATTCAATTATTTTGTCGTACTCCTGTCGTCTTTCGTATAACATTTCGCACACACGGTAGCTGAAAATACAACCAAGTAGTTAAATCTTGTAATCTCCTTACATTCGGTACAAAACAGTTTAGTACTATGGTCATTTGTTACTTACAATTTCGCATGAATGCACTTTTCTAGCAGCTTCTGAGGTTCAAAATGTTGCATCCCTCCAGCTTGCAAAAGTTCCAAAAGTGCTTGTTGTCGCTCGTCAACTCGGGACGCATCCTTTCCACTGGTTAAATGCTCGAGTACCTTAAGGAAATGAAATTTTTTATTCACACAAACCAAAAATTATGCAAAATGACAATAGTAAAAAGTTCAGTTTTCTGCGTACCTGCTCGAAAAGAAGTTTACTAACATACAAACTATTATCTGGTCTAGCCATTTGCCTCGCTAGGAATGTAAAAAGTACTCCGACTTGAGTTGGCTATAAAATTAAAATTTGAAATTATTTTTCCATTGAACATATTATTTATCACATCATGTATGACATTTAATAAAAACCTACAGTGAAATTTCCTTGCTCCACCATGACTTGTAGAAGAATGTCAACCATCCGCTGTTTTTGTCTCTTTCCCATGTCCAACTGAAAAATAGGTTCTTCAAAACTTAAAGACAATACGTTGAGGAACTCTCTTGTGTCAAACTTTAAAAAGCACCTGTGAAATAAAGAGGGTCACTACACAACTTTCACACAAAGAACAGTACAAAATCAAATAAATTATGGTTTGCATATTTGCATGTACCGTAGATATGGATAAGCCAGCTCATTGTCGGTAGAATTTCTGGTATGAAGGGTTGTTATACATCTGAAAATGTCGGATTGAACCTTCTCGATCAGTTCCGGTGGAATGTTTCCGTAAGGATATGCACGTCCAGCGAGGCAGCACGATAAATAAACTAGAATTTTATTTCCCAAAGCTACTTGCGCATCTGTCAGTTTAGTTTCTGAAACAAACGAAACCCAGAGTTCTTTAAAGTGAACTGATTCATCACTGCACTGTTGCAAACTTAATGTTGCATACATACCGGTTGATATTGCTGCTTGCAGTTCAGTCATCAGTTCCTCTAAAGGAGTGATATAGTCTAGCATTCCTTGATTGTAGATGTAAATTATTGCGTCGTACAAGCCTTGAGTCCAACACAGCTTCATTGTTTGATGTATATCCAAGGACTCCACATTTAAATGAACGATACATGCTTCCAGAGGCTAAAAAGGAAATACAAGCGTTCAGGATTACATAGAGGTGCACAAGGCATTTTCAAGGGTAAATATTTATGCCGTTCTTCTCATTGTTTACTGACCTTAAAATTTCCGAGCTCTTCGTAATGTGAAACGAATTCCTTTACTATCGTTGGCGGCACAGCCCTAAGTTGGTCATTTAAAATATAAAGTTCCAAGCTTTCCAAATACGCTGCTTTAGATACTGGATTTGCCATACATATTTCGAATAGGTTATCAAAGATCGGATCGCTATAAAAACATTGAATACATTTAATAGTATAGAATGAGGACCTGAGGGCGCACCACAATAATATGCAATAGTAAAATAATTATGAGGAAGTAGCTTACACGTTATCTAATAATACATAATATTTCATGGCTGTTGAAATTGTTTCAACATAATTTTGTTTTGCTGTACTGAGGTCGTCCATATAGTTTAATGTAGAAATTCTGTCGACAAATGTCTCCAATATGTACAGTATCTAATAATACAAAAGTCTATTTAGCTACCCAGGTAAGCTTGAACACAAAATTTGTTATTGAGGAAGAAAAAATGTTTGCTTTTACCTTCTCGCGAACTATCAGTCGCTTGGAATCCTTGCTCCCTTTGAGCCCGATCACTGCTTTAGCTTTCTCTAGATAAAGCTCGTATCCTAACTGAAGAGCCTCAGTGTAATGATGCTGCCTAACCAAATAATCCAGCCTTTCGTGCCACGTTCTCATTGTTAACGCATGCACGGACTTCGTTCCTAGTATTACCATTTGATTATTAAAACACAGTATGGAATTGTAGCAAGCTCGTTCCCCAGCTAGAGCCTACGAGATATAAAAAATTTGTTCAAACATTCCATTCAACATTGTTGTATTTAAAAAAAAAAATTTAATAGTGTGGAGTTCTCACAAAGGCCTGGCTGACATTTCCACCAGTTGCTAATCCTTTGAAGTGACTACTTGCATAAACTAAACGAGCCTGCGTCAAGTCCACTGTTTCAAGCTCTTCTTGTGACCTTACATCCATAATGCGCAACTGTTCCCTCGTGTCCAATAAGGCCAAGATTCTTGAGTTTAGCCAATGTAAGCTCAGGAGCTGATAATTAACGGAGAATTTTTGCAAAGGCAAAAATTGCGGTGTCCCTTTCGGGCCTTGTGTAACCTGTAAATAAAGCAGCTAGTGTTGAATCAAAAATTGTAACCGCATCGGCACTGGCAGCGAGTGGTTGCTGTCATATCACTGCGGTAATGCGTATAGTGTGAATCTACTGACCTGATAAAAGTATACCGTTGAATCTCTTGCGAAGGTCAAGACAGGATCCACTACTTTCTCATTTTGTGTAGTTTGAATTATAACCATCTGCCATGAAACTAAAGGTAGCGTTGTAGGATCACATGATAAAGCATGAGTAAAAAGGACACGAAGTTTTGGCCTAATCGTAACAACAATGACCTGCGTAATTTCAATAATACATAGATTAAATTACGGAAATATTATGGACAGATTCAAAAAAAAAGGAAGAGTTTCAAGAAAAATCATTCATTACCTTTGATAATGTTGCAAGTGCAACAATCACGTACTTTGACAAAGCATTGTCTGGATAACCACTGAGCAATAAAGGCTCAAATGTACAAACTTCACCCCTACTTCCTGAAAATATGCATCTTGAATCACATCCCCGTACTCCCATCGTTCTTTTAAAGTTCAGTTCAAACACTGAACCGCCACTATCACTACACAATGCCAGCGAAGACTCATCGGTAAACTACATTTGAAATTAAAACAAACAAAAATCTTCAATTACAACCAGAACCAAATTTTCGCAATTGTTTAAAAAAAAGATGACATGCATTTTAAATATTACACTTACTCGTAATATTAACACTGCTGAATTGATTGCATGGACGTCATGAAGAACCCTACATCAAAGAGTAATCGTAATGAGCATGAGTTATTGTAAAAAATAATTATTTTACACGGACTCCTGTTTGCAATACAAACTTGGATATATTTACTAACCGTATCAGCTTTCCGTTCTCAAGGTCATACATCGAAATAAGCCCCTTCGCATATCCGACCAGTAGTCGAGTCCCGTTCCCACTTACGGCGAGACTACTAACAGAACCTCCTTCTTCTCGCGAGTTAACGTCTCCGAGACACCACTTTATCGACTGCATGGCATCAAATATCAAGATGTACCCATGCGAGGTTCCTACTGCGATTAATGAGCCTATCGCCACTGCAGTCGCTGTCCCAGCATCAATTTTATCCTGTCATAAAATGTCTCATTTGAAATGCAATCAAAATGTCACAATATTTTAATGAAGGAATGAATGGTTAAATGTCAGTGTGGAGCTTACACGTACAGAAATCGTGTTTATATGCGAAGTCATTCCTTTCAGTAAAACATGGCGTAAAATAGAATTTGGCTTTTTCTTTAGCACTTGTCCAGGACGGAGACGCACGCTGCGACTAGAACTGCGACTTCTCGTGTCTGAACCCTTTGAGACGATGGATATGGTGTCGCCTGCTTCTGGCAATAAGCCCTATAATAATTTTAAGCAATTTATATGAATGTCGTGTCTTTTAATGTGCATCTTTATAACATCACAAACATCATATAATATGTAATCGTACAATTTGAATTTGAGCCAGATTTTGAGTCCTTTCTTGAACTTGAGATTCTGAAGAAATTTGTCCATGTGCATGCCCCTCATCGTCTGAAATGGATTGGCCATCCACATCATTAAGGATGCTTTCTAACGTCGGTTCGAAGTCCACAGGTGGTATGTTAAATTCATCGTCATCAATCGGCTAAAAGAACAAGTTCATGCTTAAAACAGTCATTGTGAAACTTTGCAAAAATGTGCCTCGTCGAAATTATGCGTATTAAATTCAACAATTGGAAAAATAAATTGACATACAGTTTCTTCCTCTTCATCCGCATTTTCGTTCAACGTAGTCACACTTTCTGTTGTAGATCTTATGCTACCAACGTCGTCATCTATTTCCTTTTTACCGGTCAGTGCGTCCCCATTTCCCATCCTCTTTTCCACAGCTTGTTTATTTGGCGACTTTTGAACTGCTTCCTTCAGGTCAGCAGATTCCATTTTTTGTAAAGTTGACCCAAGTAATTATTTTCACTTTGTCCCTACAATGAAAACACACCTCAATCAACATAACTGATTCGGTACGTGCACCAAAGTACATTGATGATCAAGAAACTGCTTTTATGTTACCTGACTGCAGCAGGTTGAAAAAGGCGTGATAATATAATTCGGAGGAACGGCCAAAACTTCACATAACTCCAGCAGCAATCATCATAGATTTTTTTGATCTGTGTCTTTTAGGCATCTGTCTAATGGTTAAATCGCCTGCATGTCTTTAGTAACTTTACTTGATATAGTTAATTATACTTAGTTTGTACGTAAATATTTTTGGTAAAGTGCAATGTGGCTATTATATAAAAAGAGATGTGAGAAAATCATGCTCATGATTTAAAGTGTATTGTAAGGAAGATCAAGATAAACTTTGTTACGAGTTTTTTGAGTTGAGTAGTTATTACGCATTCAATGTTAAATTACTCTCTACTTTATTTAGCTAATTATTTACACAAAATTAAACTTAATTCAACACTACCAACTTCTCATTTCGTCAGTGCTCATCTTTTCACACACTCCTCCTCAGCTGTTCCTTTCTGTCATTTTTAACTCCTTCCGTAAAAAAACAGCAAAAGAGCTGCGCCAGCAGCAGCAAAGCAAGTAGAACGTGAGATAAGAGAAGATCCAACATATTTACCTGGCTGGCCGAGCCTACTAACTTGCATGGTTGCATAATAAGCCAAAGCAGTAAGGCGTATACGCCTGTCTGCCTGCTTGCACTTTGTCCGTACTCCACAGTCACAGATTCCAGAGATTAGTGGAAAGAAACAGGAAAAATGTTCCACACAGTTTGCATCCCAAGAGGGTGTACATTATTTCTCCATGTCACACCAACTCGAGGAAATTGGAAATGAACACTTTCTCTCTAATCTCTTTTCCGTTCTCTCGCAGGAAATACAACAAACAACACATTATGCTTCCGCGTCACATCACAATAATTCTCTGGTGGCGTATATAGCACAGAGTTGTGTTCCCAAAGTTTGCACACTGCTGTCACTGGTCTGCTTTTACTTTACACGCATGAGAAGTGTCGCGCAATGACAGAGTTCTTGTATGTATATAGCCATGAAGAGAACGCATTAGAAAGTTTCATTATTTTAGTGCGACGTTTTTATGATTAATAAGCATGCAATGCAACACGGTAATTTTATCTCAATTAAATGCTACTGTTACAATTGTAATTAATTTTAATCATGAATTGAGCAGATAACATTATTTGCTGATACATTTCTTACTTAAATGATGCGGTGGACAAAGTGTGATCAAGCTTTTCTGATATGCATTTGAGTGTATTGGTATGGAAGACGGGAGAAAGTTTTTCTGAATATCGTATATCAGGTTTACACAAATTTTTAGCGAAACAAAGTGAAAGCACAATAAACGACTTTTATTAATAACTTCATATGTAACACAAAAGTTTAATCTTTTATAATGTAATATCAGTACATTTCTGCGGCCAAGTACACAGTTATATTATATCAAGTACCAAATAAGAACACACGTCAAAAATGTAAAGCTTAAAATTATACTTGTTATCACTATCACTTAATAGCTTATTAGTCATTATATTATCTTATTTATAGCATCACCGTAAATTAATTAATCAAGTGGAGAACAATGAAACATGTTCTGAATAAAAAGTTAGGAAAAATGGTAAGTGAATAGGTATAAAAATATCGTACCTAAACAAAGTCTATATTAAATTGTATGAGTGAAACAAAAAGAAAATAATATTGACATTTCTGCAAATCACTGCTACACTGCAAATTTATTTGACAGAATCCTGTGAAATTATCCTCAAAACGGGATCCAGCGAAGGATCCAGGAATAATAGGGGCAACCCGATACTATCGGGGGACAGCCTAACTTCTCCTTCTGGAAGCCTATCATCCTCGTTCCCACGTGTATTGTCATTGTCAATGTCACCGGAACTCAGTTCGTGATCAACTTCCGTCGTATTTTTTTCAGTAGCATTTGGATACAAATACATTCCTTTTCTGAAAAAGTCACTTTTTATCATTGATCTCGGCTTTAAATTACTACTTTTGTAGACGGTACGGGATGCCAATGATTTGTCCACTTCTGCTTCAAAGAATTGAAACAACTGTTGCGAGACAATGTCTCCACGTTCACTTTCTCCGTTTAACGCGATTGCTCCTTCCACATTCTTCAGTGAGTTCTCCGTGTGCTTCTTGGCACTTCTTGATGGAAGGAAGTTGAAGAATGTGTCGCATCCAGCCTCGATTAAGACGAAATCCTTAACAAAATCACTAGCCAGTTGTTTTTCCGTCGACATTGGCTTTATTGGCACACTTGGAATTTCAAGGAAATCCTCTTGAGTTTTTAAATACAGCTCCACGCCACTAAATCGCTAAAATATAAAATGTTGTTACGTATTTTGAATACCTATGATGAACAAAATAGAATTATCATTTCATAGCATACCTGTCGGCATCCAAAATTAGGAATATTGGACCGCGGGTGTCGAGAGAAAGTGGTGTCACTGTCTATACAAATGTCAGCGTGTATAGTTTGGGTAAAATTTGGAGGGACTTGAAGAATGTCAACCAGCTCTAATAAATCACGTAAAATTTATTGATATGATTACAAGTACAATTACATTGTATGCATGTACATAGGTCATCAATATCAACATCTTTTAAATCTAATGAGTGTTAGTCTTACTTTTAGTTCTCGCACTAATTGCAAACTGTGGTCTCAGGATTACATTTTGTACTCTGCATGGGGATACTTTCGTATATTGAGTTATTATGACCTAAAAGCAATAGAAATTGACCGTACATATAGTTAATTGAAAATAATGTATGTCAAATTTAGATATGCACGTATTTCAAGGAAAGAGGTACACATATTCGCATGACATACTATATCACATAATGATGAATGAAGGATAATATCCTTAGGATATATTATATATATAAGATATTACCGGTATATTTAGTAGAAGTACAACATTCATCATCATCTTCATCATCATCATCATCATAGTGAGATATTCACCCACGAATTAAATAAACGCTTCTTTTCTGATAATTTCTTAAGAATTGTAGTGTGCCACTTTGTAATAATGTATCTTTGTAAAAATGAAACAGTTGTACCTAGAGTAAACATTAACTTTAACTTTTAACAATCAATCACGAAACAACGCAGTTAATTCGACTAAAACTAAAATGTAAACTAGCTGTAGACAATTGAAGAAGGAATCACATGCAAGCGGATGTTAAATCATTGAAATTACAAAGGATACTTTTTATGGACTATGGACCTTATGATCTTATGTACATGTTTCCTTATTATTACTCGCCTTAACTTCCTTGTAGATGGAAATGAAAGATGATCAGAATAAAAGAATACCAAAATTATCAAAAACTTTTTACTTCATATACCTATTGTACATTAGATTAAAGTCATATTAGTTCTGTAGGACTGTGTCAAAGTATAATATACTTAATATACTCAACCCAAACTCAAATTACATTTTATATGTGGGTAGGTAAGTTTAATAAGAACTTATGTAGATTTGTGTTTTTAGTAGGTCTAGCTAGACTCGGCTTTTAAACAATTCTGAGATGTACGAACCCAATTGGAACATTTTTGGTATGTTCTATTTCTTATCTATCACTTCGATCATTTACATAAAGTTGGGTTTCAGATACAGTGAATCTGATTCCAATAGTGCCGATTTTGCCTGAAGTTAGAAGGAAAACGTGTTTGACCTTCCAATTTCAGAATTACCATTACCGACCGCAGCACTACAGGAGTCTAGACTATAGCACCACCGTGGCATGTCGTACCAATCCATCCACAATGTGTAATGTATGAATCTATACAATGTATTTCGCACGTGTCCATTTAATAAAAAAGTAGAACTCTTGGACATTGACTTACCTATTCAAATAGGTAACTATAAAGAACCCAATGAGATTGGGAACAAAACAAATAATCCTTAATAATGGACTTATCAGAAAAGTTGATAGAACGTGGCGCGTGGAAAATTTTCAGTACAAAAGTTTCATTCTCTGGGCACACGTTTGGTCACCCACATCATAGAACTTTCTTATATTGCCTTCATGTCACGTTAAAAACCGTTTATGATGCTTAAATATAAATGTACCTATGTACCCAATTAATTTGCATACATTTTTTTCGTACTAAATTGAAGCTTGTTCCAATAATATTATGATTTTATATTTCTCCGTGCCTCCATACAATCAGTTTCACAAAACACAGAGCTCATGGAAAAACATACAGAACCCAACCTATAAAACCCAACCCAAGTCAGTTAAATGAAAAACACGAGTGACATTCTACCATTAGAAAATCATCGCCAAACCACTGATTGGGATTATAGGGATCATTAGTAAATTTTAAGTGCCCCAATAATTTTTCATCATGAAGGCCGCGTTCCTAATCAGTTTTTGTTTTTTAACACTTTCTTTCAGCGGGGTAATGTATTTCATGCACATTGACTGAATAATCTGTATTCTGTACGGTGCAGTGACAGTCAGTCACTCCACTGGAAAGTTTATAGAATATGCATAGAACATTCATTTTAAAGTTAAAGTAATACTGCTTAATTGTTTAAATCCCAGGTCCTAGCCATTATTATTTCACCCTGTAAGGTGCAAAATCTGATTACACAACCAAGTTACGGGACCAGCCTGAAAACCAAAAGTAAGTTTCGCATTACCCCGTATGTAATCTCTTGACTTCTTCTGATATGAGTCACATTTATATGATATGTATTACTGATTAGGTACTAATGAACTAACTAATGTAATTTTCAGGTTTGGTTCAAATTATTCAAATGCCACCCGTGTTTGCTCAGAACGTAATGATAGGAATTTGTCAAAACCAGAATCAAAATGTCAGTACCGGAAGAATTGGGGAATTCTATACTTGTGAACAGGTATGGTATAAAGCAATAAAATATGAATACCTTAATTAATAAAAACACTGGTTTTGATGATTTATAAATGAATTTTCACATTATTATTCCAACAGCGGTACTCAGTTGTGGAGGTTTACATTGCCGAGGGTTCTTCCCCAACCACAAATAAAGCAGACGCTTATCAGAAAGTGCAACAGCAAACACCAGATATTTTAAACTCCATGAAATTTACCAGAGAGAGCGTAATAATTGAGTCTGGATGCGACTTCACCTTTAATCTACTTCCACTCATCAGTGGCCAAAGTGAAAACCAGCAAGGAGGGCAGCAAGCACTTTCTCCGCAGCAGGGGGCGTTCTTGCGCAGTCCTTATCATCCAACCATTCCACTTCGAAGACCTGTAAGAAAATGATAATTGAAAATCCTAAACCGACCACATACCGCTCCCTGAAATTCCTTTTCTGTTCATCATGTCATGTCGTTATTCCAGATTTTAATGGTTTTTCCCTTTACAATTTTAGGACTCAACAGGTTATACTCAAGGCAGAGCTGGGAATGAGGATGACGAAAGTTCGCAGGTCAACGACGATGAAACGGAAGATGCATCGGCGTAACAAAACATTATCTTGATATTTATGAAGTTTAATACATAGCGCCCCAAACTTTTAAAACTTTAATTGTTTTGTTAATTACTCGTACAAAAACCAAGGTATGTATATATCACACTCCTAGTTTCGTGATTTATTCACATGAAACAAAATGAAGCTAAAACTATGCAGCAAAATATTTGCTCAATATTTGTAGCTTTCTCAACGTAATGGAAAATTTTAAAGTACTAGTCATGAATACACTTTTAAACAGTTAAAGAAATTGCTGAAAAATAATCCACACTTTAATGTACACATCAAACCATTTTATTAACCCTTTGTTAACAGTTTGTTTGGTATGTGTTTTTATCATTCTTTACAGAATTCTACTTTTATGATATTATCATTAAATGTGTTAAACTATTAAAGTTGCCAGTTAAATTCAAGAAAAAAATAAATATATATTTTAGTTTCAAACATAGAATTTTCAAACATGAACAAACCATTAGTCTAATGTTTCATTAAACGGAATACATACATAATTAAGAAGGGGCCAATTCATAGTATTTCAGGTAATTTTTACTGAGCTCATAATCGACATATTTAATACCTACATATAAACTATTTGTAACTTTCTTCATGATGATTACGGTGCGGTGTGCAAAAAGAGTGGAGAAAGTTTCTCCGGACAATGCACATCTTATCGCTTATGATCCATGATAACATAACATGAAAGTAAAAGCATCCAAAGTGTGAAAGCAATTAGCAAAGGTAAAAGGTAAGTTTAGGCAGCGCTGCGCTGAGGTGTTCCGCCGCTCTGCTGCTCGAATGGCAAAAGTGCACAATGACACGTAATACATGATTGCGTCGAGCCATTGAAAATTGAGGAATGCCGCGAGATGCAGAGTTTGCCGACTTTGAGAAGCTATCCACACAGATTTGCAGTATCATTCCATTTGACTCCACTCTGTCATCCGTCGCTTCTCGACAAAACTAGCAAAATCATCCAACAAACAAGCAAACATAAACAAAAAGTCAGCTTAGTCGGAGTGTCTGAACCGAGTTTCCGAGTTTAAAATATAATTAAAATTAACAGTTGGTCATTTTACAGTTATCTTCAGTGTCAACGTGCAGTTTCAATTTTAAATCATTGTAAGTACACCAGATTTAAGTTTAATAATGTCTTATTAACAATTGTCCTCATTTGAGTGACGAAGTTGTGTCAATGTCCAAGTGTGCATCTTATAAAGATTTGTTAAAGAAAATTGTGTGGTTATCTCTTCCATAGTTTATTGATTAAAGTTACTGACGTTGGTGTGAAAGATGGCATGACCTGTTTGATTTTAATTGTTGTCGTAATTATATATTGTAGGATTTTTGGTCAGCTTTACTGGAGGCCTAACTTTCAAGACACATTATGGGCACAGCAAGGTACGACCGTGCTATCACCGTCTTCTCCCCAGATGGACATTTGTTCCAAGTGGAATATGCTCAGGAAGCCGTTAAAAAGGGATCGACTGCGGTAAGTAATTGAAAAAGTCACAACCGAGGATTTGGCCATTTCAGTTAATTTCTCTGCTCTTGCAATAGATTCTTAACACTTAACTTTTTACGTTTCGTTTACTTCTCTAGGTCGGTGTTCGAGGCAGCGATTGTGTAGTACTTGGTGTAGAGAAGAAGTCTGTTGCTAAACTTCAAGAAGAGCGGACTGTGCGAAAAATTTGCTTACTGGATGATCATGTGGTGATGGCATTTGCTGGACTAACTGCTGATGCTCGGATACTTATTGATAGGGCAAGGGTAGAATGCCAGTCCCATCGGTTAAACGTGGAAGATCCTGTTACATTAGAGTATATTACTCGTCATATAGCCGGTAAGCTTAGGATTTTTAAACAGCGCAAGTAATTATCAACTAATTACCAGTACTTACGAGAGCAGTTTGTATTATAATAATACCATGTCATTTTTTTGTTGAAATAGAGCTGAAGCAACGCTACACACAGAGCAACGGCAGACGTCCGTTTGGAATTTCTTGTTTGATCGGCGGTTTTGACCTTGATGAAACACCTAGGCTTTATCAAACTGAACCATCCGGTACTTACCACGAGTGGAAGGCCAATGCTACTGGTCGTAATGCTAAAACGGTAATTTAGTGCATAAAATGAGACGTGATGACTTTAGTTCTACTGCACGTTTCTAATACTAATAATTAATTTTAATGATTTAAGGTACGCGAGTTTTTAGAGAAGTATTACACTCCAGAAGATGTGGACACAGAGGAGAAAACGATTAAGCTGGCTATTCGTGCCTTGTTAGAAGTTGTTCAATCAGGCGGCAAAAATTTGGAAATTGCAATAATGCGCAAAGGTCAAAGGATGCAGGTACGCCCAAAGGTTCATAATACAATATAGTACTTGGGAGGGATAATGAAATTTCATGCATTATTATAATAAAACTATCTTCAGACGCGTTATGCCAGTTTGAAATATTTCACCTTGTTTACTATATTTTCTTTTATTTCGTTTTAGATGCTGGATGTAGACACCATCGACAAATACGTGAAAGAAGTCGAAAAGGAGAAGGAAGAGGAAGCTGAGAAGAAGAAGCAGAAAAAATAATTTGTCTTTTCATTTCATGTAATTTTTATTAATATTTCATTTCGTATAATATTCTATGCTTGTTTGGTGTATTCATTTCTATAAAATAAAATAAAAAACATACGATACAAACAATTTTTTACTGTTTAAAAAATCCAATAAATTATGCTCATTATTTCGCAAGATGCAGTTTTGTTGTTGCAAAGTAAAGAATTTGAAATATTACTGCGTGCATAATAAGTACAGTAAGGACTGCTGCAATCCAATAGCTAGAAATATCCGAAAAATTCGAGCTGAAAACAATTCGGTGCAAAAATAATGATATTTTTTTTTATAAATCGTTTGAACCAACCACCGCAACTCCATAGTGGATTTTAAATTCGTGATGCCGATGATGTATTTTGTAGGTAATTAGTTTGCTTCCAGTGAATCTATATCGATGTTTAGTTCATTTTCTTGAGCGCTATAATAACCATGCATTGTTCGAAGGAAGGAAGTAGATGCATCGATTTTATCATCCTCTGAGTATTTTATTGAAATTGCTGCAGTAATTACAAATTCTAGTAAAAATGTATCATTTTTTATTATCGATATAATCTTAATAATAATATTGTACAACGTATCGCGAAACAAAGCTGAAGTTAAGACAATGGATAAAAATCATGAATCATCCACAACGTAATAATAGTATGACAGGAAAACCAAGACAAAATTGAAAGTTTACAAAAACACGCTATTATATAATATATATCTACTTTACATACATAAAAAGGGGAAAATTATAGTCAAACGCTAACTATACAAATACAAAACCGAGTAAGTTTTTATGTGTTAAGTGAACGATACAATTCTACTGAAGGGGCGCGATACATTTTTCCAGTCCCAATAGCGTGTAATGATGTGTGGTGGTGATTGGTCGAGTGGCCATGGCCAATGTGTTGATGATGGAGATGGGGGGCATGTAAATTGTGGGTGCTACCACCACCGTGATGCTGGTGATGATTATGTTGAGTATGATATGGGGAATGATGCGACGAGTCTGAAGAATCCCTGGGCTCCAGGTCAGATCGTTTCGTGTGACCCGAGGAGGAAGATGTAGCACGAGCCATGTGATGAGCCCCAACACCCGACCAGGTCCACGACGCTGCAGGGATCGTAGAGGTGCAGCAGAGCTTGGTGCGAAGCACTTTTCGAACTTTGGATGAGCAAGTGAAAGCGATGAAGATGAAAAGGCCCTGCAAACTGTTGACTACGATGAAGACTATCCACAACTCTGGAATGTCCACGTATCCAGCTACGATTCCAAGGACCCAGCTTATGCCCATCAGTAATGCCAAGCGAAGGTACAACCTGTAAAAAAGAAACAAAGAAAATATATTACGCAACTGATTGAAGTCATAGACGCTGATAATATATCGTGTCAAGTGATGCACGAAGGTTCAACGTTAAAAGGCCATTATATAATGGTTTAGCTAATTATAGTCATGTAAATTCAAACGGTACGAATAAGCATGAACATTTTTCACTGTAAAGTGCAATGCAGTTTCAACTGATATTTTAAAATGGCATTACTCGTTGTTGGTTTAATACTATCATATCATCAAGATCTAAAATTAAGTAAGCTAGTGATAAGAATCAGTAGCACAAAAAAGTTAATGCGTACTTATGCATAATATTTATTTCAATCCTTCAAGTTTCAAACTTGTTCTCACGCGTTGTTTTTTTCTGCACCACGCATTACTATTCTTTACATTAGTTGATGTAAAAGATAAAATATATGTAAAAATCCTGACAAAGCTTTAAGCTTCCTTTGCGTGGTTATTGTCGAACGAAGAATGTTTGTATATTATGCATTCATTCTACACAATAACATTTTGTTAATGAACGCTTCCTTATGAAGTACCTATTCTAAAAACTCAAGAACTGAACTTTTACTTTAATTCTTCATTGATTGATTGATGGTGATGGGAAAATCGTGGTTTCAACTTTTTGCATGCATGCGTTTTATTACACCATTGAATATTTGCGTTGACAATGCCTAGCCGTTAAAATATTTTCCATTGTGTTCATTAAACTGCTTGTGCTGGTATTTACTTAATGCTTTACGTAATAAAACAAGCTGAAAGAAACTGTTTGAAATTTGTCATTACTTAAAAACTTGTGAAAAGTGAAATGATGGGAAAAATAGCAGGACCGCGACCGTCTTCTCATTCTGTCTGTAGAATGTAGTTAGCATGTTCACTTTTTAAAGTCTCCTTCCCGTTTCTAACTAACAAAGGGAGTATTAACAGAAAATGAAAGCTCTCTTGATTTTTGGTTTGAAAATAAATAAAAAATATGAGCCTGTGGACAATTCATTTTCATCTACAATAGTATAACTGCTCGTATATCCATTAAGTACGTATGTATGCTCTTTCCGCTTTATAATTGTCTGAATGCATGTAGATGAAATTAATAAATGTTGCAAAAAAATTGTTTCATTGTTGTTGCTTGTAAATTGCTTTCAGCACGCCGTTTTCAATCATTAGTAGAAAATCAATGTCAGCAAAGAAACATTGACATGAAACGTATTAAGGAAAATGAAATAAATCCTTAATTATTCATCGTACACAACAGTCTCTGGTTTAGAACGTAATTAAATAGAGTCTTCAACCAAGGCGAACTCAGCGGATGTTAAAATAGGAAGAATGAGGTACATCGTACATTTGCAGGCCTTAAAAGTGCAAACAACATTTAACATTTTTCAAAACATTCCTTTATGAATGAGTATATGCAATGCATAGGAGCAGTAGCAATAAGAGTAATGGCAGCAGTTGTGAATGTCATTATTTACCAAAATGCTATTTTTAAAATGTACTGTGTTTCTCAACAGGCTGTTAGATTGTTCCTAATTACCTCTACTAATAATCGCGTGTCATTTTTAGTAAGTGTGTGATGCATAATTTATCATCACCAACCATATATACACCTGCAAGCGTGCAAATTTTATACTCTTCATGGAATCTCTTAATTCCTAAAGTCCAACTTGTCATCATCATCACCGTCAAAGTAAATTATATATGAACATGCAGTTATAAAAACGCAGAATGATCAGTGCTTTAATCTAAGCACAAAAATCCCTATCACCCAACATAAACATCTACAAACACAAGTGTTCATTCACAAGGCATGCATGCATTTTTAGCATTGTTGAATTACCTGAAAAGGTAAGTATGCCAAGATCACTGAAAATTAAGAAGGGATCATCTAAACTTTGGATGTATATACACTATTTATATACATACCCTTCTTTCATGATATTTTTGTTCCTTAAATTAATAGAAACTATAAATATGCTATATTTTACAAGCTATGTAGGTAGTTAGTCAGTAGTTTTTTATAATATGCTGCACAGTAATTAGCCAATGTTTCAATGGCTTGAATTAAAACGCCTCCATCAACGAGGCTATACATTCATTGATTTTTACTCATTCTCTTTCGGATGCCTTTGCTTTGTGCCTTTTTTATAAAAGAAATTGTTAAATCAATGGTTAAAAAATAAATAATAAAACCACATTGCTAAAAAAAGTCTTGAAATAATAATAATTACTTATTGATTATACTCCATTACTTTCTCGATTTTCATCCTTATCTTCCTCCATCGTCTGTATCATTACTAATGATAATCGTTAAATAACTATATACTCTGACATGCTGTTTGTTTGTATTTAATCAAGTTGCATTCACATCATGAGAAAAATGGTGTTCATTTAGGTATGCAGTCAACAGTTTAGAGTATTTTTTTCACAGAATCTTTTCATTTTCTTGAATAGAGCGTTATGTACCTATTTGAATGTGTATAGCCATCGTCTGAAGTGGAGGCATGTATGTATGAATAGAAAATAAGAAAGCACATTTTTTTAACCATGAAGGAATAATGAACCAGTTGAACTTACTGAAAGTTTTTGTGGGAAGGGCCACAGGCCTTGGCCTTTGCGGTTCCTTGAGAAGTTGATGCAATCAACCGTGCCGAGTCAATGAACAATATAACGTTCAGAACGAGGATGAATGCAACTGGTCCTGCAAAGTAAATGAGCAACGCTTGCTTTTGACCAAACCAGCAATTGTGGCGTCCAAAGCTGGGACTATATGGCCAAGGCATCATTTCCGCCGGAAGGAATTCCGCAACAACGGCCAACGTCACGAGAATTGCTGGGAACAACCATCCGAACGTGGAGTAGAAGAAGAAACGTGTCCACTGGGAGCCCGAGGAAACCCTGAGCTCTTGCGTTGCGCGACGGAGGGTCATACACACATCCCATGCAAGTACCAACATCCAGCAAAATGATGCCATCAAGCTGTAAAGAAAAAATATTAAAATGCCGATTGTTAAGTGGGATCACAGAAATTGTCAAGTGCACACATTCATCTATAGTCGCAAAATATATTTACGACAATTATATTTATTGCAGTTTCAATTTCGTCTTAATGGGTTGCAGTTGTCATTCAATGGAGTTTATGTTGATTTAATTGGCACGGGGGACTATTGTTGATGCGTTTCATTTACATTCTTGTACACCATTCAGCCATTCAAATTTCAACTCGGTCGCAATGCGTAGTGCATACGTAAATAGAATGAAATGAACTCTTGGCAATGAATTGACTTTATTGGTAAGCACGTGCAAACATCTTTTCAATATTGTTGTCATTGTTGGTATATATTGTATATCAAAGGAAAACTCATTTCAGAAGCTGTGGCGGGTGGGTGGTCGATTGGCATCTGTCTATAATGTTATCGTAGTAAAGAATTCTTTAAAGCTATTTTATCGAAAAGACTATTGATGTTTGGTTTTTACATATAAATTAATAATTAAAGTGAGCTCGCTGATTCATGTCATTTAATACAATAAAACATTGAATAAACTGAACATTCATAAAGCTGACAAAACATTGATATTTTATAGTGATTGAAGGAATTTTTGAATTGTGTATCATGTACCTACATGCATACAATAATTTCATAATGAACACATTCACAAAAGTCGCTTCAAGTATTGAATTTGTACAAAAGCGAAGATCAATTCATACTTTCAGATTTGACCAAGCGCAGAGCATCTTTGGTAGATAGATTCTAAAAACGTAGTTTGTGATTGTGAAGTCGGCGTGAATAAAGCTTTGTTGATAAAAATGTGACAGTACTTGTATCAAACGTGAAGTCCTTCGCTTTTTTTACTTCTCAATTCTCAGCCATCTTGATTTATGAATGGTTTTCAAAACAAGTATAGGCGAAGTACACTCATACTTACAAAATAAAATATAATTATCAACCAGTAAATCACTGTTTTTGGTGTTAAGAAAGAAATAAGCACGCTCACCTGTAGTATAGAATGACGGCCATCACTGTACAAGAATGGCTAGGTATTTTGACAAATGGCATTCCCAAAAACACTGAATAGGCAATTAGCAATGCGACACAGAGTGATGCAAGATTCTTTCCAGATAAATTCCTCAGCTCCGGCACAATACATGACGCAATGAGATGTAGAATGATACAAATTACAGATATCAAAACGCCAACAAAGCTCAAGTAACCCCAAGTCGCTCCAAACTTTTCTGTGTAGTACTTTGTGTGTGCAGCGCAAATGACGAGACGATTGTCGCCTTGTACGACGTAGTCACTTTTCCTCAGATATTTACTGTAGGGTTCAATGAAAACAGTTCCATTGTCCAAGATTTTGTATTCCTCCCGTCCCAGCATGATTTTCGGACACATGTCAAACTCGTCAATGGCAGCGGATTCCACTGATTCTGTAGAGTAGTAGTCTGAATCTTTGGGGGAAGTTGACTCAAGCACATTTGATCCATCCCCAGACAAGTCACTTCCGTCGCCAAGTTCGTTACTGTCTGATGGCAGATTTGGATTTTTCGGGGTAGACGTAGATACGCTAACGGTGACGCATTCCCCGCCACGGAATACTTGTCCCGGGCCACAAAGTACAGATCTGCATGTTTGGAAGAATGGGTCATAAATTTGTTTTGATGAGCATTTCTCAACTTGTCCAACGAGATTTCCAGACTGTGGATTCAGGTCAAACAGGAATGAAAAGGACGCTTGGTTGAACTCCACGGTGAATCCTGATCGTGCCAGTCCATATTGGGTGCAAATAAGATTTTCAGGTGAGATTCCATTGCAAATGGCACAGTGGACATTGCGATAACCTTCATTAATGTGGTACACCTGGGCGGTGTAGCTGAGACATTTTCTGTGAACCTATATAGCAAAAAAAAATATTGAGGAAAAAATCATTACTTTTTGCATCAAAATCCATCCATTTTCAACGCTATTTTATGTCGAAAAATAAAGTGCATAGGTGGCAGTTAGAAAGGTGACCTATCCTTATAACCCAAGAGCTGTTCATTAAAATTTCAAGACCTTCCGCCACTTGACATTACGTTGATATATGAACTGATCTATAAATTAAACTTGCAGTCTTGATTTCATTTTAGAGCAGTAGGTGTAATCATTTTCATCATAACCATAAAACTCCTGGTAATATCTGTACTGTGTTTCAGGTAGTCATACTATCAGTAATATACCTACTTCCAACAACAACGGTAACGGTGTGGCATTACATTTTACAACTCCTGCTCTACCAACTCATCTCGTGGTATGCAGTACATTTATTCTCATAGAATGAAAAAAATAATTCTTTATTAACCATAAAACCACATTACATTGCCAATTGACAAATCTTATACAATCTAAGATGAACACATGAAAATAACTGTTTTACTTTGTCCTAGCTTTGTCGTTCTCCTATCTACTACGTCTCCATGTCCAAACATGATTCATGATGATGTATGAATGATTCTTTCTAGAGCCTAAAAATGATAATATTCTTCAAGTCACACTTACACCACCACAAAAATAATAATGATTCATTCACAAAACTAATCTCATTGTTGTAGTGTTCACATTCATACAAATTTTCTACCATCATCAGAATAATGCTGCTGTTGTGCTTGTGGTGTCCTTAGTTGTTGATAATAATAAGCAAAAAATGATATGAGGTTTTATTTTTGCTGGCTTGTTTAAGACTATCGGACCATGAAACCGACACATGATGAATACAAATGATGATCACTGCTGCTACTGTTGATACATTAAGGAATGACGAGGATACACTTGAATCCTAAATTCCTAAGGGCCCTTATTTGCCTACTTGCGCATAACAATAAAAAAATAAAAATGTGGTTTCATATCATTAATAAAAATATTTTTATGTGTTAACGTAGTTGTTATAAAGCCTACTGCTGGGTCATGTTGTAATCGAATTGCGTTTTCAGAGCGTAATAAATTTTAACATATCCTCCAACACCCTTCTTCTGCTACGTAACATGCCTATATGATATAACATGTGGTTCTGTAGAGATTTACTGACTAGATAATGGTGGCATGTAGGGATAAAATATATATACTGCACTCATATAATTTAAATGTAAAATATACACATTATTGTGTTCGCCATAAATATATTGTAACACTAGACATAAAATTTGTGTGGAAAACATGGATAGTGAGTACAGTGACTACACTAGCTTAAACAGTGGCAAGCAAACCATTTATTATGTTTGTATGTTGTACACATTTTGTGTTTTAACTTTTCAAGAAAATTTGTATGTTCATTGTGAAACATGGTTTAAATAATTTTGCAAAAGAAACAAATTGAGCAACGACATCAGGGAGCCTTTAATTATCCCTTTGGTACCTGCAAGGACCAAGCACTCTGTCACCAGTTGATGCTGGAAGTCAGATTGAAAAGGACAGAGTATAACGCATTGTTGTTTTCGTAGTACAAAAACTATAGCGGCATATATAATTTAGCTACCCACAAAAGTGAATAATGAATGATACATTGTCTGTTACATTATTCATTCAGCTTGTTTTGTCAGCGTCACAGAGATGAAGGAGGCGAATGTTTTTATAGGAAAGCTAAAATTAAACCACCAGCGTGGGAAAGTTATAAATGACCAATTTCAATTGGTTGAGATTCGAAATGTGAAATAGCCATTACTAATATATAACTTTATGTCATCATCATGGTCTACAACAAATTAGTGTTTCCATTGTCTCAAATCGACGCGACGTCCCTATTTTCCATCAAATACTTTTGCATAAAAACGATTATGAGATGAAGTTTCTTACTTTTCAGAATTTGCATTTTCATTAGCAATCGTCCCCGTCAATAAAACACTTATACAATCGTCTTATTGAATCGATTGAGCATAAACACGACAATAAAATGCTATTCTTGCATGTGAAGCAAACAAACCATGCATCTATAATTGACTACTCCGAATATTGAAATTGAATAATGCTGCTGACTGCCACTGACAATATGGATAAGCGCTTGGCAGCACGTCTAAATAATTTCAGAGATAACAATGAGTACTCTTGCCGATGGTAATAGGACAGTGGTTTCAAATTACAATCACCGCCTCCTAAAAGGCAATTCCCTGTGTCGAAGCAGGTAACACTGTAGCTGGCGGCTGATGTAACATCGTATTTAGATGTTTTTCTTTCATTTAAAAGTTAATTAATCCTGTCAATCAAGTTAGCAGCACGAGAGTACTTTCATAGGTATTGATTTTTATGTAATTAATTTTGAGTTTTACTTTTGCAAATGCTTCTTCATTCTGATTCTCTATGAATAATTTGATTCGTTACTTGGAAAAGGCATTATCTAACAAGATGACAAGATAAAAGAATAAAGTCTCATATGCAGTGCGAATAGGATTACCTATACTCGCATTTTCTGTGGTAATCCATCTTATGCAGTCGAGTCTTGTACCGGGATTTGGTAGTTGATTTCGAATTGTTAATAATTAAAACCAGCTATGTGACATATACATTCCTTCAGGTATCACTGATTGATTGACAGGTGGGGCATGCCTACCCATTCCTGCATACATGTAATTGATACTTTCTTTCTTCCTGATTATCGTAAAACAGCAAGGATTCCTGATTCAATATTCAATGCTTGCGTAAGGATGGCTCAAAGTGAAACATGAACATGGAAAGGAAGTGTGCATATAATGGAATTCATTGATAAAATGTACTTACTTCTGTGTTGTTGTACCCGGAAGGGCAATCCTTGATGGCAGGTTTACAGAATCTCACCATATGCACAGCATTGTCGGGGATAACTGGATCAATGATGCAAGAGTGCCATATTTCATTGGACCGTTGCCCTCTCTGAGGGATGGTTAAGCCCCATGAACCCTGATCCGATCTGTAAGACAGCTTGCTTTTTACCATTTGTGGCGTGATGTCCTCTTTGTTTGTGATAGATGGGCACTCCAAACGGGCTTGCCACAACTCCATACGATCATTGAATGTTTGGTTATTGCACACAGCACAGTAGTAATTTCGGAAGGTAAAGCCTGATCGCATATTTGTCACCGGAAGGGATGAAATCGGATCGAATGAGGTTGTTTTATCATCTTCACAACCTCGTCGTATCTGTAAAGGTAGGCCAAGCAAAGGAAAATTTCTTTTAAGGCAATTCAAAAGATGAGATGAACATGATCGTTTCGAATATTGCTTCCTAATATTTTCAAATCACATTTCATTTAAATTCGTTTTTAAATGACCTGCAGCATTTCTTGAAGAAAAAATCGGTTGAGGTGTCATATTAGCATGTAATGAATGCAAAGATAAATGAAAGTTTTTAACAGTGAATAATTAACATCAACGCAATAGTTTGAGCATGTAATATTTCAAAAGTACTAATGGGACTGTTGGTGATAAATTAATAAGATAAATTACCAATTGCTCATACCTATTTCCCTACATTAGGTAAAGTACATTTATATTCTACAGAGTAGATTTTTAAGTGCTTTCAAGAGATTTCGCTATTGTTGTACCTCCCCCGGTGTTCCTTGTAATTTCGGTGTCCTAAGAAAGAAATCTAGCTATAAAAAGAACATGAGTAACATTTCTTCAGAAAATACAAAAAACTAATCTTTTGTTTGACAGGAAGAGACACTTTCGTATTATTAATTTTAGAACATTTTCGGGGAATACAGACAAACAAACAAAAATGAAAGCGACAAAGTAACTGTCAGGCAATATAATCATCATCACATACAGACAGATGATGTAATCATGTAAATAGGATGGGAAGCACAAACGGTGCTAAAACTAAAACAAGCACTTTGTACTTGCGGAAATAGGACTCTCCCCCTGCCTAAATAACGTTAAAGGCATTATATTTTTAAGCGCATCAATTACCCATCAACCTATCTGATGACTACAGTTTTCGGGATAAAATATGACAGAATTGAATTTTCAAAACTGTCACCTCATGATGAATGGATGCATAAATTAATAAAAGTATAGTAATAAGCTAAAACAAATGGGGTTTACAAGAAATGTAGGACATATAATTTCCTTGTTTTTAGGCGAAAGTTTTACATAACTTGCAAGTTTTTTTTGCTTGTTCAAGTTCCTGTACATCATCACCACTGGCTATTCACAACTAAACTAGAAGAAACCATTTTTAAAGAAAGTTTTGCGGCAGAATATAGTTAAATACGAAATTTTGAGTCTGCGAAATTGCTGCTACTTTACGAGGAAGTATGTAATAATATGATAATGGCTGTCGAAACAAGTTAAATCATTCTGGACTACATAAAAACTTTCCCTTACCGTTTCATCTTTCCAAGTTACGGGGCATTGCGTCTTCATGTAAAGTGAACCAAATTGCCTCAATTTAACACATTGAAAGTTGTCACTTTTCTTGTAGGTAACATTGGGATCTCGACGATAGGATGAATCCACGCAACAATCATCGTACACTATACATTGTTGATCGCAGAAGCAATTCCGTCTCTTCCAGTCATTCATCATGGCCCCATTCCGATCTACATCATACATGATTGATTTTTTTAAAATAAATAAATGATTACTATTCTTTCAACGTGCATTTTTAGCACAAATCAAGCTTGAAGGAATTTTGTTTTTCTTACCGTTTCTGCTGGGAGCACACGTATCTTTTGGTGCGCATGTTTTATTTGTTTTCTCAATGTCGCCGTATGTAACTCTTGTTGGACGTATTAATGAAGAGCGAACAATTCTTGGCACAATTGGCTCTGCTGAGCTACTTGTAATTATACAGTTTTCGAAAGCTAAGCAAACTAGAATCACTACTATGTACAGTGTAGGACTTGACCTCGTGCGAACTTTTCTACACAGGAAAGGCTCTGGCCTTTCTGTTGAAAAGGAATTATAAGTATTATTATGGCTGTGCATTTTTCTGCTTGTTTGAAAATTTGGCGTGATCCTTAAAGGATCCTTTTTGTTATTGCAATAATGAACATCCGTCGTGTGCTCCATGCTGTCATTTTCTTCCTTATAGGAGTAGTTGTTCCATGGACTACTCCAATCAAACAATATCCTGGGGCTGTGCAGCCCCCACATTTTGATCCTTTTCTCAGCAGAGTAATGAAATGTCAACCTATAAGGTAAATAAAAATACGCCAGGGTTAATTTAATGCTTTTTGTGAGCTCAGTTTTCATTGTTTTTGTGTGATCTACCGGAAATTGTTTTCTTTGCAAATTAAAGAATAACGACCCAGAACGTAACGCTTATTTGAGCTAACTTATGTGGATAAGTCTAACTTTTAAAATCATTCTCAACGGCTTTTCAATTTAGACACAAGGTTAGTTCTGTATGTGAGATCAAGCAATTGTAAAAATATATTTACCGTAAAAAGCTATCATCAAATTTAAAAGACTTATTATTACGATTACGCTTACCGCATCACACACACACACAAATACAGCAGTGTGAACGTAATTACAGGTTGTCCTCATTGAGCAAATTATTACAATCGTTTCATAGGCAAGCATGATTTCTTACGGTCTCCTTTTGTTTTCTTTTTTTTTCGATTTATTATAGCATGTCGTACCTCCATTGTAATTCACTAATTTGCACCTTTCCACACATCCTAATTTCCCATTTTTATAGCAGCGATATATAGAATTATACGTGTGCATACAGAAGAATGTTTTATCATCCCTAATAATTGGTTCACCTTAATCTCATGCTTATACATATCGTAGAGCGTCGTAAGTGACTGAGAATCAAGGGGACCCCTGGAGGGCATTATCATCAACAATAAAACCAAAAATTATTACATGAATAAGTTTAAGGCTGAAATGCTTCATTGTACACTCGTAAAAGCGCTTTAACAAGGGCCCAGAAAGTTTCACATGGATATTAAGATAATTCAGTCTCCGACTTAAGGTTTCTGTGAACTTTTTATGATTAGTATAATACAAAGCTAATTATGCTATATGAGCACAATGCAAGACTGTCTGTGGATTTTATTGAACTCGGTTTAACTGTGCTGAAATTGCTGATGTGTATTGACACGAGAGTATCAGCAGGGGTACCTGAGGGCCAATGCGAAATATAGTAATGACGAATTCCTTAGCAAAGCAAACAAGGATACGAATCTAGCAATCAGTGCGACGGTAGTTTTAATCCGATTTGCTTGTAACGTGTTACAGGGCTTTTGTATGCGCATTATTAATCCAGCTTACTTTAAGATTACGACTGAACTGAACTGTATACCTGTATTAAGCTTTAAAAAATATTTTGGTATTGACATTTTTTATTTCACAGCCTTGTGTAAACTTTATAGTAGCTAGGTACATGTAGGTGTATGTATCAATCTGTAAAAAATCTCAATTAGAAAAGTTGAATTTTTTATGACAGTGTCGAGCGACTTAAGCTTAGAGGGAGCTGGTGAGCTGTGTATCATTATCTTGGTAGGATATTCGGAAAATTATGCAACATCGAAAAATTAAGTTTACAGGTAAAAAATGAACACACGTCACAACAGCAATTACGCTGTGTATTTTGTCAATAAAATAAGCCAGAAGTAATCTTATGCAAGTACGTACGTAAATATAATATGCCACATGCCATTATATATTGCCTATGCCTAACTGACAAAAAAGCTGGTATGTATCTGTGTGATTTCAAATTTCAAAATATGACATAATCGCCCTTACCCTGAGGAAGGACGCGCGGATAGTACCTACTTCTGAATGAGCTAAATTACGTGTCAACGTCGGTTTGTCGGCCACTAAAAATGCGAATTTGCAAAAGAAAGTGAAATTGGGGAGCTTTGATTACGACCACTCCAATCAACAAACAAGTGATATCTGCCTCATTTCTTTAGAGAGGATAATGATGTGACGATGTTCATAACATTATTCGCTGTAGTGTGCGTTGTACTATCGTAATACATACGTTCTTTACATGAACGTGTGATAATGATAACATTATTCAAGCATTAAAAATTATTTACCAGGTAGGGACGCAGTGAACTGCGTATGAGCTACTGTAAAAATGAGTGCAGTGAGTGTGGCACACGCAAGGCAAGGCGTATAATCGAAGAAAAACTGGGCGCAAGCAGATGATGTAAGAATGCAAGAATGACAAACCATACAGCTATAAAGGGAACAGAAATATTATATGGATGCAAAAAATATTTGCAAGTTATCTTAAGGATAGTGCGGTAATCACTAAAAAAATACTTCTTCCTGAGGCATCAATGAATGAGCACAAACGTACGTACGGAACTGAGGTTTGTTGTACGCATGAGCACGAAATGCATACAGCAAGCTAATCAATGAAGCAGAAAATATTAAAGCTCAAGTTCTGTAACCAGCAATGGCAAAAGAACAGTATACATTAAAACAATGCAAAGCGCCTGCAAAATAGCCTGCAGATCCTGTCGACTGACTGACTCTCGTATGACAAGGGCTATTACCAAACCGTCATCAACGTGTGCTTGCTTCTGTGAACGTACTTGCATGCAACGTAAATCACCACAATACTGTCAGCAAATTGATGACTGAACAAAAAATTTCCCCAAGTTTCAATTGCATTTTTGTGATGCAGTTGGCTTATTGCATCGTTTTATAATAGTATGCACTTTAACAAGATACACACACACACAGGATATATGCTACCAAATTCATGATGCTGTAAATACACACGCTATCATTCGTGCATAAAGCGATAATTGCAACTGTCTGCATGAGTCTGTCAAATTAACAATAACAATAAAAGTAGGCATTTCACTTTTATTGTTATTATATAACAAAATTATGCAAATGTATTGAATAGTTATTTTATTGTTGGAGACATAAAAACGCAACAGATGCGGAATTTGTGGATGGATGGACTTGGACGAACCATTCATTGGATAAGGTAATTCATCTTCATTGACGTGAAGATAAACAAGATAATCATTACTTATTATTATGAGGATTTTTGTGTGGTCCCTAGATATACTTCCCATGTCCACAGCCCATTCTATATTTACAAGCAAATGAAAGTAAGTGCAATTATACCTATCTAAAAAGATTTTGCAGTACAATATTTTAGCATTTACGCATAATCATCATCATCATCGTCATTCGCCATATTGCTCGTATCGTATATATATGAATGTGCCATAATGCGTCCTACATTTCAAGGCTCTATCCCGGATGTAAAAAAATAAAGACGTTCTTAACTGTTTTAGTCTTATCTCTCGTTTTCTGCCTTGCCTACAACAACAAAGTATCGCATGGACGATTATGCACACGCAAGCCACTCTCGGTTAACTATGTTTATAGTCTGTTTATATGCTCATTTTTTATTGTCTACCTGAGGCGTATACCTAAGAAAATGGAAGTGTACTTACATTACTCCTCATAACGTCTCCTCTTGTCTATCTATGAATTTCGTGTTTGACTGACAACACAAGATGAAGTGTTTAAGATGATACTACAATGCACACATTATAAAAAATTAATGATAATTCACCCATGCCATGATGACAGAAAAAATGAAGTTGTAGAATCAGAGATTGCCAACAAAAATGTATCCTATCTAATAGTTTAATCAACAACACCACACTTAGATATCGAAATTTCCATTCCTGATTTGATTGTACATATGTAAACTATAAGTCGTTAAAATATAATTGGAGCAACAATCAATCTGCCAATATATATCACAGAGATTATTATAACACACATATTATAGTGCATCTGATTGCGTACATGACTGCTGTTTATTTATTTTAAAGAACTGTAACATAGGACAGCAGACAAAACGACTTCCGATTGCATTGCATGTTTGTTCATCACATAATTCAAAATGTATGTTATTGGGAAATCACACTTGCTCTGCTACTTAAAAGAATGTAGAGGTATTTTTTACTTTAATATTAACAGGCATAAAAAGCAGATAAAATCCAGAATTAATAATAATAAGTCTAATGAGTACAAAGGCAGTTGATTACCGTTGACAAGTATTTTGTAATACGAAGAAAATGAGATTACCTATTTATATCATCGTACCCTATCTGCCTATCTGTACGAGTACCTGACCAAAGACCTAGCTAAAAGGAGGCTTGGGTTTATCATAAATCAAAGGAATTGTGCCATAGACATAATTAAAGCTAGAGACACAGTCAGTAATAAAAGGACTGAGCATACTGTAAAAATAAACATAAAATAATAATATGGTTTCCCCTAGTTGACTTAACAGAGGAAAACAAAGACCAGCCGGCACGTGATGTCGATGTCGAGGCTATTTTTGTGACAGGACAAGTACAAAAATGCTCCTTGTATATAAAACCTAGTGCATCAGAACAATTGGAAGGCGTAGATTCGCATTCTTGTGCTTGGCCACATGAATTTCATATTTTGTTATAATTAGGGGCAATAATACTTAACACGTTTCCGATTTTTTATGTAGCCGCTATCGTGTTATCATTATTATGAGATGATCCATAATGAGATCGAAGCTCGTTTGGATGTCATAAAAATTAAAGCCAACAACAGCAGCATGCCAGCGTATATATTTACGTACATGTATGGTCAGTGATTGTAATGAAGAACGAAGTCTTGCAATTAAAAGCGTTTAATAAGAGTACAGGTACGACGTTTGATTACAAGATAAATTGTGCTGCTGAATAACAACAATGAACACGTTAGGTCTTCGTGTGAACACTCTGCACAAATTAGGTTTACATCAACAATTATAATTTGCCCCTAAGTTTGATATTTTTTTTAAAAAAAATGCTGCTTAACGTGAAAGAGTAAGTTTGGATTGTTGATAAAATTCCCCTTTACTAGTCCACCCTGTAACAATAGAATTCTCATGAGGAGCCCTCTCCACCACACAAAAAAGTTACCGCAATGAATGACCATAAATAAGGCTTCAAGTCTTGTGGTGCTCATTTATAATCTTTACACCATTTTAATAAGCTTTCTATCGTAAGTTATTAAAGTATATATAGTATATTATACGAAACGACTTTGTTAGTCGATGGACATTGTTTGAAGGTGTCGGTCACTACAATAAAAGCGATGATAACAACAAAGTGATGCGTCATTCACATTCTCCAACGACAGTTAAAGAACGATATAGCTTGTTGGGCATGAGCCCTATTAAAATTGTTTGCACAAAATATATTTAGCAATACTCATTTTTACGCTTTTAAGTCTTCTTCGTTGTTCTATTATCTATTTCATGTCTGTATTAAAAAGCACTTTCGATTTTCTTTGACGGAGCCTCCTCTTCTTCGTCACATCCTCTCATAATCTATACGAGTGATAAAGAATGGAGTTTTTACAAGAAAATTTCTCACCACATTAAACGTATTTGCTCCATTGTTGACTCAGTTATATTATATAAGTTGAATGCCTATGCATGTGCAATAATACCACACCATTATATAGCCGTGTTTGTGATGGTTGGTTATGCTAATAGTATTTACCATTACTCATCACTTTAATCTGATACTTTGTTAAAAAGTCCGGCGTACGAAAATTGTAGAATAAATTATTTACTCCTCGGTGATGGATGTTCTATAATATACTATGCAACAATGCAACGCATACACGACGCAGGAACGTGAGGGACTGATGATGGTTAGAATAAGATACTAAAATGATATTAAGCCTAAGAGTGAGTAGAGAACTCTTGCATTTTAAATTTCCACATTTTCATTTCTATCTCTTTTTGGCAGAATGATCAATAAATTATTATTATTATTAATCATTAAATCATTGGCACATTACGAATAAGAAAATAATTCTTCACACCAAGTAGGTAGAATGGCGGATACATATTAATTTACTTTTATCGACAAAAAATTACCTTTTCAGTGTTTAAAGTATTTTATATTACCGAACTAAGTACGTATAAAACAGCATTTTGCTAGAATGGAATTGCGCTAACATTTAGTGTCAAGAAGTGAATGATCAAAAATGAAGATATTGATAAAATCCCACGTGCATACCAAAGGTAATTGAAGAAATACAATACGTTTGTAATTTATCAAAACTTTCATGCAGGCACCGTTATTCTAAAAATACATTCATATTAGGTATATACATACATATGATACAGCCGAAGAAACTGACCAGAGTGGGCGGACAATGAAAATAAATATTTTCACAAATGTTTATAAAAATACAAAGTTTACAGGTTTAAATATAACTTCATTGTACAATATGACCATAGAAGATCTACAAAGGAGCTTATTGTTTTTGGACAGAAGCCAGTACATTCAGATTTCCATCGTAGTTATATTCACTGTCAGTGTTAGCTACAGAATATAAATGTACCCAATACTTGTTAAATATACGATGAATCTGTTCAATGAATAATATAAAGGTGGAAGGTCTACTGTGAACTTTCCATTGAAAACTTGGGAAGCCCAGAGATGATGCGTGTTCTTTCTTCTTTAGGTTGAAAAGGAACAGAGGGATGCCGATGAGCGGATGCTTGATGACGAATGCAAATAAATCTTTATTCATATTCATTAGAAGTAAGAAAATGAAACTGTCCACTAATGTAGTCCATCTATGTTCACTTTTTGCACGTTTACATATATCAATTAATCATATATTAGCAAAATTTCAGAGACGTATTTATTATTCGGCGAAACATGACTCATGGTATGACGTGAATTAACATAAAATACGTTTGCGAAGCTATATGTACATACATACTTAAGTTTATTTAATACTTTTCCTTATCTCACTCATTGAGTTTTGTTATGTAAGACAACACGGAATGAATATTAAATTCATTTCTCATATTACCTAGAATTAAGAACGTTAGCTCATATAGAAGATTGTGTGATTTCAAGGTACGGGGTTTCCAACTTGTTGGGACGGACTGGCTGAACTTGTGGGAAAAATGACAATGCACGACCTTCAACCGTAAAAGTCGAGCTAAAAATTAATGAAATTAATACTGTTTGCAATTTACCATTGACCTTTTTATACGCTGATATCCAAGATGTCTGCATCGGTCAGTTAACGTTACTGTATGAAATGTTCTCATCAAGTTTTTTGTAAGTCATTTAATTTTCGTTATCAACCTAGCATTTAACTGTGTAATACCAAAACTGTCAGGGAAAGAATAGTACGATAATTTCTTTGTTCTAGTGCAGCTGGCAATTTATGCTTGTGTGTCGTTTTGAAATCCAAGTAGCATATAACTTTAAAATATGGTTATCATTTACCTATTTGAAAAGAATAATTTTTGCCAGCATTGAGTAGTTTAACGCAATCAAGCAAGGTCACTGCCGTTTATCTAAAGAAAGTCATTAGTTATCATAAAATTGGCTGAAAACTAATTGAAGATTTATTTTAAGGTTATTTTAGCTGTTTAATTAGATCAATAGGATTCTAATCAAAGATCATTGTTTCGTTGACTTTGAACAGAAGACGCGGCGCGCCCTTCATATATGGTAATAATTAATGATGGCATAACAAATTTCTTCCTTCTCATCGTTATTTGTAATTACTACTTCCACGGTTTAATGTTTAATATAAGTTGGACTTTATATGCAGTAAATCATTTTTTATCTAACACCAAAAGTTTTATCTCTTTTGCAAGTTTATTGCATGATTTTAGAATGAAAAATGGTTCTGGCTGGCGACTATGTATCCATATGCATTCTTAGTTTAGCTATAATTTTTAATTTTTGTACGTGATTTCATTCTGGATCTCTGCCATAAGTCACAAAAGCAAATATAGCCAAACGTGCAGAAATAACAAACTAAAGTGAATAGGTACTTCCCACTCCAGATTGACACAGTTGGTAAGGTTAAAGATTATTATTTTGTACATGGTTTTTTTAAATAGATGACTCTTGTTAATTTGTTGACTAGCTATCGATTAACATGCATTTGTGTAAAGGTAAAGTAAATGACAATATACCTACATATGCGATGAAGTGACTGCATTAAAAGATGGAATTATGACATGATGAATGGCTTTTTGCATTGTTATCATTGATTGCAGACAAGGTCACATACAGAAGAGTTTCTTATCATATCCTTCCTGAACCAATAAAATTTATGTATTCGATGTGTCATAAACAGAAATCAAACTTTTTAAGTGCATTTACTCAAAATATTTAATTAGATTGCACATGGCGTGTCTTCTTGCTTTGATAACGCCATAAAACTTTCAACAAACTTCAGGCTATCTACACTTGTACATATTTATCTGTTTTTCTAAGTTGTGCATTCTATGGGTGCTCATGTACACAAATTTTTGTTGTTTATACAGTATAAATTGTTCATTGTGGTGAATGGGTGACATTTTACGAGAATGTAGAATCATTAACATGCCAAATTCTTCGTTCTGTTCGCTATGCACGCTAATGATGAAGTTCACACAAGAACAAAAGTCAAGAGGGTAAATGACTAAGGAATCTGCTGCCACCTTGTTTGCCAAGATATTATGTCTCCTCTGAAATGAAAGTTGCTATAATCCTTTACTAGTGTGACAGCCGTCTTCCCTCTAATGAATTTGTTATGAACAAAAAGTACGTAACGAGCCACGTCAAACTAATTGCGACGAAAAATTAGCAATAGTTCCTGGTGTAAATTGAGCATTCCATATTTCTTCAATTCATGTTAGAATTGACTGACAATTTTAATTAATAAATTTATTTATTTTTGCTATAAATCAGTGATGGCGATAAATACGAGAAAAGCAACTTGATTGACTTTAAAAAACCTTTTTAACAAGGATTCTTAAAATGAAGAGAATAGTATGAAACTTGGTAGATCCTTTTCAATTAAATATAATAGTCAATGAATCAAATAATCAAGAGGTGTTGTATTTAATTGAGGTATGATTATTTCAATATTTCTCCACGGAGTTCATCCGCATTGCACAAAAAATGCGTTTATCAAATTGTCCTCATGATACCTACATGCCTTCAGACTATGCATTATTATGATAAGTTAACTTGTCAACTAGGTATGCTGAGAAATGCTAATTTTTAACAGTGGCTCGTTCGAGCAATTTGACAATCGATCAGAGGGGAGGAACGGAAAAGGATTTGAAAACGTGTATTTAGTATTTATTGTCAGTGATAATACAACTTTTTTACTAACGATAAATAGTCAAAAATTCACTTTTAAAGTTGTCGAACCAGCCAGATCAAGTTTCTACTGTTTTCAATTTCTTGTGAATGTACAACAATTTAATGCCGCTGCTGTCAGATTATCTTTTGCCCACATGTCGAATAAGTTATAGATTACTTTGCACCCTTCGCTTCGAAACAGCTTGCAAATCTTATTCCCTTTCAATTCACGTGCGTGTGGTGTAAAAGGAGGCGTATAAAATACTTGCGTACGACACTGGCATTACGGATATTGACAAGAATATTATTTTTTTAAATTATTGTAACGGATACGAATTATAGATAAGTGCATAACATTGATATAATATACATGTCTACATTCAATTACATATAACCAGAAACGTGATCTGCATTTCCTTAGGCGGGTATACGTACGTCTATATATTCCCAAAAAATATTTTCCTTATAGACATCTTAATAATTGAAACGAATATCATTTGATGTGCATATGAGAATACATCAGCAACAGTGCTGTATGAAAGCATAATAACGGAACGTTTTATGGCCAAAATTTATGATCAGTAAAAGAAATTCAGTAATGATGCCGATGCCGGTGTCTAGCTCGGAATAGTTGGAATCGCATAAAATTAGTACTCCTGACGCTCTCATCAAAATTCATATCCTCAATAGTAAGCACGCTTTGCATTTGTCTTGGCTCAATTTTGTCCATGCTGAAGAAAAGCACCTAAATTATATATCATAATTTTCTTGTCATCTTCACTTGGTGTTTAGCTAAACCATTATAATTATTATTGGCAGAATTTTCATAAACATCAACATTCACTCTAAAATTAAAGGTCTAGATTTATGTACGAAACGAACTTGAATTTGGAAACGCTTCATACTATTTTCATGGGCAATAATCCAAATTATTGTGTAAGCAAGGATTTTTGTGACATTGACATTTTATCTGTCCATTCTAATCATGAGTCGACACGCACAAAAAAATGTAGGTGGTAATTAATAAAAAAGTTAAATATAGTATTTATAACGAATAAGGAAATAAACAGGAATATACACAGTACATATATAGGCAGTGTCAGCCGCTTATCTCGTTATCTTTATTGCTTTCATCATAGCTGAATATTATTATTTATATTTACTAATTTATAGTAGCCTATATAGCC
Source organism: Sinella curviseta (assembly GCA_004115045.4). Taxonomy (NCBI): domain Eukaryota; kingdom Metazoa; phylum Arthropoda; class Collembola; order Entomobryomorpha; family Entomobryidae; genus Sinella; species Sinella curviseta. Next base: position 44,720,480 of record CM023201.3, on the reverse strand, counting down.
TATATAGTTTTTAGTGTTGAATTGTCTGTTTATATACTTATGATGTTGCATGTACATTATTATCAGTACTCTTTGTCGCATAGTTTTTTCTGCGAAAATTATTTTAAAAGTATGATTCAAACAAGCATTAAATTATGCAAGTTCAGAAATTGGTAGGATATACATTTTGCAGTAGAACAATAGTCAATGATATTTTATCTGCAACCAGGAAAATCTACAACTCCAAATATGTAGTTAACTTTAGCATGCAGTGCTGCTCTTTAAAGTTACTGGAATTTAAGATTTGTAACGAATAGCCATCAGCATATTGATAGGAGAATATGTCACAAAATACTCTACGGTTGATTAGAGTGATCATTATGGGTTATGACTAGCCGAGACACAATGAAATAAAAGCTTACACAATAATCACCGTTAGTGGTTCTCAGTTCAGCGAAACAGAATAATATTTTGTCTCATGAGTTGTTTGTCTCTCTCTTATTGTTCGTGCAGTCACTATTGCGTTTGGTTCAGTTTTCTCCTCATGTACTTTTTGTTCGTATTCACTGCTATAGGAATTTACATAATAAACCCGAGCATGGATAGAAACGTTAGGTAACGGAGAACCTATCAATTCCACCTGTGTAAAGACAGACGGATGCTGTTAAGGTAATGTGAACATTCCACTACAGAAAAGAAAATTGACCTAGATTTCTTTCGTGAGTATCAGCTACAGGTAGTACTTTGTGTGTATATCATTGTATTAGAAATGTCAGTATTTCATGAAAACGCAAGTTTATAAGGTCTAGGTACCCTTACAAAACTTGATCGATTCCCTTTTTCATGTAAACATGACAAAACGTACAAAATAACAAAAGTGTACATACTGCATGTAGGAAACACTTGAAAACTGTACATATATACATATATACTTATGTATGATGTACTTTTGAAAAGTAGTTCTTTTTTGTTGGGATTCCCAAATTATAGGGGTCCATGAGAATGTATACTGTATATCTTATGACTAGAAAGGTAGAAAATTTACACTGGATGAAGGCCAGAGATTTCCATGTACATTTAATAGTGTTCAGCTGCAGGGATTAAATGCAGTGCTGACGACGCTTGTTTTCGTGTCCAGTGCAAAGTCGTTTAGAAGGCAGATTGTGTGAGCTTCCTTCCAGGAATTTCTTCAGATAAAATATAAGAGCATTGCTGGAGGCTACAAAGGTAAGGAATTCCCCACAAATATTTTTTTCACGTGTTACGTAAGATTTTTTTACTTTCTATAAATCTTTAACACTACATCTTGAGTGAACCATAAACGTAGCTCCTCATGCGTTTTATATCCTATTTTTTGAAGCTCGGCCGTAGTAGAAAATACAAAATACCTAAATTCATTCAATAGCACGGCACAAATTTCCTGCAACAGTGACCACTTTGTAGTTTTAAATTTTTTAAAGAAATTTATAGGCAAGAAAATGTTCTATTCGTACACCAAATTCATGGTTCTTATAATATGGGATGAACGTGTACCAATTTTCATTATCGTTCACCATCAGCATGATTAAGGGCCACTGCACTATTCTTACTATTCCTTTACTTAACAGTGCAAAAGCATGAAAAAAAATTATATTCATGCACAATACTATGAAAAATACTTTAAGACTACAAATATTCCTCATGTATTATATTCAACATTGAATCACATTCTCGCCCATTTCCAACGAGCATGTTCACTTGCTTTAAAACACATAAGAAACCCAAATTGATTTTACCACAATAAAATCACGCTAGTCTTCAGCAGAGTGTAGGGCAACATCATTAAGTACCCAAAAATTATATATCTACTATCATGTCTACCAGAAGTTATTACTAACCTGATTTTTAATAAATCATCAAGTTCGTGACAAACACGACGATTTGTCCCTTGTATGTCACAACTTGCATTTTTCGTAGCTTAACTCGTAATTTGTAATAATTTACAATCTTGATAATAATATGCATTTTCATATTTTTCGTGAATCTTTTTAATTAAAAGTGTGTCCAACCGACAGTACAACAGGTGACAAATTTCATCCCTTCCGTATTATTAAGCCGTGGAGTTTAAAAAAAACAGGTAGCAATACCTGGAAATGATATGCATGAAGTAAAAGATGTAGGTTGCATGTTGTTTTATACGTGCCTAAAATACATGTTCACATGCAATTGATATTCATTGTGCGTTTTGTGGTTATCAGTTTTAGAACAACGTTGGTACTAATTGATTACCAATGTTCAACATTTTTTTCCATGTATGATGTAAATAATTATGTTAAGCTCATTATTTGGGATAATTTCAAATATTTTAAACCATATGAACCAAATGTCGCATTTGTATTTTCGTAAATTACTTTACGTTAATGATTAGGTATAGTCATGCCCAAAAATACTGGCCAAATACATCAGAAAAAAATTATCCCTTTAAATTCAAATTTATACTGACGCACAGCGTCGAGTCGACTTGCATTAAAACGGCATGTGAGTGAAGTATTTTGTTCTCATAAAACTCAAACTCGACTGTCGTATAATCTTATTGACTTTCTCAAATGATTTTTTTTCACGCGAGTAAAGAATACGTGTGGCGTATAGGGTGTTGCTTTATGCATTGGTTGTATATGTGGCTAATCTCCTGTGCACACGGATACAGATCAGATCATTTTAAACTTTGCAGATGAAAAATTTTAAACCCTGTTTTAAGCAAAGCTGTTAGTTGAATGATGATATTAAATTTAACTACGCAACTTTTTCTTTGGTCGTATTTCATGAAAACGAAAACACATTTTGGCTTACATGTTGTAGTTTATAAAAATGTACATTACTCTGCTACATAACATATCACAATAAAAATAAATAAAAAAAACACATAATAGCAGTGACCATGCCTAATGTAATGTTTTCTCAATGGACTTGCGGCTTGACTGTCCATTATATTCTGTGCCTCCTTGTCGTTGATCTTCACTCATTGCTCTCACTATGCCCTATTGCTCTTTCTTACGTATCACTGACCATTTTTGTAAATTATTTTTGAGTACTCAAACAGTTAACCATGTGCGCTGAGCATGTGGACGTAGATACAATGCAGAGTTAGAAACTTTCTACTAGACATCTCGTAATAGCTTATATGCATTATTACGATCATTTCCAATTCAAATTGTACAGGCAAATGACTGGGTCCGTGCAAAGAAAACGATCTTGTGAGTATGTAATTGTTATATAAAGCATGATTATATATTGCAAACTGCAATACATAAGTTCGTTAATCATTATCTTTTGGTACAACTTACCATAAAAAATCGATCCAATTTTTCCTTCTCAATCACAACAAGAATATATTTTCTTCAAAAGCTAACGCACTTCACAAATGTGTATCATGGACTAATAGCACGCGCACGCACGTGAAACTTTTATTGCCAGCGAATTCATAAAAATTGAACCATTTGCTATTTTGGTGAGGGCATGTTATAGATACACAAAAAAACTAAACACAATTATTATTTGTTCACATAGCGTATCGTTGTGAAAAATCTAAATCACGAATATACTTATTATTATGACCTTAATTCCTTTATCAACTCAAACTTTTAGTTAAACCATGCACTAGCTTTTGACTTAAATCCAATAGAAGAGCGTCATGAAATTGAAACCAGAAGCTATACAATGACAATATATTATGGAGCACAGAAGAAAACAGGTTCACTGTGACAGTAGTGGTTTTCATGTCATTCCTTCATAATATTTATTTCTCATATATCACCAAAACAATCTTCAATCTTACAACAACAGTGAAAACGTATGAAAAAATGAGTATGCGCACGAAACACAACACGATATGGTCTGATGAGGAGTCTTTATTTCATAGACGATTTGGAATACTTGGGAAAATTTGAAATAAAAGAATGTGGGGGCTAATGACGAAGAGGAAAGTACAGTTCAAATAAACATTATTTGAACGACGACAAACGTCAATGGTACTTGAATACGTAGACTGGCCGAAATTTCGGTACACTTAAGTGAATATTAATGATCACAAGTCTGTAGCCACTTGTTGACTCATAACACTAGCGTGCCACACTACTGGCCCTTTTCAATTAATGCGATTGGGAAGCTGGGAAGTACAAAACTCTTGATAATAGTAATGGCATATCTTGCGTGAACACTCGCCAACGATATGGTGCTTGCCACTGCACGGTCATTTGAAGACTGAAAGAGAGGTACTAAGGTAAACTGAAAAGACTAAGACGTACCTGTGGCTAAAATAAAGGAGTAACAGTTTTGTGTGATTTAGACGGATATATATCGAGCATTACGTATTGTGCGTCTGCACTGCAGCCTCAAGCTCTGTGCTATGCAAACTTTTGTCTTCAATGCTTATACAATGGAAAAACGCCTGCAACAGTGACTGTATATGCAACAATCTCCCACCAACAACAATAACAATCAGCCTCGTTCCTCATTCATCACATTTTATACCTACATACACGGTAAACGAGATGCTCAAAAAATTTATTTCATATCTCGTCTCTTCTTAAGATCCACGAATTCTTATCACTTTATGGTGTACCTCAGACCATACCCCATCACCATAAGAAGATGAATGAAACGTTAGTCATTTTCTCTTCGTAACAACTTACGCCTCAAGTAACGTACCATTTTCACACGAAGTGGCAGACTGCACTGCACATTTGGACGAAGAGGAGACCAAATGCCATAAATGCTCATGATTAGCATTTAGGCTTACATTAAATGCGGAATAGCACGTAGCGCACAACATGGATTTATTTGGATGTGGAAGTTATGTGATGGCAATAATAAAGTGGCCTGAAGAAGAACGGTCATTTATTTGATAGCCAGCAATGGGAAGCTACAAGAAGAGAGATGATGACTTGAGTTTACGCGATAGTTGAGTTAGGAAAAGAAATCTGAAAAGATGTGCATACATAGTCGTCGTGAGTTGTGTCTGACGATACTGTCCACAGCAGCGTCGCTGTACACAATGAATGATTAAAGTGTGAAGCGTATTAACCTCGTTATATGCTATCATTACGATTAACTTGGTGGTCATGATTCGTTGTGTTAACTTTTGAGCTTTTACAGACTGTGATTAACAAAGAGGTTCATAATATTCATAATTTCACTGCTGTATTTTTAACTGTGGCTAACATTGTTCTTAATGAGCCGAGAGTTAAAGGCGTGTGCCTGAAAATGTACATCAGTTTGATAGGCAGGAGAGAAAACATTTTTTGTCTTTAAGGGCTCATAAGTTAAGTATAATATGGCATACCCGTAACTCATAATATGAATGGTGAGCGGTGGATACACAGAAATTGGAATTGGTTAATGGAGACACAAATATATTGTCGATTTATGATTTTGTTCGACTTTTATATAAATTATCAGGCAACAACACGAAATTTAATTAGAATGATCAGGAAAATGCAAAAGTTAATTCCCCATTTCATATTTCAACTTTGACAATAAGTCATAAATTTGCGGTGAAAGTTGTCAACGTACAGAATCGTGGAATCGGACCATTAATTTTCATTTTATCATACCTACTTGCTATTTCATTTCTCATTTTCATTGTGTTTTTAATGATTTTTTCACCGCTCATGCTGAATCATCAAAAATCTGTTTGTATGGTGTGGCGTATTGCTTTATTTAGCATCGTCCAAATTTTCGCATCAACTGCTTTGATACCAGTATAACGCTGACTCACATACACCAATATTATAATCTCTTGCACTTCTGTAGTTGGATGAAAAAGTCCACTTACTCATTCATGCATGCACATTATGGATTTTTAACTTCCCCCTCGTATCCTTCCTCTCATAAATACTAAATACGCTTATTATTCAGATCCATAACAATGCATAATTCGAAATTCGTGGACAGCTCTATCTAGGGCATTTGACTTGCTATTATGTATAAAACTAATATAAAAATCCAACATACAAACATTTTTAATGGTTAGATTTACTACTAATTAACACAATTTCGATTGTCTGGGGCTATCCCGACGATGACCAAGTCAACTTCTCATTATGAACACATCCGATTGATTATCCTGCGTTTATCAGCGAATACGATATGATAAATGGCAAAGTGGCTAGATTTATAATAATATTATTTGCATTGAAGCTACACGATTGGGCTTCGTTAAAATAAAAGAGTTTGTAAAGCAATTTGTAGAGTGCGTGTGGCCAACCTCAAAAAACAATATCGATTTGCCATAGGTGAACTTGAGTTGAGACGTGGTCATTTTAATTGCTATAACGCAACTAAATAACTAAAAGCCTTGAGGGCAGTTTCAGTGTACTATCGAAATCCTCCGACACAGAAGCACTCGACAATATTCGTGAACAAATTAATCTTTGACCTAGACAAACAAGTACGAAAGGTACATGCCTTACATAATATAAAACTATTAAAGCATTTTAGAGTTTGTTTTTTAAAATGAGTTTGTTTTCCAACTCATCATCGTATTACGTATTTACGCGTGTCTGGGTGTTCATCTCTCTTGAAGTTCATTTTCAATAAGTTTAGAGCATTTGCACAAACTTAAAATGCAATAAGATTAGTAACCAAAACATAAAATCCATTTTAATATATCCTTTAACATTTTTCTGGGCGAACCTATTATACATCATAAATCAATCAATTTGATTGTGTCCTTCTAAAGGTATGCAGGACGAAAACAATTATTCTCTCCAACCAAATTTACTTCCAAATGTAATTTCTTGTTAAAAAGACATGAGGTAGGAATAACCACTTATATAATTCAATGGGCTTGAATAGGAAAATATGCTGACAATCGACTATATGCTCTCTTAAAGCTAGTAAGTACTTCTTATATTTTAAATCTCACCATTTTTTAGTTTAGTACTACTTTGCAAAAATACTAAAAATCTAAAATGCAATACATCTATGGTCCTCCCTAAATAACTACAGTAAATTGGAATACCAAACAGGCAGATAGTGATTGCCGCCAGCTTGACTTCTTATTATTGCTCCAAACTTTTATTTCTGAAACTAGGTTAACACCTTATGGTAGGCCATCATGCAGTTATAATATCTGTAAATTCCAAATCAAAGTAATTGATTATCTGATTATGTAAATTCATCATAATAATAATTGACATGTTGACATAGTATTACTTATTTTATAAATCTTGCATTTTAATGAAGTATTTAATTGATACCCTGGAATTCGGTTGGCATTTGACATCTTCACACTCACGCACACACCTGTACAGAAGTCGACACTGAACAAGTGGACGCATTTTCTTTAATACCTACTCATAAAAGCAGTGCCTTCACCGTTCAATATGACAAGAAAGGGGAATGAATAGGTCACCCCTTTCACCTCTGAGAATGCGCAAGTTCTTGCATAAAAGAGGTTATTGCTCTGCTCAGAGGTTATTTCTCAAATCAGCCACTGAATTTATATAATGGATCGGCTAACGGCTACCGCACCTTCATAAAGCAATCATCAGTTAAAGAACATGCGTTATACAAGTCGTTCTCCCGTCAATTAGCGAATAACGATGGCATGGATTATTACTTAACAAGACGCAAGTTCAGAAATTGTTTCTCAAGTGATCGGTGAAAACCAGCTGCACATATATGATCTGCTGTCCAAAGCTCCTTGTTATAAGCGTTATTGGTGACAAGTACAGTATGCAAATTGCATATATGCCAGATCTAAATCATATGAGCACTTCAAGTAAATAAAATTGAAATTGCACACACGATAATATCCGTGATCGGTATTTCTGCTAAAAAGATATTGAACGTACACGAAATGGGAGGATGTGAAAGGTAATAGTAGTAGTAATTGGAATAGGTAATCATCAAAACAACAAATAAATGCTAAAGAACATTTATTAATCGTAATGTTCATTAACATAATATGTCTGAAGTTGAGGAAACTTTCAGTGCTATCTTAATCTTCCCCATTCTTTTTCATTGAATTCAAACAAAACGAACTTCATACTCCAAAGTGCCCAGCCGATATCTATAATGCCATTTTTGATAATGAGAGCAATTTATAAATTCAGTCATCATTCAATAATAGACACTCGGACGCTGAATATTGTGATATAGACACTATAATTTACCTGTAACACGGTATGTTTTTGGTTTTCTGATTGCAATGAGAATTAACAATATGTGGTCACATAATTAGTAATTCTTATGGTTTTTTATACTGATTCATTCACGCATTAATGGTTCTTGCAGAGTAACTAGAATAAATAGTAGTTCTCCATCACATCACAGAAGTTTCATTTATAAATCTTTGTAAGTGGACGTGTGTTCATCAATTGGTAGCAACAGCGTATCCGTCGGCCTGCTCTTTAAAGGTATCATGCAGTGATGATAATAATGTGCAGGTATCCACTTTCTACTGCTACGAAAACGACGCTGCTAACATTACAACCATTGTATGATGACGTAAAAATAAACAATCACTGTCGAAAAGGAGGGGAGCTGCGAATAGCAAATTATCCCTAGCATGGACACACACTGTGTGAAGAAAATTAGCAACTGTCATTATTACAGTACAGATTACATGTATGTGATATTCACTGGCTCTCTCATCCGAACTGCTTAAATGAGTCGCTGCTGCTTCATTTTTACAATGAAAGTAAAACATGCGTGGCTACGTATGTACATATTTTAAGAATGTTGAATCCAATTTAACATTAACATGACGGTGCACCATGCACAACGCAACGCATGTATAACTACCTGGATGGAAAATTTTAAATAGAAGGTCAGCACTAAGCACAATAATAGTAGCATAAAAGTTGTTTGTTGTTACAATTCTTATTAGTGCTGCAAGCTGCATAAAAACAAGAGTGAATGTACGCTTGAAATTGTAGCGGCGGCATTCATTTTTCTTGAGCACAAAAAAGACTATCGTCAACGTTCTCTGAATAGTGATTCTATTAAATCATAATGAAAAATATATAACAACAAAATCATGTATCGCTTTTGCATTATTAACTCCTTTAACAAAGTACTACACATGCACATTAGTCCTCCACAACAACGCTCTGCCTGCATCTCTTTGTCAATTGACATTTGCAGAAGGTGAGGAGTGAGGACACACCACTTGCAGGATAATGTAGTCTACCAGACGCATATATACTCATAAATGTTTCTGTGCTAAAGGAAAGAGTACATTCATACTAGTCATTACACTCATTACATTACATAACAGGTAAAAATATTCCATTATAGTTCTTCGTTGAAATGCATTATTATTCATCTCCTTATAATCTTACTAGGTATTACAGAATTCTGCTCTACTTGGTTTGCAGGTACTTTCAAAGTTGATTGGATGTATTATACTTCAATGGTTTGAACACACCACTTTTTCTTGGACACTGCTGCAGTGAGTAAATGCTATCTGGAGTATCTGGAATTCTATTTATCTAATTTATTTCTTTGTGGTTGTTATTGTGTGCAGCAGCTGTATTAAAGATACATATATTATATATATACATGCATGTGGCTATAAAAGGGTATAAGAATAATATATAAAAAATTAACCACATGAACTCTGCAAAACTTGCTATTTTGTACTGGGTGTCCGTTACTACTGTGGTATGATAGGAACGTGGAAAAGAAATACATACGGTGCAATATTATTTGTCCAGATCGATAGTTTATGGAAAACGCTTGCGTGAAGAAACTCCTATACTATTTGTAGTACGCACAGGCATATTGCTACGGTACAATTTCGGATCAGTCCTGGAAAGAAACATTGCTGCATTACCAGTTTTCTGTGTTAAATTTAGCGTGATTAACTTTGACGGATTAATGTGGTAAAGTGAAGCAATTCACATCGCAAGTTGTGTAGGTAGTAATTATTTATTTTGGTTGTAATCTAGTTTTATATGAAAGTAATAAAGATGGGAAGAAAGAAGTGAATTCATTACGACGTGCTCATGCTAACAACACCCACGTTGCAAAAATACAGAGCTTCCAGATTTTGCTCCAGCTGTTAACATACAGTTCCAGCTTTCACTGGTATAGTGCGCTGTGCAGATCCCAACTGCAGTATACCACCAGGATTCAGTAAAGGACCATAATAAGTCAGAAGTGTGCGCATTTTCTGAGTGACACTTCAGATTCAAGAAAGTGTGCTAGAGACATTTCTCATAAATTATGAGTGAAATTATCGATAAAAAATGAAATCTGTTTCACAATAAATCATGGGTAATGCAGACACGAAACTTAACTTCAGGAAAGCGTTTGTGGAGCTTTCTACGAAAACACGGGTAAGTGCATACATTAAAAATATAGACATAATTTCTTTAATGATTTTAAATATATAGTCATCTTATTTCATTTAAATTCAAACGACGCTAATTAGAATGAAATGTTCTTTAAACCTATTACATATATAGCCAATAGATCCGAGTGATGAGATTTTTTGGGATCAGTTCTGGGCTGATAACGTGGACAGTCCACAAGACGTGTTCACTTTAATACCAGCCTCAGAAATACGTCAGTTACGGGATGAATCGCCCAACAACCTGGCCACGCTATGTTACAAAGCGGTAGAGAAATTGGTTAAAGCGGTGGACACGAGCTGTCGGACTCAGCAAGACCAACAAACCGGTAATTTTCTTAAAACATGAATTTCAAATAAGTGTGTCTGTACGTGCCTTTAAGCTTCTTCATCTACCCCTTCCCATTCTCTAATTATATATTCATGATCTTGATTGCAAACGCTGCATTAAAACGCCTTGGCATTAACGGCGTACCATTACATAAATGATGCTGTTCGTACAGTACTATCTATCAAGAAAGCTATATAACCAAGTAAAGTAAAGTAGGTATGCATACGCAGGGTACGTTATTGGGTAGTAGATGAATGATCATGATCATCATAATACAGCATTGACTAATTGTGTAACCACAATCTTATCAAGTGCATATACGCACTATATTCAATATTATGCATGCAGAACAAGAAGGTTGTTTTTCAGTGAATACTTTTTGAGCAGGTGTAACCTTCTTCGCGTAAATGATTACAAATAAGTAGTAATTTTCATTTAATTCTATACCCTTTTTGTCCTCTTCTTGAATTTGATGTTTGTCAGATTATAAAACATATTGACCGCATGATACTGACAATGAGATCAACTGAAACCTTATAATCTAACATTATATTGACACGTACAACGTCAACATGGATTGTGGTCATATATCATCTTGTTGTTTGTTAGGTTTCTTTGAAGAGCCTATATCATTGAACACTGGTTCATTATGTACTTGTGTAGAATGCGCATCTAGGTATTTTTATATGCATCCCTGGTAAGTCATCGCCTTATAAGCTCAGTGAATTCAACAATAATTTATTCGTTTTGGGGAGTCCATTGTTTTTACCTCGTTTTTTACTGCAATGAGCAAGATTTCAATCTAGAACCATGTTGACATTGTGATTAACACGCCTTTTTAATGCTCCGTTTTCTTCAGTTGCGTTACCCTTTAACCTAGTACCATTAATTTTCTTTCTCCACTTATGTCTCTAAAACATGTATGATACTTGACAATGAGCACGGTCAACCGAGGATGGAAAAGGAAAAATGAATAACTACGCGTAGGTATATGCATACTCCGTTTTAATCGCAGGAATGCCGAAATTCAATGAAATGATGTTAATCATCTTTCTGCATAACGCCTCTAGGACCTTTTAGGACACCATATTACACTTGAGACTTCAGTAAAAAGAAAATTTGGCATTAGCTGCTCTCGTAACTTTGCATAATACGAAAGATTATCATTTTTCATAATATTTTATTTAATTATAATAATTATTGCGTGAGCTTCTTCTCAACTTTTTAACAATTTTGCTTCACTGAATACGCTACATTTTATAGCACAACAGTGTATGATCCACATGCAGTATTCTGTGTCTGTTGATCTCACGCCAAGCAAGCCAAACTTAACATTGGAAAGGATACTTAGATTTTAATGGTGAACAATAAAATGTTTCTGCTCTGCTTGCATAAGTTACTACGGGAAAAGTAGATAAGAGCAAATAAATTCATTGGTGACAGGACAGGATTGTTTTTCAAGAATCTGAATAATGGTAACCTTTTGCTAATATACGAAATCAAAAAGCTTTTGATGAGTGCCACTTGCCACTGCACCTGTGAGACGGTTGCTCTTGTACGTAATAAAAATAAACGGGAATGAGATTTTTCTCTCCTAATCTCTCATGAAAATTCGCCCTTCTTTTGCTCTAAAGTTATAAAACTACACGAACGGTTGATAAAGTCATCTGTAGGGACTGTCGTACACGTAGACCTAAGCCTAATTTCTTCATTGCATTACCTGAAAAACATCATAAAATACAATGTATGCGCATTTACTGATAATACCTGATTTTTTTGCAGCTCTTAATTGCGTTCGTCTTCTCACACGTATAATCCCTTATATGCTTGAAGACCCGGACTGGCGCTCATTTTTTTGGTCAAGTCTTCCAAGTGGACAGCCTCAAGAAGATGAAGATACATTACCTCTTGCTAAAGCTCTCATCAGTGCACTTTGCGTAAGTTGATTGATCAGATATTATCCTTCTTCTTAACTCTTTTCACAATGACTACTTTTATGTGCATCAGGGACTAATGAATTGTTTTCTTTATCGCAACACCTTGTCAATTCCCATTTGATATGTTATGCAATAATGCTATAAGATTTTTATGATAAGAAGGAAGAGCATATTGATGATGATCATCGCGTAGCAGGAGTCCCGTTCATTATTAAAAGCTATTGTTGGTTACTGAAAATCTTCAAGTAATACACTACACTCGATTGGTGATGATGATGTTTAAAAATTATTACAGCCAGATGCAATTTCAGATAAAGCATCCATTTAATGGGTGTGTGATTTGTAGAAAAGTCGACGACACATATTTTGGTAAACTGTTTATGAAGCAAAGCAATTTTTGGGTTGAGGTGCTTAAATATTGATGTCCTATACTTACCAATAAAATGTTATTGCCTAATGTATTTATTCAATGAAACTACACTAACGCCAATTTCTATTTAAATGGCATTTTATCTGATATTAGATGAAAACTAGCTTTCATTTACAGTCCTACTTATTTATTTTTTATCTGTAGCTAATTGTTGTGCTGTTTGAAAGAAATCTAATCGATCCCATTCTGCATTAAACTTTATTGTTCATTACTATATACTCTTCTCATTAAAGAAGGTTTTTTCATAACATGCAATAAAATAAAATTGATTTGCTGCTACCACAGGTAGTTTTAATTAAGACAGTATTCTAAAAGTACATGTATAATTGCCCCATAAATTGCAATGATAGCTAATAAAATTTGATGATATTGTTGAAAAACAGAAACTGGAATTAGTGACCTGTTTTGCTAAGGTCTCGTCGTGAAAGTTCATTGGGATTAACTTGCCGTATTTCATTTTAGTTTTTCGCTTGAATGAACAAAGCACTACTGTTTTATCCAACTTGATCTATTGAAAATGCTTTTTTAAAGTGCTACTACACGGCTGGCTGGTTGCTCGTCAAATTACTCTGATTTTTTTAAAGATGGAAAAAACCGTTTTCTGTCAGGGTGTGTACAAAATGATAGCTAAAGTGCAGAGCACATTTCATGTGTCTCGTGTCAATCAGATCATGCTAGACAATCCCAGAGAAATGCTTTTTCATTCATCGTAAATTGATGGCGATGAGGTTCTCTAAATCACTCGTGATTTGTCAGAACAGGTAAAAAAGCAGTGGAGCAAAAGCTATTTTTTGTTGCCTTGATTCAGAAATCAAAATGTTATACTGTTGACAGAATTTCATTATCACGGCGGAAAAAAATTGGTGCAATCATGCAAATGTAACTTCCTTTGACAATGTACTTTTAATAGTATTACTAGATAGAAAGGTTTCAGTTACAGGAGAATAAGTAAATGGTACCCGTCTACCAAAACAAAATGTCAACTGTCAGCTAATGTTAAAAAACAACAGCAACAGTCCCTTTATATTCATTCCACTTAACTGACGCTTTAATATAATAATACAATATGCCAATGTCGATCCAATGTTACGGAACGTTCCTTTGTACAGATGCTACTCAACCATAATTCTAAGAACTCAATAATGAATAGTATGTGTGATATATTTAAAATAATTTTCATGTAATTTTTTTGTGCCCGCAGGATTTACTCTTCTGTCCCGATTTCACTGTTGCAGCCAACAAAAAATCTGGCCCTGTAAGTCTCATTCTTTCGCTATTTTGTGATGATGTTTGATGATATGGCATTACTTGTCAAGCTTGCTTAAATCCCAATAGCTGTAATTTTGTTTTTTATTGAAATCAATGTTTTTCTTCGCTAAGTAAGGTTAATGTTTCTTTCAGAATTTTACTTAGCATGAAGCTATAAACAGTGCATGTACCTATGTACATATGTACGTGCATTTTAAATTCTTTGTCACGCGACATCAGTGTATCTCATAGTATCATAGCCAGTGTTTGAAAAGGCTAGGCTTTATATTATTCTTGTCATATTACATGACGGCTAGCCTTTGGTATCAAATTGGGCAAAAGGGGTGGATGAATCTATAATAGATTTGTTAAATACATATTACAAAATTCTCTTGATTAGCCGCACATTACAAACCAAAATTTAAAAAGTCGTCATCTTCACCATCTCATGTTAGTCACTCATTATCTGGTAAAAATTCTCATTAGATAATTTAACAAAAAAGGTGCCAGATGAAAAGCTTATCCATAAGGCTTATTATTTCGTACTCTTCTTAAGCTTTACCACGCATATTCGCATCCAACGGGACGAGAGTAATGCCTCCTATTTAGGTTTGTATAAAGACGCATACACAAAAGCGTAAAACGCAACAAATGACTTATTACTTGATATCCGCCTAAACATTATCGTTGCTTGTTCGAGTCGCTGTTTTAACAGAATTTCATGTACCTAGACAGGAGTGGACAAAGCCATAGACATTATTGTCAGAATAGTATGGGCAAGTTCATTAAGGCCAGCACATAATGAATCTACTTACTGCAAAAGTCTTTTTCGTGAAACATGAAACATTAGGATGTGGCACGAGAGTGTCTCTTTAAATGCTGATTACTATTACTATTAGTTGTGACAAGATGCCACTTTTGTTAAATAAAACTTCTCTTTTCTTTTCATTTTCTTTGAAAGTTTGAAGTTGGGGTATTTTTATAGCCACGTCTCGTCGGAAATAAATCTCTCATTGGACTGATGGGTATGAGAGGAAACAGTTTACACACAGAGAGCCATTGCGTAACCGCATTTAAAAGCATTTTAAAATTTTTAAAATTTTAAGGGACGTATCATTATGCATTTGGTAGTATTACTTGGCTACTCAAGGTTTTCTTAGTTTTCATTATTTTTTTTATGGGGGTGATGACGATGACGATGATGGCACAGTAGTGTAATGATCGACGGGATGACGATTCACTTTATTAAATGAGTTTGCGAAATAAAAAAGTAAATATTTTGATTGCAAATCGTAACTTATTCCTTAGAAGCAAGATAATATTAGCTTGGTGGGTAGATGATGAACAAAGAAATGAAATGATGAAAGAAGATTTTAAAGTATTTTTGACATGCAATTTTTTCGTTGATGATGATCATCAACGTGCAATAATAATATGCGATGAAGCTGTCATGCTGTTTGTCTAAAGTCGTGGAGGTAAGGTGACACATATGAAGAAAAGTTTTTTTATTTCTAGCGTGTTGATGAGCATAATATGGAATCTTGATACTTTTCTCTACGCAGTTCAAGTTATTTACTGAATTCACATTGATATGCAGGTTCACTAGGAGTACAATATATTATAGTATGTATGTAGTGACACGAAAAATCCACTGTTGAAGTTACTAATTTATCCTCAAGGTCACACTTTAGCCGACAGTCATTTAAATTACATAGTTAAATTAGTGACGGGCTGACAGACAAAGTTCTCTGCCCGATAAAAGCTAACTGTCCATATATCCACATTAATAACTGGTCATTTACAATGTTCTAAATGTCCATCATGTTCTTCGATGTATTTTAAGTACAGATGTTAAATTGATCAGCGAATTGAAAATTCAATTAAAATGTTTGTCATCTTATAACTTCAATACAGATACAGATAAATAGGTTTTCGTAGAACAATTAATATTTATGCAAGTAAAGAGTAAAAACGATGAAATTGATACACCAGCTGCCAATGAACTTATTTTATAATTTATGGGGCCATTTGATACATATGCATATGGATGGCTAATATCCAAATATGTACTGATGATATCACTTTCATTTTCATAATATTTGTTGTCTTTGTTATATGGAGCATATTAGACCAAATACGTATGCTAACTAAATAGATGCATTTCTCTTATCAAAATATTTATTGCTGATTGAAAAAAATTAATGTTGCCCATGAGCCGATTTTAGCTTAAATCTACGCACGCTGGCAATGGCAATATGTGCCTAGATATGTACTTGTTACTTCGTAGCTCTTGTCCCGATAGATCAATCAGCACACTTTAACATGAACCATAATATTTTAATGAAGTGGTCCATTTATTAGTTTAATTTCCAATGTGTGTACATTGTGACGCTTTGCCTTTTACTAAAAAGTTGTCTCGCCAGTCATTCAACTGTAACTAATCAATAGTGTAAATGGACTTTTTAAAGCGCAACAGATAATTCCCCAATTCTCAATATTCTTGCATGTACCAGCAAAGCTCTCTGTCTAAATTAGTTTACTGAGTTATTACTTATTAACAAAATTAACAAAATAAAGTTGCTGCCATCAATAGTAATTATTTGCACTACTTGGTCACAATTTCTAAATTACCTTCTATAATTTTATTATGATTAACGGTAAATCTTACGTCGCCCCAATTAACTCTGCAAATAAAGAAACTGACTGCATATTGCATCTCTGTAAAATATTTCTCTTTCCAATTTTAGGATCGTGCTGAGGACTTACAGTCGATTGACAGCTGTGAATACATCTGGGAAGCTGGGGTAGGCTTTGCATATTCACCGCCCCATGTGCCAGCTCATGATGCGCATCGAACGGAAATACTCAAGCTTCTTTTGGCTTGTTTCAGCGAAACAATTTATATCCAACCTGTTGGTAAGTTTCAATAATTCGTTCAAAATTTAGTGTCTAGGTATTCTATGTATTATTATGCTGGCTTTTCAAGCTGACATGGTAGATTTTTGTAAACCAGGAACCGATAACTTAGAATGTGTGAACCATCTCGTTAGCATGCATGCATCTACTTATCTCTCTATCCATCAACATCTAAAAAAATCACTAATAAATCGTAAAAGAGTAATGATATTACATTTTATTCAACATCTCGTTGAGAAAAACGGTCACTTTGTTGCGAGCAAAAAATATTTTACGCAAAGCGACATGCCTCATCTTATTTCTGCGTGAGGGTGAGATGCTGCAGGTTGGTCTTTTATCTTTTTCACGATGAAGAAGACGATGAAGTGATGATGAAGAAAAAAATCCAAAGTGCTTTTTGCTCATTCACTCTAGTCACAACATTCTCATCATCATCACGTGTAACAGGGCAATATGCGTACAATAAATCACTCGCGAGCAATTTGTTTGTTAAATCAGTCGAATCATCATCTGATAACGGAACTGACTGCACTGAAAAATAAAATTGCTTTCAACAACGAACGTGTAATTCTAGGGTTATGCAAACATGACAATGTAATGCGTTCTGCGTATAGCCTTAAAAACAACCATACGCAATGGAGGAGACGAAAAACAAAATCATGCTAAAAACTGTTTTTGGGTGGTAAAATAAATGGTGCTAGAGAAAACATGCATATGCATGACATCAGATTCAGTTCAGAGATCTCTGATACATTTGCACCACCGCTAGAATACTGTAGACACACCAACCAGCCTAGTTTTCAAAATTTCAACAATAATAGCGATGTTCATCAACAATTGCTCGTATTTTGCTCAAGGATGTAATATAGAAGAAATATAATAATAACTTGAGCATTCAAGAAATTGCATCACATTCCTGTGAACATGTAACCGAGTCGTTTTTAACGCTCTTTATAAGATGATATTTTTACAAAGCATTCATAAAAGAGGTTTAGGTGCGCAGTTCTATTCTATAGGAATCATTTACACGAATGTAGTGCTGCAGATTTTTGACAGAATGCTGCATAAATGCTTTAACCTGTTTTCCCAAATGTTGTAGATGGAATCGGTTTTCACACTATCTTTGTGCTTTACACTAATTGGTGTTAGTTTCAGTAACAATCAGTGGCTGTTTTACTAAGCGAAGTATCTATTTTGAAGGAGAGTTATATAATATCGAATGTCTAACTATGGAAGGCCGACAACGATAATAAACTGCTGGCAACTTGCTAAAGTGTATAGTAGCAGTAGCTAAACACAGCAACATCATAATGGCTGACCGTTCATTTGGATGAATATCTGATTTTGTAAACATGGCGTAATTTTGAAAATATACAATCAAGTCTATCTTGGTCGCTTTAGGGCTATTTTAGCAATGTTCAATAAGGAATGTCGTTTGTCAACCTAAATTAGAAAATGAAAGCTAAGCTCATCTGTCATGTAACTTTGACAAGCCCATTGTTGAAAATTGTAAGTAGAGATTCTGCTGAATTCCTGAGTCCATCAGCTCTCATCATTATTATAAAAAACACTGTATTATTACAGCATGCACATATACTGCATAATAATGGACTGCTTGCGTGCGTGCATGTCCCTTATGGTATTTTTTACACGATCACTGATCACCACCATCATCATAAACCTTCTTTACATTACACATGTGTAAGGGAACTGAAACTGTCATTGTTATTTTATTTTACCTGTGCATTATGCTTGGACACAGACGTTCGTAGCTCATCTGCACAATTTTTACCTGTAATTTGCATACTGCCACCAGGTATTATGGGAATACACCAAAAGGACACATCGGCAGCCAATAATTTTATGCAAGATGTAAAAATAAAGTGACATCACCATTACCTATCATTTTATTCGTTTCAAGGAGAACATATTTAAATGCACAATCCTGCAATAAACGCAACAACAATAATCTTTGAAGCTGCACCTATGCCTACTGGTAGTCCATTCAGTTGTCATTAGATTGTCAAATTATTAGAGCCGTGCAGTATTTTAAAATTTTGAATTCATATTTACAGAGTGTATTCGGTGATGGTATCAAAGACGCTACTGATAAGACGCGTTTTATTACTTTCCACCTGCTATAGTCAGTGCCATTATGACTGCATAGTGCAGAGTGTATGGATGAGTTTATTTGCTAGAAGAAGATGAAAAATGCCTCATGGTCTAAACAATATAGATTATCCTTGTGTAGTGATTACATTTATGTAATATTATAAATTAAATGATCGTCACAATATACATGACTAAGCTTTGTTCGAATAATAAATTACACAAAACATTTATCCTTATTTAGAAAATTACTCACTTACTTAGGATAAGTAAGCTTTCTTTTCACTTTGTACGCCTTTTCACAATGCGCAACTAACGAGGTCTTTTTGCAGCTTCCCTTCAGACAGGACCAACTGAATGAAGTTGAAGTATTCATTAAATCCATTTGTTCGTGGTAGTATTTTAAATAAGTTCCTTGTCTGTATTGATCTACCTGCCTGGATACCAAAAGTGTAGCAAACAGTGAAATGATATTTCTATGAATGAAAATGTAAAACCCTTTCCTTTACTATTTTAGGAGATGCACTCACACCAAATCGGTGGATTGAGTACTTTTCATCAAGTGACAATCGCCATGCACTTCCACTATTCACATCCTTGCTGAATGTAGTGTGTTCCTATGATCCCGTGGGAATGGGCTTACCGTACAATCACTTGATTTTTACCGACAGTCGAGAAGCTCTTGTCGAGGCGGCGCTTCAAGTTCTTGTCGTCGTTTTGGATCACGACACGAACAACTCCACCGAGGAAGATGTAAGAGTGCCTACCCTTGTATTCAAGTACTAATGATGAGATATACAAAAAATCATTCTTTGAAACTGCTAATAAGATTTTAAAAGAATTTTGCGTGCAATAATTGCATTGCAAAACTGAAAGATGCATTCAAGTTTAACTGCCTTCTTACATACATTATGTTACATATTGAGTGCCTGAACCAGGCCATTTAGGTTTTTTAAAGTTAACAAATTTTAGTTTCGTGTCATTGATTGGCTCATTAAATTCTAAAATGCACATGATCATTAAGTTGCTTAATTTCTTTCAAAATCAAAGTTAGCTGAAAATCGTCATTTTGAAGATGTGAGTCGGGCTTAATTGGTCCCCTTATTTTGAGGTTTCCTAAATGTATGTCGCGTACATTTGATACACAACGTGAACATGTAAAAGTCATGCATTCCATTACTACAACTCCCGGCCTGAAAAAATAATATACGAATTCTTTTAATTTTAATTTAATTACGCGCATGAAATGAAACCCGGTGATTTTGTACATACGTGATTAAATAATTGCATACACACCAGCAAGAGAGATGCGTGCTATTCGCAGTGAACGTTTAAAATAGTATTACATCACTCGCTTCAAAATTCATTTTTATTATCCTATACTCACTTTTAATTTTTTGTGAGTTGTGATTTTAAATTGACTTTTTGTAAAGTCCTTAAGATTAAGTATGCGTTTTATGGGATTTGCTGAGTAATCGCATGCATTTTGTGGTGCCAGTGATTACAATCACGGAGATGATGACGGCACACTGTAAAATATAAAGTTACCCCATTGTTTTTACGTAATGAAGTAAGCAACGATGTTGAAAGTTTGTGAGGATTGTTATGCTGCTTATGGCATAATCAAATATTAGTCCTAAATTAACGATCAACATGAATGCGCCTACTTCCGTTAACCGTACAAACATTCTTTTAAAATTATAGTCTTCGTCTCACTATTTTTCTTGGCTACTGATTATAGTGGAAAGGAAAAAAAAACATTTACCTTTCACTGACTGAAGACCTATTAGTAACAGAGTAACAATAATAATAGCAGCTTTTTTAATCCAACGCATTTTCATTCAAACTCTTTTGAGCATTACCGTTTAACTTGCCGAACAATATAATGTGCAATTATCGAGCACTCACTATTGGATTAGCTCTTCAAAGCATTAATTATCATTTTCGCATTTTGCAGACGCAACCTAATATGGACAATTTATTCATCAATTACCTGTCGCGTATTCATCGTGAGGAAGACTTTTACTTTATTCTGCGCGGTTTTACCAGACTCCTTAACAATCCACTTCAACAAACGTATCTTCCCAATTCAACCAAGAAAATACAATTTCATCAAGAACTGCTAATTTTTTTCTGGAAAACTTGTGATTACAATAAGGTTCGTCTAATTATTTCCCTGATTCATAAAAAAGCAGCATTTTTCAAACGAAATTCATGATTTTTACGAGTGTCCTTTTTTGTTTTGAATAAGATTCATGAATGCATGCATGCGCTTCTTAATGAACCAAACTTTCTTGTTTTATCCTCGCAGAAATTCCTGTACTTTGTCCTGAAGACAAGCGAAGCGCTTGATATTCTGGTGCCAATCTTGTACCATTTGAATGATGCGAGAGCGGATCAATGTAAGTGCATATTAAACATTCTCTGACTAACAGCGTGGTACAAAAAGTAGCATCGATTTCTACTTTAATTAAGTTATTTTGATATTAGGGATAAGGAGAAGGTGATAACAATGCAGGTTATTAGTTAAGTATTAGTTACATGAAACAATAAATACATCGTGCAGGCTTTATTACGCCCTTCGTCATTCCGACACTTGAAAGTTCATTCATGAAGTCATGAAAATATTTGTTCATGAATGTAAACTCACAGCAGCAGCGGCGACAATGTGCTCGTAGTAGATTAGTAGAGATAGCTGATAAAAATTTATCATCTCACGACACCAACTCAAAAATGAATATTCGTGACATAATTTCATCCTTCAATTTAACTCGTCGCAACCTGCGCGTAGCGTTGCTGTAGCCAGCATAAACATTATAAGCTTTCTGGTGATGGAAAATAGAATATTGAAACTAATCCTTGGTTCGTGACCGCAAGATTATATGAAATTCATTCTTGTAGAGACATGAGCTGGATATAATAATACACAATACTAATACTGCGGGATAACAACAATAGAAACAACGGTATAATTATTATGTAACGGCTACAACAGTACAACTGCTTAAAAATCAGATAAGAAGAAGCAATCACGACTCATTTACACAAGTTGTAGACCACAAATGAATAGGATCATCATAAACATTTATATATGTACTGTCAAACATCTTATATGGCCGTTTTTAATTATTATTATTGATGGTGTTTGTTGAAACAGCTCGGGTTGGCCTCATGCACATTGGAGTATTCATTTTATTGCTTTTGAGCGGCGAAAGGAACTTTGGAGTTCGACTAAACAAGCCATACACCGCTGCAGTCCCAATGGACATTCCCGTATTTTCCGGAACGCATGCCGATTTAATGATAATCGTTTTTCATAAGATAATCACAACAGGACATCAAAGATTGCAACCATTGTTTGACTGTCTTCTCACCGTTTTAGTAAATGTCTCGCCGTACTTGAAAACATTATCAATGGTCGCAAGCACGAAATTGCTACATTTTTTGGAGGCGTTTAGCACACCTTGGTTTCTCTTCTCAAGCCCCAACAATCATCATCTTGTATTTTTTCTCCTGGAGATTTTCAACAACATCATTCAGTACCAGTTTGACGGAAACTCCAATCTAGTTTACACGATCATTAGGAAGCGTCATGTTTTTCATGCGCTGGCAAACCTAGCCACTGACTCGTCAAGTATAAATAGATCACTATTGCGAAAGTCACCCTTGATCAAAAAGCCTTCCAAGGGTAAACTTGACCTTTTGAAAGAGGATCCTCAAAATCCGCCAACTTCACGCATTCAGGCGAATTCTGCAGTGGAGACTAAAGATAGAAAGCCTTCGACAGACAGCATGGTGTCACAACCAGACTCTCCCTCCATGGACTCTCCCTCCATGGAGGGTTCCCACCCTGCGATGCCTGCAGAGCCTGGCACACTTAAAGTGAGCTTAGCCACAATGCCAGCAATCGAAAAGATTACTGAAAAGGAAAGTGCTCATCCTTCCCCACAACAGTTGAGTCAGCTAACACGATGTAGTGGAAATGGGATGGCTTCTTCCCCTCCAACAAGCCCTACCGAACCTACGGCATCATCATCTTCCTCACATCGTTTTAAAGAGGTTATTGGTTCAGAAAGCCCAACAGACCATTTGACGAATCCGATTGAAGACGACATATACAGCGGTAGTGGCGGCGCCACTTCGACTGTTAGCAAGACAGCTTGCAACTCAAACACAGAATCTTCCTTAGCGGCAACGGCGTCAGCGAATAATGGCAAAAATCAATGTCAACTATCGGCAGATGCGAATTCCACAAGTGGTACAAAAATGACACGATCTATAAGTATGCCACTGTCTAAGGATTCGCCAGGGTTGAAAACTTCACGAAGTCAGCAACAACCTACTGCTAGCTTGCATGGGGGGTCTAATCAGATGCAGAGATCATTCTCCGTGCTCTCATCACAGGTTAGTTATGCTTCTTTGTATTATCCTCAAAAGTATAGGAAATATGACAATAAAACTACCTTTACCTTATATGCCTACTAATTTGCAACTCAGCAATGGTAATAATCTCTCGCACACGCATATCCCTCCATACCTACATTTTTTACGATGTATAATCCAAAGAGAGTTTGTTAAAATCTTCCCCTTTTGTGAGTTTCTTCTCTGCAACAAGTGAAGCCAACAGTCAAACGAATAATAAGCGTAATGAAATCTTTCGGTTGTAGGTAAAGACATCAATTTTATATAGATATGCGCAATAGAAATCAAATCGTATATACACGGATGATAATATTTACAGCAACGAAGGTTTGCTTTTTACGCAAAAAAATGTCATTCATTCTCTCATAGATTTTTTCATTGTGATTCAGTGATTGACATGGGGAGATAAGAGAAAATAGAAAATGAACGTCAATTCATCATCACTCAACCTCTATGAATGGCACAACATATACATTCAAAGTGTTATAAAGTTTTTGATTGTGATTATGATTATTATATTGGGGCCATATAGTATTTGTGCGTAAATCTAAAAAAAATTGTCCGTATACCTACACATTTTTGCTGTTGAACAGCTGCATAAGTCTTTGAATTAAATGGCGGATTGACATTATAATCCATGCAAGGACTTGTTCTCAATTGTAAAATGATTTTCAAAATATTCGAGACAAGGGCAATTTTTATACAAGTGAATAATTATTCTTGAACAACAGCCGATAACGATAAACTGGCTAAAAAGTTTATAGACACGATGCGATTGTTGCAGAACTGTGTGTGGGAAAAATTAGCACTTTTACTTTGATTTATTTCTTTGATGAGGGTGCCTACCTAACTATACCTATTATTGTTTTAGGACGAGAGAAATAAATGACATAAACACATATTTGAAGAAAAAAATTGCAAAGAAAAATTGATGAATACCGATGCTGATGAATTGATAATGAATCTTTAAAACAAAGTATTTTACGATTAACTTTTGTTATAATCAAATTGCCATGATGAGTCCATTTTAGTTTTAAAAATTCCTCTGACCTAAATACATGCTGTGTACTGACCACCGACTATATGCATGTGTATTTTAAGTTAATAATTGGTTCTATTTGGAATGCTATTTTTTAAAGAGCGAAAGTAAATGGGTGCCTAGTCCTGAATGGGTCCAGGGTTGGAAATCAAAGCTTCCTCTACAGACTGTGATGCGTTTGCTGCAGGTTCTTGTTCCTCAAGTGGAAAAAATCTGCATTGACAAGTAAGTGGCAATAATACAAATTCCTTACAAGCAAAATCATCTCGTACATTCTCATTACTTAACACATCATTAGCAAGTCTTCTTGAGCCCTTTTTATCACCAAACAACCTACATATCTACAGCAGTTTATATAATCAAGCTATCAAGTGCAATTATCGATTAGGATCTCAATGATCATAAAATGTACATGTCTACATACCTAAAGTACTTGTGTGTAATAAAACTGTTATTTGTTAGACGTTGCATAATAGAGTTGAAGTTGTGAAGTTTCTAAAAATTAAAAATATGAGCCATTATGATAATCATGATGATGACTTAATTCATAAGGGACAGTGAAGCACTGTCCATTCATTCATGCACAATGAAAATGTAAACAATTATTTAGGGCTTGGTTTTGTACAATATAAATACTTTCATCTTTCAGCACTATCATTAAATTGTTTAGTGAGCTACGCATAATAAACAGGTACATAGGTAGGTATAATAGCGCACTTGCGCATGTGCAATAAGAACAACGTTGTAATATTTAATAACAACAATGCATTGAAGCATTGTTGAAGGGTATTGATTGTTGTTAGTTTAAGTTATCAAATGAATGCAAATTAAAACAACAATGCTTGCTCAGTGACTGAATATTAGGAATGTTCGGTGTTGGAAGTGTTGAATATTCAATTAGCACATCAAGTCGATACAGTCATCAAATTGCGAAGAGTAAATTCTTAATATCTGCCAATAATGTGTCTAAATGGGATGTTATCGAACACATTATCATATATAGTAACTTAAAAAGAAAGGCTGTCATCAGCATCTTCACAAAAATAAATAAATAAATGCATAATTCACGAATGCTGGTAATTTTTATCGATTCTTCGCATATGATTAATATTGTGTAATTTCAAAAAATGAATTGTCCTAATAGTCCTGAAATGAAGATCTCGATTCAATAGTACTAAAAATTAAATACTTGCATCATAAGACAATGTAAAAAATAAAAGCACTTTAGAAGGATTGTCTATGCAAATACAATGACAATAGATTGGCTTCGTTCAAAGTTACAATAACAGCAATTAAGAGTTCACTCCTCTTTTTAGCTCTTTATATTTCTTATGATGAATCATTTTGAGAAATGTTTCCGGCTATATTGCCATTACTATGCTTCAGGTAAACTTATACGATTTTCCTTTGAGGACAGCAATGAACAAAGCATATTTGCAGGGTAGGTGTACATTATATGCATATACAAGACAATCTGATATAAACCTCGGAAAAAATATGAGTAGAAAATTTTCCTCTTATACTATTTTAACTAGAAGCACTAGGGAATATTGTACTAGGATATATGTGTTGAAATAAAGCTGCATTGCAGACTGGGGAGGGTACGTGGAAATGACGCCATGACATAACTGTAGCCGAATAACCCTTTGCCAGCAATTTTTTACCAAGTGTATTTGTTTTAACTCTCATTACATAACAGCAAATTATCTATAAGCAGGACAATTAGCTTACATAAAGGAATCTTGCAAATGGAATTTCATTTCCAATACAAAGTTCTGTAGTCCTCTCATTTCATCAGCGGTGTATTGATTAAAAAATAGGCAACTTTTAGCATATAGGTGTAAGGTGTGATAAAGGGAGCTTTAGGTCACAGACATGTAGCTGTGAATTCCGCTTATCAACATTATTAGCAAACATGATTACTTGAAAAGTGGGGCCAATTTAAGGGATAATTTTCCCTCCTAATTTTTTCAGGCATGATGAAAACTATTAATTTTATACTCACGAAGTCAATAAAGACAACGACCTACCTAAATGTTTGTAATAATTGTTACGATTTTCTGTTTCCATTTATTTACTGTGCCAAAAAATAGCTACGAGTGATGCAATGGCTTGCATGAACCTTTTCCATACAATACACCACATCGGCACATTTATTGTTTGGCATAGGTAATAATATAAATAACCTTAAACGCCGGGCCGGTTTACATAATTGCCGTTAACCACTACTGTGGTTATGATAGTGGCAAACTGTTAAACAGGAACTTTGATGTGCACAGCCATGAAGACAATTTAAGCCTTCTTTCATATTACTATAATATAATACCTCTAACACCGGTTCATGGTTCATAAACAACTTGCAAAAAATATCGTCATCCTTTCCAAAATATTTAATGTGAACAATTCTTCTTGTATGTAATAATGATAAACGATGTAACAAATGCTTGTTTATGTTTTTTGTTTTCCCAGGGGGTTGACAGATGAAAGTGAGATTCTCAAGTTTCTTCAGCATGGGACTTTGGTCGGTCTCTTACCAGTCCCGCATCCCATCTTAATCAGGAAGTATCAAGCGAATAGTGGAACTACAATGTGGTTCCGCACTTATTTGTGGGGAGTCATATACCTGAGGTAAAACACAATCATGCCATGTTGTGATAACAAGATGCATAAACATAATACTCATTGTTCATCTTCACCATTTACGAATTGATGATTTGCATAATTCCTGTATACAATCAAAGAGTTTGAAAAAAACTGGCAATATTTTTATACATTATATAAGTTGTATTTTTTTAAATCACCCATTCTGGTTGATTAAGCCAAACTCCACACAAAGGCAGACAGTGCAAAAGAATGATTCGTTGTAAAAAGAAAGGACTTGCAAACCAAAGTCTATTAACTTGAACAAACCATGTGTGTAGCATACTTTTAGAATTTCCTATTACTAAAATACTGACAAAACAAGAAAGGATTACATTTGCTTTTTTATTTGTACGGCAGTTCTTTTAAAATGTCAACCCAATTTGAGATATTTTGTACCGTGTCGTGGTATTTTTGTATTAGAAACTGATTTACGTTGTAAATGTCATTGTGTAGGATCAGTGTGGGAAAAGCAAGATCGTGATAACATATAATATGTAAATCCATGCTAATTATAGAATTTGATGGCCCATAAATCAATGTGGATTTTCAGTCGGGTTCTTATAGCCTAAAAAAGTAGCAGAGAAACTTTGCGGTTTAGGACTTGCTGTAAAAATATGTATAAATCTGTCATTTCATTGTTTTGTTATCAAAGTGGAAAGCGAGATTGATGTTACAAGTCACGAAGGCTGTTATGTACGCGCAGAGATGAAATACAATTGCTGCGATTGTATAATGGCCAAAATGTTAATTCATCTCATGTACTTTTACTTAAAGACTGAGATAGAGAGGCTATTTAATACTTTTTAAATAATAAAATGCATTACATTGCCTTTGTGTGAGTGGGTTTAAGCTTTTATGTAGTAATGAGAATGAAGTGAAGATGCTTGCTAACACTTTTTTGTTTATGGTCATCTTTGCCACAAAAAATTCGACTCGGTGCTTAGATAGCATTCTAACGATTACACGTTCACTTGAATAATTTTTTAGTTTGTTTTGGTTTCCATTTTCGGTTGTTTTTTTACTCTTTGATGAAGGTTTCTTGTAGTTGTAATTTTCAATTATGCACACATGGTTTCATTACTTATATGGCGGTTTTCTCTCTGCTTTGTTTTAGGAATCATGATCCACCCATTTGGATGGAGACGGACGTGAGGCTGTTTGAAATTCAGAGACTCTAGAAAGTATCACAAGACAAATTTCATACAACACGCGTTTATTTAACACATTGGAAGTTTTAAACTTCAAACGATTATTATGGTACTTCCGACGGAATTTTCATTTCTACTACAACTTCTTATTGCATGGCGATCACAAGCCCATATCTGCACGATGCACACATGACTGTTTTACTATTAAAATAAAATATTATTATGTATGCGTAATTCTTATAACATTGCATATGACTAAATTGTATAAAACTTACAGTGGGTTTGGTTTTCGTTGGGTAAAAATGGTTACTAAATTGGTAAATTATTTACATATCTAAATATAACTACAGAAATTTTTAACTTTGTGCTTGCAAATTTCTTTCTTTCCTGGATCACGGTACTTCCGAGCATACTCATTTGTATGCGCTTCTCGCATATTATGGATTGTTATTCGTGTGCTAATGAAAATCATTTTAATGTACGCATTTGTTAATAAAATAATAAATAAAACGTTTTAAAAAGTTATCAAACATGTCTATAAATATTTCTTTCACTAAATATTATTATCATTACCAAGAGTTCATAGCATGATGAATGACTTCTGCATACTCCAACACATCATCTCCGCTTTTTTGCTTACATGTCTTGGTTTATCTCTTGGAACCCAGCAGGATGCACAACAAATGCAAGGGGGAATAGAGCTGTGACGACAGAAACATGCGCCTTGCTCTAAATTCCATACGCACATTTCCAACCAACTTTCTCCGAGTTTATCGATCCATATTCACATATATGCGTGGGAGATGCATATTATAATTGTTTATTTCCTTGAAGTCTCCCTTGCTTTCTTTTCCAGTGACGAACATATGGAATGGCAAACACGCATTAATACATTGAGCAACAGTCGGGCTAATGGAAACACGACATTTCTGCCACCCGTAATAAAAAGCGTTAATGGAATACATTTTAAAGCATAAATATACTGCAAGACAACTTTTGTAACTTTTAATCCTATTCGCTGGAGAAGTTAATTCTTGAAAGCATCAGTTTAAACCATTTTTGGAGCATAACAATACATATATATTATAATTTGTATTACCGAACGTGTGGGTGGCTATAATCTGGAAGGGATTTACTTTTTTCACTTTTTAAATATCGGTGATTGGATCAATCTCAAGTCGAAAACATGGAACCTGGAAATACATTAGGGTACTCGTATTACCTACCAAAAGGTGGGCTAACTCGTTTAAAGTCCATGTTACCATTAAAATGTTGTGACTTATTTGGAGTTTTTGATCGCTATCTTGCTCCAGCGTACCATCATGACCGATGCGAAAGGTAAAGTATAATTTATAAATACATCGTTTCAAGCTGTTAAAGTACCTGGTAGAGCAGGCGCTAAAATTATAGATATGTACATGTGTGGTCATGTATGTACTTGTTTTCATTTTGGGTGTCAAAACGCGATCATTGAGTCAATTCAAAATTAATTTCCGCAATTTACACAACACACGGTTTGCTAATTTTATTCACCGCAGGTCTGTACAGATGAAATTGTACACGATGCATAAGCGAGAGTTCGTGATCATTATTTTGGGCTTCTTCGTCGCTCTTGGGCTTGTGGTTTTTATTGGACTTGTTGGTGAGTTATTAAAGCTACTGCTGTATCTAGTTTAATTGATTCTTTAAGCACTGTCAACATACTGAAAAGTTTAAAGTAGCATTTACCCTTAAGCTTAGCCGCTTGCTATATATTTTATGGGTCACCTATGATAAATGACGTTAGATGCAGTATTTGCATGCGAAATTCTCTGATGAAACAGGTGCACAGTTCACGAAACTTGATAGTGGTGGTAAATTACCATGTCACGTTTTTCTAGTTTCCTGTTCCTTGTGTTTTGCCGTAGTTTGCTACAAATGCATACATAAATTGCACTTTTGTTATTACCCAACTGAATCATCATTGTTAGTTTTCCATGCAGCTATTACGAGTACGATTACTGATGTGATCTGAAATTGAAAATTAAATATTATGTAGGTGTAAAGTAGCATTTCACCTCTAAAACATACAATATGCTTGATATTATCCGCCATCAATTTTTAAACTTATATCTTAAAGCTAATTAACTTCAGCTGTGGAGTCTTTTTTGAATGAAGCAATTGAAAACATTGCTTTTTCACTTTTGCTAAAATGGCAAAGATTATATTTGACTTTGAGGCTAAATTAAATTCTTGTCCATCGAGAATTCACATCTTGCTGAAGCGGAAAGCATAAATCACAATTTTCCCTAATGTTCTTGTAATATCATTATTTCTATATTTTAGACGTAGACTTTCTAGCGAAATGCGAACAGTTAAAATAGCCAACTATAATTTTACTTTTGTCAAGGCCCACCAATTACAACGGAATCAGAAATCCGTGCATCTTATTTGGACAACGTGACGGATATGTCGTCTGGTCCTTTTGTGCTTAAATCGCCCCCGTTGACAACGTATAACCAACAGTTATGGCTGATCGCAAAATTGGATATGAGGAACAAAGATGGTAATTTGAAAATAATTCTAAAACCCCGACTATAAAGCTATAGCGTTGGGATAAATTCAGCATGCAAATTGTCTAAATTGCGGCTTTTAAAGATAAAGAATATAATCATTTTTGTTACGGTAAAGAACTATATTTGCTCCTCACAAAAATTGCATGTTATTTCTAAAAATGTTGACTTTTCTCTAGACGACTCCTTTGAGAAAACCTTTGCAATCTCATTGGACTTGTATGGGATTTCAACTGGGACGGTAGTGAAAATCTTAAATACGTCGAATAAACGGTCACGACATCTCAAGTGCCAAGGGGAATGCGAGCCCTTCACAGTGCTTCATTTGGGATTCATCGATTTTGCCAAATACTTTATCGTCGTGAGATTTTCAGATCTTAAAGGAGTTCATGAGCGCTACCACATTCAAGATGTCCATTTTTATGTAAGGCTTTTGCTCGCAAATTCCTGTCGTTAAATGCAATCATTTTATTATTGAGCACGTGATGACGATGAGTATGAGTTTTGAATAGGTAGGCATGAGAGAAAATTAGGTACTTCGGCACTAGGACACTTTTTGTCACAAAGGAGCTCTTATATGTAAAAACAAAGCATGACAAATCATTGCGATTCGCATTTGCGAATACCTATATGTAACGATCTGCAGAAACATGTACTTGTGCTTCGTTTTATTTTTTTGGGGGGAATTTTATCAGCATAGACGTTTTCTTTCTAGTCATCTTCAGCGTCGAGCTCATTAGTCCGCAATTATTGCAATGTACTTAATAGCGAAGTGCCATTACACTTACACAATGTTTCGTCTATTTCTGTTCAATGAGTTAAATATTTTCTTCCACATTAGTCATCATTGGTGCATTGTTTTGCAAAGAGACGTGTACGTAGAAGGGCACTGCAAATTTTATTTAGGTGAATCACTAGGAATAAGTGACCTATTGTAAAATATGTAATCCTTGTATATTTATGTATCTGTTATTTTTATGCAAACTGCACAACCGTGATGATGGTGGCCCACCCACAACACTAATGAACATTCTAACTACCTTCTTATTATTATCATTGACATTTCGTAACGACAAAATTGATGTCTTTGTCTGGATTGCTTTGAACTACTACAGTTCAAAACGTACAACCCAAACTTTACTCAAATGGAGATGAGTTTTCGTTTCATTTATTCAACAGTATGCTTTGCTATCACGGTAAGCGCCATACCATATATATATTCACTGTTCACTGTTAATATTTTCATTCATTACATACATAGGTATATTATACCTGTGTACACTGCATACCTATATATGGCAAGATTTCTCAGCAGCAATAGCAATAATAATAACAATAATGACAGGTAGATTACCAAAAAACACCCTGCTGATCTTAATATAATCACCAGCGACAAGTGAGGAAGCAGTAAAAGTTTCAGCAAAATTTATACTTTACGTACATTCAGAGATTTGATGATTAACTGAAAAATTATGCCTTTTATTACCACGATTGACACAAGAAGCACACATTATTTTACCTCTATAAACGGAGTGAGTTTGCATAGGTATACATATAGCATCTCACTTGTTTTCAAATTTTGTATATACACTCCACAAAAGTTTATAGAAGATTTTTCCTGATATACCTACCAAGTAATTTCCAATCAACATGAACACGTTATTTAGTAGACATGCATAGGCAGGTAGATAATTTGAGAAGTCAGTAAAAGAGTAATTTTTGATAGGACGATAATTGCCGTCATCACCACAGTATGTAGTAATTGTAAGTCTAAAAAATTTCATCGTGCCAAAAAACGCTTCATTAAAATGGACACAAAGAAAAATAGCTACCTATACTTTTCTTGCCATACTTGACGATTTGGAGAAAACGCTATATTATGTATGATGGGATGACTATTATTGAGCACATATAAAATATATTTATTGCTGTACTGTTTATTAGTGAAGCAAAGCACGTATTCGTAACATTTTTTACTAAACACAGGAACGAAATGATGTAACAGAAAGTTAATCGGTATAAGGTATGTAAAGAGGATGACATCTGATTAATCAGCGACAACGTTTTGCCTGTTCGAGTCCCCGAAGATTACATTGAAGATTTTTAACATGGAAGTAACATTTTTGTAATGTTTTTTGGTTGGATTTTAGTGTTGGTTCATGTTCACCCTACGCAAGTATGTTCTATCGGACTGGTCAATCGAGCAGAAATGGATGTCAATTCTACTTCCAACATTGTTTCTATACAATAGTAAGTTCAAAGTTATAAATTTCATTATTAAAAGTCAAAACAATTATATGTATAATAAATATGACCTCTGCAAACCAACGATGTGGACAGGATATATAGGCAGCTATGTATGCTACATGACAGCCGCGATTTTTTCTATGCTTGATTAAAATTAATTGTCTGAAACAATTACCCAGATATTTAACCTAATCATGCAATCTTCATCAGGTAATGTTTTCATTTTGGAAAACAAAGAAATAACGGTCTGGTATGGTGGTGCGATTACTGGCAAGTAAACTTGAAAACAAAGCTATAAGCTATCTTCATTTGATCTTTGACTCTGGCCGAATGTAAAAAAATAGTGCAGTTATTCTTTGCAAAAATGTACGCATTAAAAAAGAATCAATCAGCAATCATCACAAGTCGGTAAATGTCAAAATAATTTAACATTAGACATGATCTTTAATGCAAACAAATAACAACATAACATACTTTACACTTATGCGGCATTTCTTTCGCACTCTCTCTTTCTGCTGTTGTACCTGCCAGCACCTAACATGACACCTGCAACAACAGGTGTCAAGCGCAAAGCGACAAACCTAGATTTGCCAAGCCAGAGTCAAGGGTGAGGGGGCATGACAAAATACCAAGATTACATAATTTTGAAGGCCTTTCACTATGTTATGTCTCATCATATATACAGCAAGAAAAAAGCGTTGAATTATCGCTTATCTACACTTTCGTGATGAAGGAATTAAATTAAGTTCTCCTGCTAATTACACTGCGTCTTTTCCAATTTGACAGACCCTTTGTTCCCATTGATGTTTCTTGTCAACTCCACACTACTTGGTATGATGGACGCAATTTTTCAGGTTTCATTTCTGTCCACCTTGCTGCTCTTCTGGCTAACCATATATCACGGTTTACGACAGGTACTCAGCGGTTTATGCTTAATAAATTTTATGTTTTATTCTCAACAACAACATAAAGAAAGATGAAGCAAGATCATAGAATGTATGGCTAAATTATATTATTGGTTAATAATAAAAGATGCGATAATTGCTTTTTTAAAGGTGGAACGGCGGTTTTTAACATTTTATCTTCCAAAATTTGTTTTGGTGGGCTCCCTTTGGGTATCTGCCATGATTTTAGCATCATGGCAGAAACTGAACACAGCCAAGGATCCAACATACAGCTATCAAGTTGAGACTGAGAAATTTGAGGTACGAGCAAATGACTTACAAATTTTTATAGCCTTTACTGTCAATCTTTACTGTGGAATTAAAAAATAATTTAATAATTTCTCATTTTTTTCTAAACAGAAACTGAAGAATTTTTTCTCGGTCTGCGGCATTTGCTACGTTATTTACTTAACGTACCTTATTTTGAAGGCTTACAGCGAACTACGTTCTATGCCATATTTCGGTAAGGGCTCGTTAAATTTTTTATATAAGACATGATTTATGAATGCTATAATTTTGAATATTTTGTCACATTTTTGTGGCTATGTTAAGGGCTCACTGCCAAAATTTTCACGGACAAACATATGTGCATGCATCCTTAAAGTTGATGATTCATGTAAATGTTATGCATTAAAAGATTAATAGGCCTGTAATTACAATGCAATCAAATACCAATTTTAGATCTTCGATTGAAATTTCTGACGGGCCTGATGCTGATAGTTGTCAAACTAACGATCGCCATTACATACATGCGCTTTGGGTTGGACATTTTAGAAGATCATTTCGTGGCTGACTTGTCAACAAAATACTCATCTTCAGCCGAATTTATGTGCTTTTATGGCCTTCTAAACTTTTATGTGTTCACAATGTCTTACGTCTACTCACCATCGTCATCTGCAGTCCTCAACAGTTGTAAGCACAATTTACTTTTGTATTTTTTCGTAAAAGCTTTATCATTATATGAACCTTTCTTTATAATAATAAATCAAACACCTTCATCGTAAACAGTTTTAGCACTCACACATGCACATGGCACATACATATACATATATACCCAAGGAAGCTAAAAATGAGTTATTTGATATTTGATAATTTGATGAGAATTGAAAAGTACAAATATTGAACACGAATGTGAAATGTGGAAAATAGATAAGTAGTTTTGATCCGCTTCACCTTAACAATATTTACAGCGTCTCAGATTACAAAGGACAACCCATCCTTTTCAATGGTGAATGACAGTGATGAAGACATCATTTATGGGTCCGATGAAGATGAGGATACCAAAACACCATTAAACTTCCATGCGCATTCCCATTCCACAAATAATCATCATGATGACAGCGATTAATTTTTGTGTCACAAATTATACTCTTTGTGAGTGATTGCATTCGTACAAAAATATGTAGCTTTTCTTGTCGCTCTTTTTCACTCAATTTGTTGATGTAATTTATATATATGCCTAGATTAATATATCATTTAAATGAAGGTTCCTTCGACTATTAGCCATGTTTAAATTTTTCAAGTTCGTATGTATTAAACTAGCCGTTCACTGAATGTATTTACGTAGGTAGTCATTAATTGAACCCATTTATACGTACTTCCAAGGGAAAAGGAGCAAATGGGGACATGGACATGAGTTTCATCAAAACAATATGCTTCCTTTCTGATAATAGGACTACAAATTGTGATCTCTTGCAAGTACTTATGCGCACTTTAAAGTGTCTGTCTGATTAAACTTTTCTCGAAGTATCAAGCTCTCCGTAAAATATATCAATAGTAGTTTTAATATTTTGAGTGTAAAATGTACCACTACATATTATGTCAAAATCATAATAAAAATGCTTTTGAAAAATAATCCAATTCATTTTATTTAACGAGATTAAGTAATTGGTTTAGAGCTGAAATGTTAGAGTCTTATGTTGAAGGACTTCTTTGCAAGTTCCATTTATCCAAGACATCTCTTAGTTTGCGTATATCATCAGGACCAACTTGACAGCATCCTCCAATGACACTTGCACCCAGTTCCATCCACTCCTCGGCGTAGTCTGCAATAGGTGGAACCTCTTCACTGGACCACCTTTGTCCAGAAAACGGCATGTCATTGATTGTACATCCATTACTGCAGAAAAGTGATTTACACAAACTGTTTTTTATTATCATACCCCTGTCCGGAAATCCAAGTGCGTCCAACATTAGGATATACCATTAGTCTTATCTTGTTGGCATCAACTTCCTTTTTGGCTTGTGATGCCAAACGCAAAAAATTGGCAACGTTCTTTGGATTAACGCAATTGGTACCAAACCCCCAAACATTTGGGTATTTTGATACAGCTTTGAAAGCGTCGGTTATTAAATCACCGCACACTGTTCTAGAAGGGTCGTCATCCTGTTAAGGGAAACATTCCTTTAAAACTTTTGTAACCCAAAATTCCCCATTATATTATATTTTCTTGGAATAGCCCATATACCTGGAGTGTAAACGAGACCCACACTTTGATATTCAGTTTCCGTTGATCAATAAACCTTAAAATTATTTCTACCTCCGCTAAGGAAGGCATTGTTTCTAGTGCTAACAGATCCACGTTCTGATTTACAAGAAGTTCAATACGTTTCGAGTGTACGTCTATTATTTCGTTTTCGGTTACTTTCCCTATGTAACTTCCGGTGTACTCTGATCCATCATGCAAATATACTCCATACGGACCGATTGAGCCTGCTATAAGTGGGATATTCACAGGCTTACATGCTTGTTGTCGCGAAGAAAATCCCTCATCTTTAGCACAAAGGGATGTGTACTGTTTTACAGCATCTTCTGCTAATGCTACTGAATTTATGATGAGATCTTCACATTCCTTCATTGGTATTTCCAAACCCTCGTGCAAACCCTTCGGCGTCGCTTGATACGTCGCTGTTTCGATGATATCGGCTCCAGCTATAAATTCGTAGAGATAAGGTCAAAGCTAACAGCTAATTGATAGATAACTAGGTAATTACTATCAATTTGATAGTATCAAAAGATAATGCCAATCTACTTGCATGCAATATTGTCACTATTACCATTCAAATACGCATAATGAGTTTCCGTTACAGCTTTGGGGTCCGTAAGTAACGCCTTTGCCGTCCATAAAGTTTCTCTGTCCACGTCGTAGGAACACCGTTTCGCTAATTCGTTGGAGAAGCCTCCATCTAATAACAGCACCGGAAACATCTCTCTATTCTTGACAGTTGTAGCAATTGAAAACAAACGAATCGGAAATTTTAACTTTTTTGACTTCCAAAGATCGTTGCTTTTGCATGCACTTGGAGAACTGAATCTTTTATTTTAATTGATCTTTCCTTGTTAACTTTAACTTGCTTTACGCGTGCGTGGTGTAAAATTTTCCATGTCATGAGTGACTCATGTTGGCAATTGGCACGTTTTACAAGCATGCAGATTGCAGAAGATGCAGCTGTTTATAAAAATAGCCATGATATTGATAACAAACGTACATATGGTTTCAAGGTCAAATTGCTTTCCCAGCTTGTCGTTTGCCACAATGCCGTTATTGTGTGTACTATGCACTATGCACCATTGATAACATCATTATATACATATGGGTCTGAAGTCTGAACAGTGAGTAGGTGCAAAGTTTAGGCATTTCTACTGTTGTAAACCGCCTTATAAATACAAATTGAAACTAAAAATAGCGATTCAGAAGAATTGACAGCGATAATTAATTACAATAATTGTTACTGTCTTCTACAGCGAAGCAAATAGGTGGAATCTTTACATGAGAGCATGATAAGATGGGCATTGGGGCATAATGAGATGCACGTAATAACATGCGATAAAGTTTTCTCAAAATATTAATCATATTAATTATAGTTTACTTTTCAATTTTTACTGAGATTTTTTATTTATTTCCAATCATTTGGAATGCAATATCCAAGGTCAATCATGGCTTGAAAAACTCCTGAATATTTTATTGAGCAAAGCATGCCAGAACGGATTGTTCTAATGGAGGTGCTAATGAAAGCTTTTTGCCACATCGCCTGTTAAAGTATAAAGAAACTAAAATGAAACCCTTTATAATATGCTTTTGAGCTTCAATCTAGTTAAATTATGTTTTGTTTCAACTTTAGAGTAAATGTGTGCACTCACTGCAAAAGGCCATCGATAATGGAGAAAACACGGTCATTTGGCACAGCCGCCGCACACGTACTTGGTTGGAGAAACAAAGGATAGAAATAGCGTCGGGCAATGGTCTGTGCCTGCTTCATGGACAACTTTGTAATAGCATCCATTATATTCCGACTACTTTTCAGGGACAGGCCTTTGTAATAAGCGAGAAGGGAGCGCTGCCCCATTTTCATGGGAGTATTCTCCAGTTGACAAAGTTTGAATATGATGGAACTTTTGGCTGACTGAAGCTGGAAGTTGTCCCAATGAAATGAAGTGCCTCCCGGATTATCACCTTCGCCATCTCTACTGTCAAATAAGTATCTTGACATTACATCAAACGTTCTGGTGTACGCAGATGTAAGATCAGAACAACCACGCAGCTCAAAGTAAATCAATCCTTCCAAAGGGTTTACACAAATGTCCAAATATTCCGCTAGGCCTGTTTGAATTAGTTCCTTGTGAAGTGGTCCATCAGGTTCTTGAATGAAATACTGAATGATTGTTAGAAGCAGCGGATAATCAGTGTCGGAATACGATGATACGCCTGGCGCCGCTTGCAGAAGATAACCCATGTTGGACTTCGTCATTGGAAAAATCTGCTCACTGCAGCATTTCCTGATATAATCTGGACTCTTCATAAAACAACTATCTGTTTGGAACAGTTAAAAAAATTAAATCTACGATTAAATGTTATGTGATGTAACATTACTTCAAAATATTAAACCAACTTGGGCAGTTGGATAGTCTCTTTGTTTCAAAGTCCCACGTCCACTCCGAGTAATTAAATGTCGTTCGGAACAGCTCTGAAATAGCAAATCGCGCATCTGGGTGTTCCGTTAAGTGGAATTCCATTCGGGGTAAGCTGGCAGCTAAATGAATCGTAACCTAAATATTCGAAAGATATATCAAACATAACACATGCGCAAAAATGAAGAAGATAACTGATTGATAACCCGAGAATATATGGAATATAGGAATTGGGGCACTGTAAGAATAGTATACAAGACTAACATTGTCTGGACGAAGGATACTGTTTCGAATGGATTCTAATACTTTTGAGGTTTTACGAAGGGACTTTGGCAATTCTTCTGCTAGCTGTTGGAGAAACAGCTTTTGCCGAATCAAAGACACACATTTCGGAGTGCTATTCATGTGATAAAAGAAGTCCGTGAGAATGGCTCTTGTAACGATTGATCCTTCATTTTGAAGCTCATCGACATCTTTAATTAGCTTTGTGCATACGTCTTTCAATCTATCGGCTTGCCATTTAGTATTCCAAAGGAGCATTTGCGCCCAGTAAAAGCCCTCCTTAATTTTTGTAATGTCCATTTGCAACTGGAGACAAAATAAATGGGGAAAGTTTCCACAGGCAAATCTCGTCCGGTCATTTTGATGACCTAGCCATTCCAACCCAAAGTATGTTTCGTAGTTTATCACATCCCTTCTGATTTCTCGTTCACATTCTTTTGAAGTGTGAAAGTTATCAAGGTTGTCAATGTAGGGAGATTGAAGAATGCCTTCCGCAAACAGCACCAAATATTTCTTCTGGTCAATGGTCAGCTCAGAAGTGTCCATGATAATCGTTAGATATGCAAAGTTTGAATTTATATCGTCCACGAAAAGATTGCACAGGGTATCGCTCGCCCATACAGGATTGTCTTGCCTGAGAATAGTCATGAGTCCGATGGAATCTGCTGTTGGTAACGGATATTTGTTTAGATATTCAAGTGGAGGACTTCTATTGAGCATTCTAGAGGCTGTTTTCAGACGTTGAGCCCATCTCTTCATGTACTTTACATTCTCACTTCCCAATCTCCATTCTATCCTCTCTATCATTTCCGTCTGTAGTTTCTCATACAATCCTTGACTAGGAACGGCGATAACGGTGACCCAAGAAGCGTCCAGAAAACATGTCTGTAAAATATCCTTCCAGTACTCTCCACTTTGACTCAAGAAATGATGAAAAGTATAAACGGAATTGATTCTGTGGTCAAATGAAACATCATTGTCTTCAGAGGCGTAAAGAAAATCTGTAATAACAGCCCGTGTGATCTTCGCTTCCGGCGAATTCTCAATTTCCCCCATCTCAGCTTGATAGTGGTTTAGAATGATTTTAACCATTTTTCTAAGCTTGAAGGAACTTCGTTTTACTTGAGTGAGAGCTTTTCGTAAAACTTGAGGAATTTGTCGAACAAAGTCGGTGGGTACATTCGCGAAATTAATTGTGAATAAAGTTTGCTTGTATTCATATTCCCGAAAATTTACAGCGGTTGCAAATGCCGTATCTGATTTCTCATTTAGCGATTGATTTGGCGCTGCACATGCTAAAGCAGCGGGGATTGGTCCACTCATTAAGTATTCCAACATGAAACGCATGGCCAGACAGTGATTTAATTTTTCTGTCGAAGAAGGCCCAACAATGCCGACTTTTACATGGCTGTGTCCAAATACGATTGGACGCTCAATGTACGAGTACGGATATTCGATTTGCTGAATTAATGGCTCCAAAGGCGGATCAAGAACTTCTTCCAGCCACGGTTTCGTCCATATTGGCTTAACGCGTTGACTCCTCAACGTGTTATGCAAGACTGGCGCCAGGGCTCGAAACAAATCTTCCTTCTCTATATCTCCTACAACTACCAGGCAGCAGTTGCTCGCATGATAAAACTTTTCATGGAAATGTCGCACCTTTTCCAGGTTGCATTCAGAGCGGAAGAATGAGGACTTGCCCTTGTGATTCATGCCATACGCGGAGGTTTTCCCGAATGCTGTTTGGAACATGGTAAGATTGCTAAGCTCTTCGGGATCGTTTTCAGTTGCTTTCATGGAATTGAAACATGTTCCACCATCTCGTGCATTTCCATCAATGTGGTAAACCTGGAGTGCAAATTATGTGTAAATAACGTCTAGCAAATAGCAAATTTGATATAAATTGGAGAGTATTTGGTATGCACTTCAGTAATAAAGACAGCTTCTTGTAGCAGTGGGTTGAAGATGTGATCAAAGAAGACGGGAAGAAACATTGTAAAGCCCTGGGTCCCGGCAGTAGTGAATCGGTAACACGAGTGGTCCTTTTCCACTTTAATTTCAGGACAGTTGGAGAAACATTTACTGGCAATGCGCTGCAATAAGCCAGAATGCGGATATCTCCTACTGCCATGCCAAATCATGTGCTGAAGAACATGCGGGATTCCACAATTATCATCGCATTTATGGGCTAGATGAAAGCAATCCTAAAAGTTAGCTTACATTTTGTGTACTTTCACTTTCAACAGTGACATATTAACGAAATTGTTCTAGTCTTGAGTACCAATAATGCAATAAGCGTGAACATTCGGGCCCTCAACTTGTGCATGAACCAGCTCCAATCCTGTGTCAGGGGATCTGTACTTCACGACTGTGTGTAAGTCATTTACTTTCACCGAGCTTATGGTGTCCCATGGACCTAGTTGGGGCACACCAAATGACATCTTGTTCATACAAGTTATTCGTGTAAGCTCCTTTCGGTATTAGGAACAGACTGACATAGGTATCACGAACATTCAAAGATTACAAAACAAAACACAATTGTTGGTGTGTATACAGTTTTAAAAAATGATGAGAATTCCCATGATGAATATCATACAAAAACGTACTTTCTCATACATTTGCGGACTTTGTTTTATGATTGAGGAATTGAAGATTACTTGCTTGCTTGAGCTACAGGCTACACGATGAGCTAAGTTAGCTCATAGATGTATCTTTATGATTAAAATATGCTTTTCCTAAGAAACGCATGCATGATTTTCCTATGCTTGCTCAGTCCTTTGGAAATAAGTTGCTGTAAATAATACCAGACAGTTAAATCAGCAGACAACTGATGTTTTATTGCATGAGTGAAAAGGGTATATAAGTGTGTACAGTAGGATATTACATATTTCTCGTTCCCCAAACATTGTTTATTGCTTTTCAGGAAATTGCATAGAACTGAAGTGCTTTCAGTATTCATAATCACATATTTAAGTACATATCCATATCATTAAGACTTATAGCAAAATCTTATATTCACAAGTAGGTATATAATATATATGTATCGCTTTTGTACTAACTTTGGGGTTTGGGATTCTTTAAAAATACATGTAGCATAAAATAATAATGTTGTACAGAGCATTAAACGATAAAATAAAATGACAAAAAATAAAAGAATTAAATGGTCACAGTAATTTATTCATTAAGCTGACGGGATAAAAAACTAAAGATTGTGACCACGTACACATTTTTCACATCGTTCCTTCTTTGCTAAAATAATCATAGAGTACTGAGTGCCTTTGTATGACGTTTCGAATCCTCCTCGAGTACAGCTACTTCTACAAGTTTCGTTGATCAGATTTTTAAGACATAACCATATATAAATGCTCTTTTCTGCTAAATATATATTTTTATCCAAAACAACAACATAAACAATCTGTCTGAAACTGCAAAACAAAATTAGATTCGAATACTGAACACATCTTTCACCTTAGCTAATTACATACATGCACTAACAACTATCAGGCAATCTTACACAGCTATATCTACATATTATTACTAATCACTACTATGTAGAGGTATTCGTAATTGAAACACAATTTTTGTCTTTGTTTTTCTGCCAGTGAATATACATGCATCAACAGACACCCTTATTTACGCTTATCGCCTATACTTACACAATTTATTATTATCCTATCATGACTTAAAACAAACAGCAAAAGAAGCAAGAAAATCCTCACAAGTACTTATTGGAATGAATTCACCCATTATTGCTACAGGTTGCATTCGATATTTTGTTGGTCGGTTATCTGTAAAGTAGTAAAGTTAAAGTAAGTATATAAACACTATAAGCTAAGCATTATTGATTGTTGACCTTAAATACATCATATTATACAATAAACAACTCTTCATTTAGTGCCGTTTCACATGACCTTCCTCATGTAGTCGTCGAAAATTTATTACTTGATTAACACCTTTTCTGATCAAAGCCCTGCTTCGTGCTTCCAACAATTATTACAATGCAATTGTTCCACAAAGAGTGCGTAGCGAGTACAGAGACAACTTTCCAGTGCACCACTACTAACTATAACACTGAGGACACCAAACATTAACATCTCATTATGGGTTAAACATACTATAGGTATTGGCATCGATACAGCAAATTTGCAAACGGTTTATACTTGGTTGTATAGGAATTAAATTTGCTTTTGACCACTTGAAGTAAACTCTGCCATTACCATCTATTAGGCAGAGGTGTCCTTATCATCGTTTACTTTCTCCTGTTCGGAAGGGTGAGATGCCTTCTCCGCGTCATTGTTGTTGTTACTGGAACTAGACTCGTCATCAACACCATTATCATTTTCAGAATCCTCCTCGGAAGACTCACTCTGACTGTTGGAATTCCCATTTGATGATTTCCCACTACCTTTCCCCTTTTGCTTCGCTTTCATTTTCTTTTTTTGCCTCTTGGCTCGTTTCTTGGCAGTTTTCTTTTCCGCCTCCTCCTTATGCAGCTCAATACGTCGCTGAAACTCCATGTCCTCTGCATCCTGTTTGGCTGCCTCCTGAATATGCTTTTGGCGAGCGTATTCCTTGCGTCGAAGGTGGCGATACACGTGAAATTCTCCACTTCCAGCGCCTGCACTGCTCCCCATCACATTTCGAACAAAATCAGGTGCCGGCGGCAAATTTTTCTCTCTGGGCTTGTTGGGTATCATCACCGGTTTATCAGGGTTTGCCATAAGTCGCTGGAGTTTCATTCTTTGATAATCTGCCGTATTTTTAATAGGTACAATAGGTAAGTCCAGCTTCCTCTTCTTCTTCTTCCCTCCAGCCGCAGCATCGTCTGTTGCCGGTGACGCTGATGACGATATATTGAGATTTAAACTCATCCTTGCTTCTGTAAATAATATAAAAAATGTCAACCGTGAACTTAATTATAAGTAAGCTGTTCCAAGAAAGCGTTCAGGATTCATTGAGATTATTAATTCAACTAAAATGCGATGTTGCAAATAATTGCAATGCAATGCATGTGGCAAGGCAATCGCAAGACGCATATTAAAACTCACGACGACACGACAGGTGACAAGTTATATATTTCTGCTTAATTTGTCACACAAAACGATTTCATTGTTAATTGTTCAATGATTTTTAGGAGAACCATTAGTTTGTTAATTGAAATTCTTACCTTCTCAATATATTCGTTTAAACAGTGGTTAAGTATAATGGGATTCTAAATTCCAAAAGAAAAGAAAA
The DNA here is from genome assembly GCA_004115045.4 of Sinella curviseta. Lineage (NCBI taxonomy): Eukaryota > Metazoa > Arthropoda > Collembola > Entomobryomorpha > Entomobryidae > Sinella > Sinella curviseta. The sequence goes on along the minus strand of CM023201.3, from coordinate 44,675,770 downwards.
GAAAAAGTGTGCTAAGCAGTAGGTATGCAAAAAAATATTGTTATTTTGTGTTTATATTTTTGATCCAATAAACCAACCTGACCAGGTGATGGATACGAGACAGGAAAGAGATACACAACAGCATCCCTAATCCCACAATCCTAGCATGTATCTTGTTCAAAAGTGCATGTACGTCATGCTTTTTTCTACCTAAGATTATCATCATGTTTTGCATAACGTTGCATGGAAGGAACACGCTAAAGTGGCAAGCCAAAGCATTTTTAGTTAGTTTTAGAGAATCAGCATTTTTTGGTTTTCATTTTACAAAATGTTTTATAAATTGATACTATAATAATATAAGGTCATATACTATTCAACCGACAACAATCATCGAGGTCTAATCTAGAGATAATTACAATAATTAGCCGTCATCCATAACACGTCAGTAAGTGGTTCTTAAAAATTAAGCCAGCAAGTTTATAAATGCACCATCCTAATATCATCTTTAAAATCAATGATGTGCACGCTGATTCGAATCATACGTATGAATGTATTTATAGCAAACAAAGTTATTAAAGTATAAAATAGTACAAATCAGAAACGGGTCATATCTCATGACAGATTTACAAAAAGTCCGAAAATGAAATGTTGGATACTAGTACTAAAACCACAGAATAAGACAAGGGATCACAAATTAGGTATTTTTATGCCTGATTTTCATTCACAGAATGAAAAATAAAACCGATAGGACATGTTACAATAAGAGCTACAGCACAACTTTTCTCAACCTCTAGGACATCTTTCTTAAAAATCAAAATTCATACATTATTCCCGTAAAGCAGCTCTCTTGCCACATGAGTTCAAAATATTTAAGAACCACAAACTAAACCATAATAACTATGAGTAGATCAATTAATAATACTCGGCGGGGGGTGGGGGGGGACTGGGAAAAGTGAGGCTTATCTAGTTGCCTTGTGTAAAAATGTGTCCAATGGGTTACTATTCCGCTACTTTGGGGTAAGTAGCCAAATAAACCATACGTCACCGCGAGGCAGAAATTCTAATCCGTGTGTGTCCGTAAGTCCGTAACCAAAATACCTAACAAGCTAAGCTAATAAGCTAAAAACCCGATGCGATGATGATTTCCACTCTTTTGCTTGTATCATGTCGTCCCCACTTGAGAGATTACAGATTAGTAGAGAATTTAGATCGTTTTTTGTGAGTGACATTGAATGGCTGTTTGCTTCATAAATACCTACTAGCCAGTAGTAGCGTGGCAGAGTACAAGAAACTACACTACTCATATGCACTATTCCAACAACACGCTTTCTATTTTTCGAGTGTGCAAGCAAACACATAGATAGCTTGTTTGTATTCTTTTGTGTATCTCGAAACTTATAATCCAATGCAATGGTCGGTTATCAAGCCTTTTAACAGAATGAATGTCGAGTTTTGAGAGCATTTTTTTGTTCATAATTAAGTAAAAGCTCGTGTACCACTGGCTTACCTTTAAAGACTCTTGGATTCGATAGCTTTGATAAAAGGTAACTAAAAGTATAAACACCTCCTCTGTAAATTATGTAATTTGGTTAGAGTGTATAGAGTGGTGGAAATTGAACACTTCGGCTAAGGATGAAAATTAAATTATCAACTATTGATAGTGATAGCATTTAATATACCTGTTCTATAGCTAAACTGCAGAGTTGCAATTTGCCATACATTTTAAAAATAGTTGGGAATTGTGATTATAAGCAATGGTGTATAGAAGAAATGAGTAGTGGAAGTGAAACTGAAAATATTGTGATATTGAACACTCAATGAACTGTGGATAGAACTGATGTAATTGTAAATTCTGGTTACATTTGCAATTTGCATTGCATATTGCAAATATTAGAGATTAGAGATACATAATATACAGGTGAAATGAAGGTTGACTATTTCGTAATATATTTAGCTTCGACGTTATTTCTACGTTAGTGACGTTTTTAAGTAGAAACGATCCAAAAATACAGGTGCATAATACGTATCACATTTAAGGTAGCACACTAATAGGAAGCTCAATTATGTAAATGCATTAGTGTGCGCAGAGCTCTGTTAGTAGTTGTTTTTGTCTAGTTCAACCAATCAATCAATGTGGTCATTGACAAAAGTAATCCCGTATGTTGTATGCATTTTGGTTGGATTAATATTATTTTTTTAAGTGTATGATTTTTTTTGTCATTATCATGATCTCTTAGGACGCTGCCAGTAAATCAAAGCTTTTGTTCTATTGGCGTCTGGCGATATATAGTGACTTTTGTCTTTTGTGTGTGGCGTCAATGGGGAGTTGTGTTGTTTGCCCGTAGTTTTGCACACTAATATATTGATTTGAACTACACGCAAAAGCGAGCTACATATAGACAAGCGCAAATAATTAGACCAGGAAGAGGAATAAATTTACGATTTATTACGATCTTGTTTGTTATAATAGGTGGTTCATAAAAGCCTAATTTTATTTGATAGATTAGGTAATAAGGGCTACGAGAGAAGATTTACACACCAAATTTTATTTCTGATTCCTACTTATATATATTGTGGATTTTTGATACACATAATTTTAAGTCGATAATAGCAGCAGATAACTCCAGATGCATTATAAATGTGCGGTTATATATCATGTATAAAATGTTGTTTTTTCTTTTAATTTTTGAATTGCCAGTTCGAAATCAAATTTGGACTTGGAGTAACCACATCTTTATCTAGTTCCCCCAAATCAGTAAACTAATTGCATAGTGGACAAATTTTCGTAAAAGTTTAAGCAAAATGGGTATCCCAAAGTTCTACCGTTGGACGTCGGAGCGATATCCCTGTTTATATGAAAAAATCAGGGAATATCAGGTAATAGTAATCCGATTACAGCGTTTTATAAATATGTACAACAACATTCGGAAGCTTGATTTGATAACATTTAATTTCGCTTTAGATCCCGGAATTCGATAATCTATACCTGGATATGAATGGCATCATTCACAACTGCTCGCATCCAAATGATGAAGACGTTCACTTGCGAATACCGGAAGAGCACATCTTTAGAGATATTTTTCATTACATTGACTTTCTTTTCCGGATGATCAAACCATGCAGAGTATTCTTCATGGCCATTGACGGTGTTGCTCCAAGAGCTAAGATGAATCAAGTATGGTCATGTTCCTTATTTATACTAAAACGCATTTTCTTATTACTTGTGGTCACAATAAATTTTTGCATCATATTTAATTTAGCAACGTGGGCGCAGATTTCGTTCTGCTAGGGTTGCAGAAGAACAAGAAGCAGAAGCAATCAGACAGGGAGAAAAGTTGCCAACAGAAGATCGCTTTGACTCCAATTGTATAACTCCTGGTACAGAATTTATGGCCAGACTCCACGAACAGCTTAAATACTTTGTTTCCATAAAAGTTTCCACTGACCCCCTGTGGCAAAGGAAAGGTGCGTCGAAAATGCTTTTGAATGCACTTTTGTTTTGTGAATCTAACTCTAACCAATGCTTTGTTCTTATCACTTAGTTTGCATTTGTTTCTTTATCAGGCTTAATTGTGTATCTCTCGGGTCACGATGTACCTGGAGAAGGAGAACATAAGATAATGGATTTTATTCGCCATATTCGATCACAACCAGAGTATGACCCAGAAACTCGTCATTGTCTGTATGGGTTAGATGCAGATTTAATGATGCTAGGTCTTTCCACACATGAACTTAGGTTTTCATTACTTCGGTATGTGTGACCAAATAAATTAAAGGCACTTGAATGTATTAATACAATGATTAATGTGTACAATACTCACTAGGTATGTATAATAATTGCTACTTTAATTTTCATTTTCAGAGAGGAAGTTAAGTTTGCGAAACCGAAGAAGAAGAAGCCAGCAAAGGCACTACATCAAAAGAAATCGAAAAATAAAGACGAGAAATCCCCCGTTCTTTATAATCATGCGAATGTATCGATCTTCTCAAACGACACCGCTCTCCTTGAATCAGACTCCATCCTAAAACCCCGTACAATTGTCGGTGTTGACAGCAGCGCATTGCCTGACGGAAAGTCGTTTGTTGACGCCGTCAGTCTTGTACCTGTACCTGAAACTAAAGAAATCGTCGCCAGCACAGCGACTCAGGAATCACAAAATAATCCTCCTCCACCGCCTCCATCAAATGATCACAATGCCCCAGGCGACTACAAAGCACCTTTACCGGAGAAGACTACATTTTTTCTGCTTCATTTAAGCCTGTTTAGAGACTATCTAGATGAAGAATTTAAAGAATTAAGAACTAACCTGAAAGACCATCCCCATATAAAGTGAGTTTGATGGTGCTAGTGATCATTTTAAAAGCTTATCAGAAACAGTCTATTATGCATGCAGTCACCAAATGTCACACGTCACTAGTGAATGTTCAATTAAACTTAAATCCTTTTTGTATTGTTTTGATAGATATGATTTGGAGTGTATTATAGACGATTGGATACTCATGAATATTTTAGTCGGGAATGACTTTGTTCCTCACCTACCAAATCTACATATTGTCAAAGGAGCCTTGCCGATGCTGTACCGAACTTATATGGACATTCTTCCTAGTCTGGATGGCTACTTGAATGAAAATGGCCATCTAAACCTCAAACGATTTGAAGTATTCATCACGAGACTGAGCCAGTTTGATTTAGATCAGTTTAGGGATACTTACGACGATATGAAGTACAAAGCTTCGAAGACAGGGAAAAATATAGTGTTAGGCGAAAAAATGGTAGGCAGTCATATCATCTAATTTCAATTTAGTTTTAGTTTAAAATTAACATTGTAGATAATATAATTGATTTTTTTGTTGTGAACAGTTTGAAGACTTTATATTCGAAGATCATACACCGTTTGAAGAAGAAGAACTGCAGCCTGTGTCAGACGAACTAAAGGAATTGGCTAAACGGACTGAAGATGAAATATTTGGTGACATGAAAAGTGGTGACGGAAGTGGTTTAGTTTGTAAAGAAATTTTCCCAGAAGATAACGACTTTTTTGCACCCGATGACACTGAGGAATTTCGCCTAGAATTTTTGCAACACAAACGAAATTATTACTTGACTAAATGCGAGTTTCCAAAGGTGGATCGCGACACGGTTCAAGATTTTGCTCAAGAATACGTCCGAGCTATTCAATGGGTCCTTCTTTACTACTACAAGGGCGTTTGTTCGTGGGGCTGGTTTTACCCCTCCCATTATGCGCCGTATGCGTCAGATTTACGAAGGTTTAAAGACTTTCGGATTGAATTCGATTATGGCCAACCTTTCAAACCGTTTGAACAGCTATTAGCCGTACTGCCATCCCAAAGCAAAAAGTTACTTCCAGCTTGCTACCAGGTTTGTGCTTCCTATGCGGACAATTGAAGAAAAAATTTGTTTTTAACGGTTTGCAGTTCATGACGAACAGTTAAATTAAAATAAATGTTACCATTTTAGTGGTTAATGACTGAAGAAAACTCGCCGATTTTGGAGTACTACCCAAAAAAGTTTGAACAGGATTTAAACGGGAAACGCCAGGATTGGGAAGCAGTTGTGCTGATACCCTTCATTGATGAATCAAAACTTTTAACGGCAATGGCAGAAGAAGCTATCAAGCTTACTCAAGAGGAGCAATTTAGAAATTTGCGTGGCTCATTGCTGTGTTATAGGTATGGTTAAAATCTTGCCTAGCTTCATTATCTTGAATTTAATTTGCTGCCTTTGAATAAGATCTGTTTACCAAATCCAAATATTATTTGGAAATCCATTATTTTTCAGCTATTCCAAGGAAGCTACCGGAGTGATAAAGTCGCACAGAGATATATTTCCAGAATTGGAAGTTTCTCACTTCAAACTTGAAAAGGTCCACGAGGTGACATACAATCCAAAACTCTTACCCAAAGGCCTTCACCCCAAAGCAAACATTAAGAAAATATATCAAGGATTTCCCAGTTTAAAATCTAAAACGTTTGAGGTATTTGGAATTACTAATCGCAATTAATGTAATGAAATTATCGTACATTACATTGATTGGTATGTATAACATTTTTTATTGTGATATAACTCTGGCAGAGCACCATATGCAAGGCTGATGTTAAAGTCTTTGAGTTTTACGCACGCGAGGAATCTTTAATATTGAGTTTGGAGGACGTGAGTGAAGACACGGATGGGTTGAGTTTGGGGAAGAAGGTTCTGGGGAAAACTGTATGGGTTAATTGGCCACATTTAGAATCAGCTCTGGTCACTTCTGTTTATACCAGGAAAGGAAAGTTTATTCTCGGACGTGACAATATCGTTATAAAAGGTAGAACTCTTTGTGATATTTAAAGAGTCTGATATTTTACATCTATTATTCATTAAAGGATCAATAATGCATTATAATATACTTGTGACAAACTAGATCCAAAAACAACAGAAGATGCTGCCAGAAAGACATTTGACGCAATGGCGAAGGGAATTGTGGACAGGCACCTGAAATTTCGTGGAATCCGGCTGGGTGATTTACAGATCCTATTGAACGCGAGATTAATGGAAGGCAGAAAAATGCGATGCAACACAGTTGGCAAAGTTGTAATCGAAAATCAGGTGGGATAATTGTGACCTCTACATTATTCATCGCTATTTTGTGGAGTTCATTAACTAAATTACCCTTATTGCGTTGCAGTGGTCTAAATTAGAACAACCCTTTGCCCTTAAAACTGCGATTTTTGAGGAAAGGGTTACCGAAATGTTTTATATGGACCAAGAAACAGCAAAATCATACGTTGATCTCTTCAGGAAGGGCGATCAAGTGTTTTATCTCGGCGACAAATTATTCGGAGCATTAGGAGCAGTGACAGGTCATGACAAAGGATGTGGTTCAGTCATTGTAGATCTTCAATATCCTCAAGACGAAGATGAAAGCAATCTCAAGGTGCATAAAAATAATTTAAAATGTCAGACTTGTGAAGACTGCGACTGACGGCACGTCAAGTATTTAGGCAGCTGAAACAAATTCTGTTGTATTTATTAAGTAAATAAAATATTCTCTATTTGAAATGTGCAGATGAAAACCGGACTAAGTCAACTGAAAAGCCAAGATTTTTTTCCTCCGTATGTGGCAGCATCAAAATCTCAAATTAGCTCGTTTGCAATGTCACGGCTTACGGGGCGAGTACTTGTATCTGTCGAGAAGCCAAGAAAGTCAAAAAAGGTTTCGCGGAACAAGAAGAAGGAAATAGCAGCAGCGGATGGCAGTTTAAGCGGAAGTGACTCTTCCGACTCTAGCATGGAAGACTTTCCCGCTTTGGAACCCGAAATTCAAAAATTTAACATAGGCTTGGATTTGAAGTTTAATAAGACCAATATGGAAGTTAGAGGCTACACATCTAAACGTGACGGACAATGGTTTTACTCTGCAAATGCCGTTAAATTAGTGAATGGTAATTATTCCAAGTGTGCAAAAGCCATAGTCATCATTTTAATTTAACTAGTCTATTAGGTATTTAATACTTACATACTTTTTAACAGAGTACGTAAGTGAGTTTCCCGATATCGTCGAGTTACTTGGACGAGCTGACAAAAATAAAGATGTGTATAGTGCTGCTGACATATTTCCTGATGATCCGGTTGGAAGAACAATGGAAATTGTTAATTGGCTGGAAGACAAGGGTGTAAGAAGTCTACCACGAATTCCAACAAACTGCAATGTCCTGGACGATGAAGACATCGACATTGTATGGAACTATATATTGGCACGTAATTCTAAAGCAAGTCCTCAAATTGGAAAGAATTGGAGTGCTCGTCCTAATCTATTATACAAGGTTTATTTTTAGCCTATGTACAGTTAAATAATTCAAACAAAAATTAAATAGCCGTTTCATTGAAAAGTAATTAAAAATTTCTTGTTAATGTAGCCGGGACTTGATAAAGGTTGCATTGCTCCCATTCCAAACGCACAATTCGACCTCTTGGACCGTGTGATATGTGTTGACAGAGGATGTTCCATCCCACTTGGAACAAGGGGCACCATTGTTGGAATCCAAGCCCCACCAAAGATTGTAAACGACGACAATGAAGAATCTTTTAAAACTACCAGTGCGGATGCGCAAAACGCACTTATAATTATGTGCGATCCAATCACGGACATGTTTGAACCGAAAAATAATTCGACAATGAAAGACAGTAATTTGACAGAATTAACAGGATCTTTAGCCAAACTCTTGGGCGTGAATGGTCCACAAGAACCACCAACTGAGCCACAAAAACCTTTACCACCAACGCCAAAACTGAAGCCAAAGCTGGTAAAACTTTTCCCATATCAAGTGATAAATTTGACACAGGGTGCAAGGAATTTGCGCCAAGACCTGAAGAAGGTGCCAATGTCTGCTCAAGTGGGGAATAAAAACAATCTACCGCATGCAAATGGAACGGTTATAGTGTCTCTGAAAAATAATGCACAGTCTGGTTCAACTGGTAAAACTGGAATTAAACCCGGAGTCAAAATTTTACAAAAGCCGTATGCTTCTGTGGTAGCTTCTGGAAGTAAAGAACCAAATAAGATTCCCCCACTAATTCCTAAAGAAGAAAAATCAACGTCAAATCAAACTAATCAAGTAAAGCAGACTCTACCGTGGCCCCCACAACCAATGAATCGATCCATCACTGTGGAGCAACTGTTTGCGCAAGCAGCGATATCACAGAAAGGCCAACAAGTTGAAATAAAAAAGCGTGAAGATCCCAAACAAGTGCCTTTGCAGAATTCAAAGAAGTCACCTTCCAAAGGAGACGCTTCAACTAAAGTAACGAGTGAATACAAGGCACAACCAACAAAGGAAGTTCGTAAAAGACAGCCAGCATTTGCTGAACAACTGAATGCTTCAAAGAACTCGTCGCAAAAAGGAAACATGACAAAAGTATTCATCAATTCATCGCTGCAGACAAAAGATCGCAATAAAAACGAGAAACAGGTCGCTGAGCCAAAAGTAAAAAATCAAGTGTCGTCTTCGGAGGTACAGCAAAGTGCGGAAAGATCGTCAAAAAATCAAATCTTAGATTTATTGTGCCATCCAAAAAATATGGAACGCGTGAATACAACAACTGTCCCTAACAGCAAACCGCCTCAGGAAGTGCCCCCTGCAAAAGTTAATGGTCATCAAATAAGGGTAGATAACAACATGCCAGCACAAATTCCTTTCCATCATCCAATGATGCATCCAGTAATGGCTCAAGCAAGCATACCAATTGTTGGTTTGGCAAATCATGTACCATTCTCTCATCCGGTTGTGTTCATGAATCATGGACCAATGCCTCAGCAGCCAGAGTTTTTTGTTCCAGCTCCATATCCGGTATTGCCAGGTCGCAATCCACATGCTTCCGCATTCACACCTCAAGGAGGGCATTTTCATGTGCCAATTCAACAGCAAACTATGTCAATGTTTCCACCTCCGCCACCACCTCAACATTGGACGCAGAACAGGAATGGTGGGCAAAATTTTAATCGATTAGAGAAGGGTCAAAGTGTGCGACAGGCGAAGGGGACTCATACAAGCAATGTGTTTGTTCCACTTCAAGTTTCTCGATCTATGGCTGGAGGAGACCCAGACTCTCACGTTCATAATAGACGCAACGAACCTCAAGTTCAGCCTGGAATACAGCAGCATCAGCCGCCAATTGAAAACGTTATGAATTCTCAAGTAACGCAACCAACTGAAAGTAAGTACAGAACTGTTACTCTAACACACATGTTTCGTTCTGCGTTTAAATTTATATGCTTATACGGATGATTGTAGTTTATTATTGATGATTAAATGTGTATATTTTTAACAATTATTACAGGCACTGGGGCTCCTGCAAGTAGCACACTGAAAGCACTTTTAGGACTGACTCCAGACATGAAAACTGACGCCGTCCCTCAACAGCAAACTCAACAAAGAAAATCAAGAATTGCAGCCAATTTCTTTAACCAATAACTTGTTGGTTAGTATTTTTGTTCCATGATGTCGACAAAATTCTGAGATACATTTAAAAACGACGAAGGCTGACAATGACCATCCCTTTCCTCGTTGTTACATCATATCAAATTTAGAAACATTCTTTTAGTTCTAGAAAATACAAAATCACGTGTATGTATTGCATTTACTCGCCCATCAATTACTTCGTTATATTCTAGTTTTGTTAGTAGTCCCTAAAACTAATTTGTTCTGTCATCAATATCAATATTTTATGGGGGAAATGGTCATGTTGAAACATTTATTTATCACTTGTTGTGACAGTTTGAAATTTCCAAGTTGTTCAATCGTAGTATTATTTACGACAGAGAATAATACTTTCTGGGAGAACTAGTTGTTGTTCGTCGCACATCGTAAATATTTGTCAACCTATTTTAATCATCACATTACATGCGAAAGCAAATAATTTTTAAAAAATAAATGAAATGAAACTATTTTTCGTACTATCGTCTTTGCGTAATTATCGTCTTCCTCTACCACATACATATTAACTTTTTGGTCAAGTCAAATTTCATAAGACAAACAGAGCAGCGCTCGCAAAAGCGTATCAATTTCTGTGCTACACGAACGAACAATGATGCCGCTGCGCTGCTGCTCACACGGATGCTGATTTGCTGATGCTGTTGGCTGAAATGTTTACTTTTAGGTACGGGATTAGAACAACAAGAGGAGATGGAGGATCCACAATAAATACACACTTTCGCACAAACAGTACACGTAACCAGGTGTAGTGGTGGAGCGTAAGCGTGAAGGAAGGTGAAGTGGATCGCTGAACCAGACAGACATCGACTCTGTGACTTGAGCCGAATGAAAAGTAAACAAAACAGCGACATAATAAGCAGTAAGTAATAATATCAGTTAGTTATCTCATCAGTACACTAGTACTATTGAAATTAGTTAGTTGACAGCAGTTAGCTATAATAATAAGTGTATTGTGCTTGGTTTGCTCAGTGTATTTAGGTGACCCTCTAGATAAGCAGTTTTTCAGAAATTAGCATATTGCAAGTCAAGTTGCAAATCTGTTCAGGATAGGCTCCTGACGCAAGGACGTCCAGATTGCTTCAAATTTTCACAGAGATTTCGACGATTGATTAACTATTAAAGTACTGATTTGGCTACATGATGACAAGAGTTGATGTCTGTCAAAGCTTTTTAGACAATAAGGATTGAAATTTAATCATTGCTTAAACTGCAAGCTTTCTTGAGTAATTTTACTGAGATTCTGAATGAGATTTACTTTCTTTCCTGCAACCCTTAGTTGAAGTCAATGATTAATGAATGCACGACACGTTTACATATTGCTGGTTGCAAGTGAATCATGATAGTGAACTGGGAGGGTTAACTTAACAATCTTTGTTAGGAATTATACGACTGAGGACGCTGTACAAGGTCGTGGTAATTTAATCGGGTCGCAAAAACTGTGACATTGATATAATATTTGGCAGTGTTTGGTATCTTTTAGGAAGAAGATACAGTTACAGATATAGATACAGATAAGATACATATCTTTATCTGTATCTTGTATCTCTGGGTCAATTGTCAGAGTATCTGTATATATTATCTTGTATCTGAGACGAACAGTCACCAGTATCTGTATCCATATCTTGTATCTTAGATGAATATTCACCGATATCTGTATCTCCATCTTGTATCTTAACTTCATATGTCAAATATGTGCATCTCTTTGTATTTCTATTGATATATTAAAAGGGATTGCTACTTCTAGTCACTTAATCTGCCGAACGGGAACGACCGAATTTCATTACGGCTCATTGCCAGCAAGAACTCATAATGCATACAGACAAACCAAGCTCGTGGCATGGTCATGCTAAATAAATAAATGAGACACGGTGATTTGTGTTTTGTCATCAAAATTTTTCCGTCTGACTGCTAACGAGCAAATAATTAAAATCTAAACATTCCATTGACATTTTGCCATTAAAATGGAATTTGTAAGTGATTTGATTGATGGTCGTCCCGAATCAAAGGCTGAAAATGGTGGTGGCAGTGCAACAAATCTGACATTTAAATTACCGGCAATTATTGACGGTAAACACTTCAAGTTCCTCCGTTCAGAAACCTCACATGCTGGTGCGCAAAACGTCGTTGCCTTGTGCCTTAACTGCAATCCTGCCAAGGAAGTTCGTGGAAATTCTAAAAGCACTGGCAACTTCTTGACTCATATGAAGGTAGCTACAAAGACGGAATTACCATCGTCCAAGACAAATTTGTAATGCTATGAATCGAACCTAGGTTTAACTTTATTTATGCTTAACTTTATTTTAGCGATTGCATGAGGACCGGTACGAAAGCTACAAAAAACTTAAAGTCGATGTCCCTTCTTCCCAAAAGAATCTCGAGCACCTCATCACAGGAGTCACTAAAGGATCTCAAAAGGCTGCAGATAAGGCGATTTTGAACTATGTTGTGCATAGTATGCTTCCCCTTTCTACCGTGGAGAACCCTCATTTTAAGATTTTGGTGCAGGAGCTCACTCAAGATAAGAAGGTTAAAGTAATGTCTCGGCGGAACCTCGACACACAACTGCACGAAACATTTCTTAGCATAACGGCAGAGTTGAGAGCAGAACTCGGAAAAGGGCAATACATTTGCTTAACGGCTGATTGTTGGTCAACACATGCCCGTTCCTTTCTTGGGGTTACAGCCCATTGGATTAACGACAACTTGCTACGAGAATCCCGTACGCTGTCCTGCATGCGTTTTAAAGGAACCCATAGTTATGACCGTATCGCTCAACGTCTTAAGGATGTAATGGACAGCTATAAACTTGCAAGGGAAAAAGTAGTGTCAATTGTTACCGACAATGGGAGTAACTTCTGTAAGGCCTTTCGTGAATTTTCCATGCCATTCAATGATGAGGATACGCAAGACCAAGAACTTCACTCTGAAGTTATTCTACCGGAGAATATAGTATCATTGCATCTTGACGGATCAACAGGCCATGAGGTCGGTGAAGATGAGGAGGATGATGATGGAACACTTTACCATGAAAAATTGATAGCGTAATGCAGCAAAAGAAGCAAATTATAATCCTCCCGCCTCATTTTCGTTGTATTAGTCACACACTTAGCTTAGTGTCCACTACTGACTTAAATAAAACAAAGGATAGGCGCCTGTACCATAAAGTAATGGGGAAATGCTCCAGATTGTGGAATTTGTCAACCTCTCCGAAAAGTGCGGAAATTATTATTGCAGAATGTGGGCAGAACTTTTTGAGACCAGTTCCCACTCGCTGGAATTCTCTGTATAAGGCTGTAGATCGTCTATTAAAAATGAAAAATGGAATTCCAGCAGTGTGCGATGCTCTAGGTATCCCGCAATTTACGGAAGCTGAATTGAATTTTCTAGAAGAATTTGCGCTTATTTCCGCACCCGTGGCTATAGCGTTGAATGAAATGCAAGGTGAAAAGGGGCTATTCATGGGATCTGTACTTCCAACTCTCAGGCAACTGCTATCTCTCCTTGAAGATTTCAGGTCAAAAACCAAATTGTGTGAGCAATTTCTAGACGCATACATAGGAGGAATTCGTGAGAGATTTGGACAAATTATGATAGTCAATCCTTCGGCTCCGTCGGATTTGGTCTTGGGGGCTATGTGCCATCCGTTTTTTAAGCTACGATGGATAGAAACCTCCCACCATGACGAGCTTAAAAAATCTTTCATTCGAGCTGCTGCTGATTTTTATATTCATGAAGAATTGAAAAAACCTCAGCATCCAAGTAAAGAGTATTTTTATGATTTCAAATTGCACAACGACGAGAGTACTGGACCAACCGCAAATCTGGACAATGTCGAGCTCCAGTGCCTAAAATATTTCAATGACGAGTCCTTGGAACTGGACATGTTGCATCGTCACGTAACAATCAAAAAAATGTTTATGAAATACAATACTCCACTTCCATCATCTGCTCCTGTTGAGCGTTTGTTTAGTTATGGAGGTTTAATTATGTCGGCCAAACGAAGTCGTCTCTCGGATAAAAAGTTTGAAGAGCTTATTATGATTAAAAGCAATAATTTGTTTAAGAGTGAATCGAAATGAATGTAACATGTATTCTGTATCCCTAATTGTACATTAAATCGAGTTATGTAGGTAGTTAATCAATTAAAGTGTACCGTAAGTGTTGTTCACTTGCACGTAAACAAATTGAATCTTAATAAAATGTTACCTACAATGTTTACGGCAATTAAAAACAAAATAAAGCGCGTGACCTGATTTATAATTCTATTTAGAAAAGTATTCTTATAGTAATTTTTAGTAAATTTCTGCATAGTATCTACATCTGAAAATTTACCCCGGCGTATCTTTACTAGATTATTGAATTTACAATTAACCTATCTTGCATCTGTATCTTTATACCGGCAGTTTCTTTACATGTATCTTGTATCTGTATCTTTAGATCAGAAATCACTTTGCATGTATCTTGTATCTGTATCTTTAGATCGGAAATTGCATTACTTGTATCTTGCATCTGTATCTTTCCGTCACACATCATTGTCCAAGTATCTTGTATCTGTATCTTTATGGTTGAACATAAAAGATACCAAACACTGATATTTGGAGACAGCCTTTGTAAGTGGTTATATATGTTGTTTATGTTGATAATGCAAACAATAATATTCAAATTGTTATATTGCTTAATGTATAGAAATGCTTTTAATTTCTTTTAATAGACGGTGTTTTTAAATATATGAAAATGTCACTCCGCAAGACTTCAGCCCACACGTTGGGAAAAAAGCAGCTAAAGGAAAAAATTATCCAGATTTATGAACAGTTACTGCAGGTAAGATGAATGAAATACAATATAGTGCATGCGTGTACACCGGATTCTTTAAAGTGACCATAATCGAAAAAACTAGCGGACTCCTATTTTTGTGTTTGTTTTTTGCAGGGCGAAGATCCTTCCCTTTCCAATTCCAATTTCTGGGACGAGTTTTTCCTTCTCAAGCCGAAACCATCTGTTTTAGAAACAGAATTAAGCAAGCTGCGAGGGGATCAGCTTAATTACTTGAAGCCAATCATTAGATCACTGTTCACGCATTGTGTCAATGTCCTTGGGGAAGCGAATTCAAACTCTCATCACATTAAAATATGCAACTCATTTCAGGTTTGGTGAATTTGCATTATAATCTCGATGATTCCTTATAGTGAGCGATTGTAGTAGTCATTGTGAATGCGAGTTTTACTAAATGGTAATTAAACTTTTTATCTATGAAGACGATGGTCGGTTTGGTGGATGGAGTGGTCAAATTAATAAAAACAGAATTTGGCTATGACCTGTTGGATGCGCTCATGGGATTTGAAAACGCAAACAAAGTCATCAACGCCTTACTGACGAACAGTTCAGCAATTTTAACAGGTAACGATTTCATTAGCGCAAAACTTCACGCTAGAACAAATTAAAAAGTAGGAAATATTTCAAGGAATAATTAACCTTCTCTTATTCTTTGCAGGAGAATATCCTCAATGCGTTAAGCTGTCGTGTATTCACGCATTACTGATGATAATGACCTCAACTGAGATTATATCCAAGAACAAAATTATGGAATACATAGTCACAAACAGCACTTTTCTCGAGAGCATATTTTGCTTGCTAAGCCAGACTGACACGCGGATTGAATTTGGCCATGATTGCTTAATCATTGTAACTCTTCTTGTCAACTTTGAAAAGGATAGACCAAATGATTGTGCTGTACGGTTGTCATTAGTTGATGATCATTTAACCCTGAATGGCTACAGTCAGGTTAGATTTCAACACAAGGGAAAACATTTGCAATTTGCGAGAGCTTACTTCATTTTATAAATGAGAACATGGCGTTTAATTTATTTTTTAGGCTATAACTGCTGGTCTGTCGGAATTCTGCATGCAGCATACACTGTCTTCAGAGAGCAATTCTGGTTGGCTGCATTCTTTGACATCCATGGTGGGCTCAATGTTCATCACTGATGAACATGGAAAAAACGAGAGCCTATGGTAGGTTCATTGATACGAAGTGCACTTCGAAACTGGATTTTGCAGTTGTATTAATTTTATTTTTGTTTTGACAGTGGGACAAAGGTTGGCCTATTGGTAGCGTTTTATGAAGCAATACATTTAAACCGAAATTTTATGACGACACTTGCGAATACGAAGACTGACACAAGTCCATGCAATACGTTGGCACAAAACGTTACATCTCCTCTTCAGTTGCCACCCTCCAATCTGCTGGTCACGTTTCTAGAATACAGGTAAGAGAAACATCTATTAACATATTTAACTTTGTGGGCATCTTATTAGTTTTCTGAAATGTCATCTTTCTATGTCTAGTTCCATTGTCATGCAAGATATCAAAACGGAATCTAGTTCAAACTTGGTGAAATTGTGTTTTATAATTCTCACTTGTATTGCTGAAGATCAGTATGCAAACGCTTTGATGAGTGACCCGCATTTAGTATTCAGGGTAAAGAGTTTTTTCTACGCAAAATATAAATACCTATTAGAGCTTTAACTATTTGATGTTAACAAAATGTTGTGAATTCTTCAGGTACAAATACATAGAGTGCCTATGAGACATCGTAAAATATCTCAAGATTTGTCCCCACCTATGCCTTTGGTGTGCGCTTTATTGGGTAAGCGCTATGATTATTTGTATTTCGAAAGCGTACATTTTGTGGCTAATCATTAAAATATCATTACGACTCAACGATATATTTTCATGTTACAGATTTAATGGTGGAGTTTTTGATGACACACTTAACCAAACGACTTCCCTATGATATCTATATGCAGAGCGTTGGTGAGTAAGGTTATTTATATAAAAGCCTTAATTATAAGTTGATAATCTTCACTTAATCGTAATTGTTGTTAATCCGTGTAGGTATCATTCATCGTCTGCTGTGTTATCAAAAGAAGTCGAGAACCAAAATCACCTACGACTGGCGCCAGCTTTGGGGAGCTTTCTTTACCGTTCTCAAGTTTCTAATCTCCAATGAAGCTTCATTGTTGAAAAAGTTTGACATCTTTCAACTCGCCTTACAGATAGTAAACATGGTTAACTTGTTTATTACCTACGGCGATACGTTCTTGCTGACAGCTGCATCATATGATGAACTTTATTACGAAATCATTCGGTGTCAGCAAACATTTGAATGCCTTTACTCTTTAAGTAAATTTTCAATGTATTATGAAAATTTAATGCCATGCTGCAACAGATTGCTGTCTGGAAATTAAGAGGATTTTTCTTATCTTTATTAGCCGCCAGATACGCATCGAATAATGGGGATTTCCAGAGCAGTGCTTCCAAGCTGTCCTTTGCGTTGGTAAATGTTCGAGCCATTTTAACACATTTTAGTCCCAAGATCGACGAATATTTGACTAGTCAAAATATTAGTACACCCACTGAGGAACAGGTAATAATGGTTTGGTTACATACATTACATACATTTTCTATATACAGGAATTTAAAAATGATCGCTAATTGGCAATTATCGTTAACTTTTTTTGCGTACAGATAATTGAAGTAGTGCGAGAAAACTATGAAAGCTTGACATTGAAAATTCCTGACAGTTTCGATCAATATGAGAGATTTTCGGAAGTCCCCAAGTATTCATCATTCTTTACAAGTATCATCAGAGTAGTCATCAAAGATACGAGGTATAACCTCGCAGGGAAGTCAATTGATTACTCACCCATTCTGTCTGGGGACCAATGATCAATAGTTCAAAACTGGACAGGTATTGTTTATATTATCTAATTATCTAAGCCTCTCATTCATTGCAACACTTATCCCAAATTAATTCGTACGGTTACGAATATATTACCAACCTAATTACTGATTTATTCATTTTATCCTTGTATCAGAATTATCGCCTGTGCCTTGGTTTCCTGTGCGAATGGGGTGTAGCCACAGTGTGTAGCATTAGAGTGAGCACATGTCAATAAGATTTAATACATATGCGATTTGATTGAAGACTTATGAACGACCTCCGTACTGGTTTCTGATTTAATCTGTTTGCTGAACTCCAGTTGCTACATGCGGTGCAAAGACTATCTTTATTTATAGTGTTGTAATGTTGTTATGTTCATATTAATAAGTTATAAGGCATCTTTGTTAACGATTCCCTGAAAATGTTATCTTTATAATCTATATTTATACACATAATTTATCATTTATATGTATGATTTACATCATCCATTATCTTTATCTTGAGCAATAATTATTTATTAAAAACGCTACAGCGAGAAATTTTATAACCTCACATGTATGCACTGCACACCGGTGTTTCTTATTATCATTGATTTCAAGTGACTGCAAAGTTTAAACTGGAAAGTTATTTCCTGTGGAAATGTAGAAATACTTTCTTTGAACAGCAATGAAAAATAACTTTTCAAAGTCCCCAACCCCTCCCACGCGAGCCGAAGTCGTTGCATGGAATATCAATCTCCATTTTTTCCAAAAATAATCTTGTCCCCTGATTCACATAGATAGGTATACATACTCTGACTGATACGCAGCCAAGAACTATAGGTTACATGCATTAAGCGTAAAGCGTAATATGGTACGGTATGGATTGTCATGATACCCCAACATCATTTCCTCATCATCAGCTTTATATACGTCACTTTTCTTGGTTCTATCATAAATGCTGCATGCTGGAACTTGCTCAAGGGATACTCAGAATGGAAGGACGGTAGGCAATTATTAATGCTAACAATCAGATAAAACAAACTTAACTCAACTTAGTCAATGTCAAGTGTTTTATGGTGACGAAACGCACTGTGCCAAATAGGTAGATATATACCGTAGTATGGTGAAATCATCGTAATGAAAAACATCACGCCCACATATTTCCAGTGAATTGAGGTTAAAACATCATCTAGTACTTCATACTGCACACACTTAAATTGAGAATGAGTGTCACAATATTGAATTAACAATTTTAGTTGCACGGCGCAGTTGGCAAAAAATGAAGGATACGTGTATGTGTATGCGAGCAGCTAAAGCTACGGAGCATGATGATGCGTAAAGTGAAATGCCTAACCTTTCCTTACATTTTACAGCCTGTAGCAAAACGGCATGGCGAATTAACCGCACTATTAAATACGTTGACATTACCTTTTACTTGCGTGAGATCACGTTTTTCATTTCTTGCGAAAATCGAAAAATTTTCACCACTTTCACTATATGCTAGAACTTTCTCCAGTCAACCAAAAGCACAGTAGTACATCTTTCATTTCACAGAAGAATCATTCCACGTGGTGAAAGCAAACTTTGTCAGTCGACACAATCCAGAAAATGTTCTTTTGTAAAAAAAGTAATCCTGAATAAGGCATTGCAATTGTCACCATCTTCCTTCTCTCTGCAATATGTATTATATCTCGTTTCAATGCTTTTGATCAGACAATTCTGAATACGAATATTAATTTCACTTACCCATTCAACAGGCTTTGGCTTTGGGTGGGCACATTTTATTTCACAATGTGGTATATAAAGGGTAATGTAAAGACACCTTGAAAAGAACAGTGTTGAACTATGTGGCGTGGGTAAAGTATATGAATGGGTATGTATGTAGAATAAGTTTCATATTTTGCAGGATATGAGTAGGGTCCTACAACATTTTACTGAACGGTAAAAATGCTTTATTCGTCTTATTGCAAAAAGTATACTATGTATAAAAGATTTGGGTTTGTAGTAAAATGTGTCGACTGCATCGAGGCAAAATGCTAAATTATTGTACCTAGCTATGCTGATATGCAAGGGTGTGTGTATGGCTGCGTTATAACTTTCTTCGACTACTACTACTGTCAACAATAGATGATAATCAGTGATGTTCTGTGCGTAAGCAGTGGTTCTCAAGAAAAGCAAATTCTCTCCGTTTCATGAGTTACCTCTCAAAGAAATTCCCAGCCTATTAGAGCTTTTTTCACACGAAGCCAATGCATTTTTATGATCCTCTGAAATGTGATAGGTGTTGTAGGAATTACGATTTGTAAGCAATAATCTTTTCGGTATTCCCATCTTGTATTATAATTACTCCATTTGAATTTGCAGTTTCATTTCAGTTGCTGAGAGGGGAGCGGATTTTTGTGTAATTTCTGAATCATGTCAAAATGCTTTTTTAAAGAAGTCTTTGGAGTAGCTAATAGTATTTTTGTGCGACCGTCTTTCAATCACTTTTTTGCCTTATGTCGGTGGCGGTGGTGCCAAAAAGAATTCCAATTTCTTCTTCAAAGAGCAGAGTTCTATGGAATCGCGGTGGCTCCTAGTTCCGACCACTACCAACAACAAGTTTTCATTTGCAGAGCTGTAGTAAACAACCTGATGCTCTTGGTTGTTGGGAGCGAGCGGAACTTGGTTCCTTTTTCTCCGTAAAATATGCTCTACATATACCCATCATCATCATACCACCGCACCGTCGTCTTGAATGGAATCGGAGGGATACCGGTAGACACTGATATTGTACATATATTGGAATCCACAATGACGTCGGGAATGTAGGCAAGTTCAATAGAGGAAGTGTGTGTAGAACCAGGCACACACAAAAACAGGTATGTGTGCAATGTAACGTGCAGATGTATAGAAAGGAAACCTTTTCTTATTTCCCAATCTTTCTTTCTTTCTTTCTTCTCTGGTGGTCTGGTCTCTTCTCCTCAGCAGCAGCATTTTCAAGGTCTGCAAAAATCAGAGATAATAAATATCTTAATATTGAGTTTCAGATTCAGCGTTCTATTCGACAAGAAAAATACAAGAATGACACTTTTATGTTATATTCCGTTCGTATTTCTTATTTTTAGTTTCATGAAACACTGATTGATGTACAGCTTTTTTGCATATGCATATTGAAGGGATTTATCGACGCCAACTAACTCCAAAGGTCACTATAATACGGCGTTCGTACGTCGGTGAAAATGCTGCGGACTTGTAATGCCGAAATTACGATGATGAGTGATGAATATAATGTCCTCCTTCACAACGCTTTTAAACTAAATATGACCTGTCAACGACAAATGCTTTACTGAGCACAATAATCATTAATTAGCAAACGTCAGAGTTAATTAATATTCAACTTTTGATTTTATTTCTACACGAAATTAATCAACAATCAACTTTTTAACAATTAATTTTTCTTACAACAAAAATAGTCTACTCCACTTATCTCTCCTTCTTTTTTCCTAATCCACCGAATCGTCACTTCTCTCTTCCTCTCCTCTCTTGCTGCAACCGAACTGCCAGACTGCCTGTCTGCTGAACGCGACTAAACATGTACGCAGTTTCCTTGCAGCAGCGAACTTGCATTACAAAAACCACGTTTTAACACAATCAAACTTACGCTATCATTCAGTAAAATTATGGGGCAATTTGATAATACATAATATGTATACATTTTTAACAAAGTTATCTTACAACAAAAATATAACCTACTCAGCATAATATTTTTACCATTTACCGGCCCCCTGATTTGGGAACTTTATCTTCAAAGGGTTCCAAATCACCAACTCGCAATCCAATAGGGCACAGCTTCGCCACAGATCTTCTATAAGACGACGTCTTCTTCGAGTCAAAGTTCCTCAGGGTCACTTTCACGATCCTCGTCCCTTTGTCTTCTGCCGGATAAGTCTTCGTAACAACAGCTTTCTTCCATTGATTCCGAAGTTGCTGGTCATCAATCATCAGCACGATATCTCCTATCTGCAGTGACTCGTGCTTGGCGTTCCATTTATTCCGAAGTAATAATCCAGGCAAAACTTCTCTGCTCCAGCGTTGCCAGAATGTCTTAGCCAAAGCTTGCGCTTTTTCCCATTGCTTTCCCCACTTCAGGTTTTCTTCCGTAATGTCTTCATCAAAGTATGACGATGATGAAAGGACTGCTTGGCTGTTCAATCCAGAAGACGCGATGCCTACTCCACGCAGGAAATGGTTCGGAGTTAGACATTCCGGGTCATCTTGGTCTCCAGACACAAAGGCAAGTGGTCTGGAGTTCACGATATTTTCTACAGCCTTAAAGGCTGTCAATAAGACTTGATCCTTCGGGTACTTGTCCTGTAGTAGATTGTAAAGCACCCGCTTTACTTGTTTGATGAGGGACTCCCAAGCTCCTCCCATATGAGGGGACGCAGGTGGAATAAAGTGCCACTGGGCACCATGAAACTTCTGTCTTTTTTCCACCTCTTTTGCGACTGCCTGAAAATTTGTTCCGTTATCACTGTAGAAGTGTAACGGCAGGCCTCGTGTGTCCACAAATCTTGATAACGCCATCATCGTTTCATCTTCACTTAGTCCGCTGGTGATCTCCAGATGAACGCCTCTGGTCACCATGTCCGTAAGCAGCATTCCCCATCTTTTCTCATGATGACGACCAACAGTCACCTCCAATGGCCCGAACATGTCGAGCCCCGTGTACGCAAATGATGGCGTGAATGCCTCCAATCGAAATCTGGGTAGCTGTCCCATTTCCGGTATGACTGGTTTTGCTTTCGCAATTTTGCAATAAAGGCATCTGGTCCAGCTTCGTCGGACCACTTGTCGTCCATTCGGAATCCAAAAGCGCTGCCTAAGATTGTTGTAGACAGTGTTTCTTCCAGTATGAGCATTCTTCTTATGCTCATAGTCCACCATAATATCCACGACGTGATGTCTTGATGGAAGCAGTATTGGGTTACGCAGGTCGAGGTCAGCTTCTGCTTTATTTATTCGTCCTCGCATGCGCAAAATTCCATCTTCATCCATAGCAGCACTGAACTTCCTGGAGTTAATGTTCAATTCATTCTTCGTTTCCTGCTGAACAAATATAATTAGTTTTCTTTCCGCAGCAATGACCTCGTCAGCAGGAATATTGGAATCCAGGGTCTGTCCATTTCTCGTCCATGGTGCAATAGATTTTGTTTTCTTCAATCGGCACATCCAATAGCGAGCTGCTGCAATGACCGCAGCCGTGGCTCTCACCAGTCGCAAATAACTGGAATATTTCAGGATGTCTGGGAGCGTCTCGGCAACATTCAACTTCGTGGCGTCTGCTACGGAATCTTCAAGTGACTCGTCAATTGTCACTACTGAAACGGCACCCAGTTCGTCTTCCTCCAATTCTCGTTTAGGCCATTGGTCCTCCGGTAGTCTCAAAAATTCTGGGCCTCGTAGCCATCTGCTATCGCTGCTCAGATCCGTTTTCTTTCCAGACCGTGTGGCGTCGTCTGCTACATTGTCCTTCGTGCTTATCCAGTGCCAATCGCTGACTCTGGAGAAAGTCTGAATTTTGCTCACACGGTTTGCTACAAACTCCTTGTAGCGGTGGCAGTCTGATGATATCCAGCTCAAAACAGTGCTGGAATCACTCCAAAAATAACAAGTCGACACAGGAACCTTGACATCTCGAATAATTTTTGCTGCCAGCTTGCATCCCAAAAGTGCTGCCTCCAACTCCAGACGTGGGATGGTAAGTTTCTTCTTTGGGGCTACTCGCACTCGTGAAGCCACAAAGGCTACTTCAATCTTCTCTCCAGTTTGTATTCGGTAGTAGCAAACTGCAGAAAATGCTTGGCTGGATGAATCCACGAAAGAATGGAGTTGAACTTTTGCCTCCATCAACGTCAGCGAATAACAACGGGGAATACGTATTTCTGTAATCTCCTTCATTTCCTCCAGCCAGATTCTCCAGTCTTCGTAAATGTCGTCGGGAATAAAGTCATCCCATCCAATTTCAGAGGTCCATACTCTTTGCAGTAGAATCATTCCTTTGATTCTGTAGTGTCCGACGAATCCCAGTGGGTCAAACAAGGACATAAGCAAACTCGTCATTTGTCGCTTGGTTGGCTGCTTGCCATTCATCACATCCGAACTTACTTTGTTGAAGTTCAACTTGAACGTGAACTCGTCTTGCTCAGGATCCCACCACAATCCCAAAATTCTTTCTGTGTTCCATAATGACTTTTCCGTGACCGTCTTCCCTCCGTCAAGCCGCAAATGAGCTGGGATCGTATCCATAACTTCTGGACTATTTGAAATCCATTTCTTGATTACCATTCCTCCTTTGGCACAGATCATGGTAATATCTTCTCTCATCTTCGTCACTTCAGCTACTGTTGTACTGCCGGTCAAAAGGTCATCACAGTACATGTTTTCCTTGATCGCTTTTACTGCATCAGGAAACTCTTGTTCAAATAAATCAGCGTTTCTATCTTTCACGAAGATAGCTGAAGATGGGGACGAGGTGGCACCAAAAATCATAACCACCATCTCGTACACGTCTGGATCACGATGAGTTTCACCATCCCTCCAAAGTAGCCGTTGTGATTGTCGATCTTCCTTCCGAATGAATATGCGGTGGAACATATCCTCAATGTCTCCGCAGATGACGACAGGGTGCCTACAAAAATTGCTCAGCACGGCGGGAAGCGGGCGTAGAAAATCAGGCCCACTCAGCAAACGATCATTCAAGCTAACCCCTTCTGCTTTCTCGGCTGCATTAAAAACCAATCTGAACTTGCCTGGTTTATTCGGGTTAACTACTCCAAAATGAGATATGTAGCGTGTCTTGTGTGACACGATTTCCGCTTCCGCCTTGGTCAGCTTCCTCAAATATCCTTTCTTCAAATACTCAGCAATCTTGTCTTTGTAGACTTTGTCGAAGTTCTCGTTACGCTGCATTTTTCCTTCAGCTCGAACGAGGCTCTTGAGCGCCAGACTGTATCCGTTGTTTGGAAATGATTCGTCGTTTTTCCATAATAACGCAGTCTCCCAGCGTCCGTCATCATGCTGTTGAGTATGATCTTCTAACATTTTCAATGCTCGTTTGTCCTGAATTGACATGTGCTTTTCAAGCGGATCTTGAGTTCCATAATCGTCTAGTTCAAACGACTTCGCAATCATTTCATGGAGGGCTCCGTCCAAGCTGACTCCACTTACATAAAACGATGATCCAATTTTGCAGGCGTCCGTCAATTTGCCTTGAATCACCCATCCCAAAACTGTTCTTATTCCTACCGGTTGTTCCGGTGTAGTGTACAGGAGTTCCTTGTGCATTGTCAAGTATCCATTGTCTCCTCCAATAATAATTTGAGGCACTGCTTTCTCCAGCGAAGGTCCCTTGTACCTTTTCAGATAAGGCCACTTTGCTTTGGCCGCTTCGATGTCGAGGGAGTACGGTGAGATTCCAATTTTCTCTACCGTCACTGCGTCTGTGATGGTGAACTTTGGAGCGTTTCGGTACTTTCCGCTGATCTGCATTGATACCTTCTTGGCATTCTTGTTCTTCACCACTGTTCCACTCAAGGTTTTAAAGCTGTAGCTAATTGTTTCTCCCTCCAAGTCCAGTTCTTCTGCCAAGTCGCTTCTGATAAGCGTTCTGGTGGCTCCGTTGTCGAGTAGTGCGAAGACGACACGAACTACTCCTTTTGGTCCTGTCAATCGTACAGGAGTGATTGGCAAAGGACCGTCCAGTCCTTTAATTATGGATACGCCTATCGATCCATCCGAGCTGTCCGATGAGTTTCCTTCCTTCTTGTCTTTGGACTTGACCCCATCCACAGCTTTAACTATTTTTCCATCTTGAACTTGTCCGTCAGCAACTTGAGGTGTCTAGCCTTTCCACGAACTTGAATGGAGCAAACGGTGATGTTTGCTTGTACAACCATCCTTCCCACAAGGTTTAGCTTCCTTGCAATCCTTGGTCAGATGACCTTGTTTTAGACATGAGAAACACACGTGTGCTTCTTTCGCGATTTGCCAGCGCTCATCAAGCTTCTTTTTCTTTAATGTCCAGCAGTTATCCATTCCATGAGACCCCGCACCACAAACTTGACATTTCGTCCTTCCAGATGACTTTTCTTCAGTCTCGACTGCATTCACAGCTCCAAAATTTCTTCGACTTCGGCCGGTGGCCTTTTCTTCGCTCTTTTCTCCATGAACGCTGGGCTTAATTTGGAGCAAGGCAGCGGTAACTTCTTTTCCAAGCCATGATGAAAAGTTTAGCAAATTTACTTTTCTTGTCCGATCTTCAGCAAGCCAGTAGTACCATTTGCCTTTAAGGGAGCCGGGTAGCTTATCCACCAACTCCACCACCAACTGCTTGTTGTGCATGTACTCCTGCTCGTTGTAACTGCAAATATTAGTCACCAGGTCCTCCACTGCAGTTCCAAATTCCACAATGGTTTCTGGTTTAGCTTGATCTGGCTTGCGACATGACTTGGCCTTTTCCATGAGATAGTCCAAAACGAACTCGGGCCTTCCAAAACGCTGCTCGAGCACTTCAATTATTTTTCGGAGATTTCCAACGTTTGATAAAAGATGCTTAACCGCATCTCTTGCTTTTCCCTTCAGGGCTGCTTGCAATCTAGCGATGTTTTCGCTGTCTTCAAAATGATATTTTTCTTGCGTCCTCTTCAGAGTGGCGTAGAAATTCCCCCAATCGCTTGGGTCACCGGAGAAATCTGGCAGTTTCTTGTCTGCGTAACTTCCTGGGATTTTTGGATGAATCCCATCTGCGTCGCCAACTATACTGGCTATACTCCAAACGACGCCAACTATACTCCAAAGGTCCCTATAATACGGCGTTCGTACGTCGGTGAAAATGCTGCGGACTTGTAATGCCGAAATTAAGATGATCAGTGATGAATAAAATGTCCTCCTACACAACGCTTTTAAACTAAATATGACCTGTCAACGACAAATGCTTTACTGAGCACAATAATCATTAATTAGCAAACGTCGGAGTTAATTATTATTCAACTTTGATTTTATTTCTACACGAAATTAATCAACAATCAACTTTAACAATTAATTTTTCGTTACAACAAAAAAATAGTCTACTCGACTTGTCTCTACTTTTTTTTCCATGATGAACCGAATAATCCTCACTTCTCTCTTCCTCTCCTCTCTTGCTGCAACCGAACTGCCAGACTGCCTGTCTGCTGAACGCGACTAAACATGTACGCAGTTTCCTTGCAGCAGCGAACTTGCATTACAAAAACCACGTTTTAACACAATCAAACTTACGCTATCATTCAATAAAATTATGGGGCAATTTGATAATACATAATATGTATACATTTTTTAACAAAGTTATCTTACAACAAAAATATAACCTACTCAGCATAATATTTTTACCATTTACCGGCCCCCTGATTTGGTAACTTTATCCTCAAAGGGCTCCAAATCACCAACTCGCAATCCAATAGGGCACAGCTTCGCCACGGATCTTCTATAAGATGAAGTCTTCTTCGAGTCAAAGTTCCGCAAGGTAACTTTCACGATTCTCGTCCCTTTGTCCTCTGCTGGATACGTCTTCGTAACAACAGCTTTCTTCCATTGATTCCGAGGCTGTTGGTCATCAATCATCAGCACGATATCTCCAATCTGCAGTGACTCGTGCTTGGCGTTCCATTTATTCCGCAGTAATAATCCAGGCAAAACTTCTCTGCTCCAGCGCTGCCAGAACGTCTTAGCCAAAGCTTGCGCTTTCTCCCATTGCTTTCCCCATTTCAGGTTCTCTTCCGTAATGTCTTCATCAAAGTATGACGATGATGAAAGGACTGCTTGGCTGCTCAATTCGGATGACGCGATGCCGACTCCACGCAAGAAGTGGTTCGGAGTAAGACATTCCGGGTCATCTTGGTCTCCAGACACAAAGGCAAGTGGTCTGGAGTTCACGATATTTTCTACAGCTTTAAAAGCTGTCAATAAGACTTGATCCTTGGGGTACTTGTCTTGTAGTAGATTGTAAAGCACCCGCTTTACTTGTTTGATGAGGGACTCCCAAGCTCCTCCCATATGAGGGGACGCAGGTGGAATAAAGTGCCACTGAGCACCATGGAACTTCTGTCTTTTTTCCACCTCTTTTGCGACTGCCTGAAAATTTGTTCCGTTATCACTGTAGAAGTGTAACGGCAGGCCTCGTGTGTCCACAAATCTTGACAAAGCCATCATTGTTTCGTCTTCACTAAGTCCGCTGGTGATCTCCAAATGAATTCCTCTGGTCACCATGTCCGTTAGCAGCATTCCCCATCTTTTCTCATGATGACGACCAACAGTCACCTCCAATGGCCCGAACATGTCGAGCCCCGTGTACGCAAATGATGGCGTGAATGCCTCCAATCGAAATCTGGGTAGCTGTCCCATTTCCGGTATGACTGGTTTTGCTTTCGCAATTTTGCAATAAAGGCATCTGGTCCAGCTTCGTCGGACCACTTGTCGTCCATTCGGAATCCAAAAGCGCTGCCTAAGATTGTTGTAGACAGTGTTTCTTCCAGTATGAGCATTCTTCTTATGCTCATAGTCCACCATAATATCCACGACGTGATGTCTTGATGGAAGCAGTATTGGGTTACGCAGGTCGAGGTCAGCTTCTGCTTTATTTATTCGTCCTCGCATGCGCAAAATTCCATCTTCATCCATAGCAGCACTGAACTTCCTGGAGTTAATGTTCAATTCATTCTTCGTTTCCTGCTGAACAAATATAATTAGTTTTCTTTCCGCAGCAATGACCTCGTCAGCAGGAATATTGGAATCCAGGGTCTGTCCATTTCTCGTCCATGGTGCAATAGATTTTGTTTTCTTCAATCGGCACATCCAATAGCGAGCTGCTGCAATGACCGCAGCCGTGGCTCTCACCAGTCGCAAATAACTGGAATATTTCAGGATGTCTGGGAGCGTCTCGGCAACATTCAACTTCGTGGCGTCTGCTACGGAATCTTCAAGTGACTCGTCAATTGTCACTACTGAAACGGCACCCAGTTCGTCTTCCTCCAATTCTCGTTTAGGCCATTGGTCCTCCGGTAGTCTCAAAAATTCTGGGCCTCGTAGCCATCTGCTATCGCTGCTCAGATCCGTTTTCTTTCCAGACCGTGTGGCGTCGTCTGCTACATTGTCCTTCGTGCTTATCCAGTGCCAATCGCTGACTCTGGAGAAAGTCTGAATTTTGCTCACACGGTTTGCTACAAACTCCTTGTAGCGGTGGCAGTCTGATGATATCCAGCTCAAAACAGTGCTGGAATCACTCCAAAAATAACAAGTCGACACAGGAACCTTGACATCTCGAATAATTTTTGCTGCCAGCTTGCATCCCAAAAGTGCTGCCTCCAACTCCAGACGTGGGATGGTAAGTTTCTTCTTTGGGGCTACTCGCACTCGTGAAGCCACAAAGGCTACTTCAATCTTCTCTCCAGTTTGTATTCGGTAGTAGCAAACTGCAGAAAATGCTTGGCTGGATGAATCCACGAAAGAATGGAGTTGAACTTTTGCCTCCATCAACGTCAGCGAATAACAACGGGGAATACGTATTTCTGTAATCTCCTTCATTTCCTCCAGCCAGATTCTCCAGTCTTCGTAAATGTCGTCGGGAATAAAGTCATCCCATCCAATTTCAGAGGTCCATACTCTTTGCAGTAGAATCATTCCTTTGATTCTGTAGTGTCCGACGAATCCCAGTGGGTCAAACAAGGACATAAGCAAACTCGTCATTTGTCGCTTGGTTGGCTGCTTGCCATTCATCACATCCGGACTTACTTTGTTGAAGTTCAACTTGAACGTGAACTCGTCTTGCTCAGGATCCCACCACAATCCCAAAATTCTTTCGGTGTTCCATAATGATTTTTCCGTCACCGTCTTCCTTCCGTCTAGCTGCAACTCAGCTGGGATCGTATCCATAACTTCTGGACGATTCGATATCCATTTCTTGATTACCATTCCTCCTTTGGCACAGATCATGGTAATGTCTTCTCTCATTTTCGCCACTTCAGCTACTGTTGTACTGCCGGTCAAAAGGTCATCACAGTACATGCTTTCCTTGATCGCTTTTACTGCAACAGGAAACTCTTGTTCAAACAAATCAGCGTTTCTATCTTTCACGAAGATAGCTGAAGATGGGGACGAGGTGGCACCAAAAATCATAACCACCATCTCGTACACGTCTGGATCACGATGAGTTTCACCATCCCTCCAAAGTAGCCGTTGTGATTGTTGATCTTCTTTCCGAATGAATATGCGGTGGAACATATCCTCAATGTCTCCGCAGATGACGACAGGGTGCCTACAAAAATTGCTCAGCACGGCGGGAAGCGGGCGTAGAAAATCAGGTCCACTCAGCAAACGGTCATTCAAGCTAATCCCTTCTGCTTTCTCGGCTGCATTAAAAACCAATCTGAACTTGCCTGGTTTATTCGGGTTAACTACTCCAAAATGAGATATGTAGCGTGTCTTGGGTGACACGATTTCCGCTTCCGCCTTGGTCAGCTTCCTCAAATATCCTTTCTTCAAATACTCAGCAATCTTGTCTTTGTAGACTTTGTCGAAATTCTCGTCACGCTGCATTTTTCCTTCAGCTCGAACGAGGCTCTTGAGGGCCAAGCTGTATCCGTTGTTTGGAAATGAGTCGCTGCTTTTCCATAATAACGCAGTCTCCCAGCGTCCGTCATCGTGTTGTTGAGTATGATCTTCTAGCATTTTTAATGCTCGCTTGTCCTGGATTGACATGTGCTTTTCAAGCGGGTCTTGAGTTCCATAGTCGTCTAGTTCAAACGACTTAGCAATCATTTCATGGAGAGCTCCGTCCAAGCTGACTCCACTTACGTAAAATGATGATCCAATTTTGCTGGCGTCAGTCAATTTGCCTTGAATCACCCATCCCAAGACTGTTCGTATTCCTACCGGCTGTTCCGGTGTAGTGTACAGGAGTTCCTTGTGCATAGTCAAGTATCCATTGTCTCCTCCAATAATTATTTGAGGTACTGCTTTCTCCAGAGAAGGTCCCTTGTACCTTTTCAGATAAGGCCATTTGGCTTTGGCCGCTTCGATGTCGAGGGAGTACGGTGAGATTCCAATTTTCTCTACCGTCACTGCGTCTGTGATTGTGAACTTTGGAGCGTTTCGGTACTTTCCGCTGATCTGCATGGATACCTTCTTGGCATTTTTGTTCTTCACCACTGCTCCACTCAAGGTTTTAAAGCTGTAGCTAATTGTTTCTCCCTCCAAGTCCAGTTCTTCTGCCAAGTCGCTTCTGATAAGCGTTCTGGTGGCTCCGTTGTCGAGTAGCGCGAAAACGACACGAACTACTCCTTTTGGTCCTGTCAGTCGTACAGGAGTGATGGGCAAAGGACCGTCCAGTCCTTTAATTATGGATACGCCTACTGATCCATCCGAGCTGTCTGATGAGTTTCCTTCCTTCTTGTCTTTGGACTTCACCCCATCCACAGCTTTAACAATTTTTCCATCTTGAACTTGTCCGTCCGCAAATTGAGGCGATTTGCCTTTCCATGAGCTTGAATGGAGCAAACGGTGATGTTTGCTTGTACAACCATCCTTCCCACAAGGTTTAGCTTCCTTGCAATCCTTGGTCAGATGACCGGGTTTTAGACAGGAGAAACACACGTGTGCTTCTTTCGCGATTTGCCAGCGCTCATCAAGCTTCTTTTTCTTTAATGTCCAGCAGTTATCCATTCCATGAGACGCCGCACCACAAACTTGACATTTCGTCCTTCCAGATGACTTTTCTTCAGTCTCGACTGCATTCACAGCTCCAAAATTTCTTCGACTTCGGCCGGTGGCCTTTTCTTCGCTCTTTTCTCCATGAACGCTGGGCTTAATTTGGAGCAAGGCAGCGGTAACTTCTTTTCCAAGCCATGATGAAAAGTTTAGCAAATTTACTTTTCTTGTCCGATCTTCAGCAAGCCAGTAGAACCATTTGCCTTTAAGGGAGCCGGGTAGCTTATCCACCAACTCCACCACCAACTGCTTGTTGTGCATGTACTCCTGCTCGTTGTAACTGCAAATATTAGTCACCAGGTCCTCCACTGCAGTTCCAAATTCCACAATGGTTTCTGGTTTAGCTTGATCTGGCTTGCGACATGACTTGGCTTTTTCCATGAGGTAGTCCAAAACAAACTCGGGCCTTCCAAAACGCTGCTCGAGCACTTCAATGATTTTTCTGAGGTTTCCAACGTTCGATAAAAGATGCTTAACCGCATCTCTGGCTTTTCCCTTCAGGGCTGCTTGCAATCTAGCGATGTTTTCGCTGTCTTCAAAATGATATTTTTCTTGTGTCCTCTTCAGAGTGGCGTAGAAATTCCCCCAATCGCTGGGGTCACCTGAGAAATCTGGCAGTTTCTTGTCTGCATAGCTTCCTTGGGATTTTTGAATAAATCCCATCTGTGTCTGCATAAGCTGCATGAGGAGGATGTCTTTGTCCACATTCGCTGGAACTTGACTTGGCGCTGGAACAGGTTGAGCTTTAAACAAAAA
Organism: Sinella curviseta; assembly: GCA_004115045.4. Lineage (NCBI taxonomy): Eukaryota > Metazoa > Arthropoda > Collembola > Entomobryomorpha > Entomobryidae > Sinella > Sinella curviseta. The sequence goes on along the minus strand of CM023201.3, from coordinate 44,643,555 downwards.
GTCAGCATCACCACCACGGGCTCCAGCTTCATGATGATCTTCTTTCTTCTCTACTGGAGGAAAGCTTGGAACAAATAACCCCCTGACTGTCTTATTGTCTTGAGGGATTTCTTCAAAATCCGGTTCTGGTATTCCTTGCTCCTCCTCCATTTCAGCAATTGTTCTCTTGAGGTCAGCGTCCGCTGCTTCCTTGATCATCTTGGTCCGCATCTCCACTTCACGATCCAACCGCTTCAGTTTCTTTTTCAAAAAGGCGATGTGCTCCTCCAATTCATTTTTCTTGGTGTCGTCTGTTATTTTCTCCAGACTTGCTTGTAGATCTTCAATTTCGTCTTCCATTCCAACTTGCTGCATAAACATTTTATGTTGAAAGTTTAAAAGATCCTGCTCCGTTCGGGCAATTATCGTTTTTTGAATAGGAGCAATATTCTTCTTTGCCGCCAGTTGTTCGTAGAGATACTTTGGCTTTGATGCTGCTGCTGCGGTGGCTGCTGCCTCCTTCCTGAGGTTATCCAATTTCTCCTCCATCTCTTGCAACAGCGGCAACTCGTTGTCAATGCACTTCTGCGCTCTTGACGAATCCAGTCGAGCCTTCTCCAGCTCCTCGATCTGCTCCTCCGTCAGATCCTTCTCTTCAGTACCTGCAAACTTCTGCAGCGTCGGTTTAATGATGATAAGCCAATTTTCTGCAGCAGCAATGACACACTGCTTGTTTTCGATGTCTTCTTCCAACTTTTGGATGGTTTGATTTACTTCCATTTTAAAGTTGTCTTCTTACACAGGTCCTGCAGCAGGTTCCGAACGTGTCCCGGGTTTCGGCACAGAATGAAGGGATTTATCGACGCTATCCAAAGGTCCCTATAATACGGCGTTCGTACGTCGGTGAAAATGCTGCGGACTTGTAATGCCGAAATTAAGATGATCAGTGATGAATAAAATGTCCTCCTACACAACGCTTTTAAACTAAATATGACCTGTCAACGACAAATGCTTTACTGAGCACAATAATCATTAATTAGCAAACGTCGGAGTTAATTATTATTCAACTTTGATTTTATTTCTACACGAAATTAATCAACAATCAACTTTAACAATTAATTTTTCGTTACAACAAAAAAATAGTCTACTCGACTTGTCTCTACTTTTTTTTTCCATGATGAACCGAATAATCCTCACTTCTCTCTTCCTCTCCTCTCTTGCTGCAACCGAACTGCCAGACTGCCTGTCTGCTGAACGCGACTAAACATGTACGCAGTTTCCTTGCAGCAGCGAACTTGCATTACAAAAACCACGTTTTAACACAATCAAACTTACGCTATCATTCAATAAATTATGGGGCAATTTGATAATACATAATATGTATACATTTTTTAACAAAGTTATCTTACAACAAAAATATAACCTACTCAGCATAATATTTT